>OX463235.1:78667770-79267770 GCA_949820135.1 Sylvilagus floridanus | reverse complement strand
TCTGTGTCCATGTGTGTGCAGGTCTCTTCTTGTGTGCACACGTACCTCTGTGTATGTGTCTGTGTATGTATGTGCACATTGTATAGGCAGATGTGTGTGTACATTGTATAGGCACGGATGTACCTGTGTGTATGTGTGTGGGTGTTGTATAGGATGTCCATGTATGTGTGTGCTTGTGGATGTTGAATCAGCACACCCTATGTGTGTATGTGCGTGTGTATGCTGCATGTGCATGGATGACCATGTGTGTATGTCCGTGGGCCTTTCAAAGGTCAGTACAACATTGGAGGAATGGCCCGTGGACCCTCCTGGAACTGGCCAGGCCTTCCCGTGGTGCGTGGGGGCTGTGGCTGTGGGGCAGCAGGTGCAGCGTCCCTGCAGGGCCCCTCGCCCAGAAGGGCACTGCTGAGGCACAGCCGTATTTCACCCTAGCTGGAGTTTCAACTTCGTGCAGCCTCACAACTAGGACTGAGGCCGTCAGAGAGCCGGTGGGGCTCCCCAGCTGAGGATGTCAGGGAGAGAGGCTCCGCTCGCCTCTTCTGTGGCCTGCAAGGCGGAGCAGGGACCTCCTGTTTCACTGATCTGCACGGAGGTGGGATTTACAGAATGTGAACACACAGCTGGATGGAGCTGATACCACCCAGCTGTGACTCACATTAGCCAGGGATTCTAGCTGGGGACCGCCTCCCTCCTCCACCAGTACCGCAGGGATGACTAAATAGATAATGAATTCTTCAGCATCTTTAATAGCTACATATTATTCTGCGCTTTCAATGTGTGTGTCTTTTTTTCTTCGGCACTTATTTGTGTCTGTTTCCCCTCGGATCCAATGTGCCTTTTACTCAAATTGGTTATTTTTCACAGGATACAGCCTGAGCCTCAGCCATGGAGTATCTGTAGCAGAGACTGGAGCCGGGCCAGGGAGACCCACAGGAAACGCACAGCAGCGCCCAGGCTCCGGGGGTTCCACGCTGTCTACAGGCTCTGCAGCTACAGACTGAGCCCCGAGCCAGGAAATAAAGCAGAGGCTGCAGCAGGTCCTGGAGGGACACAGGTGGCCTTTGTCGTCAGTGGCTGGAGCTTAGAGCCAGAGTGTCCATTATGAAGGGTTTATATAAAATATCTAAATAAAGTTGACGGAAGATGGGGAACTCTTACAGAATTAAATACCCCTTGCGTGCACACACACACAAGTATGCACACACAAGAGCACACTCACATGTGCACACTCACACATCACGCTGAGTGCTCTCAATCACAGCCCCCAGCAGAGGTGGATACCTGCCATGGGAGAGTAGAGTAGCCGACAGCTGTTGAAAGGAGCCAGTGAGTGGGAGGTGAGTGTGGATCTGGGGTCAGGCAAGCCTGGGCTGGGCCCTCTTTTTTTTTTGAGAGGTAGAATTACAGTGAGAAGGAGAGACAGAGAGAGAGAGAGAGGTCTTCCATCTGTTGCTTCACTCCCCAAATGAATGCAATGGCTGGAGCTGAGAGGATCCGAAGCCAGGAGCCAGGAGCTTCTTCCCGGTCTCCCCTGTGGGTGCAGGGGCCCAAGGACTCGGGCCATCCTCCACTGCCTTCCTAGGCCTTAGCAGAGCGCTGGATTAGAAGAGCAGCCTGGACTACAGCTGGCGCCCATATGGGATGCTGGCACTGCAGGCGGAGGATTAACCTACTGCACCACAGCGCTGACCCCTGGGGCCTAACTCTTGCCACATGATGGACGTGTGTCCCTGAGTGTCTGCTTCCCTCCGTCAAAGATGGAGCAAGGGGCAGGCAGGTGCTGGCTCGAGTGGCTCATGCTTGTGGGGGTGTCAGAGCCTGCCTTCACGCCTAGCTAGCCCCCTGACTCCTTGCTACGAGTGTGGGACTGGCCTGAGCGGGCAGGGACTGTCCCAGGGCTCATGGGACTTCCTTGGTTGTAAAACTGTCTGGCACCCTCAGGAGACCCCTTGGTCCATGACTGGGCTGTCCCGTCTCTCTGAGTGCCATCCCCCCTTTTCCCGGGCATTCTAGGAATCTGGCGATGGCATTCCACTGCAATCTTCCAAGAAAACAATTGGAATAAAGGCTCTGGGAACTCAATTTGGTCTATTTCACAGATTGGCTTAAGCTCAGGCATTGTAATGGGTTTTTCCTTATTAAACACTCAGGATTGCTTTAAAGTCCTTTAGAATCTAAAGGAAAAACTGATTCATCAATGTCATAGGCCCTGGAGAGGTGACCGCACTGTGTCAGCAGAACCTCTTGTCTATCTTCATTCTGTTCTTTATTTGTAGTCCACATTCTCAAACCATCTGCACAGAGGTCCCGGACTGCTGGCTTTCACCTGGACCGTGCTGGGGACAGAGTCCTCAGGGGGAGCTGGCTTCCAGGCCTGGGCTAAGTGTGGGTGTGCAGTGGGCCCTGTAGGCTGGGGGTGGAAGTTCACTCAGTTGCGGATGTAGGGCCAGGGCCATTGGCCACCAGGATGGGCACTGCTGGCATCAGGAGCCACACAGAAGAGGGAGTCAGAGTGGTCAGAGACAGGAGACAGGGCCATATGGACAGAGGCCGAGCGAAAGGAGGGTGGATCCTGACCTCCTGAGCCAGACACCTGCAGGCCCAGTCCCTGCCCACGTGCAGGCCCTGAGCTGTCAGGGCTGGGTGGAGCCGGGCCTCCCGTGCCTTGTTCCTAAGCCACGTGACAGCCCCTCCAGCTGGCTCTCTCGTGTCCACTCTGCGGAGGGGACACAGTCACAGGAGGCTACCCCTCGCAAGGGCAGAGCTCAGCTCAAGCTCTGCACACCTGGCTCCCCAGCCAGCCTGGGCCATGAGCAGAAGCCAGTTCCACGGGCAGCAGAGCCAGCCCCGAAGCCCGGGGCTTCCCCACCTGACTTTCCCCCAGGGCCCCCAGTGGGGCTACATCTGCGATCCTGGCATCGGCTGGGTGGGAGGGGGGTCTTTTCCCCGTGGGTTCGGCTGAGCCCACTCGCGCGTCTGCGCCACTGGCTCCTGCCCGTGGTCCCTGTAGCCACCGTCCACGCCACAGCCCACTGGCCTCCCCTCCCAGCGGGGCCACCCCTGCCCGCTCTGGCCAGTCCCGCTCCCTCCCCACTGGGGAATGCTGAGGGCCTCGGGCGGTGGGAGGTTCGGGCAATGATGTCGGTGCACGGGGCACCGTGGGTGGCGTTCACTGCACTTGAGCCCAGAGCAGCTGCTCAAGCCACGGCTCTGAACTCGCGTGGAAAACCAGAATGGAGTCTCGGGGAAGCATGGCCGACCCTGCTGCCTGAGGGCCCCGCAGGTGAAAGAGGGCCCTGGGCGCCTCCTTGCTCAATGGCTCGGGCGGGAAAGTGCCCGCCTGGGCGGGAGCCCTGACAGCAGGAGACTTCCCGGCAGGCCTCGCGCGGGCGAAGCTCCCTCCGCGCACCGCGGGGAGTCCTGGGAAGAAAATGGCGGAAGCTTTCCCGGCAGGCCTCGCGCGGGCGACGCTCCCCTCGGCGCCGAGCCCGCTCCACGGACCGCGGGGAGCCCTGGGAAGAAAATGGCGGAAGCTTTCCCGGCAGGCCTTGCGCGGGCGACGCTCCCCTCGGCGCCGAGCCCGCTCCACGGACCGCGGGGAGCCCTGGGAAGAAAATGGCGGAAGCCTTCCCGGGAGGGCTCGAGCGCGCGGACGGAAGCCTGCGGCGTCTCTAGGGCGGAAGCACAGCCCGAAGGACCAGAGGAGCCGCGAGGAGGTGGGGACGCGCCGCGAGGCAAGGCGGGAGGAGGGCCGCTCCGGGCTCGGGAGCGGGCGGGCGGCTCTGTGGGAGCGCCTCTCCTCGGCGCGGAGGGGTGGGAGGAGCAGGGCGGGCTGGCCGCCGAGCCGACCCGGGAACCCCAGAGCTCCCGCGGTGGAAGCTTCTGGAACGTTCACCGGGAGCCTGGCAGAGGGCCGGGCTGGGGGCGAGCTGGCGGCGTCCCTCTCGCTGCTGCGGCTTCGGCTTCCTGCCTGGCAGGAATCAGGCCTGAAGGTTTCTTTTGAGCGCATGGAAGATGAGGCCATAATGCAGTGTTTTATTCTGTTAAAAATAGTCATTTATTTGGCGGCCCCGCCAGTCTGCAGCTGGGCAGAGCCGGAGCAGGGCCCGGCCGGGGGCGGGCCGAGTGCTGGAGCCGCCGGCTGCCTGCAGGGAGCTGGACTCGGGAGGGCCAGACTCGGGGTCCGGGGTCTTAGCACCTGCGCTGACGGCTGAACACCCGCCCAGTGCTTTGTTCTTAAACTGTGAGTGACTGAATGGGTGACTGAATGCCATCGTCATTACCGTCCAGGTGGGACGACAGGTGTCTGCCTGTCCGTCATCCATGTCGGTCTGTGTATCTGCCATCTGTTTACCCGCCTACCTCGCCGTCCCCTGCCTGCCCTCTGCCTGTACCTTAAGGGGTTTCCGCTTGCCTGGCTTAAGGAGCGTGAGGAGGCCCCGTCTGCAGCTGCGACCTGGAGACCCAGGATGCTGAGTGGAAGTTCCAGGCCGAGTCTGGGACCGGAGGCTGGCGGAGGCTGAGCGGCGCCCAGGCAGGCACAGCAGGGAGGGCGAGGGAGAGAGGCGTGGGCAGAAGGTTCTTCCTTCCCACCCGCCCTGGGGCGGGCGTCTGTGCTGCTGGGTCTCCTCACTCCAGCGTGGCTGGCACCTGACGGTTCACGGACACACCCAGGAGAGCGTCTGGCCAGCACCGCGGCTCTCGCGGCCCAGTCGGGCTGATGCCTGGACCTGGCCGTCCTGTTTCCTCTTCTGGTATTGGGGGATCCCCCGCCTGTGGGCTCGGGTGGGAGTCAGGAACCGTCTTACCTTCCCCCAAGTTACAGCTGCTGGTTTGGACACTCACATTTTTCTGTCGCCTCCTGTGGCTGAGTGTGGGCAGTGGCTGAGTGCAGGTGGCTGAGTGTGGATGAGTGAGGATGGGTGGCTGAGTGTGCACAGGTGGCTGAGTGTGGGCTGGTTCCCTGGGCTCAGCTGGACAAAGGGCCTGCCTTGGGCTGTGCCTCATGTGCTGAAGAGGCCATAACACTGCACCTGGCCTGATGAGTCTCTCTGGGCTGGACTGAGATTCCAGCGTAGCGGGGAAGCTGTTCCCCTGCAGGTGGTCAGGGCCACAGCCTTTGCACACCTGGTGGCTTCAGGTCCAGCACTCAGCCTGGTGGCAGTGCGTCCCCATTGGACCACTGTGGCCAGCAGAGCAGTCCCCTGTTCCTGACTGTGCAGGCAGTGTTCTGGGAGGGTCCTAGGGTATCCCTAACAAAACCCTTTCCTTACAAAATGACCAAGAGCCCTAGAGAAGCCCCAGAATCCCTAGCTTTCCCCGGGGCCTGGGTGGGCTGACGGCATTGGCTACTTCCTGGGATCCTTGTTAACTTGGAAGAGATGAGGATCCCCCACGTGCCTTCCCAGTGTCGCCAGTTAAGACGGCGTCTCAAAGTGGAGCCTCAGGGTCGCCTATGTCCAAATCTGCCGCTGCACTTAGCGCCCTGACAGACCGGGGCCACAGGGCTGGTGTGGGCACCTCTGCTCCCTAGTGGAGTGGCAGGCAGGGAGCACGGGTGTGTTGGGTGGCACTGCCCACGCCGGGGCTCTGCTCTCGGCCAGGCCTGTCTGCTGCCTTTCCCCACAGTGCCTCCCAGAGCCGTCCCTGCTGCTCAGCTCCGCACAGCTCATGCCTGTGCTCCCAGGAGCATCTGCTGGCCTTGTCCTAAGCCCGCGTCCTTCCCCCAGCCCATCCGGGACATGGCGAATCAGCCCTTGGTGCTTGGAGAAGGCCCTGTGCTCACACCTGCCTGAAAGCTGCAGGGTTTGTGCTGTGTGGCTGCTCTAATCCACCGTGCAGGTAGCCTGGCAGGGAGGGGCTGGCAGGAGAGTGGGTAGCTGAGAGTGGTCCAGTGCGTCCACCATGTGTCGGGTGCACACCTGGGTAAGTTCCAGAGAGATGTGCACAGCACCACACCTGGAGTGATGAGGACAGGCCTCAAAACAAGCTGACCCGCGTGTCTGGGGTTAAGCTGTTGGCAGCATGGCTGTCTCAGGCCTGAACTGCCACAGCGTCACCCTCAACCCCATACCCATGGTTCCACAGCAGATGGAGCAGCCTCATGTGAGGCTCATGCCTGAAGTGAAAACACAGCTCCATTTGCTTTCAGTGGAGAGATAGACAAACGGAAGGGAGACAGAAAGCTTGCATCTGCTGGTTACTCCGCAAAGCCCACAGGGCTGCAGCTGGGCCCGGCTAAAGTCAGAGCCAGGGACGCAGTCTGAGTCTCCGCTGTGGATGGCAGAGGCCCAGCTGCCCACACCAGCACCTGCTGCCACACAGGGTGCCGAGAGGCAGGAAGCTGGAGGTGGGAGTGGAGTGGCCCAACCCAGCTGCTCCGAGATGGGCTGTGGGGCGTCCTACAGCGTCTTAACCTCCAGGCGAAACTCTCGCTCCCTCCCTGTCTACTGAAACTCGGGGGGGGGGGGTCTGTTGGCAAAGGCCAGCGTCCTGCTGCGCAAGGGGACCCTCTGGTGATTGACCTCTGGCCAGTCCCGGAAGCACATCTTCCCTGGCGATGGCTTTAACCACTCTCAGGGCCTTGCTTGGGGAGGGAAGGTCGAGGGTGCCTGCTCCTCTCTGCTAATTCCGTCTCGTGCTCATCCAGGGTCTCGGTGATACCCCAGGCTTGGCCGCCTCTGATGTCTCGGCAGCTCGGGCCGGTGGCCCGTCCACAGCCTGGGGTGGAGAGAGCGGGTTTTGCGGGGTCACGCGGCCTGAGCGCCTGCACCCGTCCAGCCGCGGTGCTGCTGTCTGCACAGCCCCAGCGGAGGAGCAGGTTTTGCTGGAGCAGAACCTGCGGCTCTGGCAGCCCCTACCCGAGTGCCTTTGAAGCTGCTGAGCCGTGCCGGTGACACGTGTCCCGCGTCGGTGCTGGGAGGTCCTTGTTCCAGTCTCCGAGAAGCTGACTCTGGGCTGTGGGGAGCGGGGCGCTGTCCGTCACAGAAGCCTCTGCCTTGTTCTGGGCCACCTGCCTCTTAGAGTCCACACTGCAGCCCTGGGGCAGGGGCTTCGGCACTCAGTCCAGAGGAGACCGCCTGTCTGGGCAGAGACCAGGGGGACCCTCCGGGAAAAGTGGAGCACGTGGGGGCACATGTGCCTGTCAGCTGTGGCCCGTTCGGGGGCGGGACGAGGCCAGGAGCTCCTGACACAGTGGTCTTTGGTCGCGGTGACTGATAGGTGGGGTGGCCTCCATCCGAGGGTGGGCAGACAATTGCCGGGCAGATGCCCTCGCAGAAGGACTTCATGTGTGTGTGTCAGGGGGTGGGTGGGGGGCTCTGCCAGTGTCTTTGTGACTTTACTCTCAGGGTGCTGAGCATGAGAGCCCTTCCGTTCTCACCTTCGGGCTTTTTTGGGGCGGTCAAAGGCAAGTTCACTCCCGGGACTAACAGTGGACACTCTGCCAGGGTCATGTCTCAATTCGTGGGAAGTGGCTTTCATGTCACTCCGGGTGCCTTCACCTTCTGCTTCGTCTGCCCACTAATTTGTGGTCCAGGACATACAGGGGGCAGATGTGTGACAAACGGGACCCTGATTCAGAACAAGTCAGGTACACTCTGGGCATATTGGCACCCATATTGGCACCAGTTCAAGAAACAGCTGCTCCACTTCCTATCCAGCTCCTTGCTGATGGACCTGGGAAAGCAGCCCAAGTATTTGTGTACCTGCCCCCATGTCAGAGACCCAGAAGAAGCCACTAGCTCCTGACTTCTGCCTGGCCCAGCCCCAGCCAGTGTGGCCATTTGAGGAGCGAATCAGTGGATGGAAGCTCTCTCTGTCTCTCCCTCTCTCTCTGTTACTCTGCCTATCAAATAACAAAATCTTAAAAAAATTTTTTCTACTAAGAAAGAATTCTTTCTACTAAGAAGAAAGATGAGGTTGATATTTTCCCAGAAGCCCCAAATATGAGACACGCAAAGCAGTCCCACCTTTGTTTCTCTTGTGTGAAACCCCTGGACCAATAGCCTCTCTTGATCCGCAGCACAGGGTCAAGACTGACCCGCCCCATAGCAGCGGATCCTCAGTGTCGCCTGCAGCTCCCTGGAGATCGGTCACCTCCAGGGCTGGGGCCCCCAGGACCGAAGCCTCCTGCTCAGCACAAGCCCCTCTGTGGAGCTTTGGGTATTTTCTTCTGTGTCTCCATCTTGACCTCTGTCAACCAGGACCTGGGCTGGGACACACAGACACTTGATGCCAAGGACTGAGTGACCTGACGTTCCAGTCATAACCTTTGGTGTGGAAATCATCCTATGGCAGGACCCAGTCCAGATAAGCACACATGCACACGTGTGCACATACACAGAGCATGAGCAAACATGCACATCACAGGCGCACACGCACTCCTACATTCATCTTTAGATAGGAGGTCATGCTCCAGTGTTGTCTTCATCCGGATGCACCCGTGAGTCACTGCGGCAGCCGCCCGTGAGAAGCTCAGCGGTGACTCCTGTGGGTTGATAGCCCGTCTTCTCACTCGGGTGCCAGTGAATGCATCTGACTGCACATCTGTAGCCATGGCTGCTTCCTCCCAGAGCAGCCTGGGAGGAAACAAGGCAGCTGCCGGGTGGCCCTGCCGGGAGCTCACCTTCTGCTAGGGCCCAAGGCCACAGAGGTCCCACAGCACCTGGCAGGCCAGTGTGAAAGCTGCGTGAAGGAGCTCTGAAGACCACGCCACGGGAGCCTCCCTCTAGGAAGGACACGGAAGGCTTGGAGGCACAGCACCCTCAGAGGAAGATCACAAGCATCAGGGTGGGCAGTGGCCTTTCCTGACCCCGATCCATCCCAGCAGTAGGCGCCATCGCAGCACCCTGAGAACAGCGGCCGAAATACAGCTAGTGTGGAGTTTGTACAGTATGCTTCTACTACCACCTCAGGAGACAAGGGGAACCACAGATAGAGACGTCGATGCCTTGTCAGTCACACTTGGCAAAACTCCCTGGCCCATTAAGCGTTCTTGCCCAATCATGGACGGAAATATTTGATCCAGGCCTGGCAGGAAAAGGTCCTGTCTAGGCCAGCCGTGGACTCTGGTCCCCTCAGAGCTGCTGGGTTTGATATGGATCTTTCTGGGCTTCGCTGCCTCCCATTTGTTACCGTGGACAGCACTGATCCTAGGGACCTGATGTGGACAGTAGGGAGAGGGTGCTGCTGGAGGGCTCATGAGCAGGGTGAAGCCACTTGGGGGCTCCGGGAGGTGCAGGGAGGGAGGACCTCCTGCACGCACACTCGCCCTGCGGGGCAGGAAGGAGCCCTCAGGCGGAGAACAGGTTCTGCATCTTTCATCCTGAAAGCAGAGACTTCTCGGTGGGTGTGGAAAGTCCCGCCACCAGAGACATCTTAAAAGTTGAAGTATTGCAAAAGAACCCACTTCAGAACCTGGAGTGACAAGGGCCCATGGAGCTGCTGCGGGGGTGGGGATGATCAGCCCAGGCAGCAGAAGGCCTGCAAAGTCACCTGATCCGGCCTTGCCAAGGCAGCCGCAGACGGGACTCGACATTCAGTACATCTAAAGCAGGCTACGTTTTCCAAAACAGTATTCAGTTATCATTTGGAAGGCAGAGTTATGGGGTGGGGAGGGGGAGGGGGAGCGGCGAGGGAGTTCTTCCACCCACTGGTTCACTCTCCAAATGGCCGCAATTGCTGCAGCTGGGCCAGTCCGGAGCCAGGAGCCTCTTCCGGGTCTCCCACGTGGGTGCAGGGGCCCAAGGACTTGGGCCATCTTCTGCTTTCCTAGGCCACGGAAGAGAGCCGGATTGGAAGTGGAGCAACCGGGGCTTGAGCTGGTGCCCATATGGGATGCCGGCAGTGCAGGCAGAAGCTTTACAGCGCTGGCCCCAACAAGCTAACTTTTTAAGTGGATAATTTTGTATGGTCTACAAATGCCCCTTGGTAGAAAAAAGGTTTCCTACTCCCGGACTTCAGAGTTTGACTGGTGACCCCAGGTAAAACGTCGTCACTCCAGAGATGATTTTGTGGACATGAACTCTGTTCTCCCGAGTGGGGAGTGTTCTGCGCAGGGGGCAACAGGGCTCCTCAGCTTGGGCAGCGCTGGGCTGACCAGAGCTCCCGCAGCGCAGCCTCTACCCTGCACGTCTGTGCCGGCTGGGGAGGGTTTGCCTAGACAACTGTGGGGCAGTGGTAATCACCCTCTCTCTTCAGGTTTTAAAGAAACACATTGTATTTAAAGTTAGGTCATCGATGGAAATTTTGAAGTCAGCTATGGTTTTAAAAGTAATTTCGTTTTATCATTCATAGGTGGTGATCTTGGTGGAGGGTTTAATCAAAATGTCGGGGAATTCAATTATTTAAAAAAACCCCACATTTAGGACTGCTCAAGGGGATAGAAAATCTCATTTAAAATATCCAGTGTAATAATGTGAAGTCAGGGTATTACCAGTTCTTCCAGAAATCGTATTTAGCAACAGTTGGGGGGTATTTTCACCTTCATTGTGATGGAACTTATTCTCTCCATTTATGATGCTTTGGGAGAGTGTTTAGTGTAGAAAGTGAAACAAATGCTGCTTTTCACCACACGCCTATGCTAGTGGCCCTGGTTCTGCAGACTTGGGCAGGCCGGAGGAAATGGGCCCTCCCACAGATGGTCGCCCTCCACCTCCATGACTTCCTGGGACCCAACACAGGGAGCCAGCAGCCTGCTCTGGAGAGCACTCCATGCAGGAGGACGGACTCAATCCTTGTCATGCACTGAGTGATTAAAGATGTTGAAATGAGAGCAAAGCTGCAGATGGACAGTCCTCTGCACAGCAGAGCTTGGAGAGATTCGATTCTTACAGAGTAACAGACCCAGGACCCAGACCCTGCGCCCTCCCCCATTTCCTCCCCCACGACTTCCCCTCCCACCACCTCTCCTGCCCTCACCCCCTTCTCCCATAAGTCCTGGAGTGAAGCAGGGACTGACCCACAGACAGGTCCCGTCTTTAAGGCCGATTGATCATAGTGTTGGCAGGCACAGGATGACAAGGTCCTAACCTCTCCTGAGGGCACACGATGAAGCAACAAGAACTTTCTGTAGGAGGCGCCCTATGCTTTGGCCACACGACAGAATCGTCTGAGATGTTTTGAAAGCCAAGCCCAGATCACACCCAGAACAATCGAGTCAGAATCCCGAGAAGGGACTGAGATGAGGCTCTGTCCTCTAACGACTCCGGGTGCACCCAAGCCTGAGAGCCAGACCATGGTGTGATGCTGTGGCTGAGTATTGAAGGAGGCGGCCAGGGCAGCTGGGAAGGGGACATGGGTGATGGGGCATTCTGGGCAGAGGGACATGCATGGCGGGTGGGCAGGGGGATGCAGTAGGGACAGGTCCCAGCCCTCTCAAGAGCTGATGAGCCCTTTGACCCCTTTCCAGGAGCAATTTATTTGTCCACACCTCTTCTGGGTGTGTGCCTGGAAGCACTGTGGACAGAAGGCCCTGAACGTGCTCACTCCCCTTCAACACTGAGCCAGGAGCCACCCTGGGAACAGCCCTCTCTGCTGGAGACCCCACAGGCACCGTGAATCCTGGCCACTCCCACAAGTCCCTGTGTGCTGGGGCACGGACGCCTCCCTGGGCACGGCGGCAGCTCCCTGGAGTCGTCCTCAGCCATGCAGGAGCCGCGCACCTGATTAGCTGCAGAGTGCCCACTGTAGATGCTGTCCTGGTTCTGGGTTCCTTGTCATCATCGTGGATATCATTGAGAAGGGAACAGCAACTGGGGACAGCAGGGGAGCAGCTCAGACCTCTCCTTGGACGTTTGGCCCCCACCAGACAGGAGAGACTTGGGAAGACTCACAGATGTTGGTGGGTCTCAGAGACCTGAGCCTCAGAAACAGCTATTCTAGATCTGCTCTAAAATAGCACAAAATCAGGCAAATATTGGAGTGGCCATCACTGGCCTTGCTCAAACACATGCCCGTAAGTCAGCTTCAAACCGAAAATGGAGCAAAGGGGGAAAGCCAGAAAATATAAAACCTCTAGGAAGAGCTGGACTGGGCAGAAATGGCTTAGTCATAAGACTAAGACATTTGATAAGTTGGCTTCACTTTAAAAATTGGTTATTTTGTCAAAATCATCAGAACATGAAAAGACGATACCTGCAGTACAAATAATTGTCAGCAGGCAGCAGGCTTGTGTCCAGATCATTGAAGCATAGGTAGTTCTCAAAAGATGGTGCTCAGATAATCCATCAGTGGATAGAAGATACACAACAGGGGCCAGTGCTGTGGTGTAGCAGGTAAAGCTGCCACCTGCAGTACTCACATCCTATATGGGCACTGGTTCATGTCCCAGCTGCTCCATTTCCCATCCAGCGCTCTACTATGGCCTGGGAAAGCAGTGGAAAATGGCCCAAGTCCTTGGGCCCTTGCACCTACATGGGAGACCTGGAAGCAGCTCCTGGCTCCTGGCTTCAGATCAGTGCAGCTCTAGCTATTGCGGCCAACTGGGGAGTGAACCAGCAGATGGAAGACTTCTCTCTGCCTCTCTTTTCTGTGTAACTTCGACTTTCAGATAAATAAATAAATATTAAAAAAAGATATACAGCAACATGAGTCGTCAGGGAAATGAGAATCAAAAACCAGATGAGAAACAACCATCTGCCTACTGCTTGGACAGAGTCTCTAGTGTAATTCCAAGCAAGACGGGAACTTGGCACAACCAGGGCAGGAGAAAGGAACCACACAGCCTGCGTGGCCAGTGGTTCCTAACAGAGCTACACCTGCACTGCCTCGAGACCCAGCCATTCCACACCAGGGCTTCCGCCCCAGAGCAGGGAAATGTATGTTCCAGAAAAAGGCTTGCACGTTACTGTCCACACAGCTCACTCCAGAGAGTACAAATCCAAAATGACTTCAATGTTTTATCACAGAAAGATGGAATTTGGAACATATGTGGAATAATATTCAATAACAAAAGTGAGCAGAATACTCGTTCATGATAGTGTGGATGAACCACAAAACCATTCTCATCAAAAGAACATCTTGCATAATTCCATTTATATTTCTGTGGAATTCCAGGTCAACAGAACTTATCTATGGAGCCAGAAAATGGGTGGGGAGGCTGACCAGGAGGGAATTAAGGACTTTTTAAGGTGTGGAAACGTATATATATTGCCAACACTCATTGAACTGTACACTTAAAAGGAATGAATTTATGAATGTCTAAACTGTATTTCCATAAACCTCATTTAAAACACACGATGTACTCAGCAAAATGGCTGAAATGGACACGGCAGATACTGGCGAGTGTTTGAGAAGATCTGGAGCAACTGGAAGTCGTCCACACTGCCAGCAATTGTCAGCTGCGAAAACTTTGGAAATCAGCATGGCAGTGCTGCAGTACACGCATGTGCATTTCCTTTCCCACTTAAGCTCCATCGGTGTGGTGCTGTTTCTGTTCCCACGTAAGGACCCAACAATGCTGTGTACACATGTTGGACAGCATGCGTGTGCTGTGAAGCTCATGGCAGCATTCCCAGCTCCAGCTGACCTGGAGGCCACCCAGAGGCCCTCAGCATGGAAGGGGTGCAGTAGGACACACCTACAACTACACGATGACACAGAGATGAATGACTCGGCCTCTGTGAGTCTGGTCACATGGATCCCAAACCAGATGCATGCCTGCTGTCTGTACCCATCAGGGTTTGTCCTGTGTAGGTGGAAGTGGGGGCGCTAGACAGAGTGGACTCAAGGGGTCCCTGTGGTGCTTGGTGTGCTCCTTGCTCTGACTGCTGCTTGTGCACAGAGCTCATTTGTAACGTGTGCACGAAGTATTCTGAATGTCCCATCTATTTTTTTTTAATGATTTTATTTATTTGAAAGGCAGTCTTACAGAGAGAGAGGTAGAGACAGAGAAAGATCTTTTATCTGCTGGTTCACTCCCCAGATGGCCACATTGACCAGGGCTGGGCCAGGCCAAAGCTAGGAGCCAGGAGCTTCTTCCAGGTCTCCTGTTTGGGTGCAGGAGCCCAAGCACTTGAGCCATTCTCTGCTGCTTTCCCGGGCACATCAATAGAGATCTGGATTGGAAGTGGAGCAGCCAGGACTCGAACTGGTGTCCATATGGGATGCTGTGCTGTAGACTGGGGCTTTAACTCAGTGCACCACAGCGCTGGCCCTGTGTTCCATATATTTAATAAAACATTTATGTAGAATGTAAAAAATAAAATATAATAAATGTTCCAATGGGATAATGAGCAAAATATTTGATGAGAATCCAAAGAAATGAAAGGGAGACTGAAGATGTGTCCATATGTGGAGTCAGAAGAGAGCTCCTTGGGCTGTGAAGTGGACTGAAGGTGGGGCAGTGCTGAATCTTGGGCGCCCAAAGGGTCTGGCCACTCACTGTTTTTTGTAGGACAGGCTGGGAGGTTTGCACATGTGGTCTTGATAGGCTATCATGTTTCTTGACTGTGCTAAACCGAAATTCTTGACACGGAGGGATCTTTGAAACGAGAGTGTTGGTTGAGTCATTCCAGGGAGAAGGGCCAGCTCCAGGGCCAGCTGCTGCCCCGTCCAGCAGCGAGGCAGGCAGGTGTCTCCACGTGACCTCGTGCTGAGAGTGCTGCTGTGATGGAAATTTGGGGAGAGAATGTATCCATTGTTTGCACAGACCCTACACTGGCCCTGACTAAGAGGGGTGGGTGATGTGCAGTGGGGAAGCTTGGGCTAGAAGGTTCTGTGCCTCTGGGTTGCTGGGCTGTGAGCAGGACCTGCTGGTGTCAGGGGATCAGAGTGGACATTCAGGACGTGAGCGCTGTTGTCGCTTTTAGCTGATGGCAGCCTGCTGCTTACCCTGCCTTGAAGTGCCCGCCCTCATAATTAATTCCAGGGCATCTCTCATGGTGACTGCTGCAGAGCCTAGCTGGCACGCGGGAGGGGCAGGCTTTATCGATCCTTCTCAGATGCTTGCTGTCCCATGTGTCATGACAGAGTGAGCTTGGCAGAGGGAGGCGCGGCCATGTCTTCCGGAGTCAGCACTGTAGCTTACCTCAGTCACAGGTGAGCTGGTGGAAAGGCGGAGAACTCCTGAGGGGAAATGGGACAGACAGGGGCTTTGGCAGTGGCCAGCAGGGACAGCCATGCCGGAGAGGGAGGACCCCGACCCGGAGGGGACCTGGCCTCGCCTGTGGCCTCTGATGGCAGCACCTGCCCACGTGCACATGTGCGTTGTGCCTTCTCTGGAAAAGTTTACAGAACCTGTCCTCAAGACTCAGGCTGTGCTGGCGGGAGTGATGGCTCATTTACCAGAAAAATTGTTCAAAACAGACATTCCATGAAGAAAGCAGGTCGATCATGCTCTATTCAAAGTCTGTCGTGCTGAGTACAGTTTGATGGAAGAAAATAGCGCCCTGCCGACACGTGCGATGAGAAGAAGCCGTGTGCTGTGGCAAGGTTGTGTTCATGCCCACGGTTCCTGCAGGGCAGAGGATTTGGCGGGAAGGAGCATGCACACCCGATTCTGTGGCGGGCCACACGGGCACCTCCTCCCTTGCTCACAGAGAAGGGCCAGGCACACTCAAGCTGGCTGGAGTGAGGCTGTTTTCCACGTGCGGTGTTGTTCCCGGCGTGCACGGCCACTGCTCAGAGCCGCACCCTGCCCTGGGCACAGAGTTGTGACCTGTGGAGCAGCGACACCCAGCAGCTGGCCCAGCGAGGGAGAAAGGCTTCTGGAGAATGAGGTTTGGAACCGTCATTCCTGTAACCAAGGAGTAACGTGGGAAGACACTTTAAGCTCTTGTGTGGAACTTTCCTTCATAAAGCAGTGGCTTTGGGAACCACAAGAAAAAAATAGCCGGGTAGAAGTGAAAGTTTAATTTACATGTCAGGAAAGCTGCCAAGGAACACTGAACAGCTTGAGGACATGGCACTGCCAAGGAGTGTGGCTAAAACATTCAGTTCAGCTTTGCAAAGAAAATATTTCTCTTCTCACTTCTGCAGAGCACAGAGGGAGGCGTGCCAGGATCCCCAGGGATGGGTGTGAATGGTGCCACTCATAGCCTGGCACCTGGCTGCACTTGGGAAGGCACAGGCGTGACAGCAGCTGCTTGTGGGCAGCCCGGGTGGCCACTGTCCAGAGTGGGGATTGTTGGTGACTGGCATTGGCTGACTGTGGAGCTGCAGGAAGACTCTGCTTTGTCAGTGGAGTGGAGAGTTCACAGACCAGGGCCGAGAAGAGGTTAGATGGGGGCTGGTTAGGGGGTGTCCCTCGGTGAGTCTGAGCTGGGCCCACACTGCGGTGTCTCCGTGGCCCTGGCAGCCAGCAGGTGCTTAACTACCATCCGTGACCAAGTGCCCCAGAAAGTAAAGCCGGCCACCGCAAAATGAAAGGGACTCATGTAGTCCCCAGATGCCACTTTGTACACCCTGCATCCCAGGCACCGTGTGAGACCTCTGAGTCCTCGGGAGAGGAAGGTGTGCCCGGGGGAGGCAGAGCCATGACAGCCCAGCATGGTGGTTGTGTGGGCTCAGGCCTCCTCTCTTTCCAGTGCTCTGAGTGTGAGGGAGGAACCCCGTGCCTAGAAGATTCTCCTTCTTCGCCAGGCAGTGTCAGTGGCTGGCAGGCACAGCACATTCTGGCCCTTTCTCTACCCCTGCATGGGCTCTCAGTTGCCACGTGCTCACACACTCCCTATTCCCCACACATGTTGAGCACCAAGGTGTGTGCCAAGTTCAGATCCCTCTGAGATCGTGCACAGCCCTAACAAGGTCCCGCGTTGGTGAAGGCACATGACCACAAGAAAGGAATGACCTGTGGCATAGCTTGTGTTCCACAAACAGAGGAGGCTCCTGTTGGCTAGAGGAGCACTTGGCTGGGCCCTCCCTGTTTGGGGTGTGCAGATGGGTGGTCCCAGAAAGTGTATCTGTCCTAGAACCTAAAGAGGCAGCACATTGGTGACCAAAGGAGACAGATGGGAGGGGAGTCAGGTGTGGGATCCATGGACTGGGGCAGGGTTGGGGAGCAGAGGTTGGATACTGTGGGGCTGCCGTGTGATGCAGGCAGTGTCAGTTCTACAGAGAGCTCTCTGGAGAGAAGCCACATAGAAGACGCTGCACAGGGCAGAGCAGGCAGGGAGAGCTGAGCAGGTTTTCTCTTGCTCTTCCCTCCTGGGCAGTGAGACAGAGGAGGGACGGGCACCTGAGATCTGAGGGGGTCACAAGGTGGAGCTGCTGGTAGGAGTTGATAGGAACATGCATGGGTGGCCAGCATGTCCATGTGGGCATTTGGGAGGCTGGACATCCAGGCCCTGCTAGGACTGTGGGGTGGGGAGCTGTTGAGGGCTCTTGGGAGAAGGTAGTGAGCTGAGAGTGCCCTTCTGCACCTGGAGTCCAGCAAGCCTGGGTTGGAGGCCAAGGACGTCAGGACCAGGGCTGCTGTGGCTGAGGTTGCTCACAGAAGGCTCTGAGGGGAAAGAGGCTGCCAAGGCTGATGACTTGAGAACCGACCATGGCTCCCTGGGGCTGAAGAGGGGCCTACAGGAGGCTGGGGGTGGGGGTCCCTGCAGAGAAGAACTGGGACAATGGGTCCCAAGCAAGGAGAGGATTAAAGTGGGGCTCAGCTGGGCAGGTGTGGGATGGGACTGAGTGGTGGGGAAGTGGCCATTGCTGGTTCAGGCTGGCAGCCGCCACAGAACGCCCTTGCCTGGAAGTAGTGTCTGGTGCTCGAGAAAACAGTGCTTTCCCTGGGACACCAGGCTGTCAATCACAGACTGCCATGGTCCTTATAGTGTGCCCAGTGCAGGCTGCTTCTATACGGCCTCAACTCTAGTATGTCCCACTTGGTTCAGTTGGCAGGAAGTTGATTTGACAGCAAGCACCGTTGAATCTCTAACACTTCTTCCTCGGTCATTAACAACTCAGGAGCTGGCCACGCCCAGGACTCCCTAAACACAGTGCCCTGGCTGTCGAGCAAAAGCCTGGTGTTTTGGGGTCTGTGTCCTTTAGTGCTGTGGCTGCTGGTAGCTTACAGGGCTCAAGGGCTGCTGTGCTTCCCAGTGGGCGGCACCCCCTCTTCGCCCATGTGGTCCTGGGACTCCTCAGGACAGCTCCTCCTCCCTTGGGAAGTGGATCCCCGGCTGCAGCAGTCACCTTGGCTCTGGATGGAGAATTGTGCCTCTGGGTGTGGCTGCCAGCTGTCAGCAGGACTTGCAGCAGCTGCTTTCTCCTGCAAGATTGTCTTTGGAGTGAAACCAAGAGTGCAGAGACCACTTCGTCCAGGTATCACTGACGGGATGGAATCCAGAGGGGAGAAGCAGACTCCTTTGCACACATACCTGTCGCATTCCCTCTTAGGGCCGGTGAGCCTGAATTTTTGCAAATTCTCCCCACTCCCCTGGAAGCTGGACACTGGCATTTGAGGCTGTCCAGGCTGGTCTTGCACCAACGACAAGGCAGAGGAGCCCTTGGCATGGCAGAAGGAACCTCTAGAAAACATTGGGTACCCTCAGCTGCATAAAAACCACCTCTGCCCATAGGTCTGTGGGTGACCTGAGTTCCGGGGCTCTGTCCCATGGTTCTGCGCCTCTGCTGCTCCCCATGGCACTGCACCGCTGCAGGAGTATCCGTGACCACCGCTCACCATTTCCCGTGTTTCCCCCTCCCCCACATGGAGGGTGGCTCACCCCTGCATGCTGCCCACATGGGAGGGTGGCTCACCCTGCATGCTGCCACCCAGCAGCTGCAGAAAGCTAAGTGTGCAGAGGGAGCTCCTTCCAGCAGGCCCAGTCTGTGCCCCTGAGGACTGAGTTTCATCAAGGAAGTGGCCCTGGAGAACCCCTAAACCCCTGTGGACTTTGCAGGAGTAAGAAATCCAAATTGGTCTCCAGAGTTCTGCATGCTGGGAGGCCTTGTCACTGTTCAAAGCCTCACCCGTGCTGGCAGGTGCACCTGCTTGAACAAGGTCAGCTCATGTACCTGCTCTGCCTGCTGTCCTCTTCTCTCACCCACAGGCTGCTCTGCGCCTGCCTCCCACCCTCCCAGGGTCCCTGCTCTTCATGTAGCCTGGCTGCCACTGTGCCATTCCAGTGACTTCTTTGTACCCCGTCTGTCTCCCATATTGCTGCAGCCTCACGATGTACCCAGGAACATGTGTGGAACAAATGATTGAATAAAAGCTTTACAGAGCAGAAAAGTTGCATCGTGCCAGTGGCTGCTCACTAATTCACTGTCTCTGTGAATTAGGAGGATCTTGTGTTGGGTCTGTTATGAGTGGGGCACACATGTTCTACCACTGCTAGGGTTTAATTTGAATTAAATAGACGCTTCTGCTGCAGTCGATTTGGGTCCCAGCCTTTAATGTCTGCGTTGCTCATGAACAATTCCGCTTGATGTTTTCTCCCCAGCAATGAGCGCTCAGCAGCCAGCCAGACTTCCAAGAACAAGGCTGTGTCGACCTCAGATTGCAGTTCACTCAGCAGTGAGCGGGCATCTTTCCAGACAGGGCTCCTGTGTGGGGGTCCTGGTTGGTGGTCTTCTTCTCAGTGCATCAGATGGCCAGGAGGGCTGGAGCTGCGGGTGGGGAGGCTTCCTTGAGAACAGCCCCGTGTACCCCGTGTGGCCGTCACGTGGGAGGACTGCTTTGGGTTCATCAGCCACTCCTCCACCCTTTCTGCTGTCAGCTGAGTGCTCCCCACGCAGCAGCCTTGGCAGTGCTCCGTGCACACACCACAGCTGTGGTGTTGGAGCTGGAATCTCCTCTCTGGTCCATCTAGTCAAGAGCCTTGTTCACGCACACTGGCACACACACATGCATGCACACCTAGCATGTGTGTGCACCCACAGCTCCTCCCACTCGGAGCTTGGCAGTTGGCGGCTGTCCTCCAGGTACCCGTGCCAGTGCCAGTGCCACGCAGTCCTGTCAGGCGGCGGAGTGCGCGTGGTCCCTGTGATTGCCTTGACTGCTGCTCTGCAGAAGCCGTGTGCTGTTTGATGGTGGGGTGTCGACGAGTTTCCTGAACACGGCTACTGCAGTCGCCATGTGGTGGAAGGGACATTTTCTGCTTCCAGGATTTTCACAAGTGCTTTTCCTTCTCAACTTCAAAAGGAAACGCAGGCGGTGTGCAGCCCCTGAGAAGAGATAATGAGCCGCCTTGGAGAAGCGCAGCTGCCGACCTGCGCGGGACTCGGAGCTCAACTGGGGACTGCACGTGGCCCATCTGGCCGTCGTCCTGCTGTCCTGCTTCCATTTAGTTAAGGGACAGTTAAGCATGATCTGAGCCACCTAGCAAGTGCCACCTTGGCCACTCTTTTCTCGCTAAGGTGCCGTCTCACGGGAGCACATCCCTGGGCCCCTTCCCTCACCTCTGTAGGGGATGATGAACGAGCTGCTCAGCTCCTTTTGCCAGGATGTGCTCTCTGATTTCTTCAGCCTGGGCATCATTTGGGAGCAGGATGGGCCTGCTTGAGCACAGGGAGAGGGTCAGAGGCTGTATTTGCAAAATGCCAGAGACACATTGTGGGTGACGTGACTGGTTTCCAGGTGACTGGCACATCGTAAGCAGAGAGAAGAGCACTGTATATGCAGCATGTCCACAGGACACAGGGCTGCCGTGCTGCACCTCTGGAGTCCCTGGGGCCAAGCCTGGAAGGATCTGGGTGGCCTCAGGACACACATTACCCCTTGTGATTTTAGAGAGCCTCAAAGTTGATCTGGGCCTACTCTGAGACTTCTTATTGAGATGTGCCCAGCTGTGATTTCTCCAGAAGCATGTATGTGACGGCAGTGTGAGTGTGCTGTCATCTTTGTTATCATCTTTGGCTGTGGGGCGAGCATCAAGCTAACAGGGCAGTGGCTGGGATGCCCAAGGTGCAGGTGGCACGTAGCAGCCATTGCAGCCCTCACGTGGAGCACCAGGCTTTCCATAGCACATCAGCTGCAGAGGTAGTTTCCTGTGAATGCGAAAACCCCAGGAGTGGTGTTTTCACCAAAGGGAGATGCTACGTCGCATTTAAATTGAGCGTGCCTGTCTTAGATCCTCCCTACCACAAGAACATTAGCGCTGTGGGGGGCTTTGACCTGCTGTGGATCTAGATTGGTCATTTGCGCACTGGCAGGGTGGCGGGCAGTTGCCAGTCTTAGCCTCTGCTTGCTGGGACTTCCTGGGCACGTGTGTCCGGTCTCCTCTCTTCTGGCCTTTACCAAATTCCTAGGTGTCGGAACCTGGGTGTGAGCAGGAGGCAGAGGCTGCTGTGTGGAGTGGGAGGGGTTATCAAGCACCGGGCATCAGGGGCATAGCACATTTTCTATCCATACCTGGTTGCGTTGGGGTGAGGATGCAGAAGTCTGAAGTCAAGTCGTAACTTGTCCATGAACTTGTCCCAGAACAAACCTGCAGGCCCACAGAGACACAGAGAGAAGGGAGCCGTGTGTGAGCCGCAGGGGGAAGCTCAGCCCCCGGGGCTGGAGGAATGAAAGCTGCGGTCATCGCTGGGAGAGCCCCGCCCCCAGACCCCAGCACCCACAGA
The DNA here is from genome assembly GCA_949820135.1 of Sylvilagus floridanus. NCBI lineage: Eukaryota > Metazoa > Chordata > Mammalia > Lagomorpha > Leporidae > Sylvilagus > Sylvilagus floridanus. Next base: position 79,246,269 of record OX463235.1, on the reverse strand, counting down.
GGTGCTGTGGCGGAGAGAGGTGACGTCTGGAGCCCAGCACCTGTGCGCTGGTGGGGACTGCCTGCCCTGCTGGCTGTCATTCTCAATTCAGTCCTAGGGCACATTCCAGAGAAGGGCAGCTTTGCCTGACATGGAGCTATCAGCTCCCACGGCCTGAGATAAACCAATTTGGAAGGAGGACTCTTATCCCACTCCATGGCAAAGGGGAGAAGAGCAGCTGTTGGCTCATGCTGGAGAAAAGCCTCAATAAATGGGAAATTCACTGTACTTGGCATTACTTCAAAGCATTTTCATCTTCTGTTTTAATAAGGTCACATTGAAAATAACTCCAAACTTTTTCTTTTAACTCAGAAAATAAAAACTCCCTTCAGAGATTCCCTACCATAAATATAAGTCCACATGTTAGGTGAATGGATTCTGAATTGTAAGCCAAATGCTCTCTGGGTTACCCTGTGCCTCTGAGCCCAAACCGAGGTAGTGGACAGGATCAGTTCTCTCTGTGGTGCCCAGGAGGGAAGAGCAGAGAAGGGAGTCTCACCTACTGCAGGTCCCCTTAATGTCCTTGTCATGAAGTGCTGAGTATCTGGCCCACATTTGGGGAATGCAGAAAATGGAGTTAGAATGAAAAGAAAGCTTACCTTGAAGCTGGGGATGCAGACTGAGATTCTTACATTAAAGTCCGTTGACTGCGGCCAGAGCTGTGGCATAGCAGGTAAAGCCACTGCCTGCAGTGCTGATATTCATGTGGGCACCGGTTCAAGTCCTGGCTGCTCCATTTCTGATCCAGCTCCCTGCTATGGCCTGGGAAAGCAGTGCAGGATAATCCTTGGGCCCTTGCACCTGTCTAGGGGACCTGGAAGAAGCTCCTGGCTCCTGGCTTTGTTTGGATGGGCCCCGCTCCGGGCATTGTGGCCATTTGGGGAGTCAACCAGTGGATGAAAGACCTCTCTCTCTCTCTCTCTCTCCCTTTCTCTCTGCCTCTGCCTCTCTATGACTGCCTTTCAAATAAATAAGTAAATCTTAAAAAAAAAAAAAAAAAAAAAAAAAAGCCCATTGACCACAGCTGGCCTCCCTTGAGCTGTCCGCGGTGCTGAAGTCATCAACCACCTGTCTTAAAGCAAGGGAGTCCCGCCCACAGCGGCCAATATTGCCCGGGTGCTGAATCCTGAGCTTGCCTGTGGGCACAGGAGCTGAACCATGCACAGTGTTCTAGGACAAAGTCAGCAAAAAGAGCCTCTGTCCTCATGGAGCTGACATTTACCTTCTGTGTGCAGGCGCATCCAGCAATGTGGCACATTCGGTGATGAGCACTATGGAGGGAACCAAGCAGGCCTGAAGGTGAGTGAGCCCGGGATATCAGGACAGAGGACCCAGCAGGGGCACCGCCTCGGGTGAGTGTGTGGCTGGCGAGGGTCGGGGGCAGCAGGGAGGCCTGAGGCTGAGACTGAGCCCATGGACGGGAGCATGGTTGGGTGAGGTGTAGATAGGCACACAGGCAGGCCACGTGGGACATGGCCAGCCAGTGTGGAGACCATGGCTTTTGATCTGGGACAGATGCCGCTGGAGGGTTCTGATCCAAATAGCATGTTGATGTGTCAGGACCAGCAGACAGGCCCACTCCTGTGAGGATGGAGTGAAGAGTGGCTGGGATGGGTGGAGACAGAAGAAGGAAGCCAGCAGGCCAGGAGAGAGTGTGAGCCGCAGGGAATGGAGGGCTCAGCTGTGGTTTTGGAGGAGGAGGGGAGTCGTGAGACCATTGAGGTCATGGCCTGGGCTTTGGGAGGACAGTGATGTCCCTGAGGGGACACAAGAGAGGGGCAGGGAGATGTGGAAGAGTTACTGAGCGGCACCCAGCCCACTGCGCTGGCAGGCCATGAGTCTCATGTGAGGCCATGGGGCTCAGTGTCTCCAGCTACACTCTGCTGAGCAGGTGCGGAGATTAGAAGGGAGATTTGGGTTTTACTGAGGCTTGTGGGTTTATCAAAGAGAGGGGCCAAGAACAGAGGGTGCAGAGAGAGCTGCACGAGTGATCTGTGGAAAACGAGCTTAGCAGGATGGAGGTGAGGGTGGGGAGGAGTCAGTGGGGAACCTGAGGGTGATCTGTGTTGGGGGTCAGTGGCGGGTGGTGTTCAGAGAGTAACATCTGGTGTTGTGATTGGATGAGGTCCAGGGAGTAAACGTGGGAGGGAGAGGGTGGGGGGGTGGGAGCGGGGGTCCTGGGGGAAGATTCTGAGCTGAGAGGTTCCCTCAGGAAGCACTCGCAGGTGGACAGAGTGATGTGAAGCAGGTGTGAGAGTGGCAGTGGGGTTATTAGACAGGAACTTCACAGACACTGGTCTGAGGGGTGTTCTTGGGGGTCCAACACTCACATCATTGATGAACCTGGAGGCCTTGGGTGGTGGTGGCTGGAAGGCCTAGTGGTCAGACCAGGAGCCCTCACTGGTGGACAGCCAGCCACGACCTGCACCCCTGGCAGAGGCGGAGGCTAGGAGACCAAGAGCTCAGGTTGTGAATGGTGGTGGGGGTGGGGGAGGCTGAGAGGTCAGCTACCGCGGAGGGAATCTACTGCTTGTTTGGTCTTCTCTGTTGAGCCATTTGGGCCAGCAATTGCTGATTCTGGTTTTCAGATAAGGACACTGAAGCTCAGAGTTTGTTAACATGCAAGGGGCCGTGTGGTGGGATCCAGCCTGGGCCTTCTGGTTCTGTCAGACAAGCTGGGGAGCATTGGGCAGTGCCTTGGCTGCGCAGTTTAGAGAAGAGCCTGGGCGGCCTAGGCCCCCGAGCTGCCCTGCCCTGCAGGGTCAGATGCGCCTGCCCCGCATCCTTCACCTTCTTACAGTCAAGTCTGTCTGTCTCTTTCACACACACACACCCACCCACTCATTCTTCTGGCTGTTTCTTTAGTAACCCTGATTGATACAATTAGTCAAAATAAAACGTAAACGTAATCCAACATTTTCTTGCTAAACCCCTGTGCAGATGGGAGACATGAATTTCACTGGGGCTGGGACGCGGGGAGACCTGTCGCCTGCCTCATACACAACCACGTGACCCCAAATCCCCTCCTCGTGTGGGACAAGTGTACATTGAATTATGAATTCTGAGAACACAATCTCCAGTCCACAGATTGTTTGAGCATTGTTGCGTCTGATCCACTCACTACTCACTTTAGTCCCCGGAAGCTGCCTCTGGGGGATTTTTTTGAGCTGAAATCAAATCATTTAATTTTACACCAGGCTACTCTGCAATTGAAAATTCAAATTTTACAGTAAAGCAAACATTTATTTAATTTCTGAATTTCTGTTGTATGGCTCAACTACAAAGTTCCATTTTTTTTTTCTTCTTTTCACAAAGAGAAACAAAACCATTTCTCCTTTATCAGCATCTGGGCCCATGCTGGGTCATTGGTCCCTCCAGGCCACCAGTTGCCTTTTACAGCCAGCATTTGGGGCTGACCACGTGGTGCCTGTTACAGCTGGGGCTTTGTTGCAGGTCAGTGGCTCTACCCCAGAGCTCTTGTTGGCCTTGCCCAAGGGCCACTGCCCACGCAGAAGTCCAGCTTGTCTAGGCAGCATTTCCACTGATCCAGTGCCTGCAGGCTCCTTCCTCCCTTCCCTCCTCTGCACCAGCCCAGCTGCCCTTCTGTGTGGTGTGGCGTTCCCCCTCCCCCCCCGCCTGGCTCCCCTGGCCACACATGTCCCTCTGTGGTGCGCAGGGAAGGGCAGTGCTCCACACGTGTTCCTCTGTGGTGCTCCATGACCCTGGCCCCTACCTCCCCATCTGTGTCACCTCTGGGCATAGGCGACACCTTCAGAGACCCGGATCTCAGGCAGGGATGAGTCTCCGCAGGGATGAGCGGCCCAGCTCCCAGGATTCCTGGGGCTGAGAAACCTCGCCCTCGCAGGCGCGTGCTCAGCAGGGTGGGAAGGGCTCTGCAGCTGGTGGCATCTCTGTGAGGTCCTGCAGTTTCTGCAGCTACCTTGCACCAGCAGTGAGGAGGGCGAGTGCTGACTGACCCAGCCCAGCCCAGCTCGGGGCAGGCAGAGGCCCTGGCTAGGGGGACACAGGGGGACCAGGGGCGGAGCTCCTCTCAGATGGGGGCTTCAGAACTCTGATGCTGGACTGCTTTCCCCTTTGCACCCCGTCCCCCACAAGGAGCTCAGCTCCTGGTAGCAACATGGGATGCCCACATGGGACTCTAGGGTGTCAAAGCCCTGGCTTTGCACCCCTCCCCATGTACTAAGTGCACCAGGGACAGTCACCCGGGGACTGCAGTGCTGACCTGGAGAGTGCCACAGAAGGTGCACCCAAAGAGGTGACTGCTGCAGGAGGTCACGGGCATGCTGGGAAGTGTTGTTGTGAGGCAGGGAGGGGCGGGGGCACTCTTCCCAGAAGGCTGAGTGCCATCTGCCAGCCAGAGAACCAAGGCCAAAGTCTAGGAGGAACAGAGGGGCTGAAGCAACCCAGAGAGCAGTAGACCAGAGGGTCACTGTTGGGTCGACCAGAAGGCCGGATTACACAGTGTCAGTGTGGCTGGGATGGAGGTGACTGACAGGTGGTCTGATATGGGATGGAGGTCATTGGATGGCAGAATTGGCTTGGAGTTCCTTCCCACCCCCAGAGTCCACCGGAAGCATTGCTGGGGCAAGGTTCCCCAGGATGAAGGCAACTGGGGATAAGCTGGGGAGTTGGGGGAGCACCACCTGCTGAGCACTGTGTGCAGTGGGGGAGGGGAGCCCGGGACCAGCGCAGGATCAGGAGCCGCTGGAGAGCCCTGTGTGCAAGGATCCTCGGGGCTCCGTTTCCTGTTCCTCATGAGGCTGTGCAGAGAGAGCTGCAGCCCAGAGAGGGCAGTGTTGTTACTGGGTGTGACGACGCCACAGGTGAGCAGTGCCCCCACTGATGGGTCCATCCAGGGGGCCACGGTGGCCCACTTGGGTCAAGGCGCCTTTCCTGACTCCAGTGTCACCACTGTGTGCTACCGAGAGTGCTAGGGGTATGGCCAGGCCCTGATGCAGGCGCCCAGCCTGGCTACTTCCATCCCCCCAGAGCAGGGCTGCCCAGGTGGGAGCTGCAGGTAGGCGTTCTCACAGGCGCGCGCCCCTGCAGCTTGGGTGCATGCACCCCTGAATCTGGCTTTTTCCTGAAATGCCTGCCCCTCCAGGCCTTGCCAGCTGTCTCATGTTACTCGACGTTTTGCTTCCATTTCTTCCCCTGCAAAGCTGGTGAGGCCCAGCTCCCCTCTCCTGGGTGCGTGGGAAGTTCGCAGGAGACGACCCTACAAAGGGCACAGAAGAGTAGGGGACACATCTGGGCTCAGTCAACCCCACAGTTGCCTGCAGCTCGCCTGCCTGCCCCCGAGAGCCGAGCTGTGCCCTCCCTGTGCTATGAGGTTTCTCTGGGGCGTCAGGAAACGGCTTCATTTTCAAGAGGTCTACACTCCTGTGTGGTAAGAGTGGCCTCACCTCTGCCTGTGCTGTAAGTTCAGGGAGCGAGGGGTGGCCCCTAGCTTGGGGGCTGGGATCCTCGCCCCAGTACTTGGGGAGCAGAGCTGGCTCCACGTCTGCACCCGCTGGAGGAGTGAGGCTGAGGAAGGGAAGTGGCAGAGGGGAGGATGTGGGAACTGATTCCACAGTGGGACACGCCTTCCCGGGGAGAAGCAGGCCAAGCCCCACCTGGGAGGCCCGGTTCTCACTCTGGCCCCAAGGCCATGTCTCAGACGTTTTCCCATCCTGGAGGCTCCAGCTGCATGTCTGCTGCTGTGGTCTGGGTGTGACCTGAGCACCTGCATCCTTACAGGCTCCCAGGTGGTTCCCCTGCTGGGCCTGGGGGGGCTTGGGGAGCGGCTGCCCTGGGCTCTGCGGACTCTGCAGGTGGGCGGGAGAAACTGCAGGTGGAGGGGCTGGGACTGGCCTGAGGCAGGGTCTGTGGTTTGGAGACGCAAGGTTTGCTCAGCTGCTCCCAGTTCTGGAGGCTTCTGGCCGAGGCACAGGAAGGCCGTTGGGTTGGCCCTGGGCTCTGTCCACCCAGACGCAGAGGGCTTGGTCACACCGCCAGGCGCAGCACCTTCATGTTTAAGCCGCCTGGTGACAAGGTCATCTGCCCTCTTCAGTCTTTCGTGCCTGACACATTCCAGCCAGCGCAGTGGTCACACAGCCAAGTCCAGGGAGCCTGTTGGTCACTCGCCACCTGCCTGAGTGGGGCGCGTGCACCGCGAACTACGGTCCTGAAAACTCCAAGAACAGAGCAGCTTAGCCTGACCCCGCTGTCCTCTCCTGCTTGCTTGGCTTGTCTCCCTAGCACTGCAGGCCCAGGGGAGGCAGGGGGCGCAGAGTGAAGGCCAGGGGAGCTGTCAGGCCCCAGGGGAGGCAGGAGGCGCAGAGTGAAGGCCAGGGGAGGCTGTCAGGCCCAGGGGAGGCAGGAGGCGCAGAGTGAAGGCCAGGGGAGGCTGTCAGGCCCAGGGGAGGCAGGAGGCGCAGAGTGAAGGCCAGGGGAGGCTGTCAGGCCCCAGGGGAGGCAGGAGGCGCAGAGTGAAGGCCAGGGGAGGCTGTCAGGCCCCAGGGGAGGCAGGAGGCGCAGAGTGAAGGCCAGGGGAGGCTGTCTGCCGCACGCCTGGCCAGGTCTGAGCTCTTCCAGGCCTTGCTCTAAGAACCAGACACAGGCTCCAGTAGGAGCTCCGCAGACAGCTGCTGTGAGCCTCCAAGCTCAGCAAATGCCCACAACGAGCCGCTCACCCCTGCCTCGGGCTTCTCGTTACCCAAGACTCTGCCAGCGGGGTGCACACGGGTTGAGCCCCTGCATACGTGACTGAGGCGGCGGCCTGGAGGGCTTCCAGTGAGACGCCCTCCCGGCAGCACCATCTCTGACCCACCCACAGCGCAGGGCCAGGGTCCACCACTGCCTGGGGACATGTCACTGCTTTCTCGAGGATGCCTTGACTCCAGCAGTGATAACACATGTGACAATTGCCTGCTGTACACACACATGCATGACACATGTGTGCATTTGTGTGTCAGTTTCCATGTGTTACGAGGAGCCTAAAAAGCAGGACTCAGGACTGCGCCTAGGAAGAATGAGAGGACTACAGACCTCACACAGTCAGCTCAAGGTCATACAGCCACATGGAAAGTGAGCAGCTGTGAATCCAAGGGCATTTTCTGCAATGCTGGTGACTGTGCCCCTGGCCACACAGGCTGGGCAGTGACGCTGAGACCACGCATATGCCCTGGCACAGGGCTGGGCACAGTGACACTGAGACCACGCACAGAGGTGGGCTCCTTGCCCAGCCTCAGCAGTACCAGGCCAAGTCCAGCTATCGGGGGAGGATGTGTTTAGGACAGAGTCTGCCATCCTCAGCCGGACAGAATCCTGCTGTGACAGATTTCAGGGTGGCCTGTTTATCGTCCTCCCCATGGTGACCTCCCTCTGACCTCAGACTCGGCTGATGACGTGTGCGTGCTGATAGTGGGGGGTGAGCAGACGTCATCCAGTGGAGGGTTGTGAAGCTGTGGCTGGGCTGGGCTCCGTGAGCTGCCGTGCCTTGACTGGTGGATCCTCCAGCTGGCTGCCCGAGGACCAGATGCAGAGACCCTCCTCCGGTGTCCCTCCAGGTGTCTCAGACCCCTGGAGGCCACCCTCTTCCAGGCTGAGCCAGCGTTCCCGAGCTCAACAGATGTTTCTGGCTTGGAGCCGCTGGCAGTGGGGTGGTCTGTCAGACGGCAGTCAGGGAACCTCTGACAGTGGCGACCACGGGCCCAGGGGGCAGATGGCCATCCAGGTTTGAGACACCTGCTGTTGGTTCTAGGCAGCAGTCTGCCTCTGCCTGGCACAGGCTCCTGGGGATTTGCTTTTCAGAGAAGGAAAAAGAAAAGCCTGAACGAGCCCCTCCTGCTGTGGACTCACCCATGGAGCCCGAGAGCGCCTGTCCCCTGGTGTGTGGCCTGAGTGATGCTGTCAGCTACTCTGTGGGGAGGGAGCAGCAGCAGGAGTGGCCTGTCTCCTCTCCAGAAGCAGGGGTGGTGCCTTCCTGGGGGCAGATTGTACCCCAGGGAGAGGACAGACATGGTCTGCAGGGGTCGGCTCATCTCACCAGATATGGCTCCGCGGCCCCAAGTGGCCCTCGAGGCCCAGGGCTGCAGTGACCAGTGTGAGATGGATGCACTGATGCCTCGGGACTGTGATGCCCCGAGGCGCAGGATTGGTGGCCTTTGATTAAACAAACCCAAACCAGAAGGAGACATGGACTTCCCATCATTTGAGCTGTAGAAAAATTCATTTCTGTAAATATTTTTTAAAAAGATTCCATCCAGTCTTTTCAGAATCTCAATTACTCTTGAAAATGAGACAAGCTGCAATTTAAAACAGCTTCTTTTAACTATTCGGTGTCACAGGAAAACATGAAAATGCCTTTATCTTAACGAGTGAAATTTACATCCACCATTGACCTTGTGTGAAGCGCTCTGTCACTGGCCTGCCTCTCTCTTCTGCAGACAGCTGGTGTTTCAGAGTCAAGAAGAGCATCACATTAAACTGACTTTCTGTGGCCAGCAGAAAGGAGAGAAAGCAGATTTCTCATGGACGGGGCGAAGAATCAAAGTCCCCCAGAAGCAGACCCTGGAGGATGTGGGTCTCACAGGGAGCTCCGAAGAGGAGGGAGAGGTGCAGTGGAACCCAAATGAATGCAGCCCCAGGGGCTGGGCTCTCAGGTAAGGGGCACACCTGTTCCCAGGGGGCTGGGTTCTCAGGGTGGGGGCACCCCTGTTCCCCGGGGGCTGGGCTCTCAGAGTGGGGGCACCCCTGTTCCCAGTGGGCTGGGTTCTCACGGAAGACCCGTGCCTATTCCCCAGGGTGGAGACATGATCCTGTGGTCTCCTCTACAGGCAGAGCTGGCATCAGGGAAGGGTGGCTGTCCCGTGGATGATGAACCAGGGGTGTGATCCGGTCCCCCACAGTGGAGACGGCCACTGTTGCACAGAGTCCATGAGCTTGACCCTGTGTGGTTCACAGTGAGGGAAAGGCTCATCCCAGAGTCGAAGTCTCCAGTGCTCACCCCAGACATGGAGGATCCTTGTGTGTGTGTTATGGTGTGGCTGAGAAAATCATGTTCATGAAATGTTTGATGATGTGGAAAGTCGTGATGCGTGAATAAAAATCCCCGTGGCAGACGCATGCGCCCGGTGCCGTGGCTGCACAGGAGGTGGGTGCTGGGCTCCCTGCTTGTAGGCGTGGTGCCGGCACGTGACCGATGTGGCTTACACAGCTGTGTCACATCATCATCCACCTGAGGGTTTGAGCGTAAATGGCCCAAAAGCCGAGACACAGGGAACTGTGCTGCCGTGACCCTGCCACGCTCCTCTGCCATCCTCATCCTCACTGCCTAAGCCCTGGCCTCCGGCTGGGATCCAGAATTGAGCTCTCAGATGGTGTCAGCCCTGGCCTCACACAGCCATGTCACCTCCCTCACCAAGAATCGGCTGCTTAGTTTTAGAGAGAGCTCCTATCTGCTGCTTCACTCCCTGGTACCCACAAAACAGCCAGGCTGGTTCAGGCCCAAACCAGAAATGGGGCCTCCATCCAGGTGGCAGGGACTCAAGCCATTGCTGCCTCCCAGGGTTTGCATTAGCAGGGTCCCCATGCAGCAGTGCTGAGAGGTGCTGGGAACCCAGTCCCCATGCAGCAGTGCTGAGAGGTGCTGGGAACCCAGTCCCCATGCAGCAGTGCTGAGAGGTGCTGGGAGCTCAGTCCCCATGCAGCAGTGCTGAGAGGTGCTGGGAGCTCAGTCCCCATGCAGCAGTGCTGAGAGGTGCTGGGAGCTCAGTCCCCATGCAGCAGTGCTGAGAGGTGCTGGGAGCTCAGTCCCCATGCAGCAGTGCTGAGAGGTGCTGGGAGCTCAGTCCCCATGCAGCAGTGCTGAGAGGTGCTGGGAACTCAGTCCCCATGCAGCAGTGCTGAGAGGTGCTGGGAACTTAGTCCCCATGTAGAAGAATTGAGAGGTACTAGGAGCTCAGTTTCTGGTGCAGCAGTGTTGTGAGGGCTTGGAACTCAGTCCCAGAATAGTGGTGTTAAGGTGGGCCTTTGGGGGCTGACTGGACACAAGGGCTCTGTCCTCACCAATGGATGCCTCCTGCAATGGAGGGATGTGCAGACAAGGGAGTGGCCTTGTCACAGCAGCTGTGTCTCCGGTGCACTGCCCTCTGCTGAGGGGTCAGGAGCAGGCAGCCCCCAGCGGACAGCAGCCCAGCCCGCTGATCTCCCTGGCGTCCAGAGCCCCGAGTCTGTATTGGCTGCTGGGTTGCAAGCACTTTGTTGCGGAAACAAGAAATGGACCAAAGTGCTGCATCCAACACTGTGTGGTCTCCCAGTACTTGAACAAGTTTGCAGGATTCTGCTGAGATCCTGGTAACAGAATTCCACCCATGGGGCATGATCAGTGGGAACGCGTTCTCCAGACAAGGCTGTGGGTCCAGGCTGGGAGAGTGGGCGCCTGCATGTCTGCCAAGGCCCTTGCCTTGCAGACATGGCTTCTCCGTGCATCCTCACCTGGTCTCCCTCCATGTCCTTCCCTCCTCCCCTAGGATGGACAGTCGTTACAGTGAATAGGGCCCTTCCCTGACAGCATGCCTCACGCACCTGGGGACAGCCCTTCCTCCAGCCCGTCACAGGGGGCATTCAGGGCTGCAGCCGAGGCGTCTGGGGGACACAACGCCTTCCATAGCAAAAGTCAGGAACTTTAAAAAGAGGCAGATGACTCCTGTGTGGACCACAAGTAATTTTCGTTAATATACTTCAAGTAAAGATTAAAACGCTCCGAGGACTTAGCAGTGATTATCTCTGGGCTGCTGCAGCATGAGCACTGGGCTCTGCAGAGCAGGCAGGAAGGAGGGGGCAGGGAGGGGTGGGGAGAAGCAGAGGGCAGGGGAGAAGCAGGGAGGGGTGGGGAGAAGCAGGGGCGGGAGGGGAGAAGCAGAGGGCAGGGGAGAAGCTTCTTGCCTCCCCTCTGCTTTAATTTTCACCTGATCAGACTGTCTGGTTTTAAGACTTAGGATGAAGCTTCCGTACTCAAGGAAACATGAAGTTTGCATCAGCATGGACAGGTGGATCAGATGAGCAGTGTGTGGAGTCGGGGCAGCTTGTGGAGGACAGAGTCTATAGGAGGCTCTTCCAGGGCCTCCAGAAACCCCCAGAAACCTCCAGAAAGGCAGGGAGAACACCGTGAAGACTGACAAAATCGATGGCCTCAGGACTCAGTGAATTAACCAGCAGCTCACAGTAACGTTAGGGCACTTATTCAAGAAAAATGGCTGAATCTTGGAATTGTATCCAAACCATATAAATAACTCATGTGGCTTGGTAGGAAAATCAACAGTCCCCTGAGAAAGGTCCAGAGGTGTTGCCGAGCCCTCAGTGGAGTGCTGCGCTGTGTACCCTGGGCTCTGCACACCTTGGGCTCTGCACTTGCAGATTGAACCCAGTGCATCTGGTTCTGTGTGGGCCAGATTTCAGTGATACTGATTTTAGGTGTTCTGAAAGCCAAGCAGAGTACCTGAGGAGACCATGCAGGGCGCTGGGACCCTGCTCAGGGCTGCGGTGGGGGTGGCGTCGGGCCCGCACAGGCAGGACCCTGCTCAGGGCTGCGGTGGGGCTGGCGTCGGGCCCGCACAGGCAGGACTCGGCTTGGTTCCCACGCTCCTGGCTTCTCCCCTCCTGGCTTTTCTCTGGGCTGGAGCTCCACCTGGGACAACTGCACTGTTTGCTCCGTCACAGGCAGCTGTGCCTGTGGCTGCCTTGACCATGCAGTCTCACAGTGCAGCCTCACTGTCAGGTGCCAATGCACTGGGGCAGAGAAGACACAGAAGGAAGTGCAAGGAGGAGGCAGGGACCCGGAGCCCCAGGCCCCGGGCTCCTGACCGCTGCAGCAGAGCACGCTCCTGAGAGCAGACTCTGCCCTGGTTGTCCTTGCACAGGAGGTGCCCGTGCTCCCCTGCCCGGGAGAAGGACAAGTGGCAGGTGCTGGGCTCCTGCGGGGGCTGGGCCAGGTTTGAAACCTCAGGTGGGCTCCAAAGCACAAGCTGTCCAGGCAGGCCCCAGCCTTGGAGCCCAGCAGCTCACCGAGGATGGAGAGCATGCCAGCAGCGAGCGATGAAGGGTGAAAAATGTGCACACCAGAACATGGCGAAATCAGGGACCGCGTGGACGGGCACGCTCGCTGGAGAGGAGGAACTGCTCAGAACACAGCAGTCAAACTCCCGGAACTCAGCAACAACAACAAAAAACCCTATTAAACACGGCCTAGGACTTGCGTAAGCATTTCTCCAAAGCTGATGTACGCATGGCTGGTGAGCACACCGGAAGACGCTCAGTGTCACAGCCGTTAGGGACTGCAGACGAAAGCCATAATGCCATCACCTCATGGCCACCAGGGTGACTGTTTACAACTACAACAGGCTGGTGCCGTGTCCTGGCAGGTAAAGCTGCCGCCTGCAGTGCCAGCATCCCACTTGGGGGCCAGTTTGTGTCCTGACTGATCTCTTCTGATCCAGCTCTCTGCTGTGGCCTGGGGAAGCAGTAGAAGATGGCCCAAGTGTTTGGGCCCCTGCATCCACGTGGGAGACCTGGAAGAAACTCTTGGCTCCTGGCTTCGAATTGGCCCACTTCTAGCCGCTGCAACCATTTGGTAAGTGAACCAGCAGGTGGAAGACTTCTCTTTCTCTATATATAAAACTCTGACTTTCAAGTAAATAAATAAATCTTTAAAACAATAATGACAACAATAAGGAACACCCATTGCTGCTGTGCAGCGGTTTAGGCCCCTGCTTGCAATGTGAGCATCTGCGTCAGATGGCTGCTTTGAGTCCCGGCTGCTCTGCAGCACTCCAGCTCCCTGCTAGTGCCCCTGGGGAAGCAGCAGAGGGTGGCCAAGTTCTTGGGCCCCTGCTGTCCACATGGGAGACCTGGATGGGACTCTGGGCTCCTGGCTTTGGCTTAGACCAGTTCCAGCCATTGGGACCATTTGGTACATAAGCTAGCAGATACGAGATTCCTTACCCCCCCCCCCCCCCAATCTACTACCTTTCAAAAAAAAAAAAAATCAAATCTTAAAGAAAAAGAAAAGAAGATGGTGAGGATGTGCCTGGCTGGTGGGGCACACGGCGGTGCCATGCTGTGGGAGAGTGCAGCAGCTCTCAGAAACGCCGAGAACAGGACCATCAGTTAACAGCCAGCTAGTTGTTCTATGTGTATACTTGCAGAATCAAAAGGAGGATATCTGGAACTATTTGAACCCCTGTGTGCATAAGGGCATTATTCACCACGGTGAGCAGGTGGATGCAGGCCAACGGATGGATAAACAAAATGTGGTCCATATCCCATGCACTGGGGTGTGGGCTGCTGTGTACAGGGAGGGAACTCAGAGTTGGGCTGAACCTTGGGCGAAGGCTGAGGGCATTCACACGCTCACTGATATCTGCCAGTCATGGAAACACCAGCGCTTAGGGGTCCACATTCACCAGCAGTCAGTGGGGGTGCCTGGCGGTGGAGCAGTGAGGGGGTCTGTGCTTGATGAGCATGGATTTCGGTTTTGCAAGGCAGGAAGTTGTGCACATGGTGGTGGCCACGGCTGCACAAGGACAGGGATGCACTTAGCACCCTGAGCTGCACCCGGGAGACAGGACGGGCAGTGTTTCCTCCTGGTTGAAACCATTTTTAAAAGCTGGATAAATGGAGAGGGTGGGGGCATTGGGCCCAGCGTTTCTCCCATGGAGAGAAGCTGGGAGGAAAGGGGGGAAGGAATGGAGAGGTACAGGAGGAGATGTGGGTTCTGGGCTTATGAATGCTTGCGAGCCAGGGTTGGTTGGTGAGTGGTCAGGAGTGACTGGGAGACAAGCTGGACACTGGGTACTTGGCATTGCTCCACGTCTTCTGCGTCCCACTGCTGGCCCCACAAAAGGTTCTCATTAACTTGGGGCATCTGCACCACCCTGTCCTAGCTCAGCACTGGGGATCGTGCCTGTCCTGGGCACAGGGCGTCAGCAGGGAAGGTGCGGGGGGCACTGCAGGGGTGGCTGGGGTGGGGGCCAGAGCTGTCTCTGCCTGGAACCACCCCCTCTGTCGCTGGAGCACAGGAACAGTGTTTGCTTCTGACACTGCACCTGCCTGGATCCCACACTTGCCTGTGGGGGAAAGGACTTTCCCTACAGAGGGATGAGGAAGGCGCCGTTTCACACCCTCCGTTGAAGGGTTTTTCCTCAAGGGTATTTTGAATTTCCAGTTTGCTTTGTGTTTATGTAGATGTGTGTGTGTATAGAAACAGACTATGTACATGTTTAAGGTGGCTGGGGTGGTCTTTAGCAGGCTGATTGCATTACTGCCCATTCGTTGCCCTTGTTATGTTGGCAGCATGAAGTTGTCCCATCTGTTTAGTCATCACACGTTTGTCCTTGGGTCTAGCACCCATTGACAGATCACCTGCTGCCTCAGCACAGCACGGGTCCTGGAGGTCACAGCTCTCGAGGCCGTGGGGGGCGTGGCCCTCATGCCACGTTTGGTGCTCACCTGAGCAGCTGCTAAGTGAGCAGAAGCCAGGGGTCAGCACTGCCTGAGACACCAGGTCCACAGGAAGTGATTTTCCAGTTGGGCCTTGCAGAAGAGAGCGTTTCCACGCGTGGGAGAGACGTGTGGCAGGAGTGGCACATTCTAGGTGATTCTACGTGATGAGGACATCAGAGGCCAAAGCCAAGCCCAGTATCGGCCTGTCTGGGGAGTGGCCAGTTTCCCTGGATAGAGGTTTTCCCCTGGGCTGTCTCTGTGCCCACCCCATTTCTCCTGCCCTGGGCAGAGCCGTCCACCTCCTTGCTTCCCCTCCCTGAGCCTCTGTAGGCTCCTTTACCGAAGCTCCCCCTCTGCTGACAACTCCCAGACGGCTCCTGTCCATCCGTCCATCCTGGTTCCTGTGGGAGGAAGCTCTTGCCCCAGAGAGGAAGCCCGTGTTGGCCGGGGTTGCCGTGAGGAAGCTCCATGGGCCGTGGCTTCCAGCAGCGCTGGGTTCTAGGGGGAGGTTTACAAGTGGGGGCACTTGTTTGCATCCTCGCCTTGTGCAGAGTGAGCGAACTCTGCTCTCTCTTCCTCTTAGAAGTGCACCGGTTCCATGCTGGGGGCTTCCCCTCACTGTCCCACCCCACCCTAATCACTTCCCACAGGCCCTGACTTTCCTTGGGGTGAAGGCGCAGCTGTGCCAGTTCTGAGACCCACAGAAAAGCCTTTGACAGCAGAGTAGAGGGGGAAACTTGGGGTCCAGGAACCCAGGGGGGCAGCACAGGCGCAGCATGGCACTGCTGTGATGCCGGGGGCAGGCCTGCCCAGGCACCGCGAGCACACCCCGTGCTCCCCACCTGAGCATCTCGTGGCCACTGTGTGCTCACTGGCGTCCCCTTACCAGGCTGTGTGCCCCAGGAGGAGTCGGGGCTGAGGCATCCCTACACCAGAAGGGCATGGCCTGGGGCCGGCCTTCCGTCCACAGTGAGGGGCCGGCCAGGCACCTCACAGCCACAGACTCCTCTCTGGGCATGGGCTTGGGCGTGGCCGGGCCATTGCTGGTGTCAGAAGGGGCTCAGGCCTCTGCGGGAGGCCGCACTTCGCACTTCACCCTTCACAGTGCTCCCCATCGTCTGCAGGGCCCAGGAAGACCTGGCCCTTCTGCATCTCACACGTGGGCCCCTCACGGACCAGGCTCCGGTGCATCAGCGCCGGCTTGCGGGTGTCATCCTGAAGCATCTTCCCGCAGGGCAGGGGAAATGGAACCTGCCCCTCATGCCTGGGTCCCGAGACCATCCAGATAGCCCCCGCAGAAGGGCGGAAGTTAACACAAACGCTTCTCGGTGATTCCGCTCGGCGCTTTCCCCGTGCAGGGCAGCCTTAATCCTCGCAGAGAGAAGCCGAGCGCCCGGGGCGTTCGTGGCCGTGGAAGTGATGTTGCCACCGCTGATGGTGCTCATCCGCTGTTTGCATGTGCACGCGTCGCACTAAGGGCCACGCACAAATTACACCACTTAGGTTTTACAGCAGCCTTGCGAGGTAAAGTTTAATTAGCCATTTTATAGATACGATAATCGAGAACAGAGGAGAGGAGATATCTGCCCCAAACACGGACACGAGGCTGTGATGGCCCAGAGGCTGCGCCGAGGCCAGCCCGTTCCCATTCATGGCCACCTTTCAAGGTGGCTCTGGGGTGACCTACGGTCCACAGAGGAGCAGCTGCAGGTGGGAGGGCGCTGAGTGGGCGCCCAGAGGGACAGACAGGCAGGTGTGGGCCTGGCCCTTCTGCAGCCCAGCTGCTCTCTGCTCTTCCCAGGCCTTGGCTCCCTAGGGAGCTGGGGGCTCCTCCACCTCATGTCCCTCAACCTGGCCCTGCACGGGCAGCATAAGGGTCCCTGCTCACATCTCTAGGAGGGCGATGCCCTCATCCCTCAGGTGTCCCTACATGAGCACTCTGGGGTGCTCAGGAATCGCAGCTACACCCAGCCTGGCCTGCACCCATCTTGGCCCTGACAGTGGGAACTGGATGAACCCAGAGCCCACCTGCACCGAGCTGCCCAGTGCTTGTGATGGGCAGGGACCCACGGGGGAGGCACTTAGCTGTTGAGGCGGCCACATGGAGCCGAAGGCATTGACTGCAGAGAAAGGACACGTGGCAGAAGTTGTGCCTGAGCTAGAGACTCCCTCCACGTCACCAAGAGCCCCGGCGCCAACCTGAGCTGAGGGAGCTGTGCTGGCACAGCTGGGGCCAGGCAAGGCAGCCTGGGAGGAGGTCAAGGCAGACTTTCCTTCAGGTCTCGGGCTGAGTCTCACGTTTTCACCAACGGAAGGAGCAGCTGCAGAGAGGATGCAGTCAACATCACTGATGTTGCTGGTGGCCCTGTGGCCCGTGGCCCGTGGCCCTGTGCCGGTGCAGCCCGCCTGCCTGCTCGGGGTAACAGTTACCTCAGCTTTTCTGTCTGGCCTCTGGCTTTCCTCACACTGTCTGGTGTGTGCTCCTGTGCTGCTGCTGTGTTCTGCAACGGCTCTGTTCAGGTGGACATCACGGGGGCGGGCGGCTGTGTCCTGTTCCACCCCACGGCTCTGCCGTGAGTGGACATTTGCGGTGCTTGCTGTCTGTGAGCTGTCTGCCACAGCGGGTTAAACCTTCCTCCCGCCATGCGCGCTGTTTCCTCAGGGTGCACCCAGAGGAGACTTCCTAAGACACGAGCAAGGCACCTCCGGGGACAACGCGGGTTGTTTGCCAGAGTCGCCGTCTGTTTTCCGTGCCTTTGGCGTTTTGTCCCAAGTGTGTCCCAGATGTGGTTCTAAACGGGCGTAGTAGTAGAAGGACTAATGAGTACAGTTACATTTGAACAAGAGAAAAGGAAGGGATCCAGAGGGAGCTAATGTCTTTAAATTTATCTGAATTGGTAAAAGGAAACACTGGTGGGCAGTGGTAAGATGTGCATATAAAATGTAATACCTAGAGTGGCCAGTTAAAGAGCTGTACAAAGATGAGACTTAAAACTCAATCAAAATGGAATCCTAAAACATTATTAAGTAACGCAAAGGCAGGAGAAAGGAACCAACGATAAAACAGAAAACAAACAAAATGCCAGATGTAAGCCCTAGCCTATCAGCAGGTATATTGAATGTAAATGGTCTAGGTGTGTAAACACTCCCTGCCTGCAGTGGAGGCAGAGGCTAAAGAGAAATCTTGAAAGATGCACCGAATTGAACAATCATGAAGATACAATGTATCAAAATGTATCAAAATCTGAGTCACTGCACGGGTAAAGCAGTGATGGGAGGAAAATCTGTAGCAATTAAGATACAAGTTGAAAAAGAAAAATCCCCAATGAATAATAAAAGCTTCCATCTGAAGAACCTAGAAAAGGAATAGTAAAATAAACTCAAATTCACCAGCAGGAAGGCAATAACAGGAAAATGCAGAAATCCATAGAAGTACAGACAGAAAACAGGGAAAATCAATGAAATAAAGAGCTTGGAGGAGGGCCGCAGTACAGAAGAGCTACCAGCAAATTGATGACGACAGCACAGGCAAGGGCAGACACAACATGCAACAGCAGGAACAAAACCTGGGCTCTCCCCGCAGCCCTGCAGAAGTCAAAGCAGTTAGAGGTAACCAGGAGGAGCAACGTGTGCACTGAGATGACGGCTTAGCTCAGCCGGGCCGTGTCCTTGAAAAACACAGACTCCCACAGTTCACCTAAATGAACTCGCTGATAACCCTATAGCCAGGCGGGAGGCTGAACTCCTAACTTTAAATCTACTACCAACACACAGCGCCGTGTTGAGATGTTTTCACTGGTGTGAGCGCCGATTCTGCCGATCTGCATACAGCACAGCAGAGGAGGCCACGCTCCGGACTCGTGTTCCACGGCGGTGTCCCCTCATGCCAGCGCTGGTGATGAAGATGTCGCATCAACACCCTGTGGGAAGCTGATGCAGAACCCTGCAGGACGAGACTAGCAGACCGGAATCATGAGTATGAGAACAACTGTGTATCCGGATGACTGGGGTCCGTTCCAGAGATGTGGAGTGACTGCATCGACCTGTGTCACGTGCTGTATTAACCCAGAGGGAAGGTGACACGATGCTCTCGCTCACTGGAGAAAAGGCATTGGACAGGACTCGTCACCCACCGAAACTGTACAGAAGAACGAGCAGAGGGCGGCTCCTTCTGCTTACCCACAGCTCAGTTGGTGCCGACTGTGGAGAGCAGGTCAGGAGGGGCTGGGGGTGTCCACTCTGCACTCCCATGGACCTCGTGCTGCAGGTTCTGATCTGTGTGGGTGAGAAGAGAAGGGAAGAAAAGTGAAGAGGAGCCTGCAGACCACAGAGGGAGGTGTTTCTAGAAGGCGTGATTGTTTCTGTGAAGGGTCTCGAGGAGTTGTGTGGCAGAGGAGCAAGACCTCCCAGAGCCGGGGAGTGGGTTCTGCACGGCTGCCAGGTGCGTGAAGACAGAGGAGCCTCATCCTCTGTACAGCCATGAACCTGCAGATTCCGTTCCACCTGCAGTTGCTCGGGAGTGGAAGAGCAGCTGTGACCCCACCAGAGCAAGTCCAGCGCTTGTATGGTGAAAACTACAGTGATGAGAGCAGAAATCCAAGCGTGCTCAGTGTTGGAAGATTGAACTCCCCTCATACTGACGTACGGGCTTAATGCAATCCCTGTCAAAACCACAGAGAGATTTTTGCAGAAACACAGGAGATAAGTCTGAAATTTATATTGAAACACAAAGAAACCAGAACAGCTAGAACAAATTTCAAAAAGAAAAGTTGAGGGTCAGTGCTGTGAGGCTGCCATCTGCAATGCTGGCATCCACATACCGGCACCGGTTCAGCTCCTGCCTGCCCCACTTCTGATCCAGCTTCCTGCTGGTGCACCTGGGAAAGCAGCAGAGGATGCCCCGGCGTGTTTGGGCCCCTGCACCCATTTGGAAGACCTGAATGTAGCTCCTGGCTCCTGGCTTCCATATGGCCCAGCCTTGGCTGTTGTGGCCACTTGGGGAGTGAACCCGCAGAAGGAGGACTTTCATATCCCCCCCCACACACACACCGCTCTCCTCTCTCCCTCCCTTCCTCTCTCTCGAAGTCTTTTACGTAAAATAGTGCAGTGTTTTCTAGTGCTTCTGTGATGAGAGGTCCCAGTGCTGTCAGAGTTCACGGCTGAGCACCGCTCCCCGTATGGATGAGCCCTGCGCCATTTACCACACATCTGCTAATGGAATTTGGCTGTTCCCTCTCACCTAACTGATTTTGACAGAAGCACAAAAAACATTTGATGGAGCAAAGAGAGCGTTTGTAACAAACGGTGCCATGATTATACATCTACAGGCAAAACACAGCCCACCCCTCTCAGGTGAGTGGCCCCTCACCCGGGAAGTTCCTTTTGTCCTCTTCTCCATCAGCCTCTAACCCACCCCAAACCAACGCCCCCAGTCCAGTGCCCTGCTAATGGCCTAGGAGGGCAGCAGAAGGTGGCCCAAGTGTGTGGGTTTCTGCCACCCTCATGGGAGACCCAGATGGAGCTCCTGGCCCAGAACTGAGCATCACGGCCATTTGGGGAGTGAAACAGCAGATGGAAGATCTGTTTCTCCTCATCTCTGCCTTTGAAGTCAATAAAGTAAATTAAAAAGAGAGACAAGTTTAGGAGACCGAGGGATGCCCTGAGGACACAGGGAGAAGGCGGCTGTGAGGAAGACAGAGGCCCGGGCAGGGCTGCCCTGCCGACGCCGTGGCCCTGGTCGCGCAGCCTGAGAGCTGAGAGAAGGCACCTCCATTCCTCGAGACTCCTAGGACGGGCGAGGACGGGTGAGGACGGGTGCTCATAGGCGCTTCCAGCCTGGAGCGGTTTGCCTGACGACACCAGGAGGTTTTGTACCAGCTCAGGCAGGTGCTGGTTCTCACTGGTCCCAGGCCACCACCCCGGGGGCAAGGTGCTGATGATGGCACACGTCCAGCATTGCAGGAAAGCACAGGTACAGATTCCCAGAGCAGGCCAGCAAGGCGTCCTCCACCGTGCGTCCGAGCGGGGCGCCGCCTCCCCGCCGTGGTGCTGGCAGGTGCTTCCTGCCTGGTGGTCGCCTCCGCACACCTGGGCCTCACTGGACGCTCCGTGAGCGGCCTCCGTGCTCCGGGCTCCAGCCTCGTGGAGCTACAGCAGCTCTTTGGAGCAGTCTTCTGAAAGCTCCTGGCAGACGCAGAGTCTGACAACAGCGTGTGCGGATTGGAAACTTGTTTGCGCTGAAACAGACTTCCTAGTTCCATTTCCCAGCCTCCCTGAAGTGCCGAGAGAGCCCGTGCCTGGCAGATGTTCGCGTTTCGCGGTTTTCTCCTGGTTTGTGAATTCCTTTCTTATGTTCACGGCGACGGCTTCTGAAGGGCCCAGTGTGGATGGGGCTCCTTTACCCATTGCTGCTTTTAGGGTCTGTGTTTCCGCATCCTGTGAACTTCTCTCTGTCCAGGGCCGGGAAGATTTTCAAACTTACTTTCCTCCAGACACGTTGCTTGAGCTCCGTGATGTGCCTTGCTTTGTGTTTTGTGTGGTGTGAGGTTGTGGTCCAGGCTTTGCCTTTTAAAAAAAAAAAAAAAGATTTATTTATTTTATTTGAAAGGCAGAATTACAAAGAAGCAGAGGCAGAGAGGGAGAGAGAGAGAGAGAGGTCTTCCATCCGCTGGTTCACTCCCCAAATGGCCACAGTGGCTGGAGCTGGGTTGATCTGAAGCCAGGAGCCAGGAACTTCTTCTGGGTCTCCCATGTGGGTGCAGGGACCCAAGGACTTGGGCCATCTTCCACTGCTTTCCCAGGCCATAGCAGAGAGCTGGATTGGAAATGGAGCAGCCAGGACTTGAACCGGTGCCCATATGGGCTGAGGGCACTGCAGGTGGTGGCTTTACCTGCTACACCACAGCGCCGGCTCCATGCTTTGCTTTAATCCAGTGTTCCAGTGCTGTTCACGAAAAGACTCGTCTTTCCTTGTTAGATAGTCTGTCAGTTGTCAACATGTTTGCCATTTGTAGTTGGATATTGTATTTTAGAATCAGCTTAGCAAGTCTCACTTAAAAACATTTTGGTTAATTAATTGCATTAAAATTCTGCGTATGCAGTAGGCATTGTTACTGTGGTTAAGACGCCCGCATCCCATATCAGTGTGCCTGGGTCAAGTCCTGGCGTCCCCTCTTCCACTCCAGCATCCTGGTAGTGTGCACCTTGGGAGGCGGAATGATGGCTCAAGTGTTTGGGCCCCTGCTGCCCACATGGGAGACCTGGAAGGAGTCCGAACTCCTGGCTTCAGCCTGGCCCAACCCTGGCCGTGACGGCCTTTAGGGAGTAAGCCAGTCAGTGGAAAATCTCTCTCTCTCAAGATAAAAATAAAAAATTCTAAAATTCTACATAAAATCGATACTTGTTCATTTAAAAATACTGCCTCCCTGTCCAAAAATAGTCTCTAGCTCCACTTCTCGATAAAGTCATTCAATGTTAGCTGTAAAGAAATTTTAGATTTTTTTCTTCATTTATTTTTAAGAAACTCATCTCTTTTGTTGCTATTAAAAATATTATATTTTAAAATTAACATGCTGTGTTATTGCATGCACTATGGAAATGCAAATAACTTTTATATATTGATTTAAAAAAGACTTGCCAAACTCTATTTTTATTTTTTCAGTATTTGCTGTAGAAATTCTAATGTGCATATTTAATTTGACAAAGTTAAATTTTAATAAGTGTCTCTAAGTCTCCCGCTGTCCACGCTGTCTGCAGTGCTGCGTGCTGACTCTGGACAGGGCCGGTCTCCGTGTCACGGCTCGGGCTGCGCTCCGCCCCCGCCTGCTGCTCTCCCCTTCCCCTGGCTCTCGCGCCGACTTCCTCTTGGCAGGAGCTTCCTTCCTCCTGCGCCCTTGGGGCCTCTGCTGGGGACACTCCCGGTTTCCAGGGCCTCCCAGCCTGGCGCTCCACAAGCATGAAAAGGTGGATTTTTTTTTATCACCTTGCTCGTTTCCCCTCATACCTGCCAATTTATTCACTCCTCTGGCTGCTCTATCTGTTACTAGGAAGGGTGCTGAGCTGCTGCTGTGGCGTATAAGGTTACGCCACAGCCTACAGTGCCAGCATCCCATGCGGGCACTGTTCCCATCACAGCTGTTCCACTTCCCATCCCACTCCCTGCTGTGGCCTGGGAGGGCAGTGGAAGGTGCCCCAGTGCTTGGACCCCTGCACCCACGTGGGCGCCCAGGAGGAAGCTCTTGGCCCCTGGCCCTGCCTGGCTGTTGTGACCATTTGGGGAGTGAACCAGTGGATCGAAGACCTTTTCTATCTTCCTCTGTGTTTTCAAATAAATAAATAAACTTTAAAAAAGAAGGATGTATTAAAATCTCTCATTATGATTATTAATGTGTCTACTATTAAGCAACATCTGCTACTAATTGTGTATGTGACGGCTGTGTGACTAAGTGCACGTGTGTGTAAAACTCTTAACTGCCAGGTGTGATCAGGTACACACACGTTTAAAACTTGCACACACATTTAGAACTGTCATGTGTGAGGTGCATGCACATGTGGAAATGTCACGTATGACGAGGTCCATGTACATTTGGAGTTCTCACGTGTGATCAGGTGCACACACGTGTTTAGATGTGTCAAGTGTGATCAGGTGTCCATGCGTTCAGACCTGCTGTCTGCTTGCCAGCTCCTCGTGCGCTGTTGCTTTCCTGTCTCTGACAACGGCTCTCGCTTAGCTGGTGCCATGTGGGGCTGTCGGAGTGCTAGCAGGATCCGGGCAACCGTTCCATGGGAGGCTCCGCCTATGATCTGATGAATTCCTGGGTGTCCCTGAAGCATGGAGATCATCCCTGGAGGTTTGGTGGGGCGAGAAGAGGACCGTCTGTCCCGGGAGATCCCCCATGCGGTGCCCATGGATCCTTGGCAGTGTTCTGAGCTGCTTCCTCATCGGGCCAGATGTTCTTGGTCACCAAATGCACTGTGACTGGCCAACTTCACCTCCCCTTCCCGTCCCTTCCCCTCCCCTCCCCTCCACTCCCTCCCCTCTCCTCCTCTCCCCTCCTCTCTTTCTAGAACTGTCGTCAGACACCGGTTAGCTCTTTCTAGCTGTGAGTGGAAGGATAGGAAAAAGCCACGTCTTCCTCTCCTGGTCCCGAGAGTCCACGCTGCGGTGGACAGTTCAAGCCCACTTGCAGCTGCAGGCCTGGGCCAGCTCACCTGGCTGGCCCTCACCAGTCAGGTGTGCCGGGATGGCCACAAGGCAGCTGCACATGCAGTCATGTTTGGTGCCTGGTGATACACACATGTATTAAACATTAGATCAAAGGGCAGGTCCTCACAGCTGAGGGTGGCTTCGCAGCAACCAGAGGGTTAAGGGCCTGGGTTCTCCTCCACCCCCACCCAAACTCACTTCCTCCCTCTGTGTCCTCAGTTTTCATGTTGTGGGAGAGGAGTCGGAGTCACTCAAGGGTAGGTCAAATGTCCAGCCCTCAGTGGATGGCCTTGCCCTGTGTGGTTGCTGTCACTCTGGAAGGGAGGGGAGCTGGGAGAGGCAGGGGGAGCCAGTACCTGCTCCCCGCCCCCCACTGCACCAGTGGTTCCTCGTGGACCTGGATCTGTGGGTGGGACTGACCCTTCTGTGAGCCTGGCCCATGGCAGCCCCCCCCCCCCCAGTCTCCCCATGAGCAGTGGCTGATGGAGAAAGCACTGGGCAAATGCGCTTCGCTACACGTTGTGGGAGTCAGAGGAGCAGACCGCTGGGTGCCGAGTCATTCCTTGCGCTGGTCAGGGCTGCTTTTCTTACCCTCGGCCCCACCGCAATCAAAATGGCGAAGATCCAGTGGTGCAGGGACAAGGAGTCCTCCTTAGTCTCCCTTGGCCTGTTCCTGGGGAGCATCTGCATTAAAGACTGGGACTACTGAGCCCCCATGGAGTGCACCTGCTGATCAAGGGCTGCTGGCCTGGGGCAGCTGCAAGAAGGCAACGTGGCAGGTGGGTGGGGCCCAGGAGGGACGCGTCCCCGGGCCCAGGGTCCCCGTCTGCTCAGTCGCGTGCTGGACTCACCCTCCTTCCCCAGAAAGCCTTGCTGTGGGATGTATGGCATGGTGGCTGATGCACCACTGGGGACACCACATCCCATGTCGGGGTGCCTGGGCCCAGTCCTGCCCCCGCTCTCACCCAGCTTCCTGCTGGTGTGCAGCCTGTGGTGTGGCTGGGACTGCTCGAGGACGTGGGTCTCTGCTGCCCCAGGGGAGCCTGGGATTGAGTTCCAGACTCAACTTTCCTATGGCTCAGCCTCCGCTCTCTTGGGCATTTGGAAACCAACAAGTGGCTGGATTCTCTCTCTCTCTCTCTTTCCTCCTTTCAAATGAATAAAACTAGATAAAGAAACCAATTGCAAAAACAAAGCCTGGCTCTGAGGTCAGACTGCCTGGGTCTCACTTGCAGCTCTGGGGCCTCGGGCGAGTTGCTGACTTTCTGTTGGTCCCGGGAGGCATGGACACACACCTTGTCCGTGGAACTGGTACGTGTTCTCTCAGGACGAGGCTGGCTCTGGGCTGGAGGGAACTGAGCATGCACTGTGCGGTTACCCATTGGCACAGAGACCCTCATCCCAGCCAGGAGCGTCCACGGCAGCTGGGTCTGGGCTGGGGCTCTGGTGTGCAGTGCACGCACTGGGCTCAGTCTCCATTTGGCAGCCATGTTTCACAGCTGCCTGTGCGGTGGCACCATCCCGGTGCTGACTACTGGGTGCGCAGGCAGCAGGAGGTGGACAGGAATCATCAGGACTTGGTGGGTTCTGGCACAGCCTGGCGGAGGCCAAGGAACCCAGGGTGGTCCAGACCGCTCTGTCCTCGGACACTGTCTTCCTGGCCTTTGACGGAAGCTGCCCTGGGTGAGGCTGTGACTTCAGACCCTGGGCTTTGGCGTTGGTTGGATGCAGGCAGCCCCTTCGCTGTGGGGTGAGGGAAGGAAAGTCCCCCCCTGCCACCTGCACACCCCAGTGCCCGTGGCTTCCTCTCATCAGGCTGGGGCGCTGCCAGCCGGAGGTGCTCGGCGTCCCCCTCCCATGTGATTTCCTTCTGGTGTCTCCGTGCTTCCTGCTCTCGCTGTTTTCCTGGGGTTGATGCTGGGGTGAACACCCTGCAAGGCCTGCGTGGCCTCCCCGGAGCCTCCGCTCTCCACGGCTGCTCAGTGGCGGTGTCAGCGCCGGCCCCACCTAAGTGTCTGCAACTTGACGGAGCTCACCCTGAGAAACAGATGCTGCTCACTGTCACTGTTCTCTTCCGTTTTCCATGGCCTTTCTGAGACGGCTGCATACACAACAGGGTGCTGATAAACACAGGGTACACTGCACCCACAGTCACACCACATACCCATAGCCATACCACACACAATCACACACACAGCCACACCACAGCCATACACACAACCATATCACATACACAGTCACACCACACACATAGTCGCACTACACACACAATCACACCACACAATCACACCACAGTCACAGACACAGCCACACCACACAGTTGTACACACAATCATACCACATACACACAGCCACATCAGTCACACCATACAGTCACACACAGAGACACAAAACAGTTACACAATCATACCATGCACACAGCCACACTACACACACAGCACACATACATAGTCATACCAGTCACACACATAGCACATACACATAGCACACACACACAGTCACAGCCACACACAGCCACAACCAGTCACAGCCATATACACACAGTCACACTGCACGGAAGGAGAGGACACAGGGCCGTTGCTTTTCTCTGGCTGGACCTCATATGCTCTCCTGTGTTTTCCAGATACCCAGGGCCACACAATGATAACAACAGTGCCCTTTATCAGCCTGCGTGGCTGTCGCTCCATGCAGTGTGTCCTGTGTCCCCCTCTGTTCCGTGGGGGCCTCATTCCCCATCCTCTGAACCCTGCCATGGCCTCCTGTCTTCCCTGGTTGATCCCAGCTACCCCCGAGCTCTCCGTGGCCAGGGAGGGCTGCCCCCTCGGTCCCCGTGCTGATTCAGTTCTGTAGCTCCATCCAAGGCCGTGCCCCTGCAACCAGGCCGCAGTTTCCAGCTGTGACAAAGGCAGATCTGCCCAGGGGTTCCCCCTTCCCCTGGGTCCTGCCCTCTGGGCTGGCCCCCAGCAGCACAGACGCCCTGGACCAGGTGTCACGGCCAGGCGCCTGCCGTCAGCCCTCCCCTGGACTAGGTGTCATGGCCAGGCGCCTGCCGTCAGCCCTGCCCTGGACCAGGAGTCACGGCCAGGCCCCTGATGGCTACTCCTGTGGCTTTCACCCAGCTCTCGGAAGCGGAGGACCTGCGAGGGGGACAGGGCAGAGTGCAGCTGGGGTGGCTCTGGGTCCTCGGCCTCCCTCGGCGCCTCCTGTTTGTTTGAGTTCTGTGGGCCGGAAGGAAGTATTTTTATCTTCCTCTTCTTTTAGATCCTATTTGATTTTGCTGATAAAATGCAATGAATTTTAAAAGCGCAAAAACCTTCCCCAAGCTGCCAGATCTTACGTGCTGCTCTCTTGCTAACAGCTAACATCTGGCTTTCTTCCTTCCTGTATGAGGTGAGCTTCAGAACTCACCTGCGTGCGTGGGTGACCTGCACGGCGCTCCCTGAGCCAGGCGGCGTCCCCGCCCCGTGGCTGTGCACTCTGCCTGAGGATCCCGGCTGCTGCTCTTGCTGCTGGCAGAGCTGGCTCCGTGGCTTGTAAAACCCTTTGCAAAGTGAATTTCCCACTGACTTTGACAGGGGAATAAAGAGCCTGTGTTTGCGGGGTGCCACCCCCAGGGGGCGCTGGCAGGGAGGCCATGGAGCAGGCCCACAGCACAGCTCCAGGGGTGGGAGCCTTGCTCCAGGAAGGTCCTCAGCTGGTTTCTGGGCTCAGGAAGACCCTGGCCTTGGTCATCTCTGTGACTGTCGACCTGGCTCAGGGCGGGCCCTCCGGGGCACCACCGCAGTGAGGGGCATGTCCTGTCCTGAGGGTCTCCGGCTGCTCACGTGTTGAGCGGGGTGAGGGGCAAACCCTGAGATGCAGCGGCTGGAGCGGGGGCTGTGCCTGCCTCCTGGCACCTGTCATGGCGGTGCGCTGGAGTGGGACTCCTGGTGCCGGTCACGGTGGCACGCTGGTGGACACTGCTCTGTGTTCTCCGAGACCCCAGCACAGGGCAGGGTCCAAACCCTGCGGCACAGTGAAGCCTGCGGCAGGAAGCAGCAGGAGGCCTGGCTGCTGTGGGATCCCTGAGTGCAGAGCAAGGCGTGGTTTGCCCAGCTCCCATCTGGAGTCCGGTAAAGGCTCTGTGGACTCGGGGTACTGAATGCCCAGGGAGGGACCGCCGCCCGCCAGCTGGAGCTGACCAGCTCCCGGGCGGGACAGGGCCTCATAGCAGGGGTGAGGCTCCCCACACTGGGACTGCTGGAACTCCACGGGCTTCCCCAGGCACGGGGCCCAAGCAGGTACAGCTTTGCTCCTGCCCTGGCCACTGTGTCCCCAGGTGTGGTCCTTGGAGAAGCACCAGCCACTCCCGCCACAGCAGCCCAGCTGCAGACACCTGCCCGCTGCCCCGGGGCGGGAGAACACATGGTGCTGGCGCGGTGACCAGGATTCCGTAGGCCAGGCCTTCTCATCCGCAGAGCTTTCTGATTTTAGCTGAGACAGAAGTTCTCGCCAGTACTTCTGCATCGAGGAGCGAGATAAACTTGCTAATTGAAAACTGGTTTGCACGGAGGAAAAAGGCGACGCCAGCTATGTAAATCAGCATATGCCCAGATGTAAAGGAAACCACGCAGGCCAGGAGCAAACCGAGCCAATGCGGAGAACGAGGAGAATCCTGGGCGCTGCCTGGAAGCGCTCAGGTGCTCCGTCACCCAGGTGAGTCAGCGGTGCAGGTGCGCCCCCCCCCCCCCCCCAGGCGGGCGTTCCTGGCGGCCCTCAAGTGCACGGATCTGCCTGGCCTGATGCGGGCTTTCGCGGAGGTTGGGCCCGCAGTTCGAGCTGCTGGGGCTGGGCTGGGTCTCGGCGCTGTCGCCGCTGGCTGACGCGGGGATCAGAAAGAGGCCGGGCGTCCCCCGGGACCCGGCAGCCGCACGTGGGAGGACGCCCGCGCAGCCGGTCCGGGCGCCGCCTGGCGGTGACTAGCAGTGGCCGGCGCGCACTCAGCGGGCGCCCCGGCAAGGCGCGGCTTCCTGGAGAAAGAAGGGTCTGCGCTGGGCCCCGCGGCTCCGAGCGCAGCGGCAGAGGCTGCGGGGACGGAGGAGGAGCAGCTCGCGCCGTGCCTGGGAGACCCAGGAGGGATTCGCAGAGGGCGGAGGAGGCGTCCTGGGCGAAGGCTCCTAGGCCACCGGCTCCGTGCGTGGCGGGCATGGGCGCAGGCGGCCGCCGGAATCTGGGATGCGGGACTTCACACCACGCACCAGCGACTTGATTTCCAAACCGCAGAGATCCGCTAGGGGCTTAGGGAAATGTCTGGCACGTTTGTCCGAGCGAGCGAGAGATATGTCCACTCTTGCCCAGTTGTGTCCTGGTGCCCGCCTGGAGTCGGGGTCCCGCGCCCCAGGCTCAATGCAATCAGGCGGAGAGCGGCCAGGGGCCTTCGTCTGCGCCTCCGGCACCGGGACCTGTGAGGCAGGAACCCTGCCCAACCGTGCGCACCGTCCGCAGGCACCAGAGGCCTCCGGCGGCGACACCGGAGCCAGGGTGCGGGACCCGCGGAACCGGGCGGGCGCGCCCTCCGCCCTCGCCTCCCGCACCCTCGGCGCCCCGCGCCCCCCACCTTCGCCTCCCGCACCCTTGACGTCCGCGTCCACCTCCCTCGCGCGCCCGCCGCAGCCGCCAGGTCCAGGGGCGCGGGCGGACGGGCGGGGATTGGGCCGGCGCGGCCCGGCCCGGGGGGCGGTGGCGGCGCTCGGAGGGGAGGGCGCGGGCGGGAGGAGGGGCTCCCGGCGCGGGGCGGGGCGGAGCGAGCGGCCGCGCCGCGGAACCAAGTGAGTTGGCTCCGGAGCCCGCGCCGCCGCCGGCCCGCACCTCGGGCGCCCGCCGCCAGCGCCCCGCGCCGGCCCACGGGATGTAGGATGCTGGCGGGCGCCAGGCTCCCGCGGCGGCAGCGGCCGCTGCAGCAACAGCAGCCCCGGCGGCGGCCGCCCCTGCTCTGGCCGATGAACGCGGACCCGCCGCCGCCGCCGCCGCCGCCCTGGCTGTGGATGGTGCCCGGCGCGGCCGGGCTGCTCCGGCTCGGCGCGGGGGTCGCGCCCCCGCCGTGGCTCCTCTCGGCCCCTGCGCCCGCGGCGCCGCTGCTGCCCGCGCTGCCCGGCTGGCAGGCCCCCGGTGAGCCCCTGCTGCCGCTGCTGCCCGCGCTGCCCTCTGCGTCCGACCACGCCGCCGCGCGCCACCCCCTGCTCGGCGCTCAGGTAACGGCCCCGCCGGCTCGGCCGCCCTCGCCCGGCCCCCGCCCCGGCCCCGGCCCCAGGACGCAGCCTGGCCGCCATGCCTCGGCGCCAAAGTTACCGCTCCGCGTCCCTCTCGGCGGGGCTCGCGGGATTCCTCGCAGGTCTCCCCGGGCGCGGCTTGCAGACCCGCACCCCGGGCCGCACGGGGACTGGCGGGCGCAACTTTGGCCGGCCCGGGGCGCTGTCCGGAGCGTGGTGCTGAAGTCGCCGGCGCCGTGTCCGCGGCGCGGGGAAGTTGGCGCTCAGGCGTCCTGCGAGGTGGCACCCCAGAGCCATTTCTGATCCTGGTCTGGTTCGGGGTCCCTCCTTTTCACTAGGAACCGGGCCCCGGGCGGGACTCAGAGAATTCAAGCCCGTGCGGTGCGAGCCGGCGGGGCGCCCGGCCCAGGTGCTGGAGAGAGCGGCCGGCGCCCCCCTGCTCTGGCCTGCTCTGAGGCCACAGGCTCCTGACGGGGACTGCACTTGTCCAGTTCTGTGTTGAAAGCCCGGGGTTGGAAAGGGAGAGCGACCGTGCCTTTGCGTGATGGGGCAGGCCAGGCGGGGCTTGGCCAGGTCCTGTGCGGGCCGCCCAGCCTCGGACACACATTTGGATCAGGAGAATGGCCAGGGACAGGTTTTACTGGCACATTCCCGCGAGCGTCCGGCTCCAATGCGCCTGCTAATTGAGGCAACTCCAGCATTGCCCAGGGAGCTGCTGGGGAGACGTGGCTGCCCCTTCCCCGGGGCCTGCAGACTTCCTGTCCATCTCCGGGTCCACGGAGGGCCCAGTGTGTGTGAGTGCAGTCGGTGTCAGGTTGAAAGAATAAACCCTGGTGGCTTTTGCTGTATTCCCTGGGAGCTGTTATGTCCGAGGCCACCACTAGAGGTACACAGCGTCCAGAACTGCATTTCTCCTCTTTCCCTATAGAAAACTGCATTTTTATTTTTTGCTTGTAAAAATTTTAAAAAGGGAAATCCAGAAGAACTTTGTGTTAATCTCGCAAGTGTTCTTGTGCTGCCTGTGTTCCGTGAAGGCATGATCTCGACAACATTTCCACACAACAGGAAAATAAAATGCGCTCGTAGGAACTGAAAGCCCTGGTGTCACCGGGCAGTGCCTGGGGCCTGTGCCCCACGGGCAGGCGGGGGTGCCGTGGTTAGGGAGGGGCTCCTGAGCTCCTGGTGCAGGAGGGGTGCTGTGGTTAGGGAGGGGCTCCTCCACTGTTTTCCCTCCCCGCCTGCTATCTCAGCTGTGCCGGAGCCTTGGTTGTGTGACAGCTGTCCTGAAACCCTTTAGCGCTGACAAACCTGGGGACCTGGGTCTGTCTCCTTGGCCGTCTTCCTTCCGAGAACATCAGCCAAGTGCTTCTCAGGTGGCGGAAGTGATTCTCACACAACGCCTGGTGGAGAGGAAGGCCCGAGCCGCAGCCTCGTGCCGGCTGGAATTGCCGGAGTCGTGCAGGGAGCCCCAGCACGGAGCCCTCTGTGTCGCAGGCTCCCCGTCCAGGGGCTCGGCCCCGTTTCTTACTGTGTTCTCACAGCTTTGTGCTCGAAGTTCGTTCTCAGTATTGGAAAGGCAGTGCTGGTCCTGGCCTGTGATGCTTCCGATGGGAACACTGCTGCACTCCTTCCTGAATCTGCAAATACTTATGATTCCGCTTGACCGGGGCAAGAGGGCATTTTTGTTTTAGTCAGTTATGCACGTCCTAGAATTCCCCACTCTGAGCAGCTGCCCCCCTCCTCTGGGCGCAAGGCGGAGCCGGCTGGTCAGGCTAACGAGCTTGCCCTCTCTCCCTGTGGCTTGCAGTGGCTGTCTGGTGGCCCTTCTCTGTCGCTGGGACTGCCGCCTTCCGCCACGGTGGAGCTGGTGCCTGTTTTCCCGCACGTCTGCCCTTCTGCCCCCCCACCTGCTGTGGGGAGAAGTTGGATGGATAAAAGGATTCCTAACTATAAGGTAAACACGTGGGTACTTGCGCTTGATAACTGGGCTTTCGCTATGTGACAGTCGGACACTGCCGTGACCCCAGAGAACCCTGTGTGTTTGTGAAGTGCAGTAGGTGGTGGCGAGTAGAGGAATCATTTCAGAGCCGCATTGGTCCGTGGAAAGGCAGGTGTGTGTGTGTCAGGGGGCTATTCAGCTGAAAATACTTGGATCCTTAGGACCATATAAAACTTCCAATTCCTGAACCAGAATGCTCTTTTTAAATTTTCAGTTCTAAAATATGTGACCATTAAAATTGTGCCTTAAACATCATATAGTATAAGTTTAAATTTTAAAAGTGAGGATTTTTTCTCAATATTATTGCTTTCGGTTTTCATCTTTCTGATGGTTTTTTTGGCTTTTGCATTCACGTTTATGGACCAGAGTTTACTGTCTTGAAAACTACAGAAACAGTGCCGTGCTGACTTGTTCTGCAACACTCTGAGTTCCTTGACGGGGCGGTGATTCAGTCGTGAACTGGACAGGTCTCGGGGGCTTTAAGTAGAGGAAGATTGGTTTTGGAGTCTGAGGGTCTTCCTTTAGCTTTGAAAGTGATGCAGTGTGCGACAACACGACTATTCTCAGGGTAGGGCTTGTCCTCTGTCCCATGCCTTGCCTCAAGTGTATGCTTGCATTGTTTTTGGACAGATCTTTTTTAATAACTCCTTTGCTCTGGACTCAACGTGGATACACCCTGAGGACTCAAGATTGTACCACGGGCACGAAAAGCCTCACCTGCTGGCAAACCAAGTAGCCGTGTCTCTGTCCAGGCCGCTTCCCACCGTGGTGTTAGCCCCCCAGCCCGTGCCAGGTTGGTGCCCGCAGAACGGTGACAATGTGCCTTCTCTTTGTCCTAACTCATAAGTTAGCGTTAAGTATGAAAACTGCATTTGTCATTGGAATGAAACAATTCTCTTAGCAAAATGTACTTTCTCTTCAGGGGCATGAAAATTTAAAAAAATACTTGAGTCTTGGGTAGCTGCATGCTGCCTTGTTCTGCAGTGTCGGGGTGTTGGTCAGATGAGAGTCGCGCATGCTTTCTGCTGATGGCTCCTAACGGGGCGCCGAGGCATCAGTCGGCCGTTACATGTGTTCTGTTTCTGGGGTGCGGGGTGCGCGAGCGAGCTCGCCGTTCTGTAGGGTGCAGGCGCACGCTTGGTAACTCCCACCTTCTGGCCGGGGGCGAAGGTGGACGTGGGTTATACGATGCCCTGTTTGGAAGATGGATTCTGTTCTGAAAGAGCATTGTCCTGGAATAGCCCCCAAGACGCGCTCTCTGGACGAAGCCTCAGGGAGCGGGAGGAGAACGTCAGGCGATGGGGCACATCATCAAAGCCTGCGCTGCCTGCCGTGCCAACGTTGTCTCACAGCTCCTCCTGTTAAGGAATAGCTTATGACCACAGAATTCTCTCCCAGTGATTTCCACCTGCGTGTGTCTCTGAAATCTGGTACTGAGACGTCTGTGTGGGTGACGTGCACTGCTCTGGGGCCACGTCTGTTTCCTGCTCTGTTTCTGCATGTTTGTTCCGTGAATGTCTTTGGTGATAAGGAAGAGCAGCTCGGCTGTGTTCTCACGGGCCTGACGGGTGTCCGCCGACAGCTCGCCGCCCTTCCCTGTAATTGCGCACTGCTGGTTAATGGGGCTCTGATGAGCTTGAACACACACACGCTTAGAACTGCGCTGCACGCAGGTGTCATGTTTCCTGCTTAATTGAATGGCGATAACAGGTGACTCCATGGCTCATATGACGGCTTTGGACTGCTCTGTTAGCATTTGAAAGGGGAACTTTAATTTCCTAATGCACTGGCGATACCTGTCACCTAAACCATCGGCGAATGCAGCTGTAAATACGATGACGTTGGTCCCCTTGTTTCAGCTCAAGTCTTTGGGTAAATGTTCCTGCTCTCAGCTCATCCCTGAGTTCAGAGATCCTTCCTGCGAGCCTGGCCCTCCGGGCACTCGGCGGTGCACACGCCAATCACTGTTGAGTTGGAGAAGCTCCTGATGAGTTCCCAGGTTCTCAGCAGGTGTGTGTGTTACGGGGTGGGGTTATCCAGCTTAAAACACTTGGATGTGGACCTAGTTGGCTTACCCTGGTGTGATAAATCGTCAATACTTCATTCGAAGCACACGTTTATCAGTCTCGCCTCTTTTTACCTAGTATATTTTAACATGATCATGTTGGAATAGCCTTTCATGGCCAGCACCATGGCTCACTAGGCTAATCCTCCGCCTGCGGCACCGGCACCCCAGGTTCTAGTCCTGGTCTGGGTGCCGGATTCTGTCTGGTTGCTCCTCTTCCAGTCTAGCTCTCTGCTGTGGCCCAGGAGTGCAGTGGAGGATGGCCCAGGTTCTTGGGCCCTGCACCCGCATGGGAGACCAGGAGAAGCACCTGGCTCCTGGCTTTGGATCGGCACAGCGTGCCGGCCACAACGTGCCATTTGAGGGGTGAACCAACAGAAGGAAGACCTTTTTCTCTGTCTCTCTCTCTCTCTCTCTCTCTCTCTCTCTCTCTCTCACTAATTTTGTCTGTCAACAACAACAAAAAGGAATGGCCTTCCCTGTAACCATGTCCACCGTTTGTCAAGGCTTTGATTTTTCCCTTTCCTTTTTGCCCCAACTTATGGAGCATAACTGAATAGAACACAGTTTTACTGATCATTCGGGAGGAAGTTTACCTGTCCCCAAGATGATTCAAGGACAATAAAATGCATAATTTTGAGATAGGAATATCTAAGTTGCTTTCTGAAAAACTTGGTTATTTTCCATAAAATTCAGAGTTTTTAGGAATTACCCACTCTTGGAAAGCATAAATCTCGTTTAGTCCAAAGAACACATGCCGGCATTCTTGTTTCACTAGCTGCTGCTCAGAGCTCTGGGGTGGAGGTCAGGTGGAAGTCGGGTCAGGCCCAGGCCAGTGAGGATGACGCTGCCTCCTTTGAGCTTTCCGGCAGTTGGCGGGGAGCCAGCTTCACGGAGACACGCGGAGGTAGATTTTCACGTATGTCGTCATTAAAGTGTTTTCTAGTTTATATACAATTTTAAATGAGTCTATATTTAATCATTTGTGTTATACAACTTTGTACACCTGTAAGCATATAAATACATGACAAGGTATAGTATGTATAAAATACATAATGCATACACACACTGTGTGACTGATGAATTACACCGACCAATCTTGTGATACATTTCTGTGGAGTGGCCCTCGCATCGGCTCTGTTCTATTGATCCTCCGTGAATGATCAAAGCTCCTGAAGCTGGGAACACGAGTCCAACACCTGTTTCCCCGGGGCTGGCGAGTGAAGCGATTTTGCTCTCCTGAAAGATAGCAACTTGAGTGCCATGAGCTCTCAGTGCTGTTTCAGTGTGCACTCTTGTTCCCAGCCTCTGCCGTGAGCGCATGTCCCGACCGTGGTGGGCGGTGTTGTGAGCAGCCGTGGAGGAGCCGAGTGGGGTCGCTGTGGTGGTCATGTGGGCGGGAACAACCTCTGAGACGGCTGTCAGCCGTGGCACCGCCTCCCTGACAGCACCAGCGGAGGGGCGCTGGGGAAGGCATGCGAGTGTCACGGGCGCCCGCGGAGTTCACTTTCTCTGTGCACTAAGCCTGCGTGGATGACGGCAGTGACTGAGCCCTGGGAACAAAGCCGTTGGCCACTTTCAGCGTGAAGCCTCACGGTCAGCGTGCGTGCTGTCCTCCTGTTGGTTGGGCGAATTGGCTTCATCTCCTTTTCTGAGGGCCCGGCACCGGGACGGCTTAGGCTGAATGAATGGATGAATGATTGAATTTTCAAGCCATCGATAGATGGCTCAGCACCAGAAGCTTCCTCTCACAGTCCTAATGAGGGAGTGTGGGCGCAGGGTGCCGGGGCGGAGCTCACGGTGGGGTCCCCACAGTGATCATGGGATCATCTCAGTCCCTGAGAGAAGATGACGTAGACAAACCCCGGATGCACAGGCGTGACCGTGAGATAAGTACTCAGTCCCCGGCCACACAGTGCCATGGGCATGCGGAAGGCTGCAAAGCAGGGCGGGCTTCCCGCCCCTGCACCCCGGGACGTGGGGCGGCATGGGCACCACCTGTGGGAACAGGGCTGCTGCGGACAGTCTACACGCCTGCAGGGCCGGGAAGCTTCGCTCTGCCAAGGGCCACGCGGATGTCTGTAGCATCATTTGAAAGCCATTTAAGTGATCAGCATAAAAGTCCGTCTGCTGGGGTTTTACTGAACTTCCAGGCCCACCTGACAGCGCCAGACCCCATGACCTCCTGGGCCTCACCCCGCCCGTGGGCTGGCCGCTCCCACCCCAGTCCGCATGAGATGGTGAAAGGGGCAGCCGGCGCCGTGGCTCAACAGGCTAATCCTCCGCCTTGTGGCACCCGCACACCAGGTTCTAGCCCCGGTCGGGGCGCCTGCCCCTCTTCCAGGCCAGCCCTCTGCTGTGGCCCGGGAGTGCAGTGGAGGATGGCCCAAGTGCTTGGGCCCTGCACCCCATGGGAGACCAGGAAAAGCACCTGGCACCTGGCTCCTGCCATCGGATGAGTGTGGTGCGCCGGCTGCAGCGCACCGGCTGCGGCAGCCATTGGAGGGTGAACCAACGGCAAAGGAAGACCTTTCTCTCTGTCTCTCTCTTCTGTCCACTCTGCCTGTCAAAAAAAAAAAAAAAAGAAAAGAAAAAAGAAAGGGGCAGAGATCACGAGGGGGGTGCAGGGGCTCAAGCACGGGAGCCGTCTTCCACTGCCTTCCCAGGCCATTAGCAGGGAGCTGTGTTGGAAATGGAGCAGCTGGGACATGAACCGGGCCCATACGGGGTGCTGGAGTCACAGGCAGCAGCCTTACGCACTATGCCTCAGCACCGGCCCCAAGTATGGACTTCTTCTTCCTTAAAGATTTATTTGATTTATTTGAATGACAGAGTTATAGAGAGAAGTAGACAGAGGGAGAGAGAGGTCTTCCATCCACTGGTTCACTCCCCAGATAGCCACAACAGCCGGAGCTGAGCTGATCCGAAGCCAGGAGCCAGGAGCTTCTTCTGGGTCTCCCATGTGGGTGCAGGGGCCCAAGGACTTGGGCCATCTTCTTCTGCTTCCCCAGGCCATAGCAGAGAGCTGGATCAGAAGAAGAGCAGCCGGGACTAGAACCGGCGCCCACATGGAATGCTGTTGCTTCAGGCCAGGGCTTTAACCTGCTGCGCCGCGGTGCCAGCCCCCCGAGTATGAACTTTAAAAAACAGATTTGAGTTATGTTTTCTCAACTTTCACTTCATGGCAAGAACATTTTATTTTCAAATCTTTATTAAACATGAGAAGTTTGGTAAAAAAGTCGCATCATACAATTTACTTCTTTTTCTTCTAGCTCAGTTAACGTAAAAGTGCATCTAATCAGTGATAAAAGGGAAGGTGGGTTTCAAAGTGTCCATCCTTGTCGGCAGCTTGTGTTAACCCTGCAGGGCACATGGGGACGTGTGCTGTCCGGTTATGGGGGAGTGGAAAGTTCAGAGAAATGTTCTTGATGGAGAAGAGATTATGATCATTTTACTCTGAATGCACAAACTCTAACTATGTTGGAAAATTGAGGAGAGGGGGAGAGAGGCCGTGACACTATAAACACTTTGCAAATCCATTTGTTAAGAGAAGCAGAAGCAGTCAGAAAACCCCACGCTTAAAGCCACCACAACAGGGGCACCTGAGACTGAGCCAGATCTGGGGTCAAGAGTGGAGTGAAACCCCGTGACCCACCTGGGTGGGAGGGTTGGAGCCTGGCGCGCCTGCTTTCTGGGGGGCAGGAAGCAAAGATGTCTGAGCCCAGGTGGGGATCCAGCTCTGAGAGGCTCCCTCCGCTCTTCCTCCAGGCAGAGGGCATTGCTGGCGGAAGCTCAGGCCGGTGGGGCGTGGAAGGCTGCCAAGCCCAGTGCAGGCCGGCTCCTGGTTACACGGCAAGACCTCACTCTGGGGCTCCACGCTGGAAGGATGCGCTCTTCCAGGAGTGAGTCCCGTCTGTCTTCTCTGCCGTTCCAATCACAGGGTCTAGCATTTGATAAGAGAACTTACAAGGGCAACAAACCAAGTAAGAAATGGTAAACTGTTGTCAGGCTTACAGAACAATCAACAGAAGCAGGTCGCGGGATGACAGACACGTGGAACGTATCAGACAGGAGCTTAGAAACCACTGTGGTTAATGATTTGATTATCTCACAGAAGAAGGATGACATGGATGGACAGATGTGAGATAGTTAAGAAGCTCACATTGAAATATTAGAAAAAAGAAGATCTGGAATCATAAATTGAGAATCACCTTGATGGAGATGTGATATGGGCAGGAGGAAATCGGTGAAGTCGGAGATCAGTGAAACTGCCGCGCACAGAGACAAGTGAAGAAGGGCTCCTCGCTGGAGCTGTGAGAGACCTGCTGTCCCACACTCATGGAGAGATGCACGCCGGGTAATGCGTGTTACCAAGTCATGCACCCAAGAAACTCAACAAGCCTCCAAGCTGAAAACAGCAAAATAGAATAAAAAACCTGAAAATGAAAGGTAGACAAATTCAAGCTTCTTATTCCAAGATGGAAAAGCCAACCTTGAAGACAAAGACAGGTGGGAACGAAGCTTAAAACTGCCTGAGTTTTGTTGTAAGAACCCACATGCGCCTGAAGCCAGCGTAGCAGCCTATCAAAGTCCTGGATACGACGTCTCAGTGCAGGATTTACACGAAGGAAAAGCTGTCATAGCAACCGAAGTGGAATACAGTTTCCTAAGCAAACTGAAGCTGAAAATAACTCATTGTCTGGTGACCTGAAGTTCCAAGAAATTACAAAGAAGCTGACCAGGCAGAAATACTGCAGTACAGAGACTTACCTTACACACACACACACACACACACACACACAGTGCTGGGATGAAATGCAGTGAAGAACGTATTTTCCTCATTTTTAGATGCTCTAATAGATAACAAAGAGTGGCCAGCATAAGTGTGCATCATGTACATTAAAATGCATAGCAACAGTTTCACAATGGATTTGAGGGGGAATTGGAAGTATGGAAAAACAAGGCCATTACACTGTGCACTAAGGAGTAAGTATTTGAAGGTATACTCTGAGAAATTAAAGATATGCATTATATCCACATCTAACTATTTCTCTATATTGATTTATATATATGTGTGTGTATAAAAATTCACAGAGCAAGTACATAAAAATTGTTGAGAAAGTTCTAATCCCCATGGAGATAAAGTGACTCAACTCAGGGCGGGAAGAGAAGAGCAAGAGACTAGAGTCCAGATGGAGCAGATGCATATTACAAATCTATGAAATGCCAGATATAAAGGTCCAAGTTTCTCACTTAATAGACAGATGTTTTCAGATTTTTGTCCTCAAGTGTGTGAAGCCTCACTTCTAACATAAAATCAGAGAGAGGACAAAGGTCAAAGCAAGGAAAAGATAGACCACGCAAAACAAATCAAAAGACAGCTGTCGTGGCTAACGTAATCCTAGGCAACTGAGAATTCAGAACCAGACACACTGCACCAAGAAGCACTGCCCAGCTGGAAATCCAGAAGAAAAACCTACCAAGGAGGCACTGTGCTAACACACGAGCTTCGTAACACCTGGACCAGATTGAGCAAAGAGGCGGACAAAGTCCCCGTCATCCTGGGGCTTCACTCCCTTCTGTCAGAACCGGCCGACAGGGCAGGGTAGGCAGCCACGGAGCCTGTGCACTGACGCTCACTCCTGGGAAACAGGAGCCGCTCAGTGGGGGACTCCAGACCTCGGTCTGACACAGGAACAGGAGGAGCTGGTGGATGCGGCGACACTGAGTCCCGGAGTCCAGAAGCCAGCACTTGCAACCTGGATTCCGCTTTTGTGTCACCTAGGAAGCGCAGGTGGAAGAACAGAAAGTGGCCGTGGTTTATGGGGCTGGGATGGGAGGAGGAAGGAAGAGTGCCGGGGAGGGGCCGTGCATCTGGCACTGCTGTGGTCACATCCGTGTGCAGAGAGCGTCTGGTATGGAGGAGGATTGTGCGCCCGGGAGTGAGCATGCTCCATGTGAGTGCAGCCGACTTGCAGACAGAGATGTGAAATACAAGGCAAAAAGTGCAGGTCTGGCTCAGACAAACCAAGCAGACCAGACAGAGGCAGCTGGAGGAATCTGGCTGTTGACAATGTGTTCAGTATCTCAAAGGAAGTGTTGTGGGACTTGTGGGCGTTATGATGGCTGGATGCCTGTGTTTTAAAAATAACTCTTTTTAAAATTTTCATGAACATAAAGAGGACAGATTTCATGTATTTCACAGGTAAAATTCTAAGAAGATAACTATACTTCGTTCCCTCCTCTCGCCCTCAGTTCCCCTCCTTACTTCCTCGCTTTTTTGTTTATATTTTAGCAAAAACACAACTTCAGTCCACTCTGTTGTCACAGGCTTAATGCACCATTAAGCACAATATCCCCCAGATGGGAAGACCAGCTCCACCAGGGCCTGGAGCAAGATCACCTCCCAGGAAGTCCAGTTCATTCCCATGCATTCTTTTGTATTCTATATTAACTGCCACATATCAGAGAAAACACAAATATTTGTCCTTGTGGACTGGCCTGCTTCACTAAGCATAATGGTTTCCAGTTGCATCCGTTTTGTTGCAAAAGACAGGATTTCATTCTTTTATGGCTGAGCAGTATTCCAGAGTGCATGTACCAGTCAGCGGGTGGACTTCTGGGTGACCCCAGAGATTAGCTGTTGTGAACGGAGCTGCAGTGGACATGGGGTGCAGATGACTTTCCTGCGCGGGTTTCATTTCCTCTGGGTGACATCCTGGGAGGACGATGCTGGGTTGTGGGTAGAGCTATCTTCAGCCTTCTGAGGGCTCTCAATGCCGTCTTCCTCAGTGGTTGCACTAGTTCACATCAAGTTACTGGAGGAGAACATCAGGGACACTCGCAAGACCTTGGCTTGGGGGCCGGTGCTGAGCCGGTGGAGCTGCCCCCTGCGGTGCCGGCATCCCATGTGGGTGTCAGTTCACGTCCCAGCTGCCGCTTCCCATCCAGCTCTCTGCTGTGGCCTGGGAAAGCAGTAGAAGATGGCCCATGATCTTGGGCGCCCGCACCCACGTGGGAGTCCTGGAGGAATCTCCAGGCTCCTGGCTTCGGATTGGCCCAGCTCCAACCACTGCAGCCATCTGAGGAGTGAACCATCAGATGGAAGACCTCTCTACCTCTGTCTCTCTGTAACTCTGCCTTTCAAATAAACAAATAAATGAATCTTAAAGAAAAAAGACTTTGGCCTAGGCAAAGACTTCTTGGAGAAGATCCCAGAAGCACAGGCAATCAAAACAAACACAGACGAACACGGAGTGCATGTAGCAGAATTGGTAGGGTGTGGGCGGATCCTGCTGAGCAGCGCTGTGGCCTGAGGTGACAGTGACGTTGGGGGTAACAGCCGGGCCCAGCCTGAGCCACTGTCGACCCAGGAGCCGCATGCAGGGGAGCAGGAGACTGTGAGGAATTGCGCCACCGGGCGGGCATGCACTGCTCCTAGCACAGTCGTCACGTTAGTGGGGAGCGGATCCAGAGTGCTCCCCTCCTGCCACGGACACGACAGGGCGCATCAGATAGAGACGTCTCTGCCGAGTAGTATGATGGTTTATTTCAACAGATGCATGAAGTCATACATGTGTGGAGTGTCATGTGATGTTCATGGCAGGGTAAGCACAGCCGTCAACTCCTCAAACGTGTCCATTCCTCACGGTGGAAACGCCCAAACTCCTGGCGTCCAGTGTTCTGAGACCTGGAATTCGCATGGCATCTACAGTTACCCTCCTGCAGTGCAACGCCACGTGCTTCTCTTAGCAATGTTGGTGCGTTTTTTTAAAAGATTTATTTATTTGAGAGGCAGCATCGCAGACAGAAAGGTCTTCAGTCTGCTGGTTCACTCCTCAAATGGCCACAAAGGCCAGAGCTGGGATGATCTGAAGCCAGGAGCCAGGAGCTTCTTCTGGGTCTCCCATGTGGGCGACAGGAGACTAAGCACTTGGGCCAGCAGTGGGGAACTGGATCAGGGTGAAGCAGCTGGGACGCAGACTGACACCCAAATGGGGTGCCGGCGCCGCAGGCAGGGGCTTGGCCCATGGCTGAGTTCCACGCTCGGCTTTAGCCAAGAGGCTGAGAAGCAGTCGCCTGGGCGTTTCTTACACTTGGTGACCTGTTCTGGGACCCAAGGAGCGATTTTGCTTGGACCACAATGGGCAGCTGTGCGGATGCCCACAGGTGAGCCAGCTTCTCCAGGCCGCACCTGTGCCTGGTGACCTCCTGCCTCTCGCCCCCTGCGGCCTGGTGTCCCAGCTGCACCGGGGTTAGCAGCAGGGGCGGAGTCGCTCCCCAGGTGTTCCTGGTGCTGCCCCCACACCCCAGGGAGGCGCTCAGGATGCAGAGCTGGTTCAGAAAATGGGAAGTCCTGAGACTGGCGTCGCGGGAAGTCCTGAGACTGATGTCCGTGTCAGGAAGTCCTGAGACTGGCGTCGCGGGAAGTCCTGAGACTGGCGTCCGCGTTAGAAAATCCTGAGACTGATGTCCGTGTCAGGAAGTGTTCACCAGTGCTGCCACTTTTTTCGGAAGTAGAAGTGAATTATACAGACAAATTGCATTGTTAAGGACGGCTGCAGAAACCCGAAGGGCGCTAAGGAGCTGTTGGTGTGGTGACGGTGACGGTGACAGTGACGGTGACGGTGACTGACGGTGACGGTGACAGTGACGGTGACAGTGAAGGTGACAGTGACGGTGACGGTGATGGACAGTGAAGGTGACAGTGATGGTGACAGTGACCGTGACGGTGACGGTGATAGTGACAGTGACGGTGATGGTGACAGTGATGGTGACTGACGGTGACGGTGACAGTGACGGTGATGGACAGTGACGGTGACAGTGAAGGTG
The DNA here is from genome assembly GCA_949820135.1 of Sylvilagus floridanus. Classification (NCBI taxonomy): domain Eukaryota; kingdom Metazoa; phylum Chordata; class Mammalia; order Lagomorpha; family Leporidae; genus Sylvilagus; species Sylvilagus floridanus. The sequence goes on along the minus strand of OX463235.1, from coordinate 79,203,376 downwards.
ACGGTGACGGTGATGGTGACAGTGATAGTGATGGACAGTGAAGGTGACAGTGATGGTGACAGTGATGGACAGTGACGGTGACAGTGACGGTGACGGTGACAGTAACGGTGACGGTGACAGCTGCTGAGATCAAGTGCGGTCGTCTCAGCATTGCAGACTGTGATGGTGACGTCATTTCTGGGAGCCGAAGGATAAAAATATTTGCATGGTTTGGCAAAATGCAAGTGCAACAGCCACTTAAAAAGCCAGAGAGTAGAAGGACGGGGTGTGACGTGACCACCGGCGGCGGCAGTGCTGGGCCTGGCTGGGGTCCCCGAGGAGCGCTTTGTGACTTCACGGAACTTTTCTGGATGTTGCGGGCAACAATGAGAAATGAGGCAGGAAGGGGAAATGGTGCTTCCATACTCGGGAAACTCAGCACAGCCTCAGAGCCCTTACGGTGAAGAGAGGAGCTAAACCGACGGAGGAATACAGCCCTGCACGCTGCCGCGTGGGCGTGGACCTCGGCAGGGGAATTTGGTGAGGAACTGCGTGTTTTAAGTGGAGAGACTCTTGGGCAGGCAGTGTGGGCAGTGGGCTAAGCCTCTGCCTGTGATGCCAGTTTCCCATATGGGCACCGGATCGAGTCCGGGCTGCTCCTCTTCTGATCCAGCTCTCTGCTGTGTCCTGGGAAAGCAGTGGAAGATGGTCCAAGTGCTTGGGCCCCTGAACCCATGTGGTAGACCTGGATGAAGCTCCTGGCTTCGGATCGGCCCAGCTCTGGCCATTGTGGTCATTTGGGGAGTGAACCAGCAGGTGGAAGACCTCTCTTCCTGTCTCTCCGCCTCCGTCTGTAACTCTGCCTTTCAAGTAAATAAATAAATCTTTTAAAAAAATGGAGAGACTTGTCATGATCTTGGGAGGAAAAGTGGCACGGTATTAGGATGCAAATCCTTGAGTTAATTTATGGGCAGAATTCTAACTACATCACTTCTTGGAAATGTGAGAAAACCATTTAGAAGTATTTGCCAGTGGAATACGTACATGAGATTAAGGACGGTCTCTATATTGCATATATTTCTGTGTATATGTATATGGGATTTAACTTATTCCAAAGTTATAATTAGTATTTTATGTGCTACTGATATTTTTAGCTACATATAGACAATCTAATAAGTGTTGCATTGTTAGATATCACAATTTATTCTAATACCATAACAAAAATAGACATGAACAGATAACTCTAGAATAATTCTAAGTGGGAGCTGGCGCTGTGGCATGGCAAGTAAAGCCACGGCCTGTGGTGCCGGCGTCCCATGTGGGTGCCGGTTCAAGTCCTGCTGCTCCCATTCGGATCCAGCTCCCTGCTGTTGTGCCTGGAAAGCAGTGGAAGATGGCCAGAGTACTTGGGTGATTCTACCCCCGGCACCCACTGGGAGACCCAAAGGAAGCTCCTGGCTCCTAGCTTCAGATTGGCCATTTCCTGCCATTGTGGCCATCTGGGGAGTGAACCAGCAGATGGAAAACCTCTCTGTCTCTCCCTCTCTCTCTGTCTCTCCCTCTCTCTCTGTAACTCTGCCTTTCAAGTAAATAAATAAGTCTTAACAAAAGATTGATTACAAGTAATCTTAGCTAACATGTGCCTTGCACGTCACTGAAGGGATGAGAATTTGACGCCCCCTTGCCATGGTCTCCTACTAAAGTGTGCATCAGGTTCTGCTCGCGTTTGCAACGCCGCGACAGGACGCGGTTCATTCTCACACACCCCACAAGCGGGGGTGGTGGGGCGTGCGGCTGGACTTTTAGATCCTCTAAAAAATTACGTGCAATTTTGGTGAGTGATTCTGCTTCTATGGCAGATTATAGAATGCGAGTGCGTAGGAAATGATACATTATTCATAATACCAGAGGAACAGTAAAATCTCAGCCACCATAACTAGATAATTGACTAAGTGAATTATGATACATCAATATTAAAAAATGAATAGTCTTCAACTATTAATAAAATCACATTGAGAAGATTATTTAATGAGAAAAGAAAATGCTCGTGTTAGTGTTGAGTCTTTAGAAGTAGTTCATTGGGCCAGTGCTGTGGCGTAGTGAGTAAAGCCACCGCTTGCAGTGCCGGCATCCCATATGGGCGCTGGTTCAAGTCCTGGCTGCTCCACTTCCAATCCAGCTCTCTGCTGTGGCCTGGGAAAGCAGTGGAAGATGGTCCAGGTCCTTGGGCCCCTGCACCCATGTAGGAGACCCAGAGGCAGCTCCTGGCTTTGGATCGGCACAGCTCCGGCTGTTGTGGCTATCTGGGGAGTGAACCAGCGCATGGAAGACCTCTCTCTATCTGCCTCTCCTCTCTCTGTGTAACTCTGACTTTCAAATAAATTAGTAAATCTTTAAAAAGAAAAAAAGAAGTAGTTTACGAGCTGTATGAACAGTAGGATTCAAATTTTGAGAGCATTGTGCACACTGCACACACATGCACCAATTCACGGAAGGCATAAAGGCACGCATGCACACACATGTACAAACACATGTACCCAGCCCCAGACACTGATACAGACACTGTGACATGCACAGATGCACACGTACACACACATGTGCACGGTGACATGCGCAGACATACACATACACTGACACAGTTGCTTAACCACTGACACGTGCGTGTAGGTGAATGATGGGTGGTCACACGTGTAGGTAAATGATGGGTAGTCACGCATGTAGGTGAATGATGGGTGGTCACGCGTGTAGGTGAATGATGGGTGGTCATGCGTGTAGGTGAATGAGGGGTGGTCATGCGTGTAGGTGAATGAGGGGTGGTCACGCGTGTAGGTGAATGATGGGTGGTCATCCACTGAAAGGATAGGAGTGGTTGTTTCTAGATGCTGGGATGACAGCATACTTGTGTTTCTAATTATATTTCTTTGCTTTTTCATTTTTCTAATGAATTTCTTTTTAAAAATAATTTTTAGTGATTACTTTTGTAATCAGAAAAGCAGCATAAAAGCACAAAACTTGGGGGCCTGCCGTGCTGGCGTCCCATGGGCACTGAGCTGCTCCACTTCCAGTCCAGCTCCCTGCTGTGGCCTGGGAAAGCAGAAGAGGCCCAAGTGCTTGGGGCCCTGCACGCGTGGGGGAGACCTGGATGGAGCTCCTGGCTTTGGCCAGGCCCAGCCCTGGCTGTTGCAGCCATTTGGGGAGTGAACCAGCAGATGGACGATCTCTCTCTCTCTACCTCTCTCTCTCTAACGCTGCCTTTCAAATAAACTAAATCTTTAAAAACTCACGAGACTTCTTATTTTTTGTTATTGGCATTGAACATGAGACGTCAGCTGGTGCTGGAGACCTCACGGCTGCATCACTCACACACTCCTGGTGCCCCCGCGGGCCCGGCTGTCAGCCCCACAAGGACGTGGCTGTGCTCACCCAGCATTCCACTGTTTGACGGGTGCTGGGCGTCTGGTTTCGTTCCTGTCTCGTCCCAGGAAACAGGAGGAGTGTTTCACAGTTCTGACCCCCTGAGTGGTTTTTTTTTTTTTTTTTTGACAGGCAGAGTTAGTCAGTGAGAGAGAGAGAGAGAGACAGAGAGAAAGGTCTTCCTTCCGTTGGTTCACCCCCCAAGTGGCCACTATGGCTGGCACGTTGCAGACGGCACACTGTGCCGATCCAAAGCCAGGTGCTTCCTCCTGGTCTCCCATGGGGTGCAGGGCCCAAGGACCTGGGCCATCCTCCACTGCCTTCCCGGGCCACAGCAGAGCTGGACTGGAAGAGGAGCAGCCAGGATAGAATCCAGCACCCGAACCAGGTCTAGAACCTGGGGTGCCGGCGCCGCAGGCAGAGGATTAGCCTAGTGAGCTGCAGCACTGGCCAGAGCCCCCTGAGTTTTGAAACTTTGCCTCATATGGGGTAAAAGAGCTTGAATTAAAAAGTCCCACAAAATAGGGGCCTTAGGGCCATAGCCCTGGAGGCTGAGCTGGTAGTAGGGGCTCTGGGTGGGGGCTGGGCTTGCCTCTGGGTCCTCAGCCCCTCCCCACACTCCTGTAGCCACGGCACTCTGGCTCTTCTCCCTGCACCCGCAGCCACCCTCTGGTGGCCTCTCTCCTCAGAGGACACCAGTCTGGGCTTTTCCTCTGCCCCCTCAACCCAGCCTGCTCTTGTCTTTGTGGATGTCACCCGCCAAGGCCCCCCCTCTGGCTTCCTGTTCTGAGAAGGAGATCAGGGTCACCAGGAGGTCACAATGGCCTTGGGGTCCCGGGGGATGCTTCCAAAGGCGCCAGACAGCAGAGACCTTCCTGGATCCCACCTGACCCAGGGAGACGGGGCGGGGGGGACATGCACTGTGTCTTAGTAGGAGACGAGGTGGTCTGACTTCACGGCTGCCAGTTCTCTGGCTGGTGGTGGTCGGTTAGGCTCTGCCCTGCACTGCACTGGGGTGGTCGCACTTCTCTCCAATTCCAGAGAAAACCGTGAGAAGACAAATCCCAGCTGTGACCTGTGCCCTCCGGGGGAAGTCAGAGGAACACGTACGTACGTGGGTGTTCCCCACAGTGCGCGGCTCAGGATGGAGTTTGGGAAAGTGGCCTCCAGGGTGACTGAGCGCAGACTGACCTTAGAATGACCTCTGGCCCCAGCTGGTGGCCTGTCCATGGGGAAGGTGCATAACCCCCAGGCCTCTTTTTCCCAACTGTAAACTGGGATTATTGCAAGAGTGAAGCACATTCTTTATATTTTTAAAAGATTTATTTTATTTACTTGAAAGTCAGGGTTACACACACACAGAGAGAGAGAGAGAGGTCTTCCGTCTGTGGGTTCACTCCCCAAATGACCACAACAGCCAGAGCTGAGCTGATCTAAAGACAGGAGCCAGGAGCCAGGAGCCAAGAGCTTCTTCCGGGTCTCCCATGTGGGTCCAAGGGCCCAAGGACTTGGGCCGTCTTCTACTGCTTTCCCAGGCCACAGCAGAGAGCTGGATCAGAAGTGGAGCATCTGGGACTCGAACCAGTGTCCATATGGGATGCTGGTGCTACAGGCCGTGACTTTAACCTGCTGCGCTACTGCGCCAGCCCCAGTATGAAGCACATTCTTATGACAGGAGGAGTTGATATGATTGGCTGCTGCGTGAGGGGTGGCCGTGATATTGGCACTGTCCCGGCTGCTGGCCCGTAATCAAGTGCATGTATGTAGGTGGGACAGAAGCAGGTGCCACCTTGCAAGTTCTCTGAACGCCATGTGGCTTCTCTCGGTCTGGACTGGACTTCCAGGTGCCATGTGCGTGAACACTGACTGTCAGCCCACTGCGGGCTCAGACGTCACCTTACATGGAAGGGCTGTGGAGACTGGAAATCAGACGAGACTGTGCTCAGCCTGTGAAATGATGGGCCAGCCTGTGAAACAGCGAGGTTTCTGCCGCACGGTGACCTCTGGCCGGTGTTAGTGCTGAGTGGCCAGAGCGTGTCCGTGACAGCTGTGGCCTTGGTATCTGAGCGGGAGGTGAGCGGCCCCTCCTCTCCTCCTCCTGGACGTCACAGACCCAGTACCCTTCTAAAATGGCCTTTTTCCGTGGAAGTATCCTGCACACTGGTGATGGGATCTCACATTTCTGACATCTCGACAGCGTGATGCGGCCGGCAAAGCCTGAGCAGTTGTTTGTTCTAGACGGAGAACCCAGAATGCGACCGCTCCAGTGCGAGGTCCATATCCAAGGTAGGGGCGGGTGTTCGCCTTGTCTGTGCCATCGAGGGGCATTTTGCACTCAACACAGGTCCCTCAGTTCACGCGCTCAACAGCGGCGTGCCTGGTCTCCCCTAACTGGGCAAGGCGGGGAGCGACTGCCTCAGCGCTCTCTGGGAGTTTGCAGAGACTGTTCAAAGAGGTTGACGCATCGCTCGTTCTGCGCGCTAACAGGACGGAGCCTCAGCCCCTGGGTCTGTGATCTGGGAGAGCGGTCAGGGGCTCGCTTTGTATGGCATTTACGGGAGCAGCTGGTGTGGTGCGTCCATGCGCAAATGGTCTGCGTTCTATTCGGATGCATTTTACTTTCTCCAATGTGAGAATGACCCACAGTTGTTAGACATAAAAACCTGGAGACCACTGAAGTGAGGAGGAAAGGAGACGCCCACCGCCGGGAGTGTTTACGAGCAGTCGGCGTCTTGGTGAGTGACCGCAACCCCAGTTCTGCAGGCTTCGCCTTGATACCCCGCGCGTCGGTCTCTGTGATGCTTCACGCTCGTTTATGGCATCTTCGGTGAATTCTGAAAGTCCAGCTGGCGGATCAGAGCGTAACCGAAACACATCAGAGACGGCGCCCAGGCCTTCGCTGTGCAAACACCTGCCGGTACCGAGCCTCAAGTCTTTCCAGAGATGACTTCTATTTTTTTTCTTTCTTTCTTTTTTTTTTTTTTTTTGACAGAGAGAGAGGCAGAGAGAAAGATCTTCCTTCTGTTGGTTTACCCCCCAAATGGCCGCTACGGCCGGTGCACTGTGCTGATCCGAAGCAAGGAGCAAGGTGCCTCCTCCTGGTCTCCCATGCCGGTGTAGGACCCAAACACTTGGGCCATCCTCCGCTGCCTTCCCAGGCCACAGCAGAGTTGGATTGGAAGAAGAGCAACCGGGACTAGAACCGGCGCCTATATGGGATGCTGGTGCTGCAGGAGGAGGATTAACCTAGTGAGCTATGGCGCCGGCCCCCAGAGACTTCTTAACCACCTTGTCCAACCATTTCTCCTGCTTCGAGGACATGAGGACAGCCAGGCAGGAGGCACCGAGCACTTGTGTCCAGGAAAGAGTTGTGTGTCTGTCCACTCCTGGGTGTTTTTCACGGGAATGTTTAAGTTCTGGTTTTCATTGACTGCCTGGGGCCGTGAGCTCAGGGTCTGATGCGGGCGTGGCAGAGGCCCATGCTGCTGGCTCTCGGTCAGCACAGGCGTCCGTGCAGGCTGGGCTGGGGGCCCTTGGCCTGGCTCAGGTCGCCTGTCCTTCCTGCTTGCCTGGTGGCATTGTTGTTTTCAGTTAGGACAATCACGTTTTTCTTCCTTCAGGCTGGTCTTGTGCCAGTGTGGAGCTTGGTCTTGCTCTGCGTGGGGCCTCGCACGCACACTGCCCTGTGGAGGTGCCCGCCTGCCGTGTCTCTGCCGCACTCCGCTGGTCTTAGTGGGAAGGTGTGTGGCCTCCTGGCGTCGGCTGTGGGGCGGCCCCTCCTTGTTAATTCTTCGGGAGAGATTCAGGGGAGCAGAATGGATGTTCCTTAAATAACAATGTGTCAGATGACAGGTGAACGTAAGAACCTGGTGTTGCCTTGTGCAGACTCCAACTACTGCTTCAGTGCCTTTCATTGTTGCGTGGCTCCTCACCTTCTAATTGTGTTCTGGTGGGACTGACGATTGTATTTAGATTTTTCTAGAATTCATGCTTGCATCTAAGTCTCTAAATATACTGTCGTGTAAGATTATTCAGTGTTTACCTTTTAATATGTTCTATCATAGTTAACTGCTTCTTAGTGTGTGCTGCTTATACCTTGTCATTTAGAAAACATAACTTCTTTACCTACACTAGGAGTTTGTCCATTTTATTAGTTCCTCAGAAAAGGCCTCAGCACTTTCCCGTACACATTCAGGTGTTTTTCTGATTTCTGACTCTGCTGATTTCTGTTCTCATCTCCATTTTCTGCCTTTGTGGGTTTATTCTTTATTTTTTTCCTTTTCTTAAAGCCTTACGGTGTGTATGTGCAAGTCCATTCTGTCTTCTAATAAAGGATTTAAGACAATAAAGCGCTTTCATCTCTATATACCATTTTCTTTTGGTAAAGATTTATTTATTTATTTATTTGTAAGAGAGAGCTGCCATCTGTGGGTTCACTCCCCGGATGCTCAAGGCTGGGCCAGGCTGAAGCCAGGAGCCAGGCGCTCCATCCAGGTCTCCACCGTAGGTGCAGGGCCCATCAGCAGGGAGCTGGATTGGAAGTGGAGCGGCTGGGACAGGAACGGCACTCACAGGGATGCTGGCACTGCCGGTGGCAGCTGACCCTGAGATGCCGCAACACTGCCCCTTTTGTATCACTTTTACTGCTTTCCATGAATATTTAAGTGCAGCATTTTTATTACCACTTCATTAAACAGAGTGTAAATTTTCAGTGTAATTTTTAAACTGATTTTTTGGGTAATTTGTATTTAATTTTCTATCTATGGATATTTGTAATTTTATTTTTGGTCTTCGTTTGTCATTTTGAGAAGTGTGGCTGTGTGTGGCCCGTGTGACGAGTTCATTTGTCATTTGTGGAGACTGGCTTTGTGGGTCTTCCTGACGGTCCCACTCCTGGCTGGTGACGGACAGGTGTGTGTTGACAGCCCATGGAGTAGCCTGAGGTCCGTGGCGTACTCAGATTCTCCTTCTGAGGCCGTGAGGACACTTCCAGGAGTCCAGGGGAAATGCAGCTAGAAGATAATCTCTTATTTGGTGCAAAAAGCTGAAGCCCGAGCGTAGTTTTCCTGGTAGACATTTTCCAGTGCATTTTAGAGCCATGCATGGATTTCCGAATCCTCTCTGCAGAAGAAACGTGCTTCTAATTCCATTTTCTGTGAACTTCTAGAAGTGCCCTTGTGTTAGCCAAAGGTGCACCTGACTGTGCGCTGTGGTGACGGATTGCTCACGGGGACCTTGGCGTGTCCCCGCTTGGGCAGTGTCTCCGGTGCCATCCGTGTTTGCACTCTCTCTCTGGTGAGTTTCCTTTCTGCTCTGTTGCACGGTGTCCTCCCACTGCCCAGGCTGCGTCCCTCCACCAGCGCAGGCTGGGTCTGCAGCTTCGCTGTGCTCATCGCATGCAGTGTCTCTGGCTCTAAGCGCGTCCCTTTCAGACTTTGGGGTTAGCGATCCGCTCCGCCCGGTGAGAGTCCGTTCAGGTTTATCGTAGTCGTTGATCTCCCGCACCTGGCGTCTCCTCCTCGGGTTTGTACCGCGGTTTTTCTCTGCTCTGTTCTCATTTCGTGTGTGTGTGTGTGTGTGTTTTAGTTAATTTTCTCATTCTACGATATTGTTTTTGTTTATTGTTTGTGATGTATTCACTGATTTCTTTCTACACTTGCACCACGCATGTTCAAACCCAAAGCCTCAAGTTAAGTGTCTGTCCCCCTGGGCCACAGGAGGTAGGCAGTGTGGCCGGAGGCTGCGTCCCCCCCCACAGGAGGCGGGCAGTGTGGCCAGAGGCTGCGCCCCCCCCCACAGGAGGTGGGCAGTGTGGCCGGAGGCTGTGCCCACCCCCACAGGAGGTGGGCAGTGTGGCTGGAGGCTGTGCCCCCCCCCCACAGGAGGTGGGCAGTGTGGCTAGAGGCTGCGCCCCCCCCCACAGGAGGTGGGCAGTGTGGCCGGAGGCTGTGCCCCCCCCCACAGGAGGTGGGCAGTGTGGCCGGAGGCTGTGCCCACCCCCACAGGAGGTGGGCAGTGTGGCCGGAGGCTGCGTCCCCCCCCAGATGCGAGTGTGCTGGTGCTGCTGGTTACTTAGTTCTTGAAAATCATCATCATCGAGATTTTATGGTGATTAAATACTTGATTTTTCAAATAATCCTTCCAAGGTAACTTTCCCTCTATTTTATTAGACGCTGTTGAATTTATTTAAATGAAAGTTAGCGGGTAGGAAATTCTGTCAGTTTTTTCTCACCTGAAACTGCTTATTGATTCTCCCCTCGTCCTGAAGGGCAGGTTCTCTGGTTGACGGTGACTTTGTCCTCCACTCTGCGAGGAAATTCCCAGCGTCTCACGCTCTCCACTGAGTTACGCGGAGCTTCCGTCCGTCAGTCCCAATGACGTTCCCGGGAGGATCACCCCTCGTTTCTCTCTGAGTGCTCTCAGGATTTTAGTTTCTTGATCAGGATCCTGTTGGTGGGGCAAAGCCGCCACCTGGGGCGCCAGCACCCCGTGTGGACGCTGGTTCCTGTCCCGGCTGCTCCCTTTCCCATCCAGCTCCCTGCTATGGCCTGGGAGACGGCAGAAGATGGCCCAGGTGCCTGGGCCCTGCACCCACGTGGGAGACCCGGAAGAAACTCCTGGCTCCTGGCTTTGGCCTGGCCATTGTGGCCATCTGGGGAACGAACCAGTGAATGGAATCTCTTTTTCCCTCTCTGTAACTCTGACTTTCAGAAGTAAATAAATGAGATATTTTGTTTTTTACTTTGGGATTTAGTTTCAGTACCACGTCTCTAGGTGTAGTTCTCTCAGAAACCCACCCGCCCCGTTGCAGGGTGTGCGCTGATTTCACCACCTGGGGCCTCCTTGTCCCCATTTACCTTTGCTTCTCCCTTGGAGATGTCGACTAAGCACCTAGTGACCTTGGTTATTGTAGACTCCTCGTATCTCACTCCTCACAGGGTGTTTAGGTCTTTGTTCTCTGTGCTTATTCTGGGTAATTTCTTTAGCTGTGTTTTCCAGTTACTAAGTCTCTCTTCATCCATGTCTCTAATCTGCCGTTTATCTCTCTATGATGCCTTTTATTTAAAAAATTTAAATACCTGTTTATTTAATTTGAATGAGAGAAGAGAGAAGAGAGAGAAGAGAGAAGAGAGAGAAGAGAGAGAAGAGAGAAAAGAGAGAAGAGAGAGAAGAGAGAGAGAGAGAGAGGAGAGAGAGAAGAGAGAGAAGAGAGAGAAGAGAGAAGACAGAGAAGAGAGAGAGGAGAGAGAAGAGAGAGAAGAGAGAGAAGAGAGAGAAGAGAGAGAGAGAGAGAGAGAGAGAGAGGAGAGAGAGAGAAATCCTCCATCTGCTTCATTTCCCAAATACTGGCAGCATCCAGGGCTGGGCCAGGCTGAAGCCAGGAGCCTGGGGCCCCGTCTGGGTCTCTCACGTGGGTGGCGGAGACCGAGCACTGGAGCCAGCACCCACACCTCCCGGGGTCTCTCACGTGGGTGGCGGAGACCGAGCACTGGAGCCAGCACCCACACCTCCCGGGTGGGCATGAGCAGGAATCTTGAGTGGGAAGCCGAGTCGGGAGTGAAGCTCAGGCCCTCGGAGGGGGGCGTGGGCCTCCCAGGCAGCGCCTTGGCCATGGCACCGGCTGTCCATCCCACACACGCAGCTCAGCCAGCCAGAGCTCCTGTCACCCTCTTTCTTCAAATCGGCGTCACTGCCTGTAGCCTATTGTTCCTGCTCCTCTGAAAACACGGTGGAGGGTAGCAACTCTGCACCCTGTGCAGGAAGCCCGGTGGCCCTTGTCTGCGCTTGCTGGCTCTCGCTCGCGGAGGCCTCTCCTCTGCTACGTGTGCTTCGCTCGGGAGCCTCGGCAGGCTGGGTCGGTCGTGCTTCTCTCTGGAGAGGTTTTGTGTCTGCGTCTGTTGGACCAGGGGGCACCAGCAGCCCAGGGCCAGCCCGGCCGCCCTGAAGGTCCATCTCCCGCTCAATCCCAAGTCCTAGACTCAGCGCCCTGGGCCAGCTGGGCCCCCGTGTGCCCTGTGCATCTACAGCCCATGTCTTCCAGGGAACAGAGAGAAGCGGGGTCCTTGCAGGAGACTCATGGATCCACCTGCTCTCAGCAGTCTCCTGGGAGGGGGCTGCTCGCCACACTGCTGGAATTGGCTCAGCCTGACTCTCTTCCTGGGGGAGGCCTGGCTCCCTTGCTAGCCTACACACACTTACCAACAGGGCACACCTTTCTGTCCCAAATTATAGGTCTCAAATCACCTGCTCTGAGTGGCCAGCCAGAGGGTCCGTGAGGAAGGGGCATAGATTCCCCTGAATTACAGAAATCACTCGAATTTAATTTGGTCAGAACATTAGGCTCGAGACCTGCAGAAGTGGCCTTGTGAGCGGTGGCGCTGCGATGAAAACTGCGCATGCAGCATGCAGGCAGCTGCCTCCCTCCTTGGAATCTTGGGGGGTCTCTCGACGAGGACGGGGTCCTTGGCGGGCGCCCTGTCTCTTGCTCACTGCCCAGTCTCCAAGGCCTGGCCAGGAGTCTGGCATCACCAGGGCTTGGCAAATATAAATAAATAATCAATGCCACAAACACGGATTGAGTGCCTACTGTGTACTGTGCACCGGCACACGTGCGGAGTAGAGCAATGTACAAAACAAACACGAGAGACAAGTGAGCTCCCACGCTTGGGGGCATGCTGTGGACGCCCTCGCTGGTCAGCTCGCTCTTGCGCTGAGATCCGGGCTGCAGGCAGGGCCACTTTGACTCCTGTGATGAGGAATCACCCACTTCTGCCTCCAGGTCCTCTCACCCTTGGCACATTTTCCTCCTCCTCCTCCCGCTCCCCCTCCTCCTTCTTCTTCATTTTTGAAGATGTATTTATTTGAAAGACAGAGTTACAGAGAGATAAAGCCAGAGAGAGAGAGAGAGACAGAAAGAGAGAGAGAGAGAGAGAGGTCTCCCATCCGCTGGTTCACTCTCAGATGGCCACAACAGCTGGAGCTGCACTGATCTGAAGCCAGGAGCCAGGAGCTTCCTCCGGGTCTCTCATGTGGGTGCAGGGGCCCAAGCACTTGGGCCATCTTCTACTGCTTTCCCAGGCCACAGCAGAGAGCTGGATCAGAAGTGGAGCAGCCGGGACTTGAACCAGTGCCCATATGGGATGGCGGCACTGCAGGCTGTGGCTTTACCCACTGTGGCAGAGCTCCAGCCCTGCACGGCACATTTTCACAAATGGCTGCATCAGGAGCCTTTAAAACAATGCTCTGCCCTGCAGTGCCCCGCGTGTCGTAGTCGTGGTCCTGGTCCCCGTCATCACGCTCCTGAGTTCATGAAGACGTCGCTTCACGGGGAGTGCTGAGAACGGGACATCTCCGGGTCATGGGGCTCTGGGAAGCTCCTCCCGCGTGGCTCAGTGGAAGAACCGAGGGGGATTTTAGATCAAATGTGAGGGGAAGGACCCCCCGCCCTGAGGACAGGAGAGGAAGCTCTCCAAGAAGGACTCAGGGGTGCAGCCCTGGGTGCTGTGCGGAGAGGGAAATGGGCTCGTGGGCTCTCCCCCCAGCTTCCCGGTGCCCCTGAGCACGGTGTGGGGTTACTCTTTGAGCAAAGATGTGCACTCGTGTGAGGGAGCATCATCTTCCACACAGTGGTTTGCTTTTCATTGGAGATGAACTTTGACTCTCGTTGATCTAATTGGCCTGATTGCATTCATTCTCCACAGTAGAGGGAGGCACCTGCACGCCAGATTTGCTCGGGTGAGTGGGGGCCGCAGGCACCCCCACCGTGCATTGCTGCGAGCCCTCACGCCCGGCAGACCCTCAAGATGTGTCGCTGGCCTTGAGAAAGGCAAACCGGGCCGACTGGGCACAGAGAACAGGATCCTGCAATTTGCGGAGAAGTGGGGTCCTGCTGTTGGGGGTGGATCACCTCGGAGGTCAGGAGCAGAAGCCTGTGCACATGGACACGGCCTTGCATGAGTGGCCTGTGCAGTGGTCACTAGAATGTGAATTTTCTAAACGAGAGTATTTGAGAGAGAAAGATGACACACACACACACAAACACACACAGAGAGAGAGAGGGAGAGAGAGAGAGAGAGAGAGAGAGAGAATGAGAGACAGGTTCACTCCTCAGATGCCCACGACAGCTAGGACTGGGCCAGGAGCTGGGGGTTCAGTCCAGGGCTCCCCTATGGTGGCAGCAACTCAAGTGCCTGGGCCATGACCACTGCCTGCCAGTGTGCATCAGCAGGAAGCTGGAGTTAGGAGCCAGCATCAGGACTCAAGCTGTGTGCTCTGTTGGGGGTGTCTGCCTCTTGTCTGGTCCTTGATTGGGGTCAAGAGGTGGATCGTGAGTCAGACGAGGGAGGCGAGGGACCGGCGTGCTGGGCTCCCCTGTGTGGTGACGCTTTGCTTCGTCCCCTGCTCTGTGGCTGCTGGGAGGATCTGGCTTACGCCCTCTCGCTGCCACTGGCCTGGGATGGCCTCTGTTGACAGCAGGGTCACCACGGCCCATCTGGAGCCCATCTTGTGCCTTTCTGAGGCTGCCAGGGGCCCACATCCCAACCACATGGAGAGCAGACATGTGTGAGCACACGCGTGTGTCTGCACATGTGTGCACCTGCCCAAGCCTATGCTTCATGGAGCTCAGTGCCATGAGCGGCTCATGGGCTCTGCTGGCCCCGTGACGCGTGGACAGGATCTCGCCCATGGCGCCCATTTTCCCAAGAGCACGGACTGCACCCCTGAGGGCAACGAGACCTTGGCAGTGCAAGCAGGAGGTGGGCCAGGGAGCGGTGAGGGCCGGACGGTGCGTGTCTTGCTCGCCTGAGGCTTGGCTGCAGCTGCATGCCTTCCCAGCTCCTCCACGTTGGTTCCAACACTTTCCACTGGACGGTGCCCAGTCAGGCCAGACCCAGAGGCCCTGGGACTTCAAGCCCTGGAAGGGCCAGGAGAGCCCAGTGCCATCAGGAGCAAAGTGAGGGCCCTGGAGGAAGTGACATCAGCCACACCAGCCCACATCCCATCAGGAATGGGTCCCAGACCAAAGAGAGACTGTGGCCTGCATTAGCCCAGGACCCATCTTCCGCTGCTTTTCCCAGGCCATTAGCAGAGAGCTGGATTGGAAGTGAAGCAGCCGGGCCCCGAACCGGTGCTCATGTGGGATGCCCGCATTGCAGGCGGTGGCTCTACCCGCTGTGCCGCAGCGCTGGCCCCAGTTTTAAGCCGCTTTGTCCCTGGCAGGGGTGCAGACACCTCTGACCTTCCCAGCCAGGTCTGCAGGTGTGAGCGCTCCTGCTGGCTTAGCTGCACGAGGATGCTGTTCTCAGTGTCGCCACCATGGCTGTGACGCTGAAATCTCCCAGGCCGCAGCCTCCAGGGCCACCCACCATTGCCCCTGGTTAAATGGCACTGAAAAGTAGTCCAGTGACGCATTCCAACCACAGCTGCTCAGGTGTCGTGAGGGGTCAGGTCCTTCGTGTGGCCTCGTGGATCGGGCCCTGCGAAAGGCCCATCCTTGTCCTGTGTGGTCTTGGGAGTCAGCAGCTCCCTAGGGACGTCCGGGAGCAGAGCTGCCCTGGCGGGTACAGAGTGGGAAAGCGTGTTTGGGATCTGTCACGTGGCCTTCAATCACGTTAATCTCTTAGCAGCCGAGTGGGGGATCTGCAGAACCCTTGGCTGCTTGACGTGGCGCACGGCTCTGCCAAGACGCATTCCCTGCCCTCCGTCCGTGCCCAGGGTTGCGAGGCAGGTGGGAGGGGGGCGTGCGCCCTGTGAGCCCCCAGCATAACGAAGCGGTGGGGACAGCCGCCTGGCAGCCCCTTCCCCAAGGTGGCAGCACCGCTGTGGTTGGGGGCAGAGGTCAGGGGCTGCCGGCCATGCTTGCGGACTGCACGTCTCCATTGTGGGGTGGAAGGTTGACCCCTGGTCTCTGTAGCCTCAGGTGGGCTCATCCTGGGGGCCCTGCCCCAGGGGCTGTTGTGGAACCCCCAGGGTCAGCCCCTCTCAGGAGTGAGCTCACACGCTGGGCAGCTGGGGGACCCCCGACAGGTGATCCTTCAGGAAGCACCCGGCCAACTTGTATTTGTTAGGCACCTACTGTGTACCGGGCGTATCCATAGGCACAGCCCCCTCAGGAGTCTGTGAGTCACCGAGATGGGTGGGCTTGTCTGGATTCTGAACCTCAGGGAGGCAGGGGCCACGTGCCACCCCACATCGCCACCGTCCATGCCTGCCCGGCTCCTTCCAGTGGTGCAGCTCGGGGCCCAGCGGCCCCTCCCCCCCGGCAGGTGCAGCCAGCATGTTCGTGTCCCAGGAAGGGAGCCCCGCCTTGTCTCCCTGGCCTCTGCCCTGGCGTCCTGGGACCGGACACGAGGTAGCCTAGCATCAGCCACAAGTGTTCTTCTGGGTGGTGTAACTGACACTCTCAGGTTTTAGTGACATGAATATTCAAATGAACGGGCACCAAGTTACCTGAAATCATGAAATAATGCACTTAGCTGCCTCACTGGGTGCAGAGCCCAGTGGGTGCTCTGCCTTAGCATCCTCGCCCGGTTCTGTGCACCGCCGAGCAGGGGAGCCGCTCCACGTGGGTGGTGGTGAGTGCCTGGACATGTCAGCTTCCTCTCTGTGTGTGCATGTGTGTGTGAGCATGTGTGCACATATGTGTGTGCATGTGTGTATTGGGGGTTGGGAGTGCTTGCACATGGTGGGTCCCAGGGGGATGTCTGATGTCTTCAGGGTCCTGGATGGACACAGGCCCCACAGCTATGCCCCTCAGCTCTGTGCAAGGAGACCCAGCTGAGGTCCCGGGGCCGTGGGGCGGCAGAGCAGGATTAGTCCACAGCGTCCTCCCTTCCCTGGAAGGTTTCCTCCTCTCTGAGAGGTGAAGGCCCAGAGACCCCTGCCTCTGACTGCAAACCCAGGCCCCTGCCCAGGTTCCCGGAGGCGGGCAGACTGAGATTCCGAAAGGGCATCGGCCCACATCAAAGCCACCAACACCTCTCCACTGTGTGTGGCCGCTACTGGGCCTCCCACATGGCTGCCCTGGCCATGCTGGACCCTTGAGGGGTCCCGGAATGGGCTCTGCCGCCATCTAGGGGCGCTGTGGCCCGGGCTGGGGGTCAGATGATAGAACTGCTTTAGTGAGGGTCCCCAGGCTTGAGGGCGACATCAAGCTGACCTTGTTGTGACCCCACCCCAGCCTCTCTCTCCCCACCCCCAGGGCCAGGGCCGCCTCCTCCATCCTCACCATGCCTGGCCAGGTCCTGCAGGAAAGAGATACGGGGAGGAGCCACTTCCTGGGCGTTCTGTGGCCTTGCTGCTGCCTGGGGACGGAGAAGCCACAGCCCCTGCCTGGGTGCGGGGCCCTGCCAACTCTCGGGTACCACAGACCCTGGATGGGTGGGTGTGAAGGCATCTGAGCCCCTCTGCTCCGTGGCTCTGGGCCCTGAGCACTGCGAGGTGGAGCCTCCCTCTCCCGCTCCCCGACCACCGCCTCCCTCTCCCGCTCCCAGACCACCGCCTCCCTCTCCCGCTCCCCGACCACCGCCTCCCTCTCCTGCTCCTGTCTACTTCTCTGTCTGCTTCACTTGAACCACGAAGATGCTGTTTCCGGATCTTTCTCTGGTGTCTCCTATGGTGCTCAAGGATGCGTGTGTTCCAGGGGAAGCAGCTGGACCCTGCTGTGTGACCCTTTGTGTTTGGCATGTGGCCCACGGTGCCTCACAGAGGAGGGTGGGTGCCACAGCCGAGACCCCGTGTGGCTGGCGCACAGGGGCGGATGTGGCTGGTGCACAGGGGGCGGGTGTGGGTGCCATAGCCGAGACCCCATGTGGCTGGTGCACAGGAGGGCAGGTGTGGCCGGCGCACAGGGGGGGCGGGTGTGGCTGGTGCACAGGGGGCGGGTGTGGGTGCTATAGCCGAGACCCCATGTGGCTGGCGCACTGGGGGGCGGGTGTGGCTGGCGCACAGGGGGCGGGTGTGGCTGGCGCACAGGAGGGAGGGTGTGGCCGGCGCACAGGAGGGAGGGTGTGGCTGGCGCACAGGAGGGAGGGTATGGCCAGTGCACAGGGGGGCGGGTGTGGCTGGTGCACAGGGGGCGGGTGTGGGTGCCATAGCCGAGACCCCATGTGGCTGGTGCACAGGAGGGCGGGTGTGGCCAGCGCACAGGGGGGCGGGTGTGGCCGGCGCACAGGAGGGAGGGTATGGCTGGCGCACAGGGGGCAGGTGTGGCTGGCGCACAGGGGGCGGGTGCGGGTGCCACAGCCGAGACCCGAGAAGAGCTTCCCTACGTGCTGCAGGTCAGACTCCTTGGCACGTTGACGACGTGGAAGTGCGCCAGCTGTTACTGTGTCTTCCAGGAGAATCAGAACAGAAGCGCCAAGGCCAGCCACCCAGGCACGTGTGCTGCCCAGTGCATGCCCCAGTCTGCTCCCGGTCGTCCGGGAGACAGCACGGTGTCTGTCTGAGCGGGTGCCGAGACTCAGCACAGGGCTCTCGGCATGGGGAAGAAGCCATCGGTGCCATTGCTGGTGGCCTGGGTGCCAGCTCACAGATGCCCCTGCCACAGGCTCGCTAGAGCCTGGGAAACCCACCTCATGGGTGCCCTGCGCCTACGGTCCCCATCGGATCAAACCTTTGTCAGTGGTGGGTGGAACACCTGAAGGCCCCCGGGGCAAAGCCAGTTGCCGAGTGGATGTTGTTCACTGGCGCTTATGGCTTGGAAGACGCTGCCCAGTGGAGCAGGTACCTCGGCTGTGTCTGCCAGAGCCACGCTTCTCCCCAGTGCAAGGTGCCCCAGCCCATACCCCCATGGGTGTTCTCAGAGACGCCCCACCCCCCCCTTCCACAAGGACACAGAAGTTCAATGGAAGACAGGTGTTCTGCACCCCCTGGGGTTTACCAGTCCCGACCCGGCCACTCTTCCATGCCTTTGGCTGGATCTCGGGAAGCCAGCACCCCTGGGCAAAGTGGCTGGGCCTGGGTCTCAGAGCAGCCCTGTCCTGGCTGGTGCACAGGAGGGCGGGTGTGGGTGCCACAGCTGAGACCCCGTGTGGCTGGTGCACAGGAGGGCGCATAGGAGGTGTGGGCCTGGCACTGCTCTGGCGCCAGTTTTGTTCAGAACATGGCAATGAGCCGCTGGTATGGCCGCCGGGAACTTGAGCTGAGCGGGGCCTAGTGCTCTCAGTCTGATGCCGAGGGCCCTGCAGGCCCTGCTCGTCCCACCATCCTGGTTCCCATGGACACCGTCCTCTCTCTTCCTCCCTCTCCCGCGAGCCCCAGGAAAAGCAGCCCTCAGCTGCTGGATGGGAGCCAGGGTTCGCAGGCTGTGCCAGGAGCGTCAACAGCCAGCCTGCCTCTGGGCAGCACCCGCCGTGGCAGCTCCCGCCATGGCAGCACTAGGGAGGACGTTAAAGTCAGCCTACGAGTGTGTGAGAGGGGCCTGAAGAGACCAGCACCTGCTGTGCAAGCCCCAGACGCCCAGCCTCCTGCCCTTCCAAGCCCTGCCCAGACCCCGATACCCTCCCAGGTGGTCCCAGCTCTTCCCCCAAGGAAGCTCCCAGGAGAATTCTCTCCTCAGGACCAAGAGGGTTACCTGACCAGATAACTTGGGGCAGTAAAACGTTCACTGATGCCCTAGGGGAGCCCCTCTGCTCTGCTCTGCCCAGCACCGGCAAATCTGGGGAGGAGATTGCTAATTTTCACCCCACAAACCCTTCTGCCGGGGCTCCCCATCTTCTGTCCTGGAGGAGAAGGGGGAGGGGAGAAGGAGACTCCCAGGAGTCCAGACAAAGACTGCACTCGGCTCTCTGCTCTCTGCTGAGCCGCCTGCCCGCCCGCCCGCCTGCCTGCCTGCCTGCCCAGGTGTTTTCTCTCCACCCAGCCATGTAGTCTTGCTCTCCCCCCGTCCACATTACTGGGCTCTTTGTGCCTTTCGTTCTGACAGATGCCCTATCCCCAGTAAAGCCGTAGTCACTCTCTGTCTTGTGCCTAAATTCTTTCTTGCATGAAGACAAGAAGCCTACGGCTCCCACGGCTCTTTTCTCCAGGGCCACCAGTGCCAGCCGTGGCAGCGCCAGCCGTGTCCCTGAAGCCGTGCGGTTCTGCGTGAGTCCACGACCACTCGGGATGGGGGCCTCCTGTGTCTGTTGTCCTGGGGTGGGCTCGCAGACGCCCTGCAGGGTCCTTGAGCCCTCTGGGGTGAATTGAAGGGGAGGAGGCAGGGCTTTGCCGGGGGCCGGGCCTGGCACCATGCAGTGGGGTCGGCCTGATGCCAGCGCAAGGATGGCACCAGCGCCTGGCACCGGAAGTCCTTGTGGCTGGCAGGGCGGCCCCCCTCCCCCCAGCTGAGGTAGGGAATGAGGCTCCTTTGGACGTTGGTAAGGAGGGAAGGGGGAGGGCGGCAGCCGTAGCCACCTGCCTGGGGCTGGGCCTCTGGGCTGCTGCTCCCCCTGCCCGCAGGCTGTCTTCAAGGGAAGCACACAGTTAATTACTGTTTTGCTTAAAACATTGATTTTATAAGTAATCCTTACGGGATAGCATTTCTGGCTTATCTCTCAGCTGGCTCTGCAGTTTTTTCTCCTCTGGCTGGACCTATCTTATCTCACTGTTTATTTACTCTACTGAGGGATTCTCAGCATCCCTTTGGGGAAAGGGAGTTATTATCCTTATTTATCAGTCGACACAATTTATTGAGTGCCTGCTCATCTTCCAAACACAGCCTGAGAGGCAGCTCTCAGGGGAGCAGCTGGCCTCCCCGGCGCTCCCTGAGTTCGTGCGCTCCCCGGCTGGCGTCCTCGGTGGCCGGTACCCAGCGCGTCTGTCTGCCTGTGTTGGTCCCCTGGCCGGGCCGTGCCTGACAGGTGGAGGTGCTGGACCAGCGCCTGACAATGCGCAGGAAGGAGGCAGACAGGAACGGGAGCGGCCCACGCCCTCTCTTCCCGTGCCTGGCTGCTGTGCCCTGATGGGGCTGTCCCCTGTGGAAGGGCGTCCCGCTGAGTTCTGTGATGTGTACACAGTCCCGCCGCCCCCAGCTTCCTGTGTGGGGGAGGTGCGGTGGTGATGAGCCTGTGGTCAGAGGTCACAGGTCACAAAGACCTGGAGCCTCGGGGTCCTCGGATGAGACAGGGCCTCCTCTCCCCACGCCGTGTGCCAGCTGGGCTGGGGCTGCCGCTGCCACTGCTGCTTGACCCCCCTCCTCCTTGGGCTGCGCTCAGCTGGTTTATGGGCAGCCAACTGGAGTCAAAGCAGATTTCAAACCATCTTTCCCAGTGCTTTTTTTTTTTTTAATTTTAAAGACTTTATTTGTTTTATTGTGTTTGAGAGAGACACACACAAAGAGAGGGGCAGATGGATGGAGAGAGAGAGCTCCCATCTGCTGGTCCACTCCCCAGATGCCCACAATGGTGTGGGCTGGGCTGGGATCAAAACCTGGGAGCCAGGAACTCAACCCGGGTCCAGGTGGGTGGCAGGTGCGCCGGAAGCTGGCCGTTACTGCTGCATTGGCAGGAAGCCGGGACTCAGCCACGTGCACTCCCACGTGGGATGCGCGTGTCCCAACCACTGGGGTCACCGCCCGCCCCCAGGATTTCCTTTTAAAGAGACAGACAGGGTCCTTGTTCCTTTTGCCTTTGGCTGACAGATGATCTGAGCAGCAGGACCACAGGCGATGAGGCGTGCTCAGCTCCGTCCAGGCAGCTCTCGCCATCGAACATGGTTGTGTTCTCACTCGTGGTCAAAGGTCACCTTCATCGCGACCAGCAGGCGGGGTCACTGGAGCCCGTGCACAGGGGCGAGGGGGGCATCTTCACCCCCTGAAGCTTGTGAGCCACAAACTGCCCCGAAGCCGTGACTGACGGAAGCCCTCGCAGTGACCCCGCCTCGCTGTCAGGTGTTGCAATGGTGGTTATTTCAGGGTCTTCTCCTTCCTGCATCCAAGTGTGTGGTCCCTCTGGCCACCCTGTGTCCCAAGGGGCCTCTGGCAGCCCAGGGGACACCTGGCCATGGGGCGTGGCACCCTGTGGGGGCTCAGGGGAGCTGGGAGCTGGCCACGGCCAGCCCCAAGCCCAGGCACAGGGGCTGAGCCGTCGGCGGCTTCTGCTGTGGTGTAGACGAGAGCCTGGAACTGGAGGAAGATCAAGTCCCCTTTGCCTTTTCCCCTTGGATAAGCAGGGAGTCCAGGTGGAAGCAGCCCCATCTGGGGTCCTGGCCCTGCTGGGGACTCGGGAGAGGCAGGGGTGGGGACGGGGAGCGACAGAGCCCTGGTCCTGACTCAGAGCTGGGAGGGGCCTCTGCAGAGGTGGCCTCAGGAGGACCCAGGGTGCAGTTGCCACATCAAGGAATGGGGCGAAGGCACCCCAGGTGTGCACGGAGCTGACGCGTGAAGGTGCGTCCTTGGCCGGCTCCTCCAGGCCCGGGCAGCTGGCTGTGTGCCCAGCCTGGGGGGGGCCCTGCCTTGGGAACCCCTGGCTGGGTGGGATTCTAGCCAGAGCAGGACTCCAGAGGTTGCAGTCTGTGGGCAGTGCCCAGCAGCGCTCCCTCACACCTGCTGTGGCTGCGGGGCTGGTGGGCTCTGGCTGCCTGCCCTGTGGTGTGTGGTCCTGCAAGGCAGCAGCAGGAGGCACTGGCCAGGGGCCGTCCTTGCGGGCCCAGTGTGGGTCCGGCCGTGGGCTGAGGGCCAAGCACTCTGGGGGGAGGCCGACCAAGGCTGGTTTCCGGAGGCTCCTGGGCCTGATGGAACTGGGGGTGCAGGGCAGGCTCTGCCCTCGCAGCCCCTCCTCTCCTACCCTTCGTCTTGTGCAGGGGGAGCCCCCAGTGGCTCCTATGAGTCCGCAGACTCCCCCAGGTTGTGCTGGGACACCCCGGCCTTCCAGCATGCACACTCCGCCTGGGTCCCCTGCAGAGGGTCACAGAGCAGGCGGAGGGTTCCCGTGGCGCTTGCAGCAGCCGGGTTGGGGGAGCAGTGATCCTGATGGGGGGGAGAAGTCCCAGGGGGACAGGAGATGTCTGAGCAGGGCTGTGGAGGGCGTGATGGCTTTCCGCAGCCTCTGTTCACGGCCCCGATTCTCTGTGCCCCCCACGGTGACACCCGGATACTTGCCTGCTGGTATGCGGCTGCTGGGGCTGTGGCGATGGCTGTGGGGCGGTGATGCAGCAGATGAGAGATGTGGCTGCCCCCCGCGGTGGCTCCAGGGGCCCTTAATGATGGAGGACAGGGAAAGCCACGCAGGCCGCATAGCTGTGGTGCTGTCCCTACAGGCGGCCGTGGCCATGGGAAACTGAGAGTGGAGGACCACGTGCTCAGCTGCAGAGGCCACAAGGACACTTCTACACGTGTTTTCATGTGTGTGGTTTTATACATGTGTTTATTTGATGAATTTCTGTAGTGTGCTTTCTTCAAGATGATACACCTTTTCTGACTTTTTCTTAAGATTTATTTATTTATTTATTTGAAAGGCAGAGCAACAGAGGGAGAGTGAGGACACAGAGATAACTGTATCCACCGGTTCACTCCCTAAATGGCTACAAGGACCGGGGCTGTGCTGGGCCAAGACAGGAGCCAGGAGCTGCAGCCGGTCTCTCACATGGGTGGCCGGGACTCAGCGCTGGGGCCATCTTTGGCTGCGTTCTTGGGTGCGTCAGCAGGGAGCTGGTGGGAGCAGAGCAGACACGGGATGCCAGTGCTGCCAGTGGCGGGTTAACCCACCCGTGTTTTCTGACTTGAAGCCTGTGCAGCTGTTAGAGCGGCCGGGATCCAGACACTGAGCAGCAAGTGCCGGCAGGCAGGGGCAGGTCCCTCGCGCACCGTCCTGCGGGCAGGCTCCCGCGTCGAGGAATCCACGCGCGCCGTCAGCCGCGCCCTCTCCTCAGACTTGGGTCCACACAGAGGTCGGCACGTGGATGCTCACCACAGCTTCGTTCTTGACTGCCGAGCCCAGAAGCGTGCGTGACGCCTTCCGTGGGAGAATGGAGAAGCAGACCGTGGGGCCTCAGAGGAGGGGCGCGCTCTGGGCTTCGGGCGTGACGGGACGCGGTGGACCTGCACGCGTGCTGCTAGGAGAAAGGTGCGGTCTGAGAGAGCTCATGCGTTGGGTCCCAATCACAGGAGCTTCTGCAAAGGCGGGGTCGAGTGGCCGGTGAGGTCAGGGGCTGCCAGGGACGGCCGATGGACCCGGTGCTGCCGGCAGGAAGCCCCGGCCCTGTGTGCAGGGATGCGGATGCCTGCCCTGCCCTGTTGTCTCAGCCCCGGGGCGTGCTCCCTGCTGGAGCCGCGGCACTGGATGGGGAATGCGGCGTCACTCGGCTCGTCCACGACACCGCGTGAGGGAGGGAGGCACTGGGCCGCGGCCGTGCCTGGGAACTCTCTGTACTTCCTGCTCTGTGAATCTGTTCTATGAAAAATAAATTGAATTAAAGAAATCTGAACATGACCGTCATAGGGAATTTGGGAGACAGAGAAAAAGACAACAAGGACGAGAAAATCAGCTGCAATTCTGCCTAGAATGTTCTCGGTCTGAAGACTTCCTTTCATCTTTCCCACGCGGAGCTTTATTGGAGATGTGTCTGATAGTATGCTGTTAGTGCCTTCCTATTTTGCCTCCAAATCTCTGTCTCCAGTCTGAACAGCTTCCTGGTGACACAGAGCCGGGGCCTGCCCTGAGTGTGCCCTGGCTGTGTGCTCAAACAGCAGAGGGATGGCCCTAACCCCTCCATGTCCTCCCACCTGGCCCCGAGCAAGATCACAAGCCGTTGACCCACACGGCCTGGCCCTCGACCTCCCACAGGCCTCCCCGGCCCCCACCATCCCTTCTTGACGATGCAGCCCCATGCGTCCACGCAGCTGAGTTGTTCTCAAGCAGGGGATGCAGGTCCCAGCCCTGCCCTGGTGACGGGAGTTCTGGGGCTCAGTGAACGCCATGGTGACACCTGTGTGGCAGGGGCATGGCACATGTCTCCACCCAGGGAGGACTCCTCTCCATGTGTGTCCCGGGGTCAGCGGCACAGCATGGGTGTCCACTCGATGGGGCGGCAGCCCTCTTGCTGTTTTTCTGGGTTTGGGGTCCTGATAGCAACGTGCACCTGCCCCCTGCAGACACAGATGACCTCTGACCTCCCTTCCCTCCTCCGCAGGTGTTTGCCACAGCAGCCCCACCATCGCCATCACCGCCGCCGCCATGGTCTCTGTGGAGCCTGAGGGCCTCCGGGGCCCGCCGCCCGCCAGCGTGCAGCCGTGCCACTTCCTGACGCTGGCGCCCATTGCCATACCCCTGTGGACGGCCCCCTTCCCAGGTAGGTACGGAGTGCAGCTCCCCTGGCGCGAGGCGGGCCGGCTGCCCCCAGTCCCGCCATGTCCCAGTCAGCTGCCTCCAGCTCTGGACGCACGGTTGTGGGGTTCAGGCGCAGCTGCAAGGAGGGGCGGTGGGCTGGGGCCGGGGGAGAGGGGTTTGCTGGATTCCAGCTGCGCAGACGCTCCGCCTGCCCGAGCCTTCAGTGGGCCAGAGTTGTTTGCAGAAGTGAGACTTCCTGTTCCAGTTCCCCGCGGCCCTGCCAGTGCCTGGACCCTGGCGACGTTCGTGGTTATCTCCCATGGAGCATGGCACTGTGTGCATTGGGAGCCATGTGCTCGGGACAGGGTCCGGCACTGGGCTGTGACACAGACACTCTGCGTGTTCACCTGCCGTGCCTGGCAGGAAGACGGATCACTGATTTCCCTCTGCGGTTTGCGGGAGTGGCTTTGGTCTGTTGGCTTCGCTTCGGCGTATGTGACGTGGTCTCTTTCCACCCTGGGGTGTCAGCGGCCACATTTTGTATCAGTTTGATTTATTAGTGGGTCACGAGGACGTTGTATTCTCAGGAACAAAATCCAACTTCTATTTTAGCAAAGCTGGTGGAAACGTGTTTAGGATATGACAAGGAAATAAATAAAATGCATGACTAATGTCTGTGTGGAAAGTAGCTCAGAGCTGTGGCAAGACGCTGGTTAAAATGCATCGGCCTGTTGGCACTTATTACGGGCGACCTGCCGTTGTCCAGGAACACTTATCTTAGAGCCAAACCTGTGCACTTCTGCTTCCAGGCCTTGTATGCGACTCATCAAGTGATGAAGAATTAGGCTCTTTTCATGTCTGTGTTCTGCACGGTTCTGTAACCCAGTTGGCCATCATGCACATCCAGCAGCTGTCAAAGCCGTGGGGGGTGTGGCCACAGGGGTGTGTGAGGTGCCTGGACCTGGGCGTTGGTGCCGCAGGCCCTGCCCTGGCGTGCAGGCTGCAGGTGAGCTTGGAAGGAGCTCGGCCTGGGCCCGCGCCGGGGCCCATGGCCAGGTCTGACATAGCTGTTGGGTTGGCCTTGGGCTCTACTCGGGGTGATGTTGAATGAGGGGGCTCCTCGGGGCGGCGTGGCCACCTGTGATGCTGTTCTGAGCTTACGCAGGAGGCTGCTGAGAGAGGCTGGCTGTGTCCGTAGTGGTGAAAACCTTTATGAAGTTCTACATGACAGAGAGAGGGGAGTGGGGCTTGTTCCTCCTGCATGTCTTCACGGGCAGCTGCTGGGAGCCTCCGGACAGGCGGAGTGGGCAGGAGCGGGAGCAGGACGGAGTGTCCTGGGGAGGGGGTGTGGCAGCAGCGTCCACAGCAGAGCTGGCTGGGCCAGAGCAGGAGCTCCTCTCCGTGCAGGCCGCTCCCTGCGCAGGCGGAGCCCCCAGAAGCCGTGCACGGCCACTTACCTGCCGATGAGCCCCCAGAAGCCGTGCACGGCCACTTACCTGCCGATGAGCCGCGCTGGCTTGACTGGAAAGGCCACAGTTCCTTTTTTTTTTTTTTTTAATATTTATTTGAAAGAGTTAGAGAGAGAGAGACAGAGAGATCTTCCATTCACTAGTTCAGTAGCACTAGGCCAGGCCAAAGCCTGGAGCCAGGAGCTTCATCTGGGTCTCCCACATGGGTGCAGGGCCCAAGCACTTGGGCCATCCTCTGCTGCTTTCCAGGAGAATTAGCAGGGAGAAAATGGAGCAGCCGGGACACAAACCAGCACCCACAGGGGATGCCAGTGCTGAGTGGTGGCTTTACCCACTACCACAGCCCTGCCCCCAAAGTTCCTGTTTTAAACAGGTGTGCCTGATGAGTCTATTTGAACTAGGGTTTGGTAACTGCCTTAGGATGCCTGGGGGTATGGCCTGGGAAAGCAGAAGAAGATGGCCCCAGTCCTTGGGCCCCCGCACCTGTGTAGGAGACCTGGGAGAAGCTCCTGGCTCCTGGCTTCATTCAGATCAGTGGAGCTCCAGCCATTGCGGCCAATTGGGGAGTGAACCAGTGGATGGAAGACCTGTCTGTCTCTCCTCTCTCTGTATAACTGACTTTCAAATAAATAAATACATCTTTTAAAAAGATCCCTAGGGGGTTGGGTGGCCGGTTCTTAGCTGCGGCACTGCCTCTCGGACGGTGTTTGGCAGTGTTTGGGAGCTTTTGGTTGTCGGGATGTGGGCAGAGCCTGGGAGGCTGTCACATGTCCACACCACATGTCCGCAAGACTCCTGCCCGCTGGAGGCCGGTGCTGTGGGCTCAGGTTGCCAGGGAGAGACCCAGGTGCCCCGTGACACGTAGAAGAGCCCCGGCCGGCTCCCGGCGTGCTCACGGCCTGGGCTTCTTCCTCCACAGTGCCGGCGGCACAGCTTGGCCCTGTGGCTCTGCTGCCTGGGCACCTGGTGGGCTGCTGTCCATGCACCTGTGCCCTTCCCGGGCTGTCCATGCCCGGGCCCCGCCTGCACGTGGCTGAGGTTTGTGGAGCTGACCCAGCCGTCCGGCAGACCCCAGGCCGAGGACAGCCTGTTCTACTCGTTCTCGAGGTTTCTAACCCTGCGTCTTACCTCCTGGCTCCTCCTTGGGATGGTGGCATTGACGGTGGCAATGCTGAGTGCGTCTATGTGCAAAGACCGCGTGGCCCAGGCTGCGCCCCCTTTCCTGCAGCCCACACATGGGGGGGCGCTTGCTGTGTGGGCTGGGGTGGCTGTAGCTGGCAGTCCAGGCAGGTGAGCAGGGCAGAGTGGCTCCTCTCCGTGGTTCAAGCAGGCTCCTGCGAGTGGTTGCACCCGACCTGGCTGTGCCTTTCAGCCAGGGCTCTGGGCGGGGTGGGGGTGGGAGGGGGGGAGGGCGTTGTTGGAGAGGAGCGCGCGCAGCCTCAAGGGCAGAGTGGAGGCCAGACAGGAGCGAGGAGTAGTCAGAGAGAAGGGAGCGGCTCCCTGGTCTCCCCTCGGTGGCGGGAGCGTGGGGACAGAGCTCTGCCACCTGGCAGTTTAGCTGAAGACCGCGAGTATTTATTTTTACAACTCGGCCCACCACGTCTCAAGCATCCGCATGAGGAAGGGAAGTAGGAGCGAGGGGCTGGGGTCTCCAGGAGCGCAGATTGCTGTCAGATACAAATATTAAACAGTGCCATCTGCCGCAGAGACCATTCGCCACCTGCTCCTCTGCTTCCGGGACCGTTTAATGGGCCGCATTTAACATCCTGTCCCGCCACGGAGCAGCTGGGAGGTGGCTGTGCTGTTTTCCTGCCAGTGGCCTGCCAGCCGAGCTTGGGAAGTGGGCGGCCTCGCCGAGCCAGGCTGCGCCACGCGGCCTTTCACGGGCCCCGGCTTCCCTCGGCAGCGGAATCCGCAGATGCCGTGACGGACCGAGCCGTGTGGGAATGAAGCCTTCTCCTCAGTTAATCCAGGGACCGCCTCCTCCTCACTGCAGTCAGACGTCACACACAGATCAACACCGGCGGTGCTCCGAGGCGGAGGCTCCACGGCACCGTAACAGTGTCGTCCTTGTGCCCCGGGTGTCGGGCTCTGCCGGCTTCCAGGAGAAAGACGTGGCGGTCCTCGTGGCGGGAGTGAGCCGCCTGTAGGGAACGTACCCCTGGATCTGAGGAAACAGGCAGAAGACCTTCGTGAATCCGTCATCCACGAGCAGTGAGCGTCTGTTAAAAATGCAGCCGGAAGTGTCCAGGCAGGCACGCGAGGCGCAGGGATCCTAGGAGAGGTCTTGTGGGGGTCCAGGGCACACTGCCTCCCCCGTGGGGAGTTCCATCAGCAAGGCCCGACACCCCGTCCCGCCCCCCCGGGGAAGGATCTCCTGGGATCTGGGGCTTCCAGGGAGGGGATCCACCCCCTGCCGGTTCCCCAGCCACCTCCTCCATTGGCTCCACTTCGCCCTTTGTTTTAAAAAGAAAAATCAGCACTATATCACGTGTGCACAAGCGTGCCTGCTTCTGTCAGGCATGAAGAATGCTCCTGGGGTGGATACCCGGCTGCGTCCTCTGGGGCTGGGAAAGTCGGGGTTCCCAGGAGCCCCCCACCACCCAGAGGTGGCCCCTCCGGAACGTGTGTCCGTCAGTCTGTGCTGGTTTACAAAGTGTTTGCTACGAGCAGGATGAGGTCTGCAGTACTGCGCCGCTCAGGCTTATCCTGAGTTTTGCATAAATGTCATCACAGTTCATGTGTTCTTTTGCAACTGCTTCTTTTGCTCAAAAATCCATTTTCTTAAAAGTCGCCAGTGTGCGTGCCGCTGAAGCTCGGTCACGTGTGCCTCTCTGCAGCCCTCCTGCCACGGACGGCGGCTCTGCAGTGGACGTCCGCCCCCCCCCCCCCCAGCATCGGACGCCACGGCCCCTCCCTCCCCTCCCCCTTTCATCCTCTGAGTTGCCCCGGGGCGCAGGTCAGATCCCTGAAGACCTGCCGCCCTCCCCGCTCTGCCACGGCCTCGGTGTCTCGTCCGAGATGCTGACGCCCGACAGACCTGCGGCCCCTGCTTCCCGGGCGCCGCAGGTCACAGACCCGTTCCCCACGGGCGCTCACACGCGCTGTGTCAGGCGCGCTTCGCGGAAGGAAGGCTTAGCTTCCAGTCCTGCTTCCTTCCATAAGGAGCGAAATAGAGATTTCCCCTGTGCCCTGCCAGTGAGCCTCCCCCCCAGAGCCCCCACTCGGTGAGCCTCCCCCCCAGAGCCCCCACTCGGTGAGCCTCCCCCCCAGAGCCCCCACTCGGTGAGCCTCCCCCCCAGAGCCCCCACTCGGTGAGCCTCCCCCCCAGAGCCCCCACTCGGTGAGCCTCCCCCCCAGAGCCCCCACTCGGTGAGCCTCCCCCCCAGAGCCCACACTCGGTGAGCCTACCCCCAGAGCCCCCACTCGGTGAGCCTCCCCCCCAGAGCCCCCACTCGGTGAGCCTCCCCCCCAGAGCCCCCACTCGGTGAGCCTCCCCCCCAGAGCCCCTACTCGGTGAGCCTCCCCCCCCAGAGCCCCCACTCGGTGAGCCTCCCCCCCAGAGCCCCCACTCGGTGAGCCTCCCCCCCAGAGCCCCCACTCGGTGAGCCTCCCCCCCAGAGCCCCCACTCGGTGAGCCTCCCCCCCAGAGCCCCCACTCGGTGAGCCTCCCCCCCAGAGCCCCCACTCGGTGAGCCTCCCCCCCAGAGCCCCACTCGGTGAGCCTCCCCCCAGAGCCCCCACTCGGTGAGCCTCCCCCCCAGAGCCCCCACTCGGTGAGCCTCCCCCCCAGAGCCCCCACTCGGTGAGCCTCCCCCCCAGAGCCCCCACTCGGTGAGCCTCCCCCCCCAGAGCCCCCACTCGGTGAGCCTCCCCCCCAGAGCCCCCACTCGGTGAGCCTCCCCCCAGAGCCCCCACTCGGTGAGCCTCCCCCCCAGAGCCCCCACTCGGTGAGCCTCCCCCCCAGAGCCCCCACTCGGTGAGCCTCCCCCCCAGAGCCCCCACTCGGTGAGCCTCCCCCCCAGAGCCCCCACTCGGTGAGCCTCCCCCCCAGAGCCCCCACTCGGTGAGCCTCCCCCCCAGAGCCCCCACTCAGCCTCTGCCCACCACAGCCCCCATCACTCAGCCTCTCCCCACCACAGCCCCCACTCAGTGAGCCTCTCCCCCCACCAGAGCCCCCATCACTCAGCCTCTCCCCCCCAGAGCCCCCACTCTGTGAGCCTCTCCCCCAGAGCCCCCACTCGGTGAGCTTCCCCCCCCAGAGCCCCCACTCGGTGAGCCTCCCCCCCAGAGCCCCCACTCAGTGAGCCTCCCCCCCAGAGCCCCCACTCAGTGAGCCTCCCCCCCCAGAGCCCCCACTCGGTGAGCCTCCCCCCCCAGAGCCCCCACTCGGTGAGCCTCCCCCACAGAGCCCCCACTCGGTGAGCCTCCCCCCCCAGAGCCCCCACTCGGTGAGCCTCCCCCCCAGAGCCCCCACTCAGTGAGCCTCTCCCCCCCCCAGAGCCCCCACTCGGTGAGCTTCCCCCCCAGAGCCCCCACTCGGTGAGCTTCCCCCCCAGAGCCCCCACTCGGTGAGCCTCCCCCCCAGAGCCCCCACTCGGTGAGCCTCCCCCCCAGAGCCCCCACTCGGTGAGCCTCCCCCCCAGAGCCCCCACTCGGTGAGCCTCCCCCCCAGAGCCCCCACTCAGCCTCTGCCCACCACAGCCCCCATCACTCAGCCTCTCCCCACCACAGCCCCCACTCAGTGAGCCTCTCCCCCCACCAGAGCCCCCATCACTCAGCCTCTCCCCCCTCCAGAGCCCCCACTCGGTGAGCCTCCCCCCCAGAGCCCCCACTCAGTGAGCCTCTCCCCCCACCAGAGCCCCCATCACTCAGCCTCTCCCCCCCAGAGCCCCCACTCTGTGAGCCTCTCCCCCAGAGCCCCCACTCGGTGAGCTTCCCCCCCCAGAGCCCCCACTCGGTGAGCCTCCCCCCCAGAGCCCCCACTCAGTGAGCCTCCCCCCCCAGAGCCCCCACTCGGTGAGCCTCCCCCCCCAGAGCCCCCACTCGGTGAGCCTCCCCCACAGAGCCCCCACTCGGTGAGCCTCCCCCCCCAGAGCCCCCACTCGGTGAGCCTCCCCCCCCAGAGCCCCCACTCAGTGAGCCTCTCCCCCCCCCAGAGCCCCCACTCGGTGAGCTTCCCCCCCAGAGCCCCCACTCGGTGAGCTTCCCCCCCAGAGCCCCCACTCGGTGAGCCTCCCCCCCAGAGCCCCCACTCGGTGAGCCTCCCCCCCAGAGCCCCCACTCGGTGAGCCTCCCCCCCAGAGCCCCCACTCGGTGAGCCTCCCCCCCAGAGCCCCCACTCAGCCTCTGCCCACCACAGCCCCCATCACTCAGCCTCTCCCCACCACAGCCCCCACTCAGTGAGCCTCTCCCCCCACCAGAGCCCCCATCACTCAGCCTCTCCCCCCTCCAGAGCCCCCACTCGGTGAGCCTCCCCCCCAGAGCCCCCACTCGGTGAGCCTCCCCCACAGAGCCCCCACTCGGTGAGCCTCCCCCCCCCAGAGCCCCCACTCGGTGAGCCTCCCCCCCCAGAGCCCCCACTCAGTGAGCCTCTCCCCCCCCAGAGCCCCCACTCGGTGAGCCTCCCCCCCAGAGCCCCCACTCAGCCTCTGCCCCACCACAGCCCCCATCACTCAGCCTCTCCCCACCACAGCCCCCATCACTCAGCCTCTCCCCCACCACAGCCCCCACCCAGCCTCTCCCCCCACCAGAGCCCCCACTCAGCCTCCCCCCCAGAGCCCCCACTCAGTGAGCCTCCCCCCAGAGCCCCCACTCAGTGAGCCTCTCACTCCACCAGAGCCCCCACTCAGCCTCTCCCCCAGAGCCCTCACTCAGTGAGCCTCCCCCCCCAGAGCCCCCACTCAGCCTCTGCCCTACCACAGCCCCCATCACTCAGCCTCTCCCCACCACAGCCCCCATCACTCAGCCTCACCCCCACCACAGCCCCCACTCAGTGAGCCTCTCCCTCCACCAGAGCCCCCACTCAGTGAGCCTCTCCCCCACCACAGCCCCCACTCAGCCTCTCCCCCCCACCAGAGCCCCCACTCAGCCTCTCCTCCACCACAGCCCCCACTCAGTGAGCCTCTCCCTCCTCTACAGCCCCCATCACCCAGCCTCTCCCCTACCACAGCCCCCATCACTCAGCCTCTCCCCCCCACCAGAGCCCCCACTCAGCCTCTCCTCCACCACAGCCCCCACTTAGTGAGCCTCTCCCCCTACCACAGCCCCCATCACTCAGCCTCTCCCCCACCAAGAGCCCCACTCAGTGAACCTCTCCCCCACCAAGAGCCCCCACTCAGCCTCTCTCCCCACCACAGCCCCCATAACTCAGTGTCTCCCCCCACCAGAGCCCCCACTCAGCCTCTGCCCCACCACAGCCCCCACTCAGTGAGCCTCTCCCGCTACCACAGCCCCCATCAGTCAGCCTCTCCCCTACCAGCCTCTGCCCCACCACAGCCCCCACTCAGTGAGCTCTCCCCCTGCCATGCCTCCATCCCTTTGCCACTGCAGAGGCCCACGGCTGCCTACAGTCTTGGCGCTGACCCTTCCCTGTCCCTGAGTGCTGTCCATCCTCTCAGGTGGGAATCCAGGCGGCAGCTGGGGGTCCTCCTGTCCTGAGGCCCCCTCCGCATCACCCATGTGCTGACTTTGGTGCCTCTTTGTTCCTGGGGCCCTGCCTGGCACCTGATTCCAGCTCAGCTTCTCCTCTGTCACTGCAGCATTGCAGCCGCACGGCAGGGCTTCTGGGTCCAAGTGCCGGGTGCAGTGCCAGGGACAGAGCTCTCCCGGGGACCCCCTGCTGTGTGAGTGGCCTGCAGCGGCAGCTCGGACTTCTGGGTGGCGTTTTGCTCCTGGTGCTGGACTCCTGGGACCTCGAGGGAGCTGCTTTGAGCAAACACGCCCAGTAGTTCCTGCATAAAACCCCAAGGCGCATCTCCAAACGTGAACTGTGGACCTGCCATGGTCCAGCAAGTCTCCTCTGGGTTTGTGCTCAGAGCAGCTGATGGGGGGCCTGGGCATAGCTCTGCACAGCGACTCACACAGTAGCCAGGGGTGGGAGCAAGCTGAGTGTCCATTAGAGGGTGAGAGCAGGAGTGGGGTGTGCAGCGTGTGGACGCATGGGCCAGCCCTTCCTGGATGTGTGGGTCAGCCTTCCTGGATGCGTGGGTCAGCCTTCCTGGATGTGTGGGCCAGCCTTCCTGGATGTGTGGGTCAGCCTTCCTGGATGTGTGGGTCAGCCTTCCTGGACACGTGGGTCAGCCTTCCTGGATGTGTGGGTCAGCCTTCCTGGATGTGTGGGTCAGCCCTTCCTGGATGCATGGGTCAGCCCTTCCTGGACGCGTGGGTCAGCCCTTCCTGGATGTGTGGGTCAGCCTTCCTGGATGCATGGGTCAGCCCTTCCTGGATGTGTGGGTCAGCCCTTCCTGGATGCATGGGTCAGCCCTTCCTGGACGCGTGGGCCAGCCCTTCCTGGATGTGTGGGTCAGCCTTCCTGGATGTGTGGGTCAGCCTTCCTGGATGTGTGGGTCAGCCCTTCCTGGATGTGTGGGTCAGCCTTCCTGGACATGTGGGTCAGCCCTTCCTGGACACGTGGGTCAGCCTTCCTGGATGTGTGGGTCAGCCTTCCTGGATGTGTGGGCCAGCCTTCCTGGATGTGTGGGTCAGCCTTCCTGGATGTGTGGGTCAGCCCTTCCTGGATGTGTGGGTCAGCCCTTCCTGGATGTGTGGGTCAGCCCTTCCTGGACATGTGGGTCAGCCCTTCCTGGATGTGTGGGTCAGCCTTCCTGGACACGTGGTTCAGCCCTTCCTGGATGTGTGGGTCAGCCTTCCTGGACGCGTGGGTCAGCCCTTCCTGGATGTGTGGGTCAGCCTTCCTGGACACGTGGGTCAGCCTTCCTGGATGTGTGGGTCAGCCCTTCCTGGATGCATGGGTCAGCCTTCCTGGATGCATGGGTCAGCCTTCCTGGATGTGTGGGTCAGCCCTTCCTGGATGTGTGGGTCAGCCTTCCTGGATGCGTGGGTCAGCCCTTCCTGGATGTGTGGGTCAGCCTTCCTGGATGCATGGGTCAGCCTTCCTGGATGTGTGGGTCAGCCTTCCTGGACGCATGGGGCAGCCCTTCCTGGATGCATGGGTCAGCCCTTCCTGGAGTGTGGGTCAGCCTTCCTGGACGCGTGGGTCAGCCTTCCTGGACGCGTGGGTCAGCCCTTCCTGGATGTGTGGGTCAGCCTTCCTGGATGTGTGGGTCAGCCCTTCCTGGATGCATGGGTCAGCCCTTCCTGGACGCGTGGGTCAGCCCTTCCTGGACGCGTGGGTCAGCCCTTCCTGGACACGTGGGTCAGCCTTCCTGGATGTGTGGGTCAGCCCTTCCTGGACACGTGGGTCAGTCCTTCCTGGATGCATGGGTCAGCCCTTCATGGAGTGTGGGTCAGCCTTCCTGGACACGTGGCTCAGCCCTTCCTGGACATGTGGGTCAGCGCTTCCCACTGTAAGGGATCTGGGGAGGCTGCTGTGTCACAAGACTTGCCCTTGGTTCCTGGCTCTGCAGTTTCACAGGCCATGATCGGGACATCCTGCGGGGCAAGTCTTGCGCTGACCGGAGCACATGGATCTGTCCCTGTCCTAAGAAGCTGCCGGGGTTCCCCTGGGGGGCCTCCCCCTAGTGCCTGCGTGCAGTCTGCCCACTGCCCACAGGCTCCGTCTCTGAGCACCATCACGGCCTGCACGTGCCATCCATGAAGACTCTGGGGAGAGCAAGGTCCTGCAGGACATGAGGGACACAAATCCAAACATGGCGACACCTGCCACTCAGTCTGAGAAAGGGGAGGAGTTAGTTGCTGTGCCTGGGCAGCTCTGGGTGGGTGGAGTACCAGCTCTGGGTGAATACGCAGTCTCCAAGCAGCAGGTCCTGTGTGAGAGCCAGATTCACAGAGCCTGGGGGGGAGGTAGTGCTGGGTGCAGGGAAGCCAGTGTCCAGTGGGGATGTGGTTTCTGTCTGGGAGATGGAAAACAGGACGTGGACGCTGGCGCTGGTCGCCCGACTATGAACGTGCCCAGTGCCACTGGACTGTACGCTTCAGTGGCTGACACGGCAGGTTTCCTGTGATGGGTGCCTTATCGGAACCCATAAAGTGAGGGACAGAAAGTGGCCCCCAGGCGGCATGTGTGGGTCCTGCCTGGGCCGGGCCCGTGGGGACAGCGTCCCCTTGGGCTCCCACTGCTGCCGCGTGTATGTGGGTGACGCTTCCTGTGGGGGAGCTGGCAGGCCCGGGGACAGTGTAAGTAAGAGGCGGAGGAAGCATCCAGTGCTCTGCCCTCGAGGTGAGTGGGATCCTGGCGGCCTGGCATCTGCGTCTCCTTTCCGCACTCTCTGCCAGCAGGTTTCCGGCAACGTTGGCCGTCTGGAGCACATTGGGGCGTGGAGTGGAGGGGCCCCTGAGTGGAGGTGAGGCAGGGGCATTGGGGCAGACTTTGGGGATCTGTCAGAGCAGGCGGGAGATGACGCGCTCACCTGCCCAGACCTGTGGGGGCAGACCCACGCCAGGAGGGCGGGGACCCAGGCCAGGTCCAGAGCGCCGAGGCAGTGGTCATGCCAAGTGCGGAACATTCTGCAGCCGCCGTGTATTCTGAATGGGGCCCCGTGGAACGGTTCCATTGCCAGAGCGCGTGGCCCCGTCCCGCCTCCTGCTCCCCGGTGAGAGCACTGGAGGGCGGGGAAGTGGAGCCCTGAGCTGAGGATGACCTGGGAGAGCTGAACAGGGGTGGGCCAAGAGGTCAGGTGCAGGGTCCACGTACCCTGCAGGTGCCATGGGGGGCTGGTCACAGACACGCAGGCCTGGGGGCTGGTCACAGACACGCAGGCTCCGTGGGGGGCTGGTCACAGACACGCAGGCTCCGAGGGGGCTGGTCACAGACACGCAGGCTCCATGGGGGGCTGGTCACAGACATGCAGGCTCGTGGGGGCTGGTCACAGACATGCAGGCCTGGGGGCTGGTCACAGACACGCAGGCTCTGTGGGGGGCTGGTCACAGACATGCAGGCTCCATGGGGGGCTGGTCACAGACACACAGGCCTGGGGGCTGGTCACAGACATGCAGGCTTGTGGGGGACTGGTCACAGACATGCAGGCTCCGTGGGGGGCTGGTCACAGACACGCAGGCTCCGTGGGGGTCTGGTCACAGACACGCAGGCTCCGTGGGGGCCTGGTCACAGACACGCAGGCTCCGTG
This sequence comes from Sylvilagus floridanus, assembly GCA_949820135.1. Classification (NCBI taxonomy): domain Eukaryota; kingdom Metazoa; phylum Chordata; class Mammalia; order Lagomorpha; family Leporidae; genus Sylvilagus; species Sylvilagus floridanus. The sequence continues at coordinate 79,167,001 of OX463235.1, read as the reverse complement.
GGGGGCTGGTCACAGGCATGCAGGGTCCGTGGGGGGCTGGTCACAGACACGCAGGCTCTGTGGGGGGGCTGGTCACAGACACGCAGGCTCCATGGGGGGCTGGTCACAGACACGCAGGCTCCATGGGGGTCTGGTCACAGACACGCAGGCCTGGGGGCTGGTCACAGACATGCAGGCTTGTGGGGGACTGGTCACAGACACGCAGGCTCCGTGGGGGGCTGGTCACAGACACGCAGGCTCCGTGGGGGTCTGATCACAGACACGCAGGCTCCGTGGGGGCCTGGTCACAGACACGCAGGCTCCGTGGGGGGCTGGTCACAGGCATGCAGGCTCCATGGGGGGCTGGTCACAGACACGCAGGCTCTGTGGGGGGGCTGGTCACAGACATGCAGGCTCGTGGGGGCTGGTCACAGACATGCAGACCTGGGGGCTGGTCACAGACACACAGGCTCCGTGGGGGGCTGGTCACAGACACGCAGGCTCCATGGGGGTCTGGTCACAGACACGCAGGCCTGGGGGCTGGTCACAGACACGCAGGCTCCATGGGGGGCTGGTCACAGACACGCAGGCCTGGGGGCTGGTCACAGGCATGCAGGCTCCATGGGGGGCTGGTCACAGACACGCAGGCTCCGTGGGGGGCTGGTCACAGACACGCAGGCTCCGTGGGGGGCTGGTCACAGACATGCAGGCCTGGGGGCTGGTCACAGGCATGCAGGCTCCATGGGGGGCTGGTCACAGACACGCAGGCTCCATGGGGGGCTGGTCACAGACACGCAGGCCTGGGGGCTGGTCACAGGCATGCAGGCTCCATGGGGGGCTGGTCACAGACACGCAGGCTCCGTGGGGGGCTGGTCACAGACACGCAGGCTCCGTGGGGGACTGGTCACAGGTATGCAGGCTCCATGGGGGGCTGGTCACAGACACGCAGGCTCTGTGGGGGGGCTGGTCACAGACACGCAGGCTCCATGGGGGTCTGGTCACAGACTTGCAGGCTCCGTGGGGGGCTGGTCACAGACACGCAGGCTCTGTGGGGGGGCTGGTCACAGACACGCAGGCTCCATGGGGGGCTGGTCACAGGCATGCAGGCTCCATGGGTGGCTGGTCACAGACATGCAGACCTGGGGGCTGGTCACAGACACACAGGCTCCGTGGGGGGCTGGTCACAGACACGCAGGCTCCATGGGGGTCTGGTCACAGACACGCAGGCCTGTGTGAGGGTCCGCCCCACCCCCCTTTAGGCCCTGTCGGTGCTGATGGGTCAGGGGTAGCGCTTGCTGACAGCAGATGGTGCTCGTGCTCCCCGAGGTCAGCCGAGGGCTGTGGTCGCTGCTCTGGGCTCTGGGGAGGCAGGGGCCTTGCCTTAGCACGGCTGCTTCCCCCACATCCCTTGGGGTCTCTGCTACTGCGTAACAGTGGCCGTGGTCTCCTGTAGGTCATGGGCGCGTCTCGGATCCCGTTCAGCACCAAGGACATCGCCTGGGGTCCCTGGCATTCCCGAGCCTTCCAGAGGCCTGCACAGACCCTTTCCGTTTGGAGGGGCCGGTGGGCCGGGCGGTAGCAGCGCCCCCTGCCGAGCACTGGTCTGGGCCTGCGCTTCTGTTCCAGACACTCGGCAGATTCTTGTCACTGCACTGGTGCTCGACGCCCGTCCCAGCTGCACCTGGGGGAGCGTCCCCTGCCCCCTCCCTGGACTGTCCCTGCACCACCAGCGCTTTGCTGCCTCATCCGGGGGGTTGGCCTTGGAGTTCTGGAGGAGGGCATGGGCTGGCAGTGCCGACACGTGGGCAGGTAGTGCTCACGTGGACTGGTGGTGCTGACACGTGAGCAGGTGGTGACACCACGTGGACTGGCAGTGCCGACACGTGGACTGGCATATGGACAGGTGGTGCTGACATATGGATATACAGTTCTGACATGTGGGCTGGTGAATGCTGACATGTGGACTGGTGATGCTGACACGTGGTCCTGGTCACGGAAGCTTGGCCCGGCTGGGTCATAGTGGGTGTTGGGTCATGATCAGGTTCGGGGAGCCTTTAGGGGTGCAGGCAGCAGTGTGGCTGACAGAACATTGTGGATGAGAGAGGAGCAGAGCACAGTGTTCCATGAGTGCCCAGTGCTCCGTATGTGCCTAGTTCTCCATATGTGCCTAGTTCTCTGTATGTGCCTAGTTCTCCGTATGTGCCTAGTTCTCCATGTGCGCCCAGCTTTCTGTGTGTGCACAGTGCTCTGTGTGTACCTAGTTCTCCATGTGTGCACAGCTTTCTGTGTGTGCACAGTGCTCTGTGTGTACCTAGTTCTCCATGTGTGCACAGCTTTCTGTGTGTGCATAGTGCTCTGTGGGTACCTAGTTCTCCATGTGTGCACAGCTTTCTGTGTGTGCATAGTGCTCTGTGGGTACCTAGTTCTCCATGTGTGCACAGCTCTCTCTGTGTGTGCACAGCTCTGTGTGTACCTAGTTCTCCATGTGTGCACAGCTCTCTGTGTGTGCACAGGTCTCTGTGTGCACAGCTCTCTGTGTGTGTGCAGAGTGCTCCGTGTGCACAGTGTTCCTTGTGTGCACAGTGCTCTGTGTCTGTGGCACCGGCCCTTGCCTCTGATGACAGCCACCTCTGCTGTGTGACACAGGACGTGCGTGCATGCGTGATTCCCGTTTTTTTCTCCACCTGGGTCACCTGCACATTTGTGCTTGGTGGCTGTTGAGCCTCTGCACACCTCCTGGCATGAGCTCGGGGGTCCTGGGGCTGCAGCTCAGGAGCCCTGGGTGGCAGCGACGTCTGCAGGGGCCATGGTTGATTCTGCGTGGACACCGAGGTCTCTGGCTCTGGATGGTTCCACTGGGGGCATTTGAGTTTGTGATGGGGAGAATAGCACGGGCTTGGCGGCGATTGCGGATTCTGAATTTGGAACTTGGCCCGGGCCGGCACTGTGCAGAGACCCAGCAGCAGGGGAAAGAGCCGGGGCGCGGCAGGGGCTGTGTGCTGGCTGTGCCGCTCCGTGGGCGGGGGGACTGAACCCATTTCCCACTGTGATGTTTCTAGCTGACAGTGACCTTGTCACAAGTGCAGGAGCATCTGTCCAGAGCTCCATTAGCTCTGTGGCCCCGCCCCCACCCTGCCGTGTGCTCCAGCCCACGCTGCTGAAGGCTCACCCCCCTTCCCGAGATGGCCCAGCCTGAAGAGGGGAGGGGGGACCCCAGTGTCTTCTCTTTGGGCCATGCCCTGCTTTACTGCTGACTCGGCTGCTTCCCTGTGCGGCCCCTGCACAGGTACAGGCAGCCCCAGGAGGGGGCAGGGGGTGGTAGGGACGGGGGTCCAGCACCCCCGATGTCCTCTGCTTCCCACCCCCCTTCCCCAGCTGCAATCGCCCCTGAGTTCTGGCTCCCCACCCCCTCCACTGCCACACGTGCCCCGCCCAGTGGCCCCGCCCTGCTGCTGTCTATCCCAGGACTGGTGTCCTGGCCAGTGCAGCGCCCTGACCCTGGGCTTGTCCATCCACGCCAGTGCATGGCTCTGTCTCTCTCCAAGACCTGAAGCCTGTGTGCTCACTGAGATTCACTGCCCTGAGGCCCGTGGCATAGGCCCGGCTCCAGGAGGCACCAGCCAACCCATGTGGTGCCAGCCTGGGCAGCGTGCTGTCTGCTCCCCTCCTCCCCCAGCCTCGGTTCTTTCCAAGGCCCTCACACTTAGAGAGCAGTTTGGCCTCTGTAACCTCCTCCCTGTGGTCAAGCAGGGCCCTGGTCCTTGGGACCCTCCCCGTGGTGCCCACGCCCAGAGTCCCAGCAAAGATGTGTGCCTCCCACAGCTGCCACGTAGGACCATATGTCCGCCTGGAGCGTGCGTGTTCTCAGAACAGAGGCTAACGGATGATGCATGGGTGGCGCTAACAGCCAGAACCCTGCACCTGCCCACCCCCACCCTCATGTGGCTCCCACCCTCAGCCCTGCCCTGACACAGAGGCCACGTGCCTCCCTATATTTGTGCGAGGGCTCAGCATCCCTTTTCCAACTCAGAGCTTGAACTCGTTCTTCATTAAGTCTGGGTAATTAACCCTTAACCTGGCTGCTTTGGAAGGCCCCGGAGGGCTCTGCGCCAGGGCTGTCTGGGGAGAGCTGGGCCGAGGACTCCGCCTGCCCCTGGCTTGGAGGGCCCAGGGGTGAGGACGCCCTCGGGGGAGGGGCTGCAGGAAGGGGCAGCTGCGCCTTCCCCGTGAAACGATGGGGGCTTAGGAAGCCGGAGCCGACCTAGCCCTTGCACAGTCTTTAAAATGTGTTATTTCAAACCTATTACCAGGCCGTGGTGTCAGCTGTTGGTCCCCAAAATAATTAATCACGGGCAAAAGTTCCCAGAGCGGCCGAGCCGTGACACCACCTAATGGATCGAACGCTGTTGGTAATTAGCGTGGCTCCCACAGCCCCTGTCCGTTGTCTCTGACTGCATCTGCCCACGCTGCCGGGATGTCCAGGTGGGGCCACAGCCCCCTGCTGCCCATGCCAGGACGGCCATGCCCATGGCCCCCCAGGAGCTCGCAAGGGCCTCTGGCTTCTTCACAGAGCCTTCACCAGGAGGAGGTGGGGGACAAGGCAGCTGGGGGAGTGGCGTGGATGGTGACAGCCTGGCGTGGCCCTGTGCCTGGGGGTGGAGCGGGGCTGTGTCCCTGTCCCGCTGGGGTTCCTTTCCCTACTCTGCACGCCTGTCGACACCCACCCAGATCCTACTGCCACCACAGGGTCCCAATGGGGTTTCTAGCCTCCCTTCCCACGTCCATCGACACCTGCGTCGACTGTGCACCTGCCTCTTCCTGGGATTGACTTGCTCCTGCTGCCCCAGAGCATCCTGGACAGGGAGGCCCTTGATGCCACATGTGGCCATGGAAGTGTGCTGTGCTGAGCGTTTTGTGGCACGTGCCCCTGGGGTGCATCACAGAGATTCAGCAGCTGTTCACGCCCCACCCCGTCTGTCCCCACACTCAGCAGCTGTTCACGCCCCCAGTCTGTCCCCACACTCAGCAGCTGTTCACGCCCCACCCCGTCTGTCCCCACACTCAGCAGCTGTTCACGCCCCCAGTCTGTCCCCACACCCAGCAGCTGTTCACGCCCCCCATCTCTCCCCACACCCAGCAGCTGTTCATGCCCCCAGTCTGTCCCCACACCCAGCAGCTGTTCACCCCCCCCCGTCTCTCCCCACACACAGCAGCTGTTCACGCCCCTCAGTCTGTCCCCACACTCAGCAGCTGTTCAGGCCCCCAGTCTGTCCCCACACCCAGCAGCTGTTCAGGCCCCCAGTCTGTCCCCACACCCAGCAGCTGTTCACGCCCCCCCGTCTCTCCCCACACCTAGCAGCTGTTCACACCCCTCAGTCTCTCCCCACACTCAGCAGCTGTTCAGGCCCCCAGTCTGTCCCCACACCCAGCAGCTGTTCACGCCTCCCAGTCTGTCCCCACACCCAGCAGCTGTTCACGCCCCCAGTCTGTCCCCACACCCAGCAGCTGTTCACGCCCCCCAGTCTGTCCCCACACGCAGCAGCTGTTCAGGCCCCCAGTCTGTCCCCACACCCAGCAGCTGTTCATGCCCCCCTGTCTCTCCCCACACCCAGCAGCTGTTCACACCCCTCAGTCTGTCCCCACACTCAGCAGCTGTTCAGGCCCCCAGTCTGTCCCCACACCCAGCAGCTGTTCACGCCCCCCTGTCTCTCCCCACACCCAGCAGCTGTTCACACCCCTCAGTCTGTCCCCACACTCAGCAACTGTTCAGGCCCCCAGTCTGTCCCCACACCCAGCAGCTGTTCACACCCTGTCTGTCCCCACACTCAGCTGGGGCCCCTTTCCTGGGGTACAGGGTTGCTGATGCGGCACACGTGACTGCATTCTAGGGGGGCACCCTGAGTACCCTGACCTCCTCGGCCAGGAGCTAGCGCCTGGGAGCCTTCCCCAGCCAGCGTCCAAACCCGACCCCATCAAGAGCCACTGCACCCCGGACATTCCTGAGAGCAAGGGCTGGCCCAGGGCAGGTGGGGACTGTAGCTCCTCCTGTGGGCTTCTGCTGTCTGCACTGGAGCCAGATTCTTTACTCTGCCCCCTCTACCCCGGCCCCAGCAAGCCCTGGTGACCACTTCCTCCTGGCACACTCCAAATTGTCCTTGCAGGCTCCTGACAGTCCCCTCCCAACTCTGCAGCGTTCACTCCCCTGGACATAACCCCTCTGGACATAACCACGCTCCTTCCCTCAGAGAGGCCGAGCCCCAGATGGAGCTGTGGAGCCTATGCCGCCTGTCTCCAGTGCTCTGCACCCTGGCACTTCCCTGTGGCTCCAACTTCGCGCCTTTCCCTGTTTGTTTTATTCCTGCGTCCGTGCACAGGGTACAGAAGGCTGACGATGCGGGGGCGGGGGCGTCTCCTGTCCAAGGGGCCCTCAGCCTCCGTGCTGCTTTCGCTTCATGGTTTGTGTGTTCACGAGTGATCTTTCCCTCTGTAGCTGGACTTTTGCTGTCTTCGTTTCTTGCTTTGTCCATTTTGCACAATAGCTGTTGACATCCCATGGGAGCTCAAGATTGGTGAGTGACTTGTTACTGCATGGTGGAAAAAGCAGCTTTATCTAAATGACGAGCATCCCAGAGAAGAGTGGCTGGAAATAGTGGCTGTTTCTTTAAGTCACAATTCTGTGGCCACCATCCCAGGCTGGGCTCAGGCAGGCAGTTCTTCTGCTGCTATGAGTGTCTTGGAATCCGTGTGTGTTTGCAGGCATCAGACTGGACCAGGTACCAGGCAGCTGTGGGATTTATGAGGCCTGCTGGACATTGGCCTCATATTCCTAGAGGCCTTCCCAGATCAGTTCATGAAAGCCTGGTAGTTGGCTGTAGATTCAGGCTCCCCCCCCCCAAGATTAATTTATTTATTTGAAGAGTTCCAGAGAGAGAGAGAGAGAAAGAGAGAGAGAGAGAGAGAGATGGAGAAAGGTCTAGCCACTGGTTCACTCCCCACATGGCCACAAAGGCCAGGGCTGGGCCAGGCCAAGCCAGGAGCCAGGAGCTTCTTCCAGGTCTCCCAGGTGGGTGCAGGGGCCCAAGCTTTTCCCAGGCTACTAGCAAGGAGTGGAATCAGAAATGGAGCAGCAGGAACATGAGCCAGTGCCCGTATGGGATGCCGGCATTGCGGGAGGTGGCTCTATGCACTGTGTCGTGCCGACTACATGGCTCATTGCTCTCTGAGTGCCATGCACCTGGTGGGAGATTCTAGGCTTTGTTTTCCCACCTCGAAGCCTTGGCCACGTGAGGTCTCCCTGCGAACTGAAGAATTCTCTCCCCATTGGTATTCCTCTTTCCGTCTCTGGTCAGCACATCCTCATCTGTTCCCTGGACCCACTAGGCCCCCGGACCCCTTCCTGGCCTCAGCTGAGCACTCCGTGGTGCTGTGGATGGTGCTGGTGCTGCCGAAGGGGGTTGATTTCCCTGCTTTCTGGTGTTCTCATGGGTTTCTCGGCTTTGCTGGCTATGTGCTCCTCAGCTCCCACTCGCTGCCTGGCCCTGGGGCAGGGGTCTGGGGGTCTGAAGGGCATTTCAGGACTTTGCTTTGGCAGCACTCACTGCCTGCCCAGTGTCTGGGCCACCCACATTTGTGGTCCCAACAGTGGCCACATGCTTAGCCCTTAAAGTCACTGGCCAGCACGAGGGGCTGGGCCTGGAGGGCAGCTCCCTTGTTGTCCTGGCTCTGTCTGTTGCTGGGAGTCACGGTCATCTGCTGTTCTCCCTGGTGGCTGCATGACCTAGGAGGCACCATTCACACACCTGTTGGTTCACAGAAGGGTGTCTGGTCATGTGCTCCTCAGTGCTGGGGCTGTGTTTCTCGTGGGAGGTGGCAGGTGACACGTGGCCAGGGCAGCTCGCTGCTCAGACCTGGGGTCTATGTGTAGGGAAGGGGCCTGAGCTGTTGCAGGCCATCACTGTGCCCCTTCCTCAGGAGTTCAGTCCACGGGGCTGGTGCTGTGGCGTAGAGCTTGGGCCCCTGTGCCCACGTGGGAGACCTGGAAGGAGCTTCTTGCTCCTGGCTTTGGATCGGCTCAGCTCCAGCCATTGTGGCCATTTGGGGAGGGAACCAGCAGATGGAAAACCTTTCTTCTTCTTTTTTTTTTTTTTTTGACAGGCAGAGTGGACAGTGAGAGAGAGAGACAGAGAGAAAGTTCTTCCTTTTGCCGTTGGTTCACCCTCCAATGGCCGCCGCGGTCGGCGCGCTGCGGCCAACGCACCGCGCTCATCTGATGGCAGGAGCCAGGTGCCAGGTGCTTCTCCTGGTCTCCCATGGGGTGCAGGGCCCAAGCACCTGGGCCATCCTCCACTGCATTCCCAGGCCACAGCAGAGAGCTGGCCTGGAAGAGGGGCAACCGGGACAGAATCCAGCACCCCAACTGGGACTAGAACCCGGTGTGCCGGCGCCACAAGGCGGAGGATTAGCCTGTTGAGCCACGGCGCCGGCTGGAAAAACCTTTCTATCTCTCCCTCTGTCTGTGACTCTACCTCTCAAATAAAAATAAATAAAATCTTTAAAAAAAAAAAAGAGTTTAGTTCATTTGCACAATCCTCATGATGAGGTTAATAAACTCGGGTGTGCACACCTAACTCACAAGGCTCCTTCTTCCTCCATGAGTTCCTTCCACAGCCCGTGGCCCTCTTTGTAACACGAGGATGTGACACCTGGTTCCCTCCTTGGCTTTCCAAGTCCTAGCTTTGGCTGGTCTCTCTTGTGCGTTCACGTTTCCAAGGCTGTTGATGCTTCTGCTCCCCAGGCACTAGCACACGCTGCAGCTGTGTTCCTAGACTCCTTCTGCAAGGCTAGTTAGTGTATGACGAGCAGATCCATTGCCAATCATGTAATCAAGTACATGTTGTTGTAAAGGCTCCGGCATCTGGGACAATGGTTCAAACTGCTGTTCTTCTTAAATTTGAGAGAGAGAAGGAGAGAGAGAACAATCCATCTGCTGTTTTTACCCCCCAAATGCCTGCCACAGCCAGGACTGGGCCAGGCTGAAGTCAGGAGCCTGAGCCTAGCCCAGGGCTCCACGCGGGTGGCGGCCCCCAGGCTGAGCCGTCGCTGCTGTCTCCAGGGTGGCGTCAGGAGGAAGCTGGCGTCCTGAGCCAATGCCAAGCGTGGCCCAGGCACTCCTGTACGGGACGCAGGTGTCACCCCTGGGCCAGGTGCCGCTCCTGGGACACTGTTTTACCGTGAAGGTCACACAGATACCTTTATTCTCTCACTGCGTAAAATCGTGGCTGGAAGACGGGGCTGCGCCTGCCTGTGCATTCTGCTTGCCTGTCCTGCTGTTCTTGTCATCGCCTTCATCCCCCCCCCCCCAGGTTGGCGGAAAGCTCTGGGCTCTGATTGGCTGCCGTTTACAAAGGGCTGCTAGTCAGAGCTCAGTGGTGCTCTGGGGTGCAGTTGACACAGGACTGTGTGCTGGCCGTGTACTGTCCCCCCTGGGGGATACTGACTAAGCCAAGAGCCGGGGCCACCAAGATCGGCAGATGCCGCTGGGCTCCAGTTGAATGCAGGCTGTGGAGCCTCCCGGGGCGTCCCTTAGCTCTGCACAGCGTCGCACATTCGTGGTGGGGAGGGGCCGCTCAGTCCCGACGGCCCCTCTGCTCTCTCACCCATTCCTTCCCTTGTCCACCCACGTTCCCACGTGCGCTGGCTGCATGCGTGATTGGGTTGTGCTAGGGCTTGGGATGCTAGATGGTGGGAGAGCCGGAGACCCCTGCCCCAGAAGGCCTGCAGGGAGCAAGGGGAGGAAGGTGATACAGTGAGCCACCCCGTGCATATTCAGTGATGGTGGGCGGGGCATGGGCAGCAGGGCACCACCTGGATTCCCCACTACCAGAGAGGAGCTGCAGGGCTCGGGCCTCCCTCGGTGGGCTCAGCCCCCAGCATCCGCCCTGTGCCTGCAGGAACCATGCATCCTGGGTTTTGGCTCATGACCGGGCATGGTATGGAGCAACATCAGGCTCGGGACAACACGGGAGCTGCTGGTCTGCTGCTAGGCTCCAAGGAACAGACGTCTGTGGACCAGGGCTGTGTCCCATCCCAGCAACCAACACCGGCAGAGTGGTCTGCCCCAAATGTCCAGTGCCAGACCACTGTGAGGTTGGGGTCTCTCCTGTGTGTTCCGGGGTCCCCACAAGGACCCACACCCCAGCCTGGGGCCCCTGAAGGCACCAGGAGAGTCTTGGTTCTGACTTGGGTCCCTGCCCCAGGACAGGGGACGGACCCTTCACACAGGAAGGGCAGAACGTCAAGGGCAAGGCCCTCATGGCCTGGGAGGCAGTTTCTCCTGCCACCCTCAAGGTCAGGCCTGTAGAAGCCCCTCTCCCTGCTGCTCGACTGACCCCTGACCTTTCACCTCCGCCTGTGTGGTCCTGAATGGGACTGCGATGGGGACTGTGAACTGGAGGGGGGGTGTGGGTGGGAGACGTGTGATTATCGCCAATCTTGCCTCCATGATTGGACCTCTTGTCAAAATCCACAAACAGCTTCCTGTGGCGGCAACAAGTAAATGAGCAGATATCGAGGGGAGGCGTGCTTTGCTGGCGCACCTGTATTTTCGGGAGATAAGACGTCTGCTGGCATTTCACTCTCGTTTTCATTCTGGACCTTGCTGTAGCTTCTCCCTGGGCAGGCCTCTTCTTGCGGCTGTCTTTGGTTCCCGTAGCGGCAGGCGGTCTGAGGCTGCTGTTTATTTACGAGTGTGGACGTCTGAGAAAGGCCGCGTTCGAGTGAAGGCACAGGGCTGAGGGCAGAGCAGAAGCTCGGGGGTTCCCTGCTTCTGGGGAGGGCGGGTCCTGCCCGAGCTCAGGCCGAGCTCCATCCCGTCTGACGTCCTCGGTGTCCACCATGTCCGAGGACTCTGGCTCTCTCTCTGGTTCTCAGCAGACGAGAAAGCGGGCACGTCGTGTGGGGCATTGGATCTATGTTCTTGGAGTTTGAGTGCATGGCGGAGAGGCAGCACGTCCACCCATGAGTGGGGGCGTCGGCTGCGGCCGTTCCCGGCTGGGACAGCCCAGTGACAGGATGACAGGTGCTCCCAGGCTCAGGCAGGTGCAGGCTCTGCAGGGTGGAGTCCACACTGCGGCCCCGCCCACACCCTGGATCCAGCTCTGCTTCCTACGGCAGTGGGCAGTGGTCTGCATGTCTGAGCAGTCGTCACCCAGGCTCAAATGGACGGGTGCTTCCCTGCTTAATGGAGAACCCTGAGACACTTGGGTGAGTGCAGCAGGTTAGGGGCGGGTCCTGAGAGGAGCCATAGAACCTTCCAGAAGTTCTTCCCTTCCATCAAACATTTCCCATTGCTCGTCGTGTCCACACATGAGATAGAGTAGCTCCCTGTGTGCAGGCCGGGCCCCAGGCACCTGTGCTGCCCTGCCTTTGTGGGACAACCTGGCCGCTGCGTCTGGGCTGCTCTGGGTACTGAGTGGGAGATGCCTCCCCACAGCCACACTGCAGCTGTCAGCTCTCCTGCAGACGTGCCCGCAATAGTCACCTGGGGACCAGCAGTCCTTACCTGCTGCAGGGTGGAGTCCCTAGGGTGGGAGGGACAGCCAACCTGGGTGGGTGCCGTGGCTGAGCTGATGGGACTGGTGGGTGCCGTGGCTGAGCTGCTGGGACCTGGTAGGTGCAGAGGTTGAGCTGCTGGGACCTGGTGGGTGCAGAGGTTGAGCTGCTGGGGACTGGTGGGTGCAGCGGCTGAGCTACTGGGACCTGGTGGGTGCCATCGCTGAGCTGCTGGGGACTGGTGGGTGCAGAGGTTGAGCCGCTGGGGACTGGTGGGTGCAGCGGCTGAGCTACTGGGACCTGGTGGGTGCCATCGCTGAGCTGCTGGGGACTGGTGGGTGCAGAGGCTGAGCCGCTGCAGCCAGGAGGGAGGGAGGCAGTGGGCAGACCCCAGCATCACTGATGGCTCCTTGGTGTTTGAAAAGCAAACATTATTTTGTTGAAGAGAGTGCCTCTCACTGCCCTGTGTTTGAGTCAGGAGTGCTCTCAGGGAGGTCCTGGGGCAGGGAGGGCCACACACAAAGTGCTGCAATTCAAAAATCAATGCAAAATGGAAGTGGGGTGCACACGATGTGACCCTCGGTGAGGTTCACACACAGTGTGAGGCCTGGGAGCCGCCAGGCGTCCAGGCTCGGGGCCTTTGCTCCCGCGGGCGGACGTTGGGAAGAGAAGCAGTTTGACCCGCTGACTTCTGGAATGCACATTTTGTACCAGGCTGATGCCAGCACCAGACTCAGGCGAGGAGGAAGATTTTACAGGAGCTCCAAAGTCCGCAGGATGGGAGCCCGCGGCAGCTCGGCTGCGGCAGTCCCACCCTGCTGCCCCCGCCCGCATCCCTCCCCAGGCCTGAGCTGGACGCGCTGGCGGGAGTTCCAGCGTCTCCGGGAGCCCACGACACAGCTGACACGGCTGTGTGCTGACGGCGTTGCCGTGTTTCCCTGAAGTGAGGGCTGCCCTGGTCCCGCCCAGCCCCCGGCTCAGCTGAGGGTGCCGCTGGCCCTGGCCTTGCCAGGGTCAAGTTGTGCAAAGAGTGACAGACACCACTGGCGTCCACACCACAGTGCCCGCCTCAATGCCTGGAGAGTCGGCTTGCGTTTAGACCTCACGAGCCCCCTTTAAAGCACCCAGTGAAAGGATGGGGTCTCGCGTGGTCCCAGGACCACCCCTGCAGCAGCTCTGAGGAGCGTGGTGTCAGCGCTGCGGGCTGGCTGCCCTGCCCAGTGCGTGCTGACCCGCCTCTACCTGCTCCCTCCATCAGATTCACTGAGTTCCTGCTCCGTGTGTCCATTCTCAGAAGACACCGAATGGAAGGCCCTGTCTGGGGGGCCTCACTCTGGAAGGAGAAGCCCCCAACACAGGGGACTGCCAGCTCGGTGGTGGCTCGGGTGGTGCTGTGCAGAGGGGTTTGGGGGGAGCCGTCACTCGGGGGGCAGGGCAGGTGTGGACAGGTATGAGGACAAGGGTGTGGCCGTGTGGTTCCCTGGGGGAATGGCCAGGCAGAGGTCCAGGTGAGAAGTGGGTACCACACATTCGCAGAGGAGCAGGAAGGCGGGAGAAGCGAGGGTGGGCGGAGGGGTCACGAGGGTGGCGGGGAGAGGGCCGCCAGGGCCCGCGGCTCACAAGGCCACACTTTGTGCATGAGCGGATACAGAAAACACGGTGTGAATGCACACTATCAGACAGCGTGGAATCCTGCCTCTGGCTGCCACGTGACTACACGGGGCCGTTGTGTTATGTGGGGCAAGTCAGACCCGGGGCCGGCTTTGCAGACCCCACTGCCATATGGAGCCCAACGTGGGGGCCCTGGAGGCCAAGGGAAGACGGGCTGTCGAGGCCGGCTGTGCAGAGGGAGCGGTGCTGGAGGGGCCGTCGGTGGTGCGACCTTGCAGACAGGCGGGAGCAGGAGGGGCAGCTGGTGGGCAGGGACACGGTGTTGTCTCCAGCCGTGCTCGGCAGTGAGGCTTCTAGTGCAGCTGTGATGGAGCTTGCGTGACGGGTGTGCCCGTTCCTGTGAGTGCGTCATCGCCAACGCGGACGTGAAACAAAGCGTCGAGTGAACCTCGTGACTGCACGAACATGTGTGTCGCTGAAAATGAAATTGATTGAAAATAAGCCATCGGGGCCGCCGGGGATGAAGGGGCGTGGTGGGCAGTGAGGCACAGAGGGCAGGGGAGTGTCCAGTCCTGCAGACAGGCGGCTTGGGCGGAGCGTGGTCCTGCTGCAGCCGCAGGGACCCGTGTCTGCCTTGCTGAGCCGCCGGAGCAGGTTCTCCTGAGCAGTTGCTCCTGGCGGACTCTCACCGTCCACACGGGTGCCTCTGTTGAGCTCCCCCTGCCTGGACACCACAGCTGTGCTCCGGGACGGAGGCAGCCAGCAAAGATGGGCGGCTCTTCTGCCCGGTGGGATGGCGGGAGCTCAGGAGATGTCATTTTGTGACTGCAAACAAGCTGAGGAGGAGGGGCCATGCTGAGGTGCAGACCTGGCGCTGGGGAGCCTCCCCTGTGTGGGTTCCTTAGGCCACAGCAACTGCGTGGAGCGCGGCCCTGGAAGCTGACGTGGCCACCTCATGTGGTTTTCATTGAATTGTTTGAAAACGTGGTGGCGATAACCAGTGTACTAAGGACTGCGGCCGGGTTTCTGGGGTTGGCCTCGTAGGTCGTGGGTGAGAGACACGGTGCAGTGGGGAAGCCCCCGCAGGGCAGTGAGAGACGAGCCTCAGGGTTTGCGGCTAGCGGCAGGGGTGCCGGAGGCGTCCTTGGCCCTGGGCTTTGGGAATTCCAGGACTCCATGCCTGGCACGCACGTGAGGGGACCTGGCTACAATGCGGTGTCTTCTGCTGCTGTTTGCGTGACAATCATGTGATGTGTTACATATGACATGTTGCCTGTTCTGATTGTATAAGGGCAATACGGGGGCCTACCTGCTGTTCTAAAGTAAGAGGCGAATGCATTTTCCCCTAGGGCTTTAGTTATTTATATGAAAGGCAGAGGGAGAGAGAGAGAATCTTCCATCTGCTGGTTCATTCCCCAGGTGGTCACAACAGCCGAAGCTGGGCCAGGCTGAAGCCAGGAGCCAGGAGCTTCTTCCGGGTCTCCCACGTGGGTGCAGGGGTCCAAGGACTTTGGGCCGTCCTCCACTGCTTCTCTCAGGCCGTGGCAGGGAGCTGCATGGGAGGAGAGCAGCTGGGACTTGCACCAGTGCCACATGGGATGCTGCCATCGCAGACGGCGGCTTAAGCACTGTGCCACGGCCTCAGCCCCGCATTTCCCCTTTAAATGAGCCACACGCAGCAGCAGACCTCAGAGCAGAGCACACAAGCTGATGCCACCGGACTGGCTCTGCCATCTGCTGTTGCGACCCTGCCAGCCCTCTCTGTGGCACAGCTGTGTCGGGGCCGCTCTGCTGGCTGCTGTCTTGCGGCGGGGTTTTTATTGGAGCACTTTCCACGTCAGTGCATGGAAGTGGACCCCATGCTGCTGAAGTCCACCAGGGCACTCTGTACTCGGCTGTCAGAATTTCCTGAGTTACTGGCCCGCCATACTGTCTGGGTTTTCATCACTATGCACGGCACACACACATCTCGGCACTGAGTGCTGTGTCCCCTAGAAGTGGGACCGTGGGGCCGAGGTGAGCCTCGTAGTGCTCGGAAGATCCTGCCGGGTGTTCTCCAGGCTGGCTCCGCCTCCCTCTTTCACCTGGCAAAGAGCCCCTCCCTGTGTGGTGTGTTTCTAGAATGGTCCACGCCACCCTTCTCCACGGCCGGACTGGCTGCTGGGATATAACTGCTTGTGTGGTTCGGGAAGGGCCTTGGTGAGGATGTGCACGGTTCCAGTCGCAGGCCTCCTGTGGCCTTGGCACGTCTGAGTGACGCCTGTGGGCTTGCAGCCTGCCTGCAGCATCCGTCTCCTGCAGCAGCTGACCAGAGAGTCCTCAGGGTGGGGGGCGGCTCTGCTCCCCGGGACCCCTCAGGGCGCTGGTTGCTGCTGCCCCTGGACCAGGAGAGCAGGAAGCAGGGCTGCTCTCTTCCTCCCGTGGGTCAGGTGTGGGCTGCCCCGAGGCCTCTCCCTGAGCCTGTGAGCCCCCAACCTGGACCACAAGCCACCGGTTTCCTCGAGACTTTCCCCAGGAGTCCGAATGGTTTTGCTGCTGCGTTTTCCACGTCGTAGGAATTTGACGTGCCCAGCTGTCAGTGGTAAACGCAGAAACACTGTGTGTCCTGGTAGAAAGCCACAAACCCAGCTATCCTAGGAAGGCCTCCCGGTGGCTCTTGTAGCTCGGGACCCCAGAGGTGCAACAGGGTGTGGTCAACCAGAGCAGGAAATCAAATCAGAGCCAAGTGCTACGGCCTCCTCCACGACTGAGCTGAGAGCTTGGTGAGACCATCGGCCCCCGGGGTGGGACTGAGTCGGGCAGTGTGGGTGGACAGTGGCCACCAGGGACAAAGTGAGGCCAGAGAGCAGGGCGCTCGGTGGTCTTTTCATCAGCAGCTATGCTGACTTTCCTGGCTCTGGCGCTGTGAGTTAGCTGCAGCTGGGGGATTCTCTGGCTCCCTTTGCACAATAAAACACAAAACATGCCCTTTGCCTCCCTCTACCAGGGCCTTTAGGCCACACTCCTCTCACTGGTGGTTACGGTGTGACGTGGTGGTCCTCCACAAGACATCATAGCGAGAGAGCTCTCACTCTGTGGTGACAGCACAGTGAGGGGGTTCACCATATGGTGAGAGCACAGTGAGGGTGTTCACTCTGTGGGTGACAGCACAGTGAAGGTGTTCTCTCTCTGTGGGTGACAGCACAGTGAGGGGGTTCTCTCTGGGTGACAGCACAGTGAGGGTGTTCTCTCTGGGTGACAGCACAGTGAGGGTGTTCACTCAGCAGTGACAACACAATTACAGGTGTTCTCTCTCTGTGGGGACAGCACAGTGAGGGTGTTCACTCTGTCTGGACAGCACAGTGAGGGGGTTCTCTCTGGGTGACAGCACAGTGAGGGTGTTCTCTCTGGGTGACAGCACAGTGAGGGGGTTCTCTGTGTGGACAGCACAGTGAGGGTGTTCTCTCTGTGTGGACAGCACAGTGAGGGTGTTCTCTCTGGGTGGACTGCACAGTGAGGGTGTTCTCTCTGGGTGACAGCACAGTGAGGGTGTTCTCTGTGTGGACAGCACAGTTACGGTGTTCACTCAGCAGTGACAACACAATTACAGGTGTTCTCTCTCTGTGGGGACAGCACAGTGAGGGTGTTCACTCTGTGTGGACAGCACAGTGAGGGGGTTCTCTCTGGGTGACAGCACAGTGAGGGTGTTCTCTCTGTGGACAGCACAGTGAGGGTGTTCTCTCTGGGTGACAGCACAGTGAGGGTGTTCACTCAGCAGTGACAACACAATTACAGGTGTTCACGCTGTGGTGACAGCACAGTGAGCCGTGCTTGCCATCTGGGTGGCAGTGGTGACAGCCTCTCCTCTCCTCTCTTGGTCTGGATGGGTCTGTAGGGATCTCGCCAGCTGGCCCCATCCTGGCTCTGTGATGTCTGCAGTGGCTGTGTGTCCTCCCGTGGCTTCAGCACATGGTTCTGTTGCAGGGTCCCACCCACACCATCCCAAGCTCATGTCCTCCCCCTCCTTGCTGCTCCACAGCCACTGTGAAGCCAGGAAATTTTCTAGAAGGTTTGCTCAAGCCCCTCTCTGCCTGGCCACAGTGCATCTTGGTGGTTGGGACCACCCTGTGTCTCCACAGACCCCAGATGTGGAGCCACTGAGTGGGTGGTCATCTGGAGCTGGGCCTTCAGAGACTTTGTTACACAAAAACCACATGGTCCCTCCAACCCCACTGGCTCCCTCTCCCTCCCGGGCCCCTGGATGTGTATCCAAAAGGAAAGGCAGAGCGGAGGCCAGCGCCTCGGCTCACTAGGCTAATCCTTTGCCTGTGGCGCCAGCACACTGGGTTCTAGTCCCGGTTGGGGCGCTGGGTTCTGTCCCGGTTGCCCCTCTTCCAGGCCAGCTCTCTGCTCTGGCTCGGGACTGCAGTGGAGGATGGCCCAAGTGCTTGGGCCCTGCACCCCATGGGAGACCAGGAGAAGCACCTGGCTCCTGCCTTCGGATCAGTACAATGCACCGGCTGCAGCACACCGGCCACGGTGGCCATTGGAGGGTGAACGAACGGCAAAAAGGAAGACCTTTCTCTCTGTCTCTCTCTCTCTCACTGTCCACTCTACCTGTCAAAAAAAAAAAAAAAAAAAAAAAGGCAGGGCAGGGGCATGGAAGAAGAAAGGCCCAGGAGTTGTGTCTGTGTGTGTGGAGCTATGTGGGTAGTGAGTTGTATGTGGCTTCTGTGACTGTGTATGTGTGTAGCAGGTTGTATGTGGATGCTGTGACTATGTGTATGTGTGGAGTTGGTTGTGTATATGTAGCTGGTTGTATGTGGATACCATGATTCTGCATGTGTGTGTGTATGCTATAACTGTGTACATGTGTGTGTAGTGGGTTGTGTGTGGATGCTGTGGCTGTGTGTGTGTGGAGTTGGTTGTATGTAGATGACATGAGTGTGTGTGTGTGCATGGAGTTGGCTGTGTGTGGATGCCATGAGAGAGAGAGAGAGAGAGAGAGAGAGAGAGAGAGGGTGTGTGTGTAATTGGTTGTGTGTGGATGCCATGAGTGAGTGTGTGTGTGTAGTTGTGAGTGGATGCTGTGACTGTATGTGTGAATGTAGTTGTGTGTGGATGCCATGACTGTGTGTGTGTGTCTGTATCCTGTGACTGTGTGTGTGTGTGCAGTTGTGTGTGGATGCCCTGACTGTGTGTGTGTGTGCAGTTGTGTGTGGATGTCATGACTGTGTGTGTGTGCAGTTGTGTGTGGATGCCATGACTGTATGTGTGAATGTAGTTGTGTGTGGGTGCTATGACTGTGTGTGTGTCTGTATCCTGTGACTGTGTGTGTGTGTGTGTGCAGTTGTGTGTGGATGCTGTGACTGTGTGTGTGTGTAGTTGTGTGTGGATGCCGTGACTGTGTGTGTAGTTGTGTGTGGATGCCATGACTGTGTGTGTGTCTGTATGCTGTGACTGTGTATGTGTGTAGTTGTGTCTGTATGCCGTGACTGTGTATGTGTGTAGTTGTGTCTGTATGCCGTGACTGTGTGTGTGTGTGCAGTTGTGTGTGGATGCTGTGACTGTGTGTGTGTGTAGTTGTGTGTGGATGCCATGACTGTGTGTGTGTGTAGTTGTGTGTGGATGCCATGACTGTGTGTGTCTGTATGCTGTGACTGTGAATGTGTGTAGTTGTGTCTGTATGCCGTGACTGTGTGTGTGTGTAGTTGTGTGTGGATGCTGTGACTGTGTGTCTCCATCCTGGGATCACCTGGAGTCTTCGTGCCAGTTTTCATTGTGCACTGCTGAAGCGAGCGCTCACCTGGAGTCTGAACAACCATGCTTGCTGCTGAGTCCTCACGTGGGGGTGGCTTGCCCAGGGGCGACCCAAGACCAGGAGATGAGCCTGGTCTTGCTGCCAGTGCCTGGGGCGAGCCCCGCTGTGCACAGGCGCAGTGATGCGCAGCGGTGGGAGGCTCCCAGTCACCCGGGCTCCAAGTGGGCGCTAGCCCCGTGAGCAGTACTTTCAAGTTTATTGTTGAGTTTCTGCTGTTGAGATTGAAGCTGCTTCTGTTGGACGGTTCGTGGTCGTGGCAGGCCAGGTGAGGGCCAGTGCAGGAAGCGGCCTCAGGACGGTGGGACAGCCCAGGGCAGGGTGGCCAGCAGGTGCCCTGAGGACCGTGTGAAGCCCCAGAGGTGGGGGTGGGTGGGGACAGGAGCCGGTGTCTCTGCACCGCCGCGTGCCCCACAGCCTGGCCCCGGGGGTGTGATCCTCTGATGAAAACAAATGCCCAGGTTCTGTGCACCTCACACGTTCATACGCCTGCAGAAAGCACTCGGGAGCGTGTTAAGGTGCAGAATCTGAGCGGGCGCAGGCGGGCCTGGGAGTCTGCATTCTCACAGATCTAGGGGTGGCCGTGCTGCCGGTGTTCTGTTCGCGTGCTGTCCAGTCTCGTGTGGCTGGATCCTGGGGGGGTCCGTGGCTGCCCCGCAGCAGGTGAGGGAGGTGTCCCTGGGCACACACTGAAATAGTGCCAATCAGTCTCAGGATTTTCACCAAGTGAAGGCTGGCCTCTCGGTGTAGACGTGTGCACGCAGGCAGGTGTACCCTACGTGCATCTACACTCGCCGGGGCCGTCAGCCAGACCAGGACTGCTGGGGGCTGGGGGAGGGGAGAGCCAGTGGGTGCTGGGCAGGGGAGGCAGGAAAGCCGGGGGACTGTGGTGGGGGTTGGGCCTCCGGTCGCCTCCTGGCTCTGCCTGGGTGCCCACTGTGCCAGCTCACCGTGCTTTAGCTGCATTTAACGTTGCACAGGGACCCCGAGGAGGGCTTCCCTTTCCGCTTGACTTGATCCAGAAGTGGCTGATGTGGTGGACGCGGCTGCAGTCTTTCTATGATGCTTGTCCTGTGGCCTGTTTGCTGGTGTCTGCAGCTCGTGGCTTTTGCTCATCTGGCTGGGTGCACGGGGCAGGGTGCGTGTGGTGCAGGTGGCCCTACCTTTCCCCTCCCCCTTCTGAGTCTGAGTGGATGCCTGTGGGTGGAGGGGCAGTTACCGTCTCAGGCTGGGATCAGGGAAGGCAGCGGTCTAGGCGTGGGGAGGCGGCTGCTCCTCTCCGGCTCAGGCCTTGTGCATAGGGGCAGCCTCAGCCCGCCTGGAGCTGGCCCAGCCTGGGGCCACTGGGCGGGGTTGGCTCTCTCCTCCCTCAGCCCTGGCCCTCCTGATCGTGCTCTGCTCTTCCAGCTCCACGTCCAGTCCTGGGACAGTGAGACTCAGGTTCCGTCTTCCTCCCAGGATGGGCACTGCCGGGGCTGGCTGAACTTTGCCACCTCCACCTGGCACAGAGAAGGAAAGGCAGCCTCCCAGTGGCCATGGCCACGGCCACATCCACGGCCATGTCCACATCCTTGGCCACATCCACGGCCATGGCCATGGCCACATCCACGGCCATGTCCACGTCCTCGGCCACAGAGTTCAGGAGAGCAGATCTCTGAGATGGCGTGGCTCTCCTGGGGCCTCCGGGAGCAGGTGGCCAGGCCACTGCAGTGAGAGAGGAGGCAGGGACAGAGCTGGGAGGTCAGGGGTGCGCGTGGACGAGGGCCCATCCCCCTGCCCCACACATGGGCTCCTGCTGGGCGGACAGGGACCCCAGCAGGTGCAGAACGGCCGCATCCTTGCTTTGCTGTCGCCTCTGTGTCTCTCCCGAAGCTGGGACATCAGTTTCCTCCAGGCTGTATGCACACGTGGGAATGCAGCACTTGTGTGTCCCTCTGCGCCCAGGTGAGGACGGGAGTCCTTTTGGCTCAGAATGAACCCGGGTTTTGTTGTTTGGGCTTTTCAACTTCTAAACCATAATTATTTTGGATTACGTGTATTTACTATGTGGCTAATTTACCTTGAACGCCTTGAAATTGAATTTGAGGGATGTGTTTTTCTCCCTTTCACACCAGCTGTTCCAGTGATTATTTCTCACTTCCTTTAGTTGTCTGTTTAATGAGCCCACGCTTCGGTTCCCCAGCTGCAGGGCAGAAGCCCCACTGCTTCTGAATGCTGATTGTCACGGCTGTAGTCCCAGTGTTTGGGGCTCTGAAGGAGAGCTGGGGCTCACAGTCTTCCCCGGGAGCCTCCTACACTCCGGGCAGCGGCTGCCAGGTCCTGGGACAGACTTGCATCCGCCGAGAGAGAGCTCCAGTGGGCAGGTCAGGTGTTTAAGGGGAGCCGGCACCCGTCGTCCAGGGCGTGCGGCTCTGATGGCTGGGTTCCTCAGGTCACCTGGTCTCACCGAAAGGATCTGAGACCAGGTCTCTCATCAGGGAAGTGCATCCCTCTGGCCGACCCCACTCAGGTGTGGCCTGAACTACGCTGGGATCACATAGGCATGGCCGCGGGAGGCGAGGTGTGACCAGGCTGTGCACTGACACTGGCCACGTCCTCACATCCGAGTCCTGCGGCCGTGAGGGGACACCTCTGCTCCAGCCGTGGTCTGGGCCCGTCCGTCAGATGCTCGCTTTGTCAGCTCTAAGCAGTGGCTGGGCCTTGAAATCAATGACAACGCATCCTTGGTCTGCGATCAAAGCAGCGACGTGGGTGTCTGGAAGGCAGCGCCCGGGGCGGACGCAGGCTCTGGGCTGCTGCTCCTGGGGGCGGCTTCTAAAAACGAGCACTGTTCCTGACCCCTTTCCTCGCGTGGGCAGAGCTGTTCCTGACCCCTTTCCTTGCGTGGGCAGAGTCATGTGCCTGCACAGCCTCCTCCCGCTGCTCCTCCGGAGCCCTCATAGCTACTCTGGGGCAGTAGACTCCTTGCCTGGCCGTGGGCAGGCCTGGTCCCCTGGTCTGTGGACTTCTGGAATAGGCGTGGCTGGCACCAGGGCCCATCACAGAGGCAGCTTCCCAGGTGTCCCCTCCTCACTGTTTGTTTCCAGTGGTGGGATGGGTGGGGACATGCTGTGTCCTGAGGGCGTCTGTCCACGGTGGGCACAGAATGGGGGCGAGGAAGGGCTCCAGGTGTAGGTGGGAGGCAGGGGGCCAAGGGAGGCAGCAGGAGGGTGCTCCTGGGCTTCAAGGAGTCCTGCATGCATGTGGGTGCCCCAGGGAGTGGCCACCGTCTGCCCTGGGTCCAGGGGTGCCCTGAAGACTCCAGTGGGAGCAGTGTCAGAGGCAAAGTTTATCCGAGTTTTGGATCATGGGGGGCGGGGTTAAAGGAGACAGGACTCAGGCTAGCAACAGAGTCCTCTGTCTAAGAAAGTTCCGTGGCGGTGTGTGTGGGTGTGAGTGTGCATATGTAGGCACACGTGTGTAGGGTATGCACATGCAGGTGTGTGTGCGAGTGCAAGTGTGCACATGTGTGGGAGGGTTCAAGAGTGTCAAAGTGTGTGCTTACACATGTATGAACATACAAGTTTGTGTGTTTGCAAGATTGTGGTATACACAAACAGATGTGTGTGCAAGTACATGTGAGTGCAAGTGTGTGAAAGTGTGCACACGTGTGTGAGGATGTAGGTGTGTACACATGTGTGAGTGCAAGTGTGTGAAAGTGCACATGTGTGTGAGGATGTAGGTGTGCATATGTGTGAGTGTGTGAAAGTGCACACGTGTGTGAGAATGTAGGTGTGGGCATGTGTGAGTGCGAGTGTGTGAAAGTGCACACGTGTGTGAGGATGTAGGTGTGTTCACATGTGTGAGTGCAGTTGTGTGAAGGTGTGCACACGTGTATGAGGATGTAGGTGTATACACATGTGTGAGTGCAAATGTGTGAATGTGTGCACACGTGTGTGAGGATGTAGGTGTGCGTATGTGTGAGTGTGTGAAAGTGCACACGTGTGTGAGGATGTAGGTGTGTATACATGTGTGAGTGCAGTTGTGTGAAGGTGCATGCACACGTGTGTGAGGATGCAGGCGTGTGCACGCATGTGTTCACATGTGTGAGTGCAGTTGTGTGAAGGTGTGCACACGTGTATGAGGATGTAGGTGTGTACACATGTGTGAGTGCAAATGTGTGAATGTGTGCACACGTGTGTGAGGATGTAGGTGTGCGTATGTGTGAGTGTGTGAAAGTGCACACATGTGTGAGGATGTAGGTGTGTATACATGTGTGAAGGTGCATGCACACGTGTGTGAGGATGCAGGTGTGTGCACGCATGTGTGAGCCGTGTGTGAATGTGTGTCCATGTGCAGGTGTGTGTGAACTGTGGATGTGTGCGCCTGTGCTGGCTTTAGCTTTGTGGCTGCTGGTGTTAAGGTGAGATCCTTGGGGACTCCTGTGTGTCCTGATGGAGGACGGGTGGTCATGCGCAGACAGCCCAGCTGCAGAGACCTCTGTGTTGAAGACCGGGGAGAGTGGGGCCCGTGGCGAGGCTCTGTCCACCTGTGCTCCCATGATCGGGGTCTCAGCTGCGTCCCCGAGGACTGGCTGGCCATGTAGGTGTTCCCCCAGGTCCTGAGTCACTGAGGCCTCAGAGCAGGCACAGACAGGCCCTGACGGAGTGGGGAGTCGCCCAGTGGAGCTGAGCAGGTGCCCAAGCTGTGAGGTCTCGCTTCTCTCCTCAGACGTGCAGGCTGATTGGCAGCCGCTGTGGCCCGCCCCCTCGCTGACCCAGGGGAATGGAGAGCTTTGTGCGCCCACCTGGGCGCCAGCTGGAAGGCTCAGCCTGGGTCGACCCCCGGGGAGTTCCCGCAAGTGGGGCTGAGCTGCACCCCAGGGCCTCTCCTATGACCTCCTCGAGGGCTCTGAAGGTCCCTGCAGCCTGGGAGAGGGGACAGGGATGGACCAGGCAGGCACACCCAGGTCGGTGACCACATCTGTGACCACCTGCACACCGCGCCTTCCCCGGGAGCGGCCGGGGAGACCCACTATGCCAGACAGCCGGTGTGGAACCTAGGCTTTGCTGTCCGTGCCATGGAGCCCCGGGGACACCCGTCTGTCTGCCGACGGGAGGCCTCTCAGAGGCTGAGCTTTGCACGCACAGCCGACACGGTTCTCACGCCAGCAGTCCGGACAGTGCTCTCGCTCACTCACTCTCCTGCACACACACACACACACACACACACACGGCAAGCAGGGCACAGGTTGAAGTTGGCCATCACTGTGAGACCGGGAGGCTCTTGTCACGTAGGCCCCGGGGTGCCCGGGTTGCATCCACGATTCCCTGTGGGCTGATCCCTGTGTTCGCCTTGCGGCCCGGCATGGGCAGACACATCCGTTCCGTGGCCTGGAACTTGTAAAGCATTCTCTGTTCAGCAGGTCACGTGGAACACCCTGGTGGTGTAGACACGGGGGGCGGGGCTGTGGTGTAGCAGGCCATGTGGTACCCATGGATCTTCTTCCTGTTCTGTATTGTTGTGGATGTGGGCCAATCCCAGGGACTGGAAAGACGTCTGCATATCTGTGGTCTCTGAGGGAGCGGGAATTCAGAACCCTGCAAACTACAGGAAATAAGTAAAAACGAGCCCGCGTCCACGCTGCTGCCCGCCTCATCCGCTTCCTGGGCATTGAGGGCCTGGCCGGGTTGTCCACGTGGACTCTTGTCCTCGCAGTGCCGAGGGCACTTGCCCACAGCCAGTGCCAAGCCGCGGGGCCGTGGTCTGCAGAACCCCTGTCCCGCACCTCGGGGTGGGCACAGCGGAAGAGCTGCACAGAGTGCTGTGCCAGGGAGCTCACGTTGGAGCCCGGATCTCGCCACGGGCACCCGTGTCAGAGTCGAAGCCATGCAGGTGTCGTCAGTGTCACCAAGGACATCCGCGCCTCTCAGGGGAACTCTGTCTCGGAGGTGCCCAGGTTTAGACAACCTGAACGCGTCTCCTCTGGAGTCAGAGGTGAGCAGTGGAAACAGCGCCTTGGACTTGAGACTTCTGGGAGGACTGGGGCATGGGAAACCACTGTGAGCTCCTTTGCTGGTCTCCTTGGCGGCTGGGCTGTCGCCCACCTGGGTGCGGGGAGGGAGTCTGGGAGCCGCGTCGGCTGGGTTGGTGCTGTGGCAGTGTGGCAGCGTGGCGGGCCGAAGTGCCGCTCACCACACCAGCACCCTGCCCTGGGTGCTGCGGCCCGAGTCCTGGCTGCCCTGGGTGCTGCGGCCCGAGTCCTGGCTGCCCTGGGTGCTGCGGCCTGGGTCCTGGCTGCCCTGGGTGCTGCGGCCCGAGTCCTGGCTGCCCTGGGTGCTGCGGCCCGAGTCCTGGCTGCCCTGGGTGCTGCGGCCTGGGTCCTGGCTGCCCTGGGTGCTGCGGCCTGGGTCCTGGCTGCCCTGGGTGCTGCGGCCCGAGTCCTGGCTGCCCTGGGTGCTGCGGCCTGGGTCCTGGCTGCTCTGCTTCTGCCCCAGCTCCCAGCATCCCTGGGGGAGCAGCAGTGGGCCAGCCGCCTGCTCGGGTTCCTGCGGAGACCCAGATGGAGCTCCTGGCTCTTGTTTGCAGCCATTTGGGAGCAAACAAAGAATTCTGTCTCTCCCGTTTTCAAATAAATAAACAAATCATTAAAAAGCAAACACTGCCAGGCACGGGACCCTTCTCTGGCCCAGGTCCCTCGTTGGCGTCTGCATGTCTGTTGATAAAGGTCCAGGGAGTGCAGGGAGGTGGGGAGGCAGGGGGACGAGAGGCGCCCGCGCAGGCAGGATCGTGGCAGCCGCAGGAGCCCGGCATCTCTCAGCACTGCTGCCTTCCCTCCCGGTTCTGGCGCTCACTCCACCGGCTCCCACAGCGAGGGCAACGCCGCCTTAGTCTGTGCGTGTTACAGGAGAGGAAGCTGAAGCCGACGGCCATCCATGCAGAAGGACTGAGACACAGGCCGTCTAGGCCAGGCCCGTGCCCTTGACCATCAGGTTCAAGGTCAAAGTGAGCTTGTGGGACCTGAGCTAAAAGGATTGGTGGCTCAGGGGCGTGGCTGGCGCTGCTGAAGACCTCCTTTGCTGTTTTGTTTTACCCGAATCTCTGAGATCAGCTGGTTCCCAGGTGACACACACAGGCAGGGAGTGCCTCGGAAGACAGCAGAATCTAGACAGTGTCTGTGTGCCAGGGAGAGAGAGCGAGAGCGGGAGATGGAGAGAGAGACACAGAGAGAGAGAGAGAGAGAGACAGACAGACAACACACACACACACACACACACACAGAAAGATACAGAGACAAGCAGAGAGGCTGCTTTCTCCCGAGATTCTCAAAACCCCCTTGTCCAGCAGAAACCCCACCGTGGCGAGGAGAGCAGCTATTCCTGGTACCTGGGACTATGGAGGCAGGCAGTGCACGACCCAGGCCTCCTGCTGCCCCGGGGGGGGGGGGGGCTGCACTTGCAGGCTCTGCGTGTTGCACCTTGGCCCAGGCTCCGCCCCCCCCTTAACCTCGGCCCAGGCTCCGCCCCTCGTGGCTCAGCCTCATCCCCAGGGCTGTGTCTGCATGGGGTGTTGTTGTTGTGTTTCTCTGTCTTAGATGAAGGCAGGGCAGGGAAGAACCCACTATCTGGTGACATTGGGCAAGACGTAGTCCCCGTGAGCCAGCATGGGGACGGCGCCTCTGTGGCCGGCCCTGCCTTTCCCATGGGGTGGGAATGACCGCCAGCTGGGGCCACTGAGGGCCTCACATCCTCTCCACTGCCCCTCTGCGCAGTGGCCTAGCACCTGCGTTTCCCACAATCCCATTCGTCCTGAGGGTGCTCTCTTCCAGGCTGGGCCTCGCCCTGCCCCACCCAGCTCTGAGCTTGCATTGTCAGTGAACCTGGAGCTCCCACGGAAGGTTCACCTCCACCAGTCACGTTTATTCCACTTTGATCAAACTGGAGCAGAGTGGACAATCCCCACATCGGTTTAGGTGTGCACTATGAAGCAGTTCTCTCCCCGTGGTGGACTTGCCCATTTAAAACGCGGCCTCTGACAGGTCAGCAGCTGTATCTGCTGAACCGCTGGTTCCCAGCTCCCCAGCGCTGCTGCGGATCCAACACAGCAACCGCAGGCGTCCGGGCTGGGCAGGGTCCCGGTGTGCGCGGTCTGCACTAACCACGCAGGAGATGCCGGCACAGGTGCACATCGGGGGAGCTGAGGGTGGTTCTGGCCTGGGTGGGTCCCGTGCGGCTCCGTGGACGCTGCTGACCTTGGGTGAGCCCTGGCTTCAGCTTTCCCACCCGTGAGTGGGGCGGCGGCCCCATCACGGCCCTTCAAAGGGGGCGATCTCTGCCAAGGCACAGAGCTGTCAGCACGTGGTCTCACGTGAATGGAGTAAATTCAACAAGGGCCCAGTCCGGTGCTTGCTGACTGCCGCTCTCGGAGGTCCTTTGGTGGGGAGGTCTGGCCAGCCCCACCCCGAGTGGCCCTGCGGGTCTCTGGGACGCTGCCCGCCTCGCGGGGGCACCCGCTTTGTCTTCCCGCCCTCAGTGCTGGGCACTTCCTGAGCTCTATGGGAGACGCGGAGATGAGCTGTTTGGTGAAAGTCCGCGGAGGCTGAGGTGGTGGCGGAGGGCCCTGTCTGCAGACGGTGTCCTGACACTAGGAGGGGTGGGCCTGCAGGACAAGCCCCGCAGGGTCCTGGAGGGGAGAGCGGCCGAGACGCCACCATCACTGGAGCAGCAGGAGGCCCAGGAGCACGGCTGTCCCTCCAGGCTGGCCCAGGCCCCGAGCGTGCAGGGCGGGCACACTCTGAGGATGAGGACTCGGGGCCAGGCTAGGGCAGGTTTCCCCAGGTGGGTCCCGGCCCTGCACCTGGCCTCCCAGCCCTGGCAGAGTCTGAGCCACCTGCCAAGGAGCTCAGGAGGCCGTGGCCCCTGCACGGAGACGTGGCCCCTAAAGCATGTGCTCGGCTCTGCCATCCACGGGCCTCTGCGCTTTCTTCTTAACGTCAGAACCTTGTCCCCAGGCCTCTGCCAGGCTCCGTCTGTGGCTCCCAGAGGCTCTGAGCCAGCCCCAGCGGCACGTTGGTGCGGTGGGCACTTCCCTTGGACCTGGGGAGCAGGTCTCCCCGTGGAGCCGTGGCCTGAGGTTCTCCCAGGTTCTCTGTGTTGTGATTGGTACTTGGGGGGCTCATGGGTGCCTGACCTGTGAGGAGCACGTTGTGATGGGCGCTGCTGCACCAGCGGTGTCCAGGGAGCCCACCCGAGATCACGGCAGGGGCTGAGCTGCCTCCAGCCCTTCCCTGCGCTGTCTTCGAGGGCTGGTGGATCGGCTCCCCTCTGGCAGCCAGCTGGCTGTAGGAGGGAGGCCCGCCCTGCCCTGGGGGCCGTGCCCAGTCCACGGGCCTGAGGCTGGCCTTGGCCCGCATTGCTGATGCCGCCCTGGTTGGAGAGGGAACCGTTTTCCCGGCTGCCTGATGCGTGGCTGAAGGCTCCTGTCCCAACTGCGTCTCAGCCCCGTGGGCTGCGAGAAGCGCTCCCAGGATCCTTGTGGAAGCAGTGGTCCAGGAGTGCAGCCTAGGTGCCCACCTTGCTCACGCCTCCTGCCACCCAGCCCACTCCGCCAGGCTGCTCAGGCCTTAGCCGCCTTCACTTCATTGTGAAGTGAGCCGTTCCTCACGTCTGTGGTTGCTCACCAGCATTGACTAGTTAATTAGTTATTTTATTAGCTGCCCTAAATAGGCCTGATTTGATAATCGCAGGCGTAATTAAGAATCTTAGAAGAGCAGACTGTGGGTGTGCAAAGTACAAATGGCGATTTCGGGATGCGCCCCTTCAAAGAATTATCCGCATGCATTTGCCAAATCACTTGGAAGCTCACCTCTTATTTATCATTCCTCTTTGGAGGCCAAATTTAATTATGGACTCCTTAGGTAAGGCCAAAGATACCCTACAGATACCAAGTCGAGTCCATCATGCATTTGGGCTGGTGAGTGAAGTTTCCCATCATGCATTTGGGCTGGGAGGGTGACGTTTCCCATCATGCATTTGGGCTGGTGAGTGAAGTTTCCCATCATGCATTTGGGCTGGGAGGGTGACGTTTCCCATCATGCATTTGCAACACCAAGCCACAGACATGGACACAGAGAAGGACGCTGCTCCCAGCCCCCTCGGTTACATCACACTTCAGAGTGAGCTGTGTGGTCTGAAGGCAGCAGGCAGCCGCTTCGCAGCCCATAGTCTGCGTTGTTAAGGTGTGCGTCAGGGAGAGAGTGACCGAGGAGCGGACGCAGCCTCGCCAGGCTGCACATGTGCAGGGTCGGTTGTCCCACACCTGAGGCCTGCGAGGAGCTCCCTCGTGTCACAGATCCTGGTACCTTCGCTTCGGGATGTCAGAGGTGGCCTCGGCTGGGAGGCGCCCCGTCAGCCTCCTGTCTGGGATCCAGGTCTGCCCTAAGCCGATGACTCTAAGCTGCACCCCTGCCACTAACCCTCGGAGAAGCCCACTGGGGAAGAGTAACAGTATCGCAGCAAGCGCTGACTCCTGTTTCAGGTGGGCAGGGCTCCAAATACGCTCGCTGTCCCCTCTCTCCTGGGCTGGTCCCAAGGTGACTGCAACCTCAGCTAATGCAGACCAGACGTGGCCGCTCCAAAAAGCTCATGGAGGAGCTGGCACAGTGGCGTGGTGGTGAGGCTGCCGGCTGCAATGCCAGCATCCCCTGTGGGCACAACCATGTCCCAGCGGCTCTGCTTCCAATCCAGCTCCCTGCTGATGGCCTGAGTAAAACAGTGGAGGATGGCCCACGGGTAGGGGCCCCTGCACCCACGTGGGAGACCTGGAAGAAGCTCCTGGCTCCAGGCTTTGGCCTGGCCCAGCCGTGTTGCAGCCAGCTGGGGAGTGAACCAGCAGTTGGAAGATCTCTGTCCCTCCCTCTCTCTGTAACTCTGATCTTCAAACAAATGACTAAAGTTTATGAAAAATGTGCATCACAAAACACTATGCATGGATTTCAAAAATGTTTTACTCCAAATAAACTTATTTTTTAATTCCATTTTCCCACAAATACTTAAAGTACTCTGTACACTACATTTTTCCTGCTCATCCATACAGAAGATAAAGTTTAATTTTTAAGTTAGGCACAGTCAGAGACAGAGAAGGATGAGAGAGAGAGCTGGTACCAATGTGCTCTGATGGAGGCCGTGTTACAGTGTCTGTCTGTGACTGACAGCACCTGTGCCGCACTCGCCCTCTCGCGGCGGAGGGAGAAGACGCAGGGCCTGGTGAGACACAGCAGAGCGGTGACGCCCGCACTGCCACGCGGCTCCAGGCCGCAGCTGGCCCAGGGTCCCGGCTCCAGGCGTGTGCAGGGCGGGGCTTCCTGGCCGCCTCTCCCGGGTGGGGCTCGCTGAGCTCAGGTTGAACGCTTTCCCGTGGTAGCAGCACTCACTCCCCGTGGGCTGCGGCTGTAACTCCGCAGTTCGAGTGCAACAGCAGAGCCAGCGCGGGGTCTTCTCTCTCCCTGCCAGCGCGGGGTCTTCTCTCTCCCTCACGGTTTCGCAGGTGGAAGCTACGTCCTCACCGTAGGCTCGGGGACCTCAGCGTTTTTTCTACTTTCTCATTATGTAAAAAAGTGCACATTTTTGCTCAAAAGAAGCACGTTATGGCCTCCCTCTGGTGTGTGTGAGCAGCCAGGGCACTGCTCCTGCACCTGGGCTGTTATTAAATAAAACCAAGGCTGCTGGGCTCAAGCACTGTGACAGCTCGGCAGCCTGTCTGATGGCCAAGATGGCCGCCATGTGACAGGCAGCTGGTGGGCAGGCCTGGATTGAGTTAGTGGGGACAGGTGGTGGGCAGGCCTGGATTGAGTGGGGGCAGCTGGTGGACACGGCCTGGATTGAGTAGGGGAAGGTGGTGGGCAGGCCTGCATTGAGTAGGGACAGGTGGTGGGCAGGCCTGCATTGAGTTAGTGGGGGACAGGTGGTGGGCAGGCCTGGATTGAGTGGGGGCAGGTGGTGGGCAGGCCTGAGTTGAGTTAGTGGGGGCAGGTGGTAGGCAGGCCTGAGTTGAGTTAGTGGGGGCAGGTGGTGGGCAGGCCTGGATTGAGTTGGGGCAAGTGGTGGGCAGGCCTGAGTTGAGTTAGTGGGGGCAGGTGGTGGGCAGGCCTGCCTGTGCTGGATAAAGGGAGACTCGTGCCCTTGGCAGAGTGGAGCAGGACAGTGTCAGGTTTCATCATCGAGAGGTTGACGGTGCAGTGTTTAAAATCACAGTTTACGATTTGCCCATTCGTGGAATCTTCCACTTGCAGTTCTGGAGCAACCGTGGGGACTGGAACCCTGGAACGGGTGCTGTGTCCGGGGAACAGCTGCACTTGTCTCGTGTCCTCGCCATCCCGTAGGGCAGGGACTGGGGGTCCTGGGGACGTTGAGGCACCCAGAGCTTGTGCGTCCCCAGAGCTGGGCAGCCGGAAGGCAGGGCGGTTTCGCTCGGGTCCCCTCTGTGACCTCAGCTCCACGGGGCCACTTGGAGCCAGGAAAGGAGGAAGTGCGGACCCTCTGCAGCCGCCTGCCAGCTCATCGGGGCACAGGGTGGGCGTTTCTGTAGCTCTATTCGGCGTGCCCCTCCCCTGTCTGAGCAGTGAGCACTGTCCACCGCTGCGTGTCCTAGAGGTGAACTTGGCAAGCGGCAGGCCAGCCTGGCTCCCTGCACCTCCGAGGATGCAGCCCCTCCTCGAGCCCGTCTGTGGATCCGGCAGCTCTGTGTGTCCATGAGAGACGCCGCCAACATCCCTGGCAAATCCCTCGGCTTCCTCCCTCGGCTTCCCCTCGTCACAGGATGCGGTGGAGATGTGGCTGTGTGCTGGGACAACAGATCTCGTCCTGTCCCAGTGCAGGCCCGAACACACACAAGGGCTCCCAACGGGAGGCCCCACCCCACACCTGGTGGCTGCCTGCCGTGGGAGGCTGGGCGCCGGTGCTGTCCTCACGGCGGCGTCCGGTCTGATTCCAGGCCTTCCCTCCAGGCCCCGGAGCTCCCAGCAGGGAGGGCTGGGCTGTGCTGCACCGACCAGGCCCAGGGCCCAGCAGGTGCCCCCAGACCCTGTCCCCAAGGCACAGCTGCAGGGGCCCGGAATCAGACCTGCAGAAGGCCCTGAGGGGCTGTGAGGCACAAGGGGAGATGGAGCGAAGTCTTAGACGCTTTATTTTGATTAAAACATTAAAGTGCATGGCAGCGCCTCATGGAAATTGTAAATCTTTACTGGAGGAAAATGAGAGAATAGCGACGACGTGAACTAATGACTCGGCGTCTCCGCGGCAGCCATGCCTGCTTGGTTTGCCGCGGGAGACCGTGTTGTCACTCCCAAATTAATTTTTGGAAAATGAGTTATTGACTGCAGATATAATTTATTACTAATAAGCAAAATATGCTTGTAACCTGTGCCCGATGGGGTGCTTAGCAACGCAGCAAGGAGGAGGCGGGGGAGCCCCTCAGCGCTGCTCCTGTGCGGCCTGGAGCCGCGAGTGACCCGACAGGGCTGGGGAGACCGTGGGTCCCCTGCCTTCACTCCCGAGACCTGTGCCTCCCTCTGAAGGGGCCTTTGGCCATCAGCTGCAGTGTGGGCAGGCTCTCAGCTCCCGCCCAGGGCGGCTCGGGCACAGGGAGCTGCTGGCCGCGGCCTTTGGGCTGACACTGACTGTGCCTCCCTGACCACCCTCATCTGTAAGTCAGGCACAATGATAACTTCCATTGTCCCTGTAGCAATGATGGCAGTGATGGGGGCGGGGGACAGGGAGAGAGGGGGAGGGGGGAGGGGGGGGAGGGAGAGAGAGAAGATGCCTGCGCAGCTAGCCACGGGGAGCACAGTTTCAAGGCAGCCCTTCTGTTTTCCTCCGGGTAGTCTGGGTTTAACTTCCACTCCTCGCAAGTGGAAAATGCATTTTTGTAAACTAGGAAGCATGTCCTCTCGCTGTTTGTCTCTCACTTCCGGTGGGAAGCCGTGTGATGGCTGGGTGCTGCACGTGTAGGTGCATGACACGTGTGTGGTCATGCACTGCGGGAGTCCTGACGATGTCAGGGCAGCAGTGGCGCCACCCGCGTCGCGGGTCACAGCGCCTGGGCCCAAGTCCTGGTTCCGATTCTGATTCCAGCGTCCTGTTGAGCACCCTGGGGAGCGGCAGCGATGGCTCAGTGGTCGGGTCCCTGCCACCCACCTGGGAAGCCTGATTGGAGTCCCAGCCCCTGGTTTCTTTTTCTTTCTTTCTTTTTTAATATTTATTTTATTTATTTTGAAAGAGTTACAGAGAGAGGTAGAGACAGAGAAAGATCTTCCATCCGCTGGTTCACTCCCCAGATGGCCACAATGGCCGGAGCTGCGCCGATCCAAAGCCAGGGGCTTCTCCCAGGTCTCCCATGTGGGTGCAGGGACCCAAGCACTTGGACCATCTTCTGCTGCTTTCCCAGGCCACAGCAGAGAGCTGGATCAGAAGAGGAGTAGCCGGGACTAGAATCGGGGCCCATATGGGATGCTGGCGCTTCAGGCCAGGGCTTTAACCCGCTGCGCCACAGCACCAGCGCCAGCTCCTGGTTTCTGGCCCAGTCCTGTCTGCCACAGGCATCTGGGGAGTGAACCAGCAGGTGGCAGATCTGTCTCTGTCTCTCAGTACCTCTTTCTTTCTCGGTAGCTTTCTGTCTCTGTCTCCCTCCCTCCCTGTTGCTTCACAGTCTGACTGTAGCTGTGAAAATCTGTCTGCTGAAACAGAGCAGTAACACTGAAGACAGGAGCGGGTGGAAGCTGCGACCCTCTGTGGCCAGCCACACCCGCATCAGCACAGGGACCGCTTGGGCAGGGACTCATTGTGTGGGGCTTGGGCAGGGACTCCCCTGTGTGGGCCTTGAGCTGTGTCACACCTGTGTGGGGCTTGGGCAGGGACTCACCTGAGTGGGGCTTGGGCAGGGGTGCACCTGTGTGGAGCTCAGTGGGTTGGACTATGCTGGAGTCTGAGCAGAGGTGGACAGTGGCCAGGTTGCAGAAGGCCAAGCCGTGGACCGCTCCCAAGTGTCCTGGCAATGAAGCAGGAGATGCTGCCATGACTGGGAGGAGGCCTGGCTTTCCCAGGGATCTCCCACAGAGAATGCTGCCTCTTTGGGCAGCTCAGGAGATGGAGGTGTCCTGGGCCATCCAGCTGTGTCCAGTACTGTCCTGCCTTGATCTGGCCCGACTGTGGCAGCAGCGGCGTGGGGGCCCCTGTGCTGGCTGCTCTGGGTCTAGTGTCCTGCAGCCTGCTGCCCAACACTGCCCAGGCTGTGGGGCTCTTGTTCTGGACACAGATGTGTCCCCACTCATGGTGGCAGCGGCTACTTCTTCTCTCCTACAGCCCACGCAGTGCAGAGTAGCCACTGGGAGAGTCGGAGCTGACCAGAAGTGGAGAGGAAAGGCGAGTTGCCCTGGTTCACTTCTCTTTCTTCCTTTTTTTAAGATTACTTATTTTGAAAGTCAGAGTTACAGAGAGAGAGAGAAGTCTTGCACCCGCTGGTTGACTCCGCAGATGGTCACAATGGCCAGTCTGGGGCCAAGCCCAAGTCAGGAGCCAGGAGCTTCGTCCTGGTCTCCCACACGAGCGCAGGGGCCAGGCCTTTGGGCGTCTCCCACTGCTTCCCCAGCCAGGAGGAGCCTCTCTGCCCCAGACCTGCACCTGGGCCGGCCCTGGATGAGCGTGATTGTGAGGCGGGTGAAGACTCTGCCAGCGAGAGGCTCAATGATTTAAACGTTCATTTTTCTAATTGACCTGTAAAGAGTGGGCATGTTCTACGCGATTTGGAAGGACGTAGAATCCACTTCCTGCTCCTCTGGGGAGAGGGCGTGCTTGGGCAGCGCTCCTTGCGGGTGACTGGCATGCGGCCCACCCTGGGGCCAGGGCTATGCGTTTTCTCTCGGTGACGCCTGTGTTTCACGCCGTGTCCCAGCGCCCAGCGGCTCAGGGTCTGCAGCCCTGACAGGGCCCACGCAGCGCTGATCGTCAGGGGCCGTGGCGCCGCCTCTCCACAGCACACTCTCCCCCTGGCGCTGTCAGATGCAGCCGGCAATAGTGCTGTTTGTGCAACGTTCCTAGGAAGAGAGAGACTAACGAGATCAAGACCCTTCGTAGAGACCCACCACGGGCCCTGCCCTGAGGAACACTGTCCACAGACTCCAGTGAGAGCCGGGAGCCCCCCAGGCCTGGGGTGGGCCACTTCCCTGGCCCTGGGGCCGAGCACCTGCCTGGCCTCTGGGAAGGCTGTGTGGGTGTCTGTCAGGGCTGGGTCCGCGTGACCCTGGCTGGGACAAAGGCTAATGGTGCATGCAAAGCCCCCGGCAGTCTCAAGGACTCACAGGGAGGGAACCTTGGGAAGGTCGTCCGGGTCCATGGTGGGGCTGAGTGAGGATGTCCCACCGAGGACAGTCGACACGGACGCCATAGCAGGAGAGCAGCCAGACGCCACAGGGGGTCTGCTTATGTGGAGACTGGAGGCCACTCAGCTGAGGATGTGGAGGGCGTGTGCTCAAGTCTGCGGTGGACAAAGGCTCCCAGCACTCGGGGTGGACGGGGGAGCTCTGGGCCCCAGCACTCAGGGTGGACGGGGAAGCTCTGGGCCCCAGCACTCAGGGTGAACGGGGCAGCTCTGGGCCCCAGCACTCAGGGTGGACGGGGAAGCTCTGGGCCCCAGCACTCAGGGTGAACGGGGCAGCTCTGGGCCCCAGCACTCGGGGTGGACGGGGGAGCTCTGGGCCCCAGCACTCGGGGTGGACGGGGGAGCTCTGGGCCCCAGCACTCGGGGTGGACGGGGCAGCTCTGGGCCCCAGCACTCGGGGTGGACGGGGAAGCTCTGGGCCCCAGCACTCGGGGTGAACGGGGGAGCTCTGGGCCCCAGCACTCGGGGTGAATGGGGGCAGCTCTGGGCCCACACTGGGAGGAGCCCCTGGCGCTGCGGGCACCTGCTCGTCAGCCTGCTGGGGTCCCCTGCGGGCACCTGCTTATGAGGTCAGCCTGCTAGGATCCCCTGCCCAGCTGAGGCTGCCACTGCTTCCGCTCAGCCCTGTCTGGGACAGGGAGACATGGCAGGGGCAGGGGAGAATTTGGGGGTGTGGCACGAGCCAGGGGGATGGGAGATGGGGTTCGTTTAGTTGGGGTGCAGTGGGATGGGTTTAGGGCTCACGACCACTTTCCTGGAAGGCAGAGCCAGCTGGACTGGGGTGGTCGGGAGGCCCGGATCCTGTTGCCTTCTGGCTGCCTCTGGACCAGGGAAGGAAGGGGCAAGGCTGGGCGTCTGCAGGGCCTGGCACCCAGGAGCAGGTGGGCACCAGGCTGTGTAGGCACCAGGCCTGGGGCTCGTGTAGCCAGGAGCCAGCCCCTGCACGTGCCTCCCGCCACTGCATGTGTGAAACCCTGAGGAGTCACTTCTCGGCAATGGCTGCTGACATCTGAGTTCCGTCTTGCCTGCGTGCACTTAGGAACTGGGCCTCTGTGGTGATGGACACTGCCCGCAGCTGCAACATCCCGCAGCAAGCCCATGAGATAGAATTTTCCAGAATCCCTGTGCCTCTGGGCAGAGACCTGAGCAACGCCTCACCCGGGTCTCGATGCTGCGCCCTCCCTCGGTGTCAGGGGGACTGTCGGGGAGGTTTTGCCCGTCCCAAGGGACGCCTGGCGGTGTTGTATGCACTTGCCCCGGCCTGCCAGCTCGGCGGAGTTCTCTCTCCGGACCGTCCCGGGGAAGGCTGGACTGAGGTGCATAGTGTGCGGGGCGCAGGGCCGTGGCCTCCTGCTAATTTCTCCCTGGTTTCGCTTTGCATTTGCTCCACTTTAAACTTTCTGTGGTTTGTGTCAGAACGAGATGGAGAGAGGGAGGCCGGCCCCGTTTCAGGAAGGGGACCGGGCTGGTCCCACTGTGGCCCCTGCTGCTGCCCAGGCTGGGGGGAGGGCTCCTGGCCACGCCTCCCAGGGCTGCCTCCCCTGCCTCCCGCCCCTTTGCCGCCCTCGTCCCGGGCCCCTCCCGCAGTGTCTCCTCCTCTAAGAGGCGCCTCTCTTAGTGAGCTGATGTCAGCCATGACATTCAACCCCACCGTGTGCTGGGAGGCAGACGGCTGGCCCGTGGTCACGGCTGGGGCGATCGCTTTCTTTGTAGTTTGTTTTTAAATCGGAACACATTGCTCGGTGGTGGCGTCCCCCGTGTGCACTGTTGTAAGGGGTCCCCCGGGACAGCAGGAGCTGGGCTCTGGTTGTGGTCCCAGGTGTGGGGAGGTGGCCTGCCGCCTGCTCTCACCCCCAGGCCTGCTCTGCGGACAGCTCGGGCTGAGTCCACGCTGGTGTCAGGACCGCGGAGACCACAGATGAGGGCAGGAAAGGAGATGCGGGCGTGGGCACAGGGTGGGCGTGGCTGTGGCCTGCAGACACGTGAGGCCATTGCACAGGTGCAGCCACACACGTGTCGGGCCCAGGTCGTCGTCTCTCAGACGTGGTGGCTGCCAGGTGCTCTCAGAAGCTGCAGCCTGCAGAGACCCTGGCTCTGGGGCAGGGGGCGGGTCTCCACCAGCCCAGGGGTTTGGAGAGACCCTGGCTCTGGGGCAGGGGGCGGGTCTCCACCTGCCCAGGGGTTTGGAGAGACCCTGGCTCTGGGGCAGGGGGCGGGTCTCCACCTGCCCAGGGGTTTGGAGAGACCCTGGCTCTGGGGCAGGGGGCGGGTCTCCACCAGCCCAGGGGTTTGGAGAGACCCTGGCTCTGGGGCAGGGGGCGGGTCTCCACCTGCCCAGGGGTTTGGAGAGACCCTGGCTCTGGGGCAGGGGGCGGGTCTCCACCTGCCCAGGGGTTTGGAGAGACCCTGGCTCTGGGGCAGGGGGCGGGTCTCCACCTGCCCAGGGGTTTGGAGAGACCCTGGCTCTGGGGCAGGGGGCGGGTCTCCACCTGCCCAGGGGTTTGGAGAGACCCTGGCTCTGGGGCAGGGGGCGGGTCTCCACCTGCCCAGGGGTTTGGAGAGACCCTGGCTCTGGGGCAGGGGCGGGTCTCCACCTGCCTGCCACAGGTGCCTGCACATTTTACCCGAACATTTCCACAAGGCCAGGCTTCCCTCGTTTTCCTCCCTCCCTCCCTGTCCTGCCCCTCAGCATGAGCCCCGTCTCGTGAACTCCCTGGGGGACGGAGACACGGATGAGTGGCTTAGCTGGAGGCCAGGGTCAGGGCCCCAGGTTTTTAAATCATGAAAATCAAGTCAAAACTCTAAAAGTGAATTGGATTATTCAGCTGATGGAGTTCATAGAGCAGAGTAGCCTCCTGGTGAGTTCACACCTTGCTCTGGTACCGGGACGAAGCCCACCTGGAGCTGGGAATGCCAAAAACAGAACCGTGCGCCTGGTGGAGGGGCTCGGGCAGAATTCCCATGGACTGTCAGGGCGACAAAATCCTTCTTCAACACAGGGAAACATAGCTCCTCGAAGAGAAATGGATGGGGAATCTGATCCCCAACATTTCTATTCTATGGGGGGCGGACCCTGTGGCAAAGTAGGGTGAGCCTGGGACGGAAGCTTCCCACGTGGGCGTGTCCCGTGGGACCACTGCGTCTGCTTCCAATCCAGCTCCTGGGAAGCAGCGGGTGATCCCTGCCAGCCATGTGAGAGACCCAGATGGCACCGTGGGCTGCTGGCGGCCACGGCGACTTTGTCTTGGTGTCTCTGAGTTCCGCAGGGACAGGGTGGGCTTATTTGCTTCCTTCAGCGCCCACCCAGGCCAGCAGTGGTGTCTGCCCACGGTGGGGCCTCACCCAGTGCTAGGTGCGGGAAGGAAAGCAAGTGGGTCTGGTGAGGGCATGAGGTGCGTCCCAGGCTGGCGTCCGTGTGGAACGTCTCTTCCGATTCCTACAGTCGTGCTGAGGCAGCGCTACTGTGGGCCCAGCCGGGAGGTGGGGGTGAGACACGGACCCGCCTGGCCCGGGCCGTCCTGGTCACTCTCTGGGGCTTCCCCGCGGTGAAGCTGCCGGGAAACATTTGCCTTGTGTTTCTGAAGTCCCTCCTCTCAGCCCCGGTCTGTGTTTCCAGCGTGGACCACGTCACGGAGCCGGCGAGGGGCCCTTTAAATCCTGTGGAAACTTCGCAGCCCCCTTCCTGGGTGTCCTGCCTGGGACCCAGCAGAGCAGGCACGTTTTTATTGTGTTCTGTGGCATCAGGCGGTACTTTAATTTCTCCTATTTCAACTCATAAACCTTGCCATCGATGAAACTAATTGCATCAGAAACAGCCAGGGAACTTCACGAGCATTCGAAACCCATAAATAACAGCCCCAATTAGCCGCCGCGTGGCGAAGCGCTCCGTCTTCCTGTCGGGCCACGTGCGGCTGCTCCGACTGCACCCAGCAGGGAATGGTGGTGTCCCTGCCTTGGGCACAGGGCTCGGGGCAGAGGGATGGGGCTGCCTTTTGGGGGCAGAGTGCAGAGCTTGGCTCCGCCCACCTCCAGGGGAGCCAGGGACATAGAGCAGGGACCCTGGTGACACTGGAGGGTACAGGGGCCGTGCTGGGTGGCAGGTGCTGTCTCCTCCACCTTTCAGTGGGACCCAATGCTCCATAGATGATGGCTGCACCAGCCTGGCGTGAAAATGCAGCAGAACACAGCCCCCACCACCCGCCTTTTGTGACTGGGACAGGGAAGGAGGCAGCAGAAAGCTGGAAAACTCAAGACCCCAGGGAGAACCGGGGAGACCCTGTCACTCAGAAGGGGCCAACGATTTTGGCTGGTGGCTCTCAGAGGGAGGAGGTGCAGGAGATGGTGGCCACCTCCTCACAGACCTGCCCCTCTGAAAGCATGCAGCCCGGTGGGAGACGCTGCTAAGTGGGGCCCGGAGGTGTGAACGTGAGCAGAGGTGTCCCGGACACCAGCCTGTGTCCTGGGCGGTGGCAGGATCGGCCTGGGCTGTGGGATGTCTCAACGCATGTCCGTTTCGTAGGGTCCATGTGTGCACACGTGGAGAGTGACCTAGGCCTTGTCTGTGTTTTCCAATTGTCATTTTTGGTGGCATTTCATTCCTGCCTGCTGGGTAAAGTCTGCTCTCAAGTCCCTGCCAGGCCACAGTGGACCCTGAAGGGGCACCCGCGGGGGCGCCTGCCCCCTCTGTGCCTCTTGTCCACCTGGTTCCTGAACCTGAGCCTGGCACCGTCGGGAGTGGCTGCTGGAGTCGGAGATTTTGCTTGAGCTTGGGTGCACTGGGGCCACCGGTGGGGTGTGGGGTCCTTCAGGGACCAGCAGGCGCTTTGTTCTGGGGAGGAAAGCCCCCCAACTGCGGTGGCTCTTGCTAAACACCACTTCCTGTTTCACAGGGGCAGGGCAGGTGGATGCTGACCTCCCGGGGGCATTTGCTAGCGCAGTCGTGCGTGGCTCCAGCCCACCACCCAGCGGTTACAAAGCATCTGCTTGTGTCCATCACACCATTGGTTTAGCATGAAAGACGTGGCTTCTGTTCTCAGAGACCCCACAGACAGGGAATGGGGCGTTCAGTGTGATTTACTGGCGTGAAGGCATATTTAACACGTGTAACATGTGCAGGCGGGTTTCCCGCAGGTTGGTGTGGGCCGGTTTTAGGCACGATTGGCTACAGACACCTTCAGAGTCGGGGCCCACTGAACACACGGCTGCTGGTTCCCCACCAAGAGACGCAAGCCGGGCTGTGCCCACCGGGGGCAGGGACGAGCGCAGACCCGTGTGCACCGCCCACGACCACCCTGCAGCTCGTTCTTAGCAGTGCTCCAGGGAGAGGCCCCAGTGCTCGGCGGGGAAGCGAAGTCCAAGGAGTGGACACGGGCGGACGAGCGGAGGCAGAGCGTGGTGAGGTCAGGCACGGCCGGCGCTCGGCTCCACCCATGCAGAGGAAGCGCCGGCCACTGAGCGGGCAGGCGGGCAGCGGGAGTCAGTGGGGCTGATGGCGCAGATGCACGGGGACAGAAGTGCTGATGGCCCTGTGGAGGAGGCCGGCACCTGAGCCAAGGCTTTCGGCACGGTATGGGAGGAGGACCACACGGGTGGGGGGGCAGTCTGGGAGGAGGACCACGCTGGGGGGGGGGCACAGTCTGTGAGGAGGTCCACACGGGGGGCACAGTCTTGAGGAGGACCACATGGGCGGGGGGGGGCACAGTCTGTGAGGAGGTCCACACGGGGGGCACAGTCTGTGAGGAGGACCACATGGGCGGGGGGGGGCACAGTCTGTGAGGAGGACCACACGGGAGGGGCACAGTCTGTGAGGAGGACCACATGGGCGGGGGGGGGGCACAGTCTGTGAGGAGGTCCACACGGGGGGGGGCACAGTCTGTGAGGAGGTCCACACGGGAGGGGTACAGTCTGTGAGGAGGACCACACGGGGGGGGGCACAGTCTGTGAGGAGGACCACACGGGGGGGCACAGTCTGTGAGGAGGATCACACGGGGGGGCACAGTCTGTGAGGAGGACCACACGGGGGAGGCACAGTCTGGGAGGAGGATCACACGGGGGGGCACAGTCTGTGAGGAGGACCACACGGGGGAGCACAGTCTGTGAGGAGGATCACACAGGGGGGCACAGTCTGTGAGGAGGATCACACGGGGGGGACACAGTCTGGGAGGAGGATCACACGGGGGGCACAGTCTGTGAGGAGGACCACACGGGAGGGGCACAGTCTGTGAGGAGGACCACACGGGAGGGACACAGTCTGTGAGGAGGACCACACGGGGGGGCACAGTCTGTGAGGAGGACCACACGGGAGGGGCACAGTCTGTGAGGAGGACCACATGGGGGGGCACAGTCTGTGAGGAGGACCACACGGGAGGGGCACAGTCTGTGAGGAGGTCCACACGGGGGGGCACAGTCTGTGAGGAGGTCCACACGGGGGGGCACAGTCTGTGAGGAGGACCACATGGGGGGGCACAGTCTGTGAGGAGGACCACACGGGGGGGCACAGTCTGTGAGGAGGACCACATGGGGGGGCACAGTCTGTGAGGAGGACCACACGGGGGGGCACAGTCTGTGAGGAGGACCACACGGGGGGGCACAGTCTGTGAGGAGGTCCACACGGGGGGGGCACAGTCTGTGAGGAGGACCACACGGGGGGGCACAGTCTGTGAGGAGGACCACACGGGGGGGCACAGTCTGTGAGGAGGACCACACGGGGGGGCACAGTCTGTGAGGAGGACCACACGGGGGGGCACAGTCTGTGAGGAGGACCACACGGCGGGGGGGGCACAGTCTGTGAGGAGGACCACACGGGGGGGCACAGTCTGTGAGGAGGACCACATGGGCGGGGGGGGCACAGTCTGTGAGGAGGACCACACGGGAGGGGCACAGTCTATGAGGAGGACCACACGGGGGGGCACAGTCTGTGAGGAGGACCACACGGGGGGGCACAGTCTGTGAGGAGGACCACATGGGAGGGGCACAGTCTGTGAGGAGGACCACACGGGAGGGCACAGTCTGTGAGGAGGACCACATGGGAGGGGCACAGTCTGTGAGGAGGACCACACGGGGGGGCACAGTCTGTGAGGAGGACCACACGGGAGGGGTACAGTCTGTGAGGAGGACCACATGGGCGGGGGGGGCACAGTCTGGGAGGAGGATCACACGGCGGGGTGGAGGGGAGAGCACGCTGTTGCCCGCCAGAGCTCTGCTGGGGGAGGGCGGGGCCGGCTTTTCCAGGGACAGCTTGGGGAGGGGCCTAGGGAAGCCGCCCCCAGGGAGAAGGGATCGGACTCCACCCTGTGGGCGCGAGGAGCGCTGGGGGCAAGGTGCGGCCAAGGTTGGCTTTTCAAGCAGCAGTGCTGGTTTATGGGCCAGAAACTCAAATTCCAGGTGCTGAAGAGCTGGCCCACGTGTCCGGTGGCCTGGAGGACCCGCAGGAGAGCCTTCGTGTGGGTCTTCCCAGACCCTGGTGTGCATCCACCAGACCCCAGTGTGTCCACCAGACCCCAGTGTGCGTCCACCAGACCCTGGGTGTGTCCACCAGACCCCGGCTGTGTGTCCACCAGATCCCGGTGTGTGTTCACCAGACCCCGGGTGTGTCCACCAGGCCCCGGGTGTGTGTCCACCAGATCCTGGTGTGTGTTCACCAGACCCCGGTGTGCGTCCACCAGGCCCTCGGTGTGTGTCCACCAGACCCTAGTGTGCGTCCACCAGGCCCCGGGTGTGCGTCCAGCAGACCCTGGTGTGTCCACTAGACTCCGGTGTGTGTCCACCAGACCCCGGGTGTGTGTTCACCAGGCCCCGGGTGTGTGTCCACCAGGCCCCGGGTGTGTGTCCACCAGACCCCAGTGTGCGTCCACCAGGCCCTCGGTGTGTGTCCACCAGACTCCAGTGTGCGTCCACCAGGCCCTGGGTGTGTGTCCACCAGACCCCGATGTGCATCCACCAGATCCTGGTGTGTGTCCACCAGGCCCCATGTGCGTCCACCAGACCCCGGTGTGCGTCCACCAGACCCCGGTGTGCGTCCACCAGGCCCCAGGTGTGCGTCCACCAGACCCCGGTGTGCGTCCACCAGGTGGGTTGTTTGACGTTGCTTAGACCTTTAGAAGAAGTAGGCATTGAGAGTGCAGTGGCAGAGTAGCCCGTGTCCTGCGAGGCGTCCGCTGGAGCACAGCCATGCTGGGCCCCCCCGCAGGCTTTGGGAAGTGAACCTGCCCTTCTCACAAGGGGTGACAAGGGCCAGCCTCTCTGCACTGGGGGCAGAGGAGTGACAGGTGCTCGGCTTTGGTGCCAGCCCAGATCAGGCTGTGCAGCCTGGCTGTACAATTCAAGGCCGTGAGCACAGCGCACACCCAGCGTCGCAATCCGGTGTTCACGAAAGGTTATGTTTGCCTTAAACTAATTAAAGCCATTTGTATCAAATGACTGGAGTGACTTCCCTTTTGAAAATAAAGGAAAAAAAAAACGGAAAGAAGTTGTCTTAAAAAAAAAAAACTGAGTTAATTTCATCAACTGAGTTGAGAACTGCACTATTAATTTTATTACTTCGAAATGTGAGAATAAATCAGTGAGGTGAAGACGGAATTGTCATCTCGATCAGTCTGCACACATCAGAGCCGGCTCAACGTGAGCTCTTTGGAGAACGGCCCACGAGTGCCAGAGCAGTGCATGTAGACATCGGAGGCCACCCTCCCCGGGTGCAGGGGGCATGTGCAGAGGGACACGTGCAGGGGGGGACATGCGCAGGGAGGCTTGTGCATGGGTGTGTGAGCAGAGGGCCACACGCAGGGGGGCATGTGTAGGGATGTGTGCAGGGGGTGTGTGCAGAGGACTATGTGCAGGGGGGTGTTGCAGGAGCCATGTGCAGAGGGCCATGTGCAGGGGGCGTGTGCAGGGGATGTGTGCAGGGGTGTGTGTCCAGAGTGTCGTTTGCAGGGTTTGTGTGTGCAGAGGGCCACGTACAGGGGGCATGTGCAGGGGTCTGTGTGCAGGGGGATGTATGCAGGGGGGTGTGTGCAGAGGACCACGTGCAGGGGGATGTGTGCGGGGGGGGTGTGTGCAGAGGGC
This sequence comes from Sylvilagus floridanus, assembly GCA_949820135.1. Lineage (NCBI taxonomy): Eukaryota > Metazoa > Chordata > Mammalia > Lagomorpha > Leporidae > Sylvilagus > Sylvilagus floridanus. Next base: position 79,122,594 of record OX463235.1, on the reverse strand, counting down.
CACGTGCAAGGGGTGTGTGCAGGGGTGTGTGCAGGGTCCGTGTGCCAAGGGCTGTGTGCAGGGGGTGTGTGCAGGGTCCGTGTGCCGAGGGCTGTGTGCAGGGGTGTGTGCAGAGGGCCACGTGCAGGGGGTGTGTGCAGGGGTGTGTGCAGGGTCCGTGTGCTGGGGGCTGTGTGCAATGCTCCTGGAGTCACCTCCGGTTCAGTCCTGTGGAGGTCCCGGCAACCCGAGTGCCCTTTTGTAATTTGCAGGCATCTGCTCACCGGCGTCATGCAAATGGGTCAGACTGAGATGAATTTACATGAATCATGATTTGAGTCTGAGAGAATGTTCTAACAGATGTTCATTCCCATTAAGTTGTATACACACTGCGTCCTGTTGGTGCTGGGTCCCGAGCTAGGAGCAGAGGCTGCACAGACACCGGGCGTCTCGCACCCTTTCCACAGATGGCCCTCGGCGTGTGCTCTCCTCTCGTCCCCGCGATGAGAGCGCGTGATGCCCTTCTGTAAGAGGCCAGAGACGTTCTCCAGGACTGGCTCTGTGCCCCTCACAGAGGACCTGTGGAGGGGCCTGGGTGCTCAGTGTGCACACACGCTGCTGGTGGTGGTGGTACAGTCCGGTCTGTGGCTTGGGCACAGAGGGTGACACAGCTTTGGAAGTGTTTCCTGCGGACTTGCAGGGAACAGGTGTCGAGGGTCTCCCTAACAGGTGCATGGCAGGACACCTCCGAGAGCTGCACTGGGCCAAGAAGACACTTGATCCAAGGGAGCTGAATTCACACATGGGGCGAGCGGGGACAGACACCCTCTCTGGTGCTGACGCAGGGCTGACGTGGGTCTCCCTGGGGATCCCGAGTGGCAGAGGAGGCTAGCTCGGATAGAGTCGGGAGTCTGTCTCCAGGGCCACCAGGACCCGTTCCCCGAGCGCCTGCCACGGGCCAATGTTCAGCATGTCCGTGTGTGGCCAGAATGTGCCCCGTGGCATCGCCTCCCCTTTTCTGCAGATGGAGACCCTGAGACTTGGCGCAGGCAGCTGGCTGTCCCACGGTTCACAGCTAGAGCATGACCACACTGGGCATGGGCCCTGCCCAGACTCCGAACCACAGCCTCTGCACGGAGCCGACACCTGCCTGGGCCCTGGGCTGGCAGCAGCTGCTGCCTCAGCCCCACCCGGGGCCTGGGCTTCTGCCCCATCCAGCCCCGTCCAGCCTCAGGGCCCCTTCTGCTCTGACTGCCCTTGGGAGCGCCTGTCACTGGCAGAGAACAGGAGGGGATCTGAGCACCAGGGTCCAGGTGGGCAGAGTGGCAGCTGAGCCCACCCCTGCTGCAAGGAGGTGGCCCCCGCAGCAGACACGCAGGCCCAGGAGGCCGCCTCCCGCCAGGTGACAGGCGCCGCCCACAGCAGCACCGGCTCCTCTTACACTCTGCTCCCTGTGTACTGAAGCCCTCTTCCACAAAGCGCTTCCATCTGATGGAATTTACTGCTCTGATTTGGGATGGAAACACATCGAGCCATGCGTGGCTCCTCCACATCAGATGTAACTGAAGGCTTTCTCATAGACACTATGAGGAGAGTTTAACATCTGAAGTCGCGACTAATGATGACATAGCTAGTGTTGTCACCAAGGGAGCACTTGGTTTTACACTGCCCGGATCCACCAGCTTAGGTGTGGGCCCTCGTGTGGCCCCCTGGCTTCTCTGAGTTAATGCCCACAGGGCACAGTGACCTTCCAGAAGACCAGAGTGATGATAACATGTGACCGTCCTGCTGTGCTTGTAAAACTGTATCATGCTTCGTCCATGAGTGTACAAGTCAGTGTGTCTCCTACAGGCTGGGTGTGTGTGTTGTGTGTGGATGTCCTATACAATACACTGCACACAGTGTCGTGTGCAGTGATGGGATGTGTCCATCTCCTGTGTAACACTGGGTGTACTGCGTTGTGTGTAGCCATGGTGTGATGTGCACACGTCAGTGTGTGTCCATCTCCTGTATGACACTGGGTGTACTGTGTCGTGTGTGGTGTGACGTGGACACGTCAGCATGTGTCCATCTCCTGTATGACACTCTGTGTACAGTGTCATGTGTAGCGATGGTGTGATGTGGGCACATCAGCGTGTGTCCATCTCCTGTATGACACTGGGTGTACTGTGTCGTGTGTGGTGTGATGTGGACATGTCAGCGTGTGTCCATCTCCTGTATGACACTCTGTGTACAGTGTCATGTGTAGCGATGGTGTGATGTGGACACATCAGCGTGTGTCCATCTCCTGTATGACACTCTGTGTACAGTGTCATGTGTGGTGTGACGTGGACATGTCAGCTTGTGTCCATCTCCTGTATGACACTCTGTGTACAGTGTCATGTGTAGTGATGGTGTGATGCGCACACGTGTCATGTGTAGTGATGGTGTGATGTGCACATGTCAGCTTGTGTCCATCTCCTGTATGACACTGGGTGTACAGTGTCATGTGTAGTGATGGTGTGATGTGCACACGTGTCATGTGTAGTGATGCCGTGATGTACACACATAAGCATGTGTCCATTTCCTGTATGACACTGGGTGTACTGTGTCATGTGTAGTAATGGTGTGATGTGCACACGTCAGCGTGTGTCTATCTCCTGTGACACTGGGTGTACTGTGTCATGTGTAGTGATGGTGTGATGTGCACACGTCAGCGTGTGTCCATCTCCTGTATTACACTGGGTGTACTGTGTTGTGTGTAGTGATGGTGTGATGTGCACACGTGTCGTGTGTGGTGATGGTGTGATGTGCACACGTCAGCTTGTGTCCATCTCCTGTATGACACTGGCTGTACTGTGTCGTGTGTAGCGATGGTGTGATGTGCACATGTGTCGTGTGTGGTGATGGTGTGATGTGGACATGTCAGCGTGTGTCCATCTCCTGTATCACACTGCATACAGTGTCATGTCCAGCATTAATGTCAATGTGAACAACTGCGTGTCAGTGTCCTCACTGGTTTCTGCTTTCTCTCTGCCTGTGTGCCCGAGGGTGGCTGGGGTTCAGCTGGCCCTGAGCTGCCCGCTCCCCTCTGTCTCTGTCCCGCCCCTGAGCCCAGTCTCAGCTGCCTCAGCTCTGGGACTTTGCACCTGTTCTTCCCCGCTGTCTGGTGCACTCTGCACCACCCACTTTACCCATCACTTTTCCCTGTGGCCTCAGTTGAATGACTAATTCCGCGGCGTCTCCACGTGGTCCCGAGTACGGCTCACTTGCAGGGCTAGTTGGGCACTAACTGCCCACTGCCAGAGCCTGCACCCTCAGCTTTCTCTGATCTGCCCCAGCCCAGGCCATGCCTGGAGCAGGGCGATGCTCGGCACTCAGTACTGGCCGGGAATGGGGCGGGGCCGAGCCCTGTGTCCTAGGCAGGCTGCAGAATTCCAGAGGTCACCCCTCTGTGGGTCAGACCAGGGGCAGCTGCTGAGCAGGCAAGCACACGAGGCCTGCACCTCACGAGGTGGCCATCCTGTGGACAGCGTATCGGTGTTCCTGTTGCTGTGAGGTGGACGTGGGCCAGGTGCTGTCATCCGCTGTAGGGTAGAGACCACGAGGCGGCACCTGATGCTGGGGCCCCACATCAGCCCTCTGGGCTGGCCGGCTTGGCAGGAAGGATGGACTTCTGGGCCCCCCAGCTGCTGCCCAGGCAGGGCCGAGGCTGCCCATGGCCCTGAAGAAGGTGTGTGCTTCCCAGGCCACCCCGTGCCTCCTGGCTCCCGAGCAGTGCCCCTGCCTCTGCTCAGTGCTTCTGGGCCAGCGAGAAGTTAACAGCGCTGACGCGGCGCAGGTGCTGGTGCATCTGTTTGTGACTCACACGGTTCTTCTTTCCCACGAGATCTGGTCTGTCCCTTGGCCTGGGATGGGAACAGCCACTCATAGGTGCACACCGTGCCCAGGTGTCCCATGGGACAGCAGCCGGGCTGCCCGTGTCGGGCACTCTGGGGGTAAGGACAGCTCACCCTGCCTGTTCTCGAGCCCTGGGCATGCGCTGCCACCTTGGGGCAAGCCTCCCATGCCCCGAGATGACCTGAATGCAGTGAGAGCCCTCTGTGGTCAGCAGAGGCCATGGCCAGGCCAGGCTGGGGTGGCAGGAACTCTGGAAGATCAGCCGAGTGCCTGATGAGCTGAGCCTGGCCAAGACACGTGGCTTAGTTAGTGTCGCTCTGTTTTCTCGTATAACAGTTAGTCTGGGGCTCGTTGGAGTGTGCAGGGGACCCTGTCTGGTTCTGTGATTGAGCTTTGGTGCATGAGAGAGAGTGGCACACGTGGGAGAGCAGATCCCCACGCCACAGGAGCTTGACAAGGGGGTGGAAGCCTTGTGCGTGAGCCTGGGGGAGCCAGGTTCCCGAGGCAGGCCTGGTGGTCCCTGGAGTCCCGCAGGGGTGACCAGGTCTCCAGCAGGTGTTGGGGAGACCACAGGTTCCCTCTTCCCAGGCCCTGAGGCAGCTTTTCCTCCTTGTGTGGCGAGACCCAAACAGGGCCGCTTGTGGCCGCGCAATCTTTGCTGTCCGAGCTCAGCTGATGGCACAGGGGCTGTCCCCACCCAAACCCACCTCGCCTTTCCCCAGGACCCCTTCAAGGTCCCCTCGACCCTCGGCTCTTGTTTCTTGCGTAGCCCAGGCAGACCCCGCAGAGCTCCCTGGGGAGTAAGACACCAGCCTGCTCTGTGCCCCTGGAGAGACCCCGGCTGGGAGGGGGTCCTCAGGGGCTAGAAGGCAGATTCCCTGTGTCGGAGCCCCTGTGCAGCACGGGGGGTGGGTCTATCAGACTCCCAGAGGCCCCGCCCCCCGCCCAGGCCTCAGCCCTGTGACAACAGCAGCTGAGGCTCCGGAAGGGCACCGGGGGCTTGGGAAAGACTCAGGACCAAAGGAGGCAGGAGGTTTAATAACTGCCCAGGGCCGCAGGAGCTGCTGGGACGGCCAGGGCCCGCTTCCGGGGGAGCAGTGGGGCGGACCTAAGCTGGGGCCTGCTTCCGGGGGAGCAGTGGGGCGGACCTAAGCTGGGGCCTGCTTCCGGGGGAGCAGTGGGGCGGACCTAAGCTGGGGCCCGCTTCCGGGGGAGCAGTGGGGCAGACCGAAGCCATGCGGAGGAGCTCGGGGCAGGCTGGCTGGCTGCTGTGGTGGAGATGGGCCGCAGAGGCTGCCGTGGGCTGCTCGGTCAGGCTTGGGCGGACATGGGGCTGGTGTTGACAGCGTTAGGGTCCACAGACTCCCCTTCAACCTCCAATCAGACACTAGCTGCAGCGCCCGCTGCTGGGGGCCTGCCTGGAATTGGGGTCACCGGCAGCCATGGGGCACTGCAGGATGTGGGCGTCCCACTGGGCCACGGCAAGGGGCGGGCAGGCCCCGGGGAGGTGAGAAGGGGAGGAGCCGTGAAGACCACACCACCTTGTGAGGAGACAGCTTGTCCTTGATGTCACCTTCAGAAAAAGTAATGCTGACGTGCTGCAAACACGCGGCACTTCGCTCCCACTCTCTGCCACACGTGAGGCCGAGCAATTGAGTGATGATGCCCGAGCGTCGTTCGTCCTCCGTCTTCCGTGATGGCTCAGACGTCCTCTCTGCATGGTTTTCCTTTTGTGCCTCTCAGGCTGCGTGTTCACATGTGCGTGTTGTGTGCACAGTGTGTGTACATGTGTGTTGTGTCAGTATCTCTGTGTGCACAGTGTGCACATGTGTGTTTTGTGCACAGTGTCTCTGTGTGTGCACATGTATGCTGTGTGCAGTGTGTGTACATGTGTGTATTGTGTGCACAGTATCTCTGTGTACATGTGTGTGTTGTGTGCCCACGTCTGTGTGTGCATGTGTGTGCTGTGTGTACATGTGTGTATTGTGTGCACAGTATCTCTGTGTACATGTGTGTTGTGTGCCTGTGTCTGTGTGTGTATTATGTGCCCGTGTCTGTGTGTATACATGTGTGTATTGTGTGCACAGTGTCCCTGTGTGCACATGTGTGTTGTGTGCCCGTCTGTGTGTGTATGTGTGTGTGCAGCATCCACCTCCCACATGGATGGGCACCAGCCGTGTGGTGCCGACTCGGGGACAGGGATGGCAGTGGTGAGCCTGGCTCTGACTTTCCTGATGAGCAGTCTAGGGAAGGGGCACTGCCTGTTGAGGGCTGGGTCAGGGCACGTGGCGCAGGGCTGGGACTGGGGGCTGGGTCAGGGCACATGGCGCGGGGCTGGGGCTGGGGCTGGGTCAGGGCACGTGGCGCAGGGCTGGGACTGGGGGCTGGGTCAGGGCACGTGGCGCGGGGCTGGGGGCTGGGTCAGGGCACATGGCGCGGGGCTGGGGGCTGGGTCAGGGCACATGGCGCAGGGCTGGGACTGGGAGCTGGGTCAGGGCACGTGGCGCAGGGCTGGGACTGGGAGCTGGGTCAGGGCACGTGGCACGGGGCTGGGGGCTGGGTCAGGGCACGTGGCGCGGGGCTGGGAGCTGGGTCAGGGCATGTGGCGCGGGGCTGGGGGCCGGGTCAGGGCACGTGGGGCACGTGGGGCACGTGGCGTGGGGCTGGGGGCTGGGTCAGGGCACGTGGTGCGGGGCTGGGGGCTGGGTCAGGGCACGTGGTGCGGGGCTAGGGGCTGGGTCAGGGCACATGGCGCGGGGCTGGGGGCTGGGTCAGGGCACGTAGCGCGGGGCTGGGGGCTGGCGTGTTCCCTCCTGCAGCAGCTGCCTGGGGAAGTGGGCATCACTCTGATAAAGTGGCCAGCACTGTGGGACTGTGCCCTCTGGAACACGCTCCACCTGAATCTGAGGAAGTACTGTAGATCCTAGAGTGAAGTTTGCATAAATCTCTCTCCCTCTTCCTCCTACCTCCTACCCCCATCTCTCTCTCTCTCTCTTCCTCTAACAACCTTTCTGTCTGTAGCTATCCCCATCTCCAGGTTACAGAGGAGTCAGGTTATGGGGGGAGGAGCTGAGGTGCAGGGGAGGAGCCAGGCTGGGGGAGGAGCCAGGCAGGGGGGAGGGGTGCCCTTGCGGTACCCTGATCCTTCCTGCCGGAGGAAGTGAGCTCCTGTCTGGGTGTTTTACAGCCCTTGCTCCTGTGAGGGGAAATCCAGGAGGTTAGAAGTGGGTAGAAAATTAATTCTCTGCAGCTTGTCAACTCTGTGAAATCGCTGCCTATGAAAAATGTAGGAGGGCTCGGGAGTGATTTGCCGTTTATATGGAAATAATCTCCCGTTATAGGGAGTTGAAGGAGGTGTGCGCAGATCTCATTTGCCAGCTTGCTGGGCGAGGCGGGGGCAGGCGGGCAGGGAGAGCCCCAGCCCAGGGAGCCCTGGCTGGCTCGGGCCGTCCCCCGCACTCAGAGTCCTGCCGTCCTCCCCGGTCAGGGCGTGGGCGATCCCCCAGTGAGGCCACAGACAGGTGAGGAGGAGCTGGCCGCCGCCGTGCCGCTGCAGTTTCGGCCTGCGTGGCTGGTCTGCTGCTGTGGCTCCTGCACAGGTGCACGGACAGGTGGCCGGTGCAGGCTCTGGTCCCAGGGTCCTGTGTGTGGGCAGTGCCACAGTGCTGTCTGCCCACCCTCTCAGACTTGTGCCCGTATGTTCCCAGCTGGGCGAATAGCTCTGGGGGGACAGACAGGGACAGGGCTGGGCCTCAGCTCCCCAGCCCCTGGGTATCCAGGCTTCTCTGCCCACTCACCAGCTCCTGCAGCAGGATATAGTGCAGCGCTGGGGACCTGGCCTGGGCCTGGGCGCCTCTGCCCCCTACCATGTCCTGAGCTGCTTGGGAAGGGCCCAAGGGCAGCAGCTGCTCCAGCCCCTGTCTGCAGTCTCCTCACAGCAGGGTTCTGCCTTGTGACACCGTCCTGAGGCCAGCTTGTCCCTCCCTCTCTGTGGCCATCCTCTGTCAGCCGCAACTGAGCCTTCCCAGCACGGGGAACCCTGGGACCTCTCCTTTCGTGGGTTTGTATTCATCCAGAACTCATTGTCTCCCCCGCCTCCCTGGTTGCTCAGGAGCCAGCAGCTCAATTTTCCACACAGCCGGCGTGAGCAGAGCCCAGGCACCGCCAAGGACAGACGTGTCTCCCTGATGTTTCGGTTCCTGCCGAGGAGGCGGGCTCGGCAGCCAGTGCACTCACCACACCGTGTGGGGGCTGCGCACAATGGGCCCCTGCGTGTCGTTTGTGTGATCTTAAGCATAAATAGCCTCCCCAGTTTTATTCCCGAGTTTGTCAAAGGAGTTCAGTGCTGCTGTTGCGGACGGGCGTCCCCAGCCCTCGTTTCCGGTGGAATTCGTGACCAGGGACAGCTCTCACTGTGTGGACTTCGCCCAGGTGTGGCGTGAGGTGATGGTGCCTCCTCGGCCTGAGCCCCCTGTGCTGGGATTTTGGGGTGCCTGTGGGGACAGGATCAAGATGCTGCTCACTGGTTTTACACACTCTGCCCCTGGAGGTAGGAGTGCTCACACATGGAAGCAGAGGGGGGCAAATAGTGGGCGGGACCCCAGACCCCAGACTGGCTCCACCACTCCTGTGTCTGGGACCCGCCTGGGTGTCCTCCCCAGGGCCACAGGTCACTGGGCAGAGATGTGGAGATGCAGAGATGTGGAGGTGCAGAGGTGTGGCAATGCGGAGATGGGGAGGTGCAAGGTGTGGAGGTAAAGAGGTGGGGAGGTGAGTAGGTGCAGAAGTGTGGAGGTGCGGAGGTGAGGAGGTGTGGAGATGGGGAGGTGCGAGGTGTGAGGTGCAGAGGTGGGGAGGTGTGGAGGTGAGGAGGTGTGGAGATGGGGAGGTGCAAGATGTGGAGGTGCAGAGGTGAGGAGGTGCAGAGGTGCAGAGGTGAGGAGGTGCAAGGTGTGGAGGTGAGGTGGTGCAGAGGTGTGGAGGTGAGGAGGTGCAGAGGTGAGGAGGTGCAAGGTGTGGAGGTGCAGAGGTGAAGAGGTGCAGAAATGAAGATGTGTGAGGAGTGGAGGTGCAAGGTGAGGAGGTGCAAGGTGAGGAGGTGCAGAAGTGAGGAGGTGCAGAAATGAAGAGGTGTGAGGTGTGGAGGTGCAAGGCGAGGAGGTACAGAGGTGAGGAGGTGCGGAAGTGAGGAGGTGAGGAGGTGCGGAAGTGCAGAGGGGTGGAGGTGAGGAGGTGCGGAGGTGTGGAGATACAGAGGTGAGGAGGTACGGAGGTGAGGAGGTGTGCAGGTGTGGAGGTGCAGAGGCGCAGAGGTGTGGAGGTGCGGAGGTGAGAGGTGCGGAGGTGCGAGGTGTGGAGATGTGAGGTGCGGAGGTGCAAGGTGTGGAGGTGTGAGCTCAGGAGGTGAAGCGGTGCGGAGGTGAGGAGGTGTGGAGGTGAGGAGGTGCGGAGGTGAGGAGGTGCAGAGGTGTGGAGGTGTGCAGGTGAGGAGGTGTGGAGGTGCGAGCTGAGGAGGTGAGGAGGTGCAGAGGTGAGCCTTTCTAGGTTTCTTTCCAGCGAGCTGTGTGCTGGGGCCGGTGTGGGGGGGGCTTGGTGTAGTGGATGCTCTTTTTTTTTTTTTTTTTAAGATTTATTTATTTGAAAGGCAGTTAGAGCCAGAGAGAGATCTTCCACCTGCTCGTTCACTCCTCAAAGGGCCACATGTGGGGCTGGGCCAGGCCTAAGCCAGGAGCCAGGAGCTTCATCCAGGTCTCCCACATGGTGTCAGGAGCCCAAGCACTTGGCCTGTCTTCTGCTGCTTTCTTAGGCATAAGCAGGGAGCTGGATTGGAAGTGGAGCAGCCAGGACTCAAACCAGCGCCTGTGTGGGATGACGGGGTTGCAGGCAATGGTCTTATTTACTGTGCCACGGCGCCAGCCCTAGTGCAGATGTCCTTGCAGACTCTTCCCAGCTCACAACAGTGTGGAAGCTCAAGTCGCTCCCTTCCCCTCCCATGGGTGCCCCTGCGTGGCAGGGATGCCCAGCCTCGCGGGCGCCGCCCAGCCTCTGCCCCGGCTCTTCAGAAGGGGTTCAGAAGGGATTGCTCCCAGGAGCAGCCCAGCAGCGGAGGAGGGTGCCCACCTCTCACTTCCTGGGTTGGCCCCTCCCCACGGGAAGGCCGGTGGCCCCCAGGTCCTCCAGGTTGCTGTGGGGTCTGAGCGTCCCCAGTGTTCGCTGCAGACGCTGCCTGGTACCTAGTGGACTTCACATCCCAGAGCAGGAGACGCAGAGGTCTGTCCACTTCCCGGGTGGGAAACCCCAGGCCAAGGGACTGAGCGAGTGTGGAGGGGACCACACCCTGATAAACTCTGGGGTCCGCCATTGCTGGCGGTGGAGAGCAGCTGGCGCCCTGGAGAACGCTCGACCCCAAAGCTCAAAGCAACAGGGTTTATAAAGGCGGAAACCACGGGAGGGGACGGGAATACGTGGTTGCTGGGGTCAGGCTGACCCACGGCCTGTGCGAAACTACCATGATATCAGGTACAGTCCTGACAGTCGTCCAGCTGCTGACCTCAGCCGTCTGGACCACAGACAAGTTGCAATCTTAATGCTGGTCTGGGGCAGCCTGCCTGTCTGAAGCTTGGGCAACCATGCGGGGAGGCTGTTTTTCCGAGCAGGGTGTGGCTGTGCCTTCTGAGTTTCACACCAGGCCTGGGGGGGGGGTGAGTCTCGGGTGCTCTGAAGTGGAGTCCTGCTGCCAGGGTGCCCCAGGACCTCGGCATCACCCAAGCCACAGGGAAGCGTCCACTTCCAGGATCACTTCTGGAACTGTGGGTGTGCTTTTCACCCACAGACAGCTTCGACTTGCCCACCGTCGCCTCTCGCTGTAGTAATTCTGACGCTCCTCATCCCACGTGCAGGCGGCGTTCATGGCCATCTTCTGTGTGTGGCAGGCCCCGGTGAGGAGCAGCCTCGGGGCGGGTGGGCAGCATGGACAGCACTGTGGCTCGGACCCTCCCCGTGCCCCTCGGGGAGCCCAGGAGGACCCTGGCTGACTGCACAGGCTCTCGGAGCTCAGTCCTACTGAGGGCTGGGGCCTCGCTCTTCTCGCTCTTCTCACCGCCGCTTTCCGGGGGGGTGAGCGAGGACTGCTGTGGGCCCTCGGGATTCCTGGGCCCCTTGCAGGACAGCACACTCTGGCGGCTCCCAATACCTCCAACAAAGCAGGAAGGACCACCGCCCGCCCTGTCTCCCTGTCGCTCGGCGCTGTGGCAGGAGGCCCCTGGGAGCTCCTCTGGGTCCAACCGCAGAGTCCAGCGCAGTCAGGACTCTGCATGGAGCAGACGCAACACCCACTCCCCGGAGTGCCTCAGCGCCCACAGCCACGCCACTTGTTGGTTTTCCTCTGTAAACCAAGTCCCTTGTGCCGCACCAGGAGCAGTTATGACGTTGTCGTCAGGGTGTGTGGGCAGGCCCAGGGCACAGAGTGCAGACGTGTCTGAGCAGCCTGCAGAGAGCCCCGGAGCAGGTGCTCCCGTGGCCCAGCTGTGGGGGGAGGCGCTGCTGCAGGCACGCCAGGTTGTCACAGGTGATCCAGGCATCATGTCTTCCCCAGGGACTTGCAAACCGTTGCCAAACGCTCTTCTCTGAGAAGCCCTCAGGAGGAGCAGAGTAGACCCGTGTGTCCCCAGATCTGATGTTTTTACAGACGTCAACCGTCAGCAACGTATAGGGAAGGTTTTGAGGTGCTTCCCCTGGGTAGCGGGCAGTGATGCAGCGGCTCTCCCTCCACCAAGAGGAGTGCCGGGCCCCGCGCCTTCTCTTCCTGATGCCTGCTATGCGCCTGCTCTTAGAGGGGCTCAGCCCATGTGTCAGGGGTGACGAGTGCCTTGTGCGTTATTGGCGCCATGGTGTTGACCGTGGGCCTCTCCTCTGTCTGCTGACAGCGCCAGGCTGCTCCCTGGGGCTTGCTCTTTGCCCCTCTTTGGATGAAATGCAACCCAGAGGGCAGCCGGCTAAGCTTAGATGCCACTCGCTCGTGTCCAGTCACAGGGTCTCTGTGCCGCTGTCGGTGCCTGCAGTCCAGGTAACCACTGGAAGAGCCTGGCGTCTCTGTACCGGAACCCTGGGGCACCTGGACACCCAGACTCCTGCTTTGGGCTGGGTACCAGGGTGCAGGGGAAAGGAGGGCTCAGCTCTGTTGTCCTGCCCCTCTGTGGGTAGGTTGCCTCTGCTGCCCGCAGGGTGGAGGCCGTGGAGCGGGGTCTGAGGTCCTGGCTGGCCTGCCGTGGGGCTCCCGCTCTCTCTGTGATGGAGGTGCAGTGCCCAGCCAGCCTGATTCAGAGGTGGCTCTGGAGTTAGGGATGAGGGCAGGACTGTCCCACGTGGAACCAGAGCAGGTGTCCTGAGGTCTAGTGACCTCGACGGGGACTGAGCCTGGGGAGCAATTCTGCAGAGTTCTGGAGTCGTCACACACCATCCAGTGACTGCTCACCACCCGGAGTGATGCAGCATCTTCCCATGGCTGGAATCTTCTTGGCTCAGGCTTGGTTACTGGGTTCGGTGGGAAGCTGACAGGTCCTTGCCCAGAGCCAGTGTGCACCTGTGGCTCGCGGTGGGGGTCGTGGTCGGCTCGGGCCAGTCTTCGCATGCAGGAGACCTTGGCTCAGGCCTGCACACACTTGCAGAGGCAGGAGCCATGCTCTGATTGTCCATAGCCCGTGCCAAGGGTGGCTGCTCTGTTCACAGCCAGGGAGCCGTTTGCCCGCTGGGAGGTCCGCAGGCCACGGCAGAGCAAGGGCAGCAGATGAGGGGCCTCCCTGTGGTCTACGTTACGGAAGATGACATAAAACCTGAGCTCTTGATCCAGGATCTCCTGGTTTCCCCCTCTTCCCTGGCCCCAAACAGTTACTTGGCAAAGTGCCGTGTGGTTGGACCATGGTTAACCCTGTGCCCACTTTGGGGGGAGCAGAGGGAACCACAGGCTGAGCAGCCTGGAGCCCTCCTGCCCTGCAGGGCGGCAAAGGGCAGTGTGCGATGGCCACCAGCTGCGGACGCTGCCTCCCTGGCCTCGTGTCCTGTCGGGAGCGCTGTGTCCCATCCGTCCACAGCCTGGCGGCCAGCGGCCAGCAGTGCTCTCCATGGCAGAGCCGGAATCCAGGGAGCCCCTGCTGGCTCAGAGCACCGTGGGCCCTGGGCACTTGAGAGCGGCCTGAGGTGCCCAAAACCTGGCACAGCACCCCCCCCCAACCTGGACAGGGGCTGCCCTTTGGCTGTGGGAGTTCTCACAGCCTCCCCTGGCTACAGGGTCACCAGGGACCATCCACAGTCCCCATCACCCTTGTTAGCTGACAGCTAACCGGGGGCCTCTCCTTACAAGCCTGGGGGAGATAGACGCTGGGCACGGCTGCTGGGAAATGATGGGTCCTGGACATTGAGGGTTGGGCCAGTGTTGGGAGGCATGTGGCCCCCGCCGTGTGGCCCAGGCTGACCCTGCACGCCCACCTCAGCAAGAGAACGCTGTGGCTCGACCTCCATCCACAGTCTCCCTGCAGAGCGCACAGCCGACCAGAATGGCCACGTTGTGTTTGGGCTTCGATTGTTCCATTTTTCCAGCCGGCTGTGCACATGCGGTGCTAACCATGATTGCTTTGGTCCAACAGATAAAGGCCAAGAGCGCAGCCGCAGCCGGGCCGCCTGCCCCCCAGCTCTGATGCTGCACCCAGCGCCCGAGAGGAAGAGCCTGCCCACAGACAGCGACGAGAAGGTCGGTCTGGGAACCCCAGGGTGGGGGTGGGGGTCATGCTCCCCGGCCTGTCCCCATGTGGTGTCCGTGCAATGTCACTCCCGCTCTGCAGAGACTGCCTGGTGCAGGCCAGCAGCTCGGGAGCTCTGTGCGGGAGCGTGGATGGGTCAGGCATCCCGAGAGCTCACCGGCAGGTGCTCCAGGGAGCGAGCATGTTCGGGACACACAGAGGATCACATAACCCTACGTGGACACTGCCTAGCGAGGCGTGGCTTCTGCTTGGGTTTCATTGCTGGGAAAACCCAGTGCGCTGCTTTCTCGTGGTCGTAGGCCTTTCTCTCTGCCATTTCCCGGGAGGCATCTTTAGGACACACCCGTCACAGCAGAGTGCTTGCTGGGAGCAGCCCAAGGCCTTCCGTTTCCTGCCACATTTGAAAATCATGAATCACATTTTGTCAGCTCTCGTCTGTCAGATCAGCGGGGCTCTGGGCTGACTCGGCGCTCGCTGGTGGCCCTTCCAGTCCTCTGCCGCTGTCCCCGTCTCTCTCACTGTCCCCGTCTCTGCCGCTGTCCCCGTCTCTGTCGCTGTCCCTGTCTCTGCCGCTGTCCCCGTCTCTCTCACTGTCCCCGTCTCTCTCACTGTCCCCGTCTCTCTCACTGTCCCGTCTCTCTCACTGTCCCCGTCTCTCTCACTGTCCCCGTCTCTGTCACTGTCCCCGTCCCTGTCACTGTCCCCGTCTCTGTCACTGTCCCGTCTCTCTCACTGTCCCTTCTCTCTCACTGTCCCCGTCTCTCACTGTCCCCGTCTCTCTCACTGTCCCCGTCTCTGTCACTGTCCCCGTCTCTGTCCCTGTCCCCGTCTCTCTCACTGTCCCTGTCCCTGTCCCTATGAGTGCTCTGTTCCCCACCCCCGTAGCGTTCTCTGGGGACAGGGTCCCCATAGGCAGGCACCATCGTCCCTACAGTCAGAGCTGCTGTGACGTGAGCGGCAACCCAAACGCTAGCGTCGAGACGTCTTCTGCCTGGATGTGTGGTTTTCCCATAAAGATGGACGCCCGTGCCAGAACTGCAGGACGCTGTCCCAGGGCCACGGGGCTCTGCAGGCCTCACTCACCTTCAGGACTTCAGCACCAGGGGTCTCATGCCCTGGTTAGCCATTTTCTTTCTTTTTTAAAGATTTATTTGTTTGAAAGTCAGAGTTATGCAGAGAGAGGTGAGGAAGAGAGAGAGAGAGAGAGAGAGGAGAGGCAGAGAGAGAGAGAGAGAGAGGTCTTCATCCGCTGGTTCACTCCCTAATTGGCTGCAATGGCTGGAGCTGCGCTGATCCGAAGCCAGGGGCCAGGAGCTTCTTCCAGGTCTCCCATGCGGATGCAGGGGCCCAAGGACTTGGGCCATCTTCTACTGCTTTCCCAGGCCACAATAGAGAGCTGGATTGGAAGTAGAGCAGCCAGGTCTCAAACTGGTGCCCATATGGATGCTGGCGCTTCAGACCAGGGTGTTAACCCGCTGCGCCATAGCACTGGCCCCCTGCTTAGCCATTTTCATCACCAGCAGGACACCACAGCCTGCGCGTGACTCCTGCAGACAGCCAGGTGGTCAGCATGGGGAAGCTGCACGTCGAAGATTCCAGCAGCAGTCCCCTCACGGACCACACCTGCCCACTGACCTGGACCACCCACCCCACCCCACTCAGATCATACCTGCCCCTATCCTGGACCATAGTTGGCATCACCCACCAGTCGAAGTCTCCTTGTTGTGTTCCTGTTATTTAGTGGGCTTCATTGCAGAGGCCCCCAGCGTTCTGCCTGGCGTGGTAGCATGAACTCCGTCTCTGTGAGCTCCATTGCAGAGGCCCCCAGCGTTCTGCCTGGCGTGGTAGCATGAACTCGGTCCCTGTGAGCTCCATTGCAGAGGCCCCCAGCGTTCTGCCTGGCGTGGTAGCATGAACTCCGTCTCTGTGAGCTCCATTGCAGAGGCCCCCAGCGTTCTGCCTGGCGTGGTAGCATGAACTCGGTCCCTGTGAGCTCCATTGCAGAGGCCCCCAGCGTTCTGCCTGGCGTGGTAGCATGAACTCGGTCCCTGTGAGCTCCATTGCAGAGGCCCCCAGCGTTCTGCCTGGCGTGGTAGCATGAACTCGGTCCCTGTGAGCTCCATTGCAGAGGCCCCCAGCGTTCTGCCTGGCGTGGTAGCATGAACTCGGTCCCTGTGAGCTCCATTGCAGAGGCCCCCAGCGTTCTGCCTGGCGTGGTAGCATGAACTCCGTCTCTGTGAGCTCCATTGCAGAGGCCCCCAGCGTTCTGCCTGGCGTGGTAGCATGAACTCCGTCTCTGTGAGCTCCATTGCAGAGGCCCCCAGCGTTCTGCCTGGCGTGGTAGCATGAACTCGGTCCCTGTGAGCTCCATTGCAGAGGCCCCCAGCGTTCTGCCTGGCGTGGTAGCATGAACTCCGTCTCTGTGAGCTCCATTGCAGAGGCCCCCAGCGTTCTGCCTGGCGTGGTAGCATGAACTCGGTCCCTGTGCACGTTTTTTGGGACAAGCATTTCTGAGTCCTCCCTGTGATGCTAATCATTTATCCTGACCTCATTTTCTCAGGGAAATCAAAGATGTTTTCTACTACCAGAAAATTCTTTTTGAAGATGTGGTTCTTCAGTTCTGAAATGCAAGGGCAGTTGTTTGAATCCTGTCCCTTCGGGGTGCTTATCTGTCGGGGCGAGGGGCCGTGGCAGACGCCAGTGGGTGCAGGAGCCAGTGCACGGAGGTCCCTGGAGCCCCTGTGGTGTTTGAGCTGAGCCTTTGCAGCCTTGCCCCATGCCAGGGCCAGTGGGGGACTTCCCTGGGGAAGGCTCCGCTCCCAGGCCCTCGTGGTGTGGGCCCCAGCACTGGCTGTCCAGTCTGGAGCACGTGGTCCAGGAGGGGCCGCTTCCCTGTGTCTGCAGAACCCTCAGACCCCGTCGGGCAGAGTGGCTTGTTTGGGGGTTGTCTCCCTCTTGTCCCTCAGAGACGCGTGGGTTCCTGCACCTGTTCCTCGGATCGCAGGCTGCTGGGTCCCCGTCTTCCTAGCTGCCCTGTCTGAGAAAGGGCCCAGGCGCCGGTAGCGGGTGTAGGCCCACGGACAGGTGGGCTGGGCCCTGGAGACTGGACACCGCGTTTCCAGGGTAGCCTGGCCCCGGGAGGGCTCATCTGCTGTGGTCGGTCAGGTGGTGAGGCGTCTTCCCACCTACACTGTCTCCTAAACTCGGGTGTGGATGACGTTGTAGGGTCAGGATGACGGTTCTTCACCGACCGTCTCAGCGCAGAGCGGAGCTGCCGCGTCAGACAGGGCGTTGCTGTCTCCCGTCTCTGCTGATTTTCCGAAAGAGAGCGTCGTGCTCGTCGCGTTGTTCCGAGTTTGCCGTCGAGCCGTGACCAGCGGGCAGCAGTGGTCGGTGTTCCTCACGCCGGGACTCCGTGCTCTCTGCCGGATGGCTTCTCCGGCTGCGCCAAGACCGTGCCGCCTGGGGCTCCATTGCACAAGTCTGACGCTGTCTGCCCGTGAGCGGACGGCGGGCCCTGCCTGTTGTCCATCAGCGAGCGCGGGACCGGGGCCTGGGCTGTCTCTAGGGCTGACCTCAGGTGACCACTCCTCTCCAGCGCAGATCGATGACACAACCTTTGTTTGGTTTCCAATTACGGGGGGGGGGGGGGCATTTTCCTGTAGGAGCTGTCACGTCCAGGTGCTGCCTGCAGGAACCCACCCTCAGGACAGAGCTCAACCCCAGCTCAGGCCCGGGAGGGGTGGCCTCCTGCTCACTCTCCCCTGCTCCAGGGGGAGCTGGACGTGCCAGGCTGGCTGTGGTTCGGGGGCCCCTGCCCCTGGACGTGGTGTTCTGAAGGCACGGGGCCCTGGCCGCTGGCTCCGCCCTTGTCCAGAGGTGAATGCAGTGGGGTCTTCTCTCTGACAATTCAGGGTGACGGGCGCCTTGCCCCGCGTCACTCGGCTGCATTCGGCGTTCCCAGCCCGCCTGCCCGGCCCCGCTGCTCTGCTGCTCCGAGCAGGAGCCAGGGCTGTGTGCAGGGGCTTTCCTGGGTCTTCACTGGGTCCCCCCTCATTGACGAGTGTTTAACAGCGGCCTCTCTCTCTCTCTGTCTCTCTGTCTCTCTCTGTCTCTGTCTCTCTCTCTCTCAGGGGCCTCCTTCCATCCTGGTGCAAGGGGAGGACAGCGCGGCGAGAGGCACCAGACCTGTGGCCTCCACCCCGGTGCCCGGCTCGCCCTGGTAAGAAGCCCGAGTGTGGCTTGGCCAGAGGCCACCAGAGGGAAATGCAGGTCCCTGCCCGCGGTGTTTGAGAAGTGGCTCTGTGCCTCCCTCCCGGCAGGGGACCTGCACACGGGGTCGCATCCTGCGGAGGGAAGAGGCTCCCCAGGTGACGGGGTGTCCTGCTCTGAAGATGGAGTGTGCATTACAGTCCTGCTCCCCGGCAGCCGCGGCAGGGCCCAGCAAGCGCCCACGCCTTGCGTGCCTTTCGCTTCAAAGGGTTTTCTCGCCGCCGCTGCCGGCAGACACCAGGCCGAGTGGCTGTTAATTGCAGCGCGCCTGGCTCTCCATGGCCGCCCGTGAGGGTTCCGAGCTTCAAGTTTGCTGAGCTCAGAAGTGCCCCACCGGGGAGCCAGACTCTGGTTTTTAAAAATGCCCTTTCATAATGGAGTCATTTGGAAGCAGAATAAAAGGCGGTTTAGTAAAACTGCACCGCGGAACCCGGAGATCTGAGTGCGGAGTGCGGCACCTCGCCGCACCCTGCCCAGTGAGTGAGGGCGCCCCAGGGGCCAGGCCCTGCCTGGTGGCCTCCTCGGTAGGGTGAACCCACGCCCAGCCCGAGAGGCCCAGTCCCTTCCTTGTGCCGCTGGGGTGCTGCCCTCCCGACACCAGCTGTCTGCCCTGCACGTCTGTGTTGTGGGGCTCGGTGCAGTCCCCTCTGCCACCTGGCTGCACTTCAGAGTGCCTCAGAACCCGTGGGCAGGGCTCAGCCCCTAAGACCATGGCTGCTGGGGGTGCTAGTGGCCAGCGGGGTCCTCGGCCTCCTGCACTTCTGCCCAGCTGAGCACAGGCGAGTCGACCCTGGACCTCCACGGCGGTGGTGGTGGCTCCCAGAGCGACTCGGAGCTCAAGAAAGGGCTTTGCTGGCCCTGCGGCTTCAAGGTCAAGGACGTGAGCTGAGCCGCCCACTGAGCAGTGCAGCTGGGGAGGGGAGCCGAGCCCCTGGCCTGGCCAGCACCTGAGTGCACTGCCTGGGGCCACCTGGCCTCACCTCTCCAGACCACCTGGCCTCACCCCTGCAGGCCAACTGGCCTCACTCCTCCAGATCACCTGGCCTCACCCCTGCAGGCCACCTGGCCTCACCTCTCCAGGCCACCTGGCCTCACCTCTCCAGGCCACCTGGCCTCACCCCTGCAGATCACCTGGCCTCACCCCTGCAGGCCACCTGGCCTCACCCCTCCAGGCCACCTGGCCTCACCCCTCCAGACCACCTGGCCTCACCTCTCCAGGCCACCTGGCCTCACCCCTGCAGGCCACCTGGCCTCACCCCTGCAGGCCACCTGGCCTCACCTCTCCAGACCACCTGGCCTCACCCCTGCAGGCCACCTGGCCTCACCCCTCCAGACCACCTGGCCTCACCCCTCCAGGCCACCTGGCCTCACCCCTCCAGACCACCTGGCCTCACCCCTGCAGGCCACCTGGCCTCACCCCTCCAGATCACCTGGCCTCACCCCTGCAGGCCACCTGGCCTCACCCCTCCAGACCACCTGGCCTCACTCCTCCAGACCACCTGGCCTCACCCCTGCAGACCACCTGGCCTCACTCCTCCAGATCACCTGGCCTCACCCCTCCAGATCACCTGGCCTCACTCCTGCAGGCCACCTGGCCTCACCCCTCCAGACCACCTGGCCTCACCCCTCCAGACCACCTGGCCTCACCTCTCCAGACCACCTGGCCTCACTCCTCCAGACCACCTGGCCTCACCCCTCCAGACCACCTGGCCTCACCCCTGCAGGCCACCTGGCCTCACTCCTCCAGATCACCTGGCCTCACCTCTCCAGGCCACCTGGCCTCACTCCTCCAGACCACCTGGCCTCACCTCTCCAGGCCACCTGGCCTCACCCCTGCAGGCCACCTGGCCTCACCCCTCCAGACCACCTGGCCTCACCCCTGCAGGCCACCTGGCCTCACTCCTCCAGACCACCTGGCCTCACCCCTGCAGGCCACCTGGCCTCACCTCTCCAGGCCACCTGGCCTCACTCCTCCAGACCACCTGGCCTCACCCCTGCAGGCCACCTGGCCTCACCTCTCCAGGCCACCTGGCCTCACCTCTCCAGGCCACCTGGCCTCACTCCTCCAGACCACTTGGCCTCACCCCTGCAGGCCACCTGGCCTCACCTCTCCAGACCACCTGGCCTCACCCCTCCAGACCACCTGGCCTCACCTCTCCAGGCCACCTGGCCTCACTCCTCCAGACCACCTGGCCTCACCCCTGCAGGCCACCTGGCCTCACCTCTCCAGGCCACCTGGCCTCACCTCTCCAGGCCACCTGGCCTCACTCCTCCAGACCACTTGGCCTCACCCCTGCAGGCCACCTGGCCTCACCTCTCCAGACCACCTGGCCTCACCCCTCCAGACCACCTGGCCTCACCCCTGCAGGCCACCTGGCCTCACCTCTCCAGGCCACCTGGCCTCACTCCTCCAGACCACCTGGCCTCACCCCTGCAGGCCACCTGGCCTCACCTCTCCAGGCCACCTGGCCTCACCCCTCCAGACCACCTGGCCTCACCCCTCCAGGCCACCTGGCCTCACCCCTGCAGGCCACCTGGCCTCACCCCTCCAGGCCACCTGGCCTCACCCCTGCAGGCCACCTGGCCTCACCCCTCCAGGCCACCTGGCCTCACCCCTGCAGGCCACCTGGCCTCACCTCTCCAGACCACCTGGCCTCACCCCTCCAGACCACCTGGCCTCACCCCTGCAGGCCACCTGGCCTCACCTCTCCAGGCCACCTGGCCTCACTCCTCCAGACCACCTGGCCTCACCCCTGCAGGCCACCTGGCCTCACCTCTCCAGGCCACCTGGCCTCACCCCTCCAGACCACCTGGCCTCACCCCTCCAGGCCACCTGGCCTCATCCCTGCAGGCCACCTGGCCTCACCCCTCCAGGCCACCTGGCCTCACCCCTGCAGGCCACCTGGCCTCACCCCTCCAGGCCACCTGGCCTCACCCCTGCAGGCCACCTGGCCTCACCTCTCCAGGCCACCTGGCCTCACCCCTCCAGATCACCTGGCCTCACCCCTGCAGGCCACCTGGCCTCACCTCTCCAGACCACCTGGCCTCACCCCTCCAGGCCACCTGGCCTCACCCCTGCAGGCCACCTGGCCTCACCCCTCCAGATCACCTGGGTTTCCAGTGCTCAGGCTTTGTTGGCAATATCATTGCCAAGTGATTGATTGATCAGGTCTGGGCTGATAGTCCCCGCCTGCCGGTGTCCGATGTCCTGGCTGCACTCTTGGACCTGAGCGGAAGCCTGGGGTCACTGCCCTAGCGACACCCAGGTGAGCGCCAGGGGCCCTTAGGAGTAACAAGGACATGACCCCCCCACACCCAGTTCTAGGAGCTTCTGTGGCCAAGCCCATTTTGTTTGTAATACATTTTTACACTTTTTTTTTTAAAAAAAAGATTTATTACTTTATTTTGAAAGTGAGAGAGAGAGAGATCTTCCATCCACTGGTTTGCTCCCCAGATGGTCACAACAGTCAGAGCTCAGCTGATCCAAAGCCAGGAGCCAGGAGCTTCTTCCAGGTCTCCCACACAGGTGCAGGGGCCCAAGCACTTGGTCCATCTTCCACTGTTTTCACAGGCCATTAATAGGGAGCTGGATTGGAAAAGGAGCAGCCGGGACGCAAATTGGCATCTAGATGGATGCTGGTGTCGCAGGCAGGGGCTTTACCAGCTATGCCTTGATGCTGGTCTCTTGTTTGTGATAGATTTAATTTTAAGTAATTAATTTATATTTTTTAGAGAGAGGGGCAGGGAACTCCCATCCACTGCTCACTCCCCAAATGCTCACAACATCTGGGACTGGGCCAGGCCAGGGCCAGGAGCCAGGAGCCAGGAGCCAGGAGCCAGGAGCCAGGAGCCAGGAGCCAGGAGCTCAGTCTGCTTCTCCGTGGGGGTGGCAGGGGCCCAGGCGCTTGAGCCGCCAGTGCTGCTGCCCAGGGACCGGAACCCCGTGGAGCCTTCTGATTGGGAGAGCTGCGGCTTAGCTTCCCCAGGAATGTGTGTGATGCAAATGCTGACGGGACCCGGGGGCCACACCGTGCGCGGGCCTTTGCCTGTGAGAGATAAGCCAGAGCGCAAGCCCCTCTCACCTGGCGAGGTCGAGCCCCTGTCACCTGGCGAGGTCGAGCCCCTGTCACCCGGCTGAAGTGGCCTCTTGACCGCCACCGGATTTCAGTGCCGAGGACCTCAGCCCTGTGGCCGCGGGTGCGGGTGGGGCATTGCGCAGCTGGGATGGAGGACCCCAGCCCAGGAGCCCAGAGAGGACCGTGAGTGGCAGCTGTGTTTGGAGGGTGGGGTGACGAGCCCTCTTACCACCAGCTGCTGGCGGGCAGGGTGTGGTGGGGCGGCCAGGACAGCTGGCACTGGTGGAGTGACTGGCAGCGGGGCAGCTGGGAGGGGCTGGTGGAGTTTGGGCCCAGGAGGGGGGGAGGGAGCAGCCGAGGAGCCCCTGGCTGTGCCGCTGTCCTGGTCTTCACGTGGACTGGCGCTGGTGGGGTGCCGGCTCCTGGCCCCTTCTGTCTGACTCAGGAGCGCAATGGGGAGCAGGAGGCCCCCAGCAGAGCCCAGCTGGGGCTACCGCAGGTGGGTGGAGGAGCCCCTCTCCTTGGTGGGCTCTGTGGGGATCGTGACGGGGCCTGACTGCGGGGTCACCAGGCACCAGGGCTGCTGCTGGCGCCGCCCTGGTCCTTCCCCTGTGCCTGACGAACAGGAATCTGCGGCTGTGTTGAGAGGCCTGAGGCCGAGGCTGTGAGGCTCACCAGACCCCGGCAGACCCCAGCAGGGGCTTGTGTGGCCCTGGAGGGCGGGGGCGGCTCTGGCTGCACCTGCGCCTGCTGTTGGCGCTCTGCGTGAGGAGGGACGTCGTGCGCATTGAGGTGTGACATCCTCATTAGTCTCAGCAACGCGCGTGGTGCCCTCAGGGACGCCACATTTCCCCGACCCTGCAACCTGCCACTCGTTCCCCACATCATCCACTCTGCCCCGTCCTGGGGGCGTGCGGGCAGGCAGCCTCTGGCCAGGCACCCACGGCTCAGCCAGACCCTGGGGAGGCAGGTGTGGGGGCAGGCATGTGGCACCGTCGGCCGTCTCCTCTCCCCCTCCCACTTAAAACCACCCATGGCTCGGGAAGGGCGCTGCTGCCCAGGTGGAGACAATTCCAGGGCAGTGGTTACCTTGAAACTTCTAATAAGTACCTTTGCTGGACAGGTTAGAGCTGGAACGAATGAGCAGGGCCCTGGGCAGAGCCAGGAGGACCGATGAGCAGGTGGGACTGGGACTGGTGTCGGCTCCAGCAACAGGGGCAGCAGCCCTTCGCCCCCATCCTGGGGAGCTCTTTGGATGTTGTCTCAGGACAAGAGGCCAGACCAGCAGCTCTGGAAGGCTCCAGGCAGGCATGGCGCTGTTGGCTTGTTTGGCATGGTCCCTCCCCACTGCTCAGGCCCTGAGGCTCAGGAGAGAAGGCCGTGGGCCTGCAGGGAGCGGTCCTGTGCTTGGGACCCCCTCCAAAGCAGGTTGGTGTGGGAGGGGGTGTGCATGGACTCTGGGAGGTGAGCTCAGGGTGTGCCAGGGCCCCCTGGCTGGCAGTGACCAGGTAGGGGGCAGGGAGCGACCGGAGGAGCTGGCAGTGAGCAGACAGGTGGGCAGTGAGCAGACCGGCGGGCCGTGCCTCTGGGACAGCTCTGCAGGCTCTGGGCTGAGTCACTCCTCACAGCCAGGCCCCAGGGCCCTCTGCCCACACCCCAGGGACCCCGTTCTTGCCGCTCTCCCTGGGGGGTGTCCTCCCCAGCATCCACTGGCCAGCCAAGCCCCAGGTCTCTCTCGGCAAGGCCAGGCAGAGGCTCCAGGTTGTCAGATCAGACCTGGTCCTGGAGGAGTTCGAGATGGCAACCTCAGGCCCATGCTCCCCTGCAGGCCTGGCTCTGGGGGATTCCGCGTGGCTGGGCCTGGCCGGGAGCTGACGGGCGGTCTGGGAGCTGCACTTGGTGGAGCCTGGTGATGTGGAATCGGAGGGAAAGGCAAACCCAACACTCGCGCTCTCGTTTCTGTTTTCCTTGGTTCCGTCCACGGCAGCCGAGGCAGGCGGCAGGAGCCCGCAGCAGGGAGGAGCGCACGGCTCACCTTGGGGTCGGAGGAAGGTGCAGGAAGCCCACGTGACAGTGACTGGGCTGGTGGTGGGGGAGGGCGAGGCTCCTCCTGTTCCCTGCCAAGCACCCAGGCTGGGGGCTGAGTGACAGCGCCTGGGGAGCACCGTCCTCACCGCTGAGACCCTCCGTGGGGGAAGCTGGGGAGGTGCAGACTCTGTCCTGACACTGACAGCCGGGGAGGCAGAGCCGACGGCTCCGCTCCAGGAAGAGTGGGGCCCCGGGTGCAGCCGCGCGGAAGTGGCCGGGCCTGGGCTGTGGCTGTTCCAGGCCCCGTCTCCCGCGGCGGGCCGGTCACGGGGGGAGGGGACGAGGAGGCCTGGGTCAGCTCTGCAGCCACCTGCCCTGCTCTGAGCAGGGGGCGCAGCTCAAGACGTCCAGGCTGTGCTCAGATGGGAGCGCTGTGGGTTTTGTTGCTTGATGAGCTTCCAGCCCGAATGGTAATTTTGAGCCTTTCTCTCGCTGCGAAGTGACTGAATGTTTGTGTTGGGGTTGTTGATGGCCGTGGGGAAATTCAAAGATGATTGCCCAACAAAGTGTGAAATCCAGGAGCTTTTGGCTCACATGACAATAAATGTCAATGCCAAGGATTAATTAGCATCTTAAAATCATTTGAAAGACGAAGGATTTACAAAAGATTAGCAGTGAGTTGGAAAAGTGCACACTGAGCCCATCCTATTCAGAAAACCCGGAACCATACACAGCAGCTGATGCCCCCGGCCCAGGAGCACGGGGCCCTGGTTCTTCTCCACATGGTTGGCGGGGCCCCCACAGTGCGCTCCCGGCTTGTGAAGGGGCCCCCAGCATCCGTCGGAGGCGGGCACTTTCCGAGGGGGCTCATCTCCATCCTAAGAAGCGAAGGTACTGAAGATGCAGGAGAGATGTGGCCACGGTCCATCCTGAGATGTGCGTGACACCTGTCCCACCAAGCAGCCCGGGGCCAGCTGTACGTCTCTGCCACGGAGGCGCTGGGCGGGGCTGGGGGCAGACTGGACGCCGAGGACGCAAGAGGCTTTGGCACAACCGCAAACGCCGTGCGCTGATGGTGCCATGAGCCGTTGCTCTGCATCGCAACATCCCAGCCCCTTCCTCGGGCTCATAATTTTCTCTAATTCTGACGTTTTGTATTTATCATGATGTTTTATTAATAATTATGCCTTAAAGAAGTGTTTATTTCAAAGGCACAGTTAGAGAGAGAGAGAGAGAGACTGAGAGAGAGAGAGAGAGACTGAGAGAGAGAGAGACTGAGAGAGAGAGAGAGAGACTGAGAGAGAATCTTCTACCCGCTGGTTCACTCCCCAAATGGCTGCAACAGCAGGGGCTGGGCCAGGCCGAAGCCAGGAGCCCGGAGCTTCTTCCAGGTCACCCACATGGGTACGAGCGCCCAAGGACTTGGGCCATCATCCATGGCTTTCCCAGACCCTTAGCAGGGAGCTGGACTGGAAATGGAGCAGCTGAGACTGGAACTGGCGCCTGTGTAGGCGCCAGCATTGCAGGGGGCACTTGAACCTGCTGAGTCACCGTGCCAGCCACGGTTTGAACCTGCTGAGTGCTGAGTCATCGTGCCAGCCGCTGGGAATAACAACTGACTTGGGAGGGGGTATGATAATTTCAAAACAGTTCCTCTGGATTTTTAAAAAAGGTAAGCCCTGAACATGTTTTGTTTTAAAAGAATGAATATTCGTGCATGATCTTGGCGAAGATGGGCAAAAGACCTTGTGCAGGAGCGCTCCCAGCTGCCGTTGGCACCGAGCAGTAATTGGAAGTTACGGCCACCGAGAGAGGCCGGGCCGGGCCGCGGCCACAGCGTCCATCTTTCACATGTGACTCTCGCTGTGCGATGGCGGCCGCCCACCTTGGAGACAGGCGCTGCTCTTCCTCGGTACACACACTGGCAAGAAACCAAATGTTGCCTCCTCCCCCGGCATCCTTGTCCTTGATTATGCCAGGGGAGGGGCCTGGGAGCCGGCGGATGCTGCACGAAGTGTCACATGGATCCTGACGGCAGGCGTGGAGGAGGCTGTGGGGAGAGGCCGCCCCCTGCACCCACTTACAAGGCCCCGGGCACAGTGCTCGGGGGGCAGGAGCCACTTCCACCCTGCTCGTCCCCAGGCCACCTCGTGGGAAGACCGAGACGGCCGTGGCCTCCACAGGTCCAGTCGCCCCTCAGCTGCATGGGCCGGGAGGGTTTTCTGCCCATCGCAGAGTGTGAGGAAGCCTGGGCGGGGTGGGGAGGAGCTGCGGGGCGTCGCCCCCTGGAGGGCAGGCTGGGCAGCTCCTCGCTTGGGGAGGAGCCCCGTAGGTGGGTTCCGGTCCACACTCTAGGGCTGGACACGTGGTCGCCGGGCTCTGAGCCAGCCTTCCAGCTCCTGCTGCTGGCTGGTGGGGCGTGTGCTGCTTCTCCCTTGCCCACGAGGACGGCAAAACCAACCCTGGACGGCAAAACCTCTGACGCGTCTGCAGACGCCTCCTGGGGAGCCCCGGAGCCGGGAGAGCCAGGCCGGTCTGGGCAGTCCTCAGCCCCGGCCCGGCTCGGCTGCAGAGAACGCTGGGCGCGGGACTCCCGCCCACCTCCGCGTCTCTCGGCCTCTCCGTGGCAGGCACTGCCTGCATGGTTTCTTGTCTCAGAAGGAAGAAGCTGGAGCCGCTTCCCCCTCAGGACACAGCAGAGCAGGTGGTGGGGACCACTGCTTTTCATGGGGCTGTGGCCCACCCCCAGCCCCTGAGCACCCTCCTCTGTGTTAGGAGCCAGAGAACCGAGGCTCCCTGCCGTGTCCTGAGGCCAGGGTGCTGGGTGCTGGGTGCTGGGTGCTGGGTACACAGGGGGCGGGAGCCCGGCTGGGTGCTGGGTGCTGGGTGCTGGGTGCTGGGTGCTGGGTGCACACGGGGCGGGAGCCCGGCTGGGTGCTGGGTACTCAGGGGGCGGGAGCCCGGCTGGGTGCTGGGTACACACGGGGCGGGAGCCCAGCTGGGTGCTGGGTGCTGGGTGCTGGGTGCTGGGTGCTGGGTGCACACGGGGCGGGAGCCCAGCTGGGTGCTGGGTACTCAGGGGGCGGGAGCCCGGCTGGGTACTGGGTACACACGGGGCGGGAGCCCAGCTGGGTGCTGGGTGCTGGGTGCTGGGTGCTGGGTGCACACGGGGCGGGAGCCCAGCTGGGTGCTGGGCACGCACGGGGCGGGAGCCCTGCTGGGTGCTGGGTACGCAGGGGGCGGGAGCCCTGCTGGGTGCTGGGTACGCAGGGGGCGGGAGCCCTGCTGGGTGCTGGGTGCTGGGTGCTGGGTGCTGGGTGCACACGGGGCGGGAGCCCGGCTGGGTGCTGGGTACACACGGGGCGGGATCCCGGCTGGGTGCTGGGCACGCACGGGGCGGGAGCCCGGCTGGGAGCTGGGTACTCAGGGGGCGGGAGCCCGGCTGGGAGCTGGGTACGCACGGGGCGGGAGCCCGGCTGGGTGCTGGGTACACACGGGGCAGGAGCCCTGCTGGGTGCTGGGTACGCAGGGGGCGGGAGCCCGGCTGGGAGCTGGGTACACACGGGGCGGGAGCCCTGCTGGGTGCTGGGTACTCAGGGGGCGGGAGCCCGGCTGGGTGCTGGGCACGCACAGGGCAGGAGCCCTGCTGGGTGCTGGGTACGCAGGGGGCGGGAGCCCGGCTGGGAGCTGGGCACGCACGGGCGGGATCCCGGCTGAGTGCTGGGTACACACGGGGCGGGATCCCGGCTGGGAGCTGGGTACGCACGGGGCGGGAGCCCGGCTGGGTGCTGGGCATGCACGGGGCGGGAGCCCGGCTGGGTGCTGGGTACGCAGGGGGCGGGAGCCCGGCTGGGAGCTGGGCACGCACGGGCGGGATCCCGGCTGGGTGCTGGGTACACACGGGGCGGGATCCCGGCTGGGAGCTGGGCACGCACGGGCGGGAGCCCGGCTGGGAGCTGGGCACGCACGGGGCAGGAGCCCGGCTGGG
The DNA here is from genome assembly GCA_949820135.1 of Sylvilagus floridanus. Classification (NCBI taxonomy): domain Eukaryota; kingdom Metazoa; phylum Chordata; class Mammalia; order Lagomorpha; family Leporidae; genus Sylvilagus; species Sylvilagus floridanus. Next base: position 79,094,617 of record OX463235.1, on the reverse strand, counting down.
TGCTGGGTACGCACGGGGCGGGAGCCCTGCTGGGTGCTGGGTACGCACGGGGCGGGAGCCCGGCTGGGAGCCGTGGGGCTATGCTTTTCGGTGGCTGGGCTTCTCTCTCGAGCCTAAGGTGGACATTGGTGTTGTCTGTGCGGTCTTCCTAGAATGGCAGGGGTGGGGCGGAGAGGGGCTGCAGAGTTGGCCTTGGTACTTCCTGCTGTCTCCTCTGTGTGGAGAGGCCCCGCACCCTCCACCTGCCCCTCTCAGAGCCAGGGGCGCCCAGGGCCTGGTGGAGGGGCCCAGTGAGTGGCAGGCTCCGTCCAGCAGAGAGGAGCCCTGGGAAGGGGAGAAGGTGCCGGTGTCTGTGGGTGTTAGGACAGGTGTGCCGGTGTCTGTGGGGGTGAGGACGGGTGTGCCGGTGTCTGTGGGGGTGAGGATGGGTGTGCTGGTGTCTGTGGGTGTTAGGACAGGTGTACCAGTGTCTGTGGGGGTGAGAATGGGTGTGCCGGTGTCTGTGGGTGTTAGGACAGGTGTGTCGGTGTCTGTGGGGATGAGGACGCGTGTCCATGTGGGAGCTGGCAATGGTGGGAGGCCAGGCCCAGGGAGTGGAGCTTCAAGCCTCTCGCCCTGGGTAAGAGTCTGGTGTTTGCTGTCTGAAGGGCGATTGGGAGAATCCTCTTGGAGAGTGAAGCAGCTCCCAGTGCTCACTTGGTTGAACCGGGATTTGCTGCACCCGGCCGCCCGCGAGGATGCACCACCCCGGGGCACTGATGATCTCTCTGGGATGCCGGCTGGGGGAGGGAAGAGGAGGCTGGCTGCTGTCCAGAAGTCATTGCGCGATTAAGGACGGGAGCCACATTACTGGAAATGGGCGTAAAGTGATACATAAAATTAATTTTGCATGTTACAGCTGGCTCCATCCAGTTGAAACCAACCGTAACTAGAGGATGGCGGATTTCCCTGGGGAGCCACGTTTGCTTACCTGCCTGCAGCTCTGTGGTTCAATTCCACGCATCTCCCACCACTCCCTGGGCATGAGCCTGGGTCTCTGTTGTAGTCTGGGTGTAGGGGTGCTCCTTGCTGTCACCCGACACTCCTGGGTAATGAAGTCCCCTACGGGGGCCCTGGACAGCTCCACTCTGGCTTTGGAAGTGGAGTGGCAGCGTACCATGTACCCTGCAACCTCCCATGTCCACACAGAGGCTGATGCAGGATCTGCGGTCTGGCCAGCTAAACCTATGCCCCCTGGTGCCATGCTGCCCTAGCAGAGCCCGGGGTCAGTGGGGAAGACGCCGGAGCCTCTGGCAAATTCAGGCTTTCCTGGGGCTCAGCACCTGCCGTTGCTGGGGAAGGGGCTCCCCGGGTGTGAGGCCGGAACCCCTAGCAGAATGCAGGGAAATCAGCTCCCCCGGTGGCTCCAGACCTGAGGCCCGGCCGGCCAGGGCGCCTACCAACGGCTTTTCCACTCAGTGCCTCTGCGCGTCACTGAGGTGAGGTTTTCGATCCCAATAGGTGTGTGGTCTGGACGGGCGACGACAGAGTGTTCTTCTTCAACCCCACCATGCAGCTGTCCGTCTGGGAGAAGCCTGTGGACCTGAGGGACCGTGGGGACCTCAATAGGATCCTCGAGGACCCGCCCCACAAGCGCAAGCTGGAGGCGTCAGCAGGTAATGCTGTGCCTGCTGCAGCCCGGGCCGCGGTGCAGCACAGTGCACGTGCGCAGGCGTAACGGGCAGGGGTGCAGGGCCTCGCCCTGGCCATGCAGGGGGCTGACTGCCGGGCCGCCGGGCTCCTGACCGCAGCGGTCAGGGAGTGCAAGGGGCACGCTTCCTGCAGAAACCCGGGTCCTCCCTAGGTCGGCTCTGGCTTTTGGTTTGGGTCAAGTGGGGTCATTGCATCAGCTTGTGGTTTACTTCCCTTGCGAGTGTCTTGGGGTCTCCACCTGAGAGACCGCTGTGCATACGTTGGAGTGCACCAGCGCGCTGTGCCAGGACCCAGCTGTGGCTGAACGCGAGGGCTGCTCGCTTGTTTCAGCTGCTGAGGACCGGGTGCTTGGCGCCGAGGGCGCAGTTCTGATGGTGTCCATGATGGCCTTGCTTCAGACAGGGCCGTGTGCCGGCAGAGACGGGCCTGCTTGCCGGCAGAGACAGGGCCGTGTGCCGGCAGAGACGGAGCTGCGTGCCGGAGAGCAGACCCTTTCCAGTTACAGATGATCCATTTTTCATGAGCAGCTGTGTTGGGATGGCCCCGCTCCCCGAGCTCATAAATTAGAACAGCCTTGACCACGCTGGGGGCCTGGGAGCAGGCGCGGTGCCGGTGGAAAGGGGGTGCATTTCCGAGAAGGGGTTCTTTGTTTCCGGGGACACTCTCAGGGCCTCTGATGACATTTTGATGCCACGTCATGCGTGTCACAGCCACACATGGTGCGTCACAGCCACAGCCACACGCGGTGCATCACAGCTGCACGTGGTGTCACAGCCTCATTCATCACACATGGTGCATCACAACCTCAGTCATGACACGTGGCTTGTCACAGGTGTTGGTGAGCCCGCCTGCTCTCGATGGATGCGTGATTGCAAAATTACAGACTCAGGAGATCCCCTCCCTGCGTCGTGTCAGGAGGGAAGACGCCGTCTTAAAGCAGCTGTGGTCTTGTGTCTTAAACCTGGTCCTGGAGGATCTGCAAACGACCTCAGCTGTCCACTTCCGGCTGCCAGGCTAGCACTGTCGTTGGAGAGCAGAACTTCCAGTTTCCTAGGATCCTCGCAGGGAGCTTTGCAACAGAGCCATTAGGACGGGAGGTTCGTCTGGAGCGGTAATTAATGATGACGGGCGGGGTGGCCGGGCTCAGCCCTGGGCAGCCAGTGGCGTTCCCGGGCTGGTCGTTCATCACAGCCGTCAGAAGCTCTGGCTCTCGTCATTCTAACGCGCTCTGGGGGCACTTGTTCCGGATGCACGGCTTTGTTTTTCACATTTTGTTCAGATTTGAATATGTAACTGCTCTTTTCTGGTCCGACACGGAACACCGAGGCATTCTGGGGGCTACCATGACTTTGGAGAGGAAAATGGAGAGCAAATTCCATAGCACATGGCACGGTGATTGTCTCTCCAGTCCTGTGTGTGCTGGATGGCCGGGAAAGGAGTCACCTGTGGTGTTCGTGGGTGGGGAGGTGTGTGGCTCGCCGGCATGTGGGTGCCAGGGCCCAAGGCTCTGATAACTGTGTTGTTAGATGGTCGAGGCCCTGGTTCCTGTGCTGTCAGATGGTGGAGGCCTAGGTGGCTATGCTGTCAGATGGTGGAGGTTCAGGCAGCTGTGTGGTTGGAAGGTGGAGGTTCAGGCAGCTATGTGGTTGGAAGGTGGAGGCCGCCAGACCTCTGAGTGTGGGACTCAGAGCGTCTGGAAGACCGAGGGCCCTGGCTTGCTGAGCTGGACAGGGCAGGGCCGCAGCTGGGCCTCCAGGGCAGGGTGAACGCTGGGTAGCAGCAAAGGAAGAAGGAGAGGGTTGGGGAGGGGCTCCCCTCTGGAGCAGGTATTGAGGATTCAAGGGCCTCGTGATTGAACAGGCCTGGACTCCGGTGTGGGCAGATGCTGGGCAGGAAGTGATGTGTCCTGGGTCCTGCGGAGAGAGCTCGGCGGGTGCCCAGACTGCAGCCAGGGGTCCTCCCAAGGAAGGGGCGCTCCCACTGGGCCAGAGTGGGGTGCTCAGGCCAAGGGTGTGCTGCAGGCTGAGCCAGAAGGGAGGAGGGCACCACTGTGCGTATGTGTGCATGTGTGTGTACTGTGTGTACTATGTGTGTTTATCTTGTGTGCATGTGTACACGTGTGTATACATTCGTGCACACACGTGTGCATGTATCTGTATTATGTGTATTTATCTTATATGCACGTGTACATGTGTGTATACATTGGTGTGCATGTGTGTATGTGTGTGGCATGTATGTCTATCTTATATGCATGTGTGCACGTGTGTACGTGTGTGTGTGTTGCGTGTGGACATCCTCTGTCTGCTCCCTGCTCGTCATTCCCCCCGGGTGGCCTCCATCTGCGTGTCCTCTCTCCCCGTCCTCATGTGTGGACGCATCCTGGCTCCATCCTCGCACTCCCTATCCGTGCCCGGATGGGTGGTTTCCTGGTCTGCTCTGACACAGGGTCCTGGGTGCGGGTGAGAACACTCGGCACACGCGTGCTCCCCTGAGCAGCCCGCGTGCTCTCTGACGCACTCTGCTGCCTCTCACCCTGCCGGGCATCATCAAGACTTAATTTTCACACTGTGCCTTTTCCCGGGGTCGTTGTCTTCACTTGAGTGACGTGGACCTGACTTTCGTGGGTCTTCAGCTGTGTGTTTTGCTCTGCGTCTGGGACCGCTCGTCTCTCCTGCAGTCACGTGGGCTCCGTCAGCCTTTTGGCTGCACTTACTCGCGTGTCGCTCCTGTTTGTTGTTTCTTCTTGCCATGAAATACATTGTTCTTGGCTATTTTTCTCATGGTGGTAAAGTGTCCACCCCATGAAGTTTACCGTGTTAACCGCTTCTGAGTCCCGCGGAACCAAGTGCGCTCCGTGGTGTTGTGTGCCTCTCAGTGCTGTTTCTAAGCTTCTCTGTAACAATCGCGTAATAACCCTGTTTCCTGTGCCCTCAGGCTCTGGCCACCCAGGTTCTGTTCCCTGTCTCTGTGGCCAGCCGTGTCCTTTCTCTGTGACTGGGTGTGTCCTGTCTGTGGCTGGGTATGCCCTGTCTCTGTATCTTGGCGTGTCCTGTCTGTGGCCGGATGTGTCCTGTCTGTGGCTGGGTGTGTCCTGTCTGTGGCTGGGCATGTCCTGTGTGCCTTGCTTACATGCAGTCCTGTGATGTTTCTGACTTTGTGTCTGGCACATTTCACGTGGTTTGCCTGGATTGTGGTCCATGTGAGAGCGTCATGCCTTTCTGTGGGTGAGCCACGTCCCACATCATAGATTCGTTCCTCTCTTGGGCACTTGAGCCGTGTCCCCTTTGTGGCTGCGGTGAGCGGCACCACTGTGGACGTAGCGTGCAGATCTCTGTCCGCAGTTCTTTCTGGCACGTACCCAGGGGCAGCACGGCTGGCTCCTGTGGGAAATCTGAACCGTGGCCAGCCGGAGTTCCACAGGGCCACGCCTGTTCCACGCCTGTCAGCTGTGCACAGGAAGCGTTTGTGTGGTCTGGGTCTGCTGGTTGTTCACGGGCATCTGAGCCCACGCGCAGCTGTGCTGAGCTGCGTTTGGCCGTTGTGTGGCCCGTCCTATCTCGTTTCCTCCTTGGCTGTTTGGTGTTGCTGACTCGTGCGCCTTGTCAGTGGGTTCTGAACAGCTGTCTCATCACATCTGCTGGCTGCAGGTTTCTTCTCGTCCCCTTCCTTTGGTGCACAAGAGTTTTTCTTTTTTTAAAAAATTATTTAGTTATTTACTTCTTTGAAAGGCAGAGTTACAGAGAGAGAGAGACAGAGACAGAGATCTTCCATCCACTGGTTCACTCCCCGAATGACTGTAACAGCCAGGGCGGGGCCAGGTCGAAGCCAGGAGCTTCATCTGGGTCTCCGCACTTGGGCCGTCTTCCTCTGCCTCCCCTGTGTGCCAGCAGGGAGCAGTGGGGACTCGCATGGGCGTCCACATGGGGTGCTGGTGATGTAGGCAGTGGGTTAGCACACTGCCAGCCCCAGCTTACCATTCTGAGTAAGTCCAGTTCATCAACTGTTTCCTTTAATTGACCTGTTTTTGATAAGTTATTAAGGCAATAATTGTGGAATTCAATGTCATGAAGATTTCCCTAATGTTTTCTTCTAAGAGCTTTATAGTTTGAGCTCTTTAATCCACTTTGAATTAAGTTTTTAAAAGCTCATCCACTAGAGAGGCAGAGAGCTCCTGCCTGCTGGTTCATGGCCCAGATGCCTGTGGCCAGGCCAGGGCTGAGGCCGGGGCTGAACCAGAAGTGGGGCACCCAGGCCGGGTCTCCCAGGTGGTGGCAGAACCCTGATGGTCTGGGCCATCCCCGCTGCGTCCCAGGGTCCCAGGGTCTGTGTCGGCAGGAAGCTGGAGGCGGGAGCTCACTGAGTCAGCACTGTCACTCGGGCGCAGGCGTCCCCTCCCCCAGTCCTGCAGCCCGAGTCGGCCAGATTTTAGATTTTTTGCTTTGTGGCTTCTGGATTTTGTGTCTTGGTTATGGAGGCTTTCCTCAACTGAGGTTACTCAAAATCAGCAAATTCAAACACTAAAAAATAGCCAACATTATTATATTTTATTATTATAAAAGTAACCAACATTATTTACATTAATTTTGTAGAACAGCTGTGTAAGTGTCTGATCTCGTGTGAGACGTTTTCAGGAAGGTTCAGGTCTCACCTCTGACCTCCCTCGGTGTGTCCTGGCGCAGGTCCTGGGGGACCGGTCTCACCCAGCTCAGCTCGGCCTCCCTTGGTGTGTCCTGGCGCAGGTCCTGGGGGACTGGTCTCAGCCGGCTCAGCTCGGCCTCCCTCGGTGTGTCCTGGCGCAGGTCCTGGGGGACTGGTCTCAGCCGGCTCAGCTCGGCCTCCCTCGGTGTGTCCTGGCGCAGGTCCCGCGGGACCGGTCTCACCCGGCTCAGCTCGGCTCTCCCTTCATTTCCCCACGTCTGCCTGGAACACCAGTGGACACAAAGTACTAAAAAAATCCCAGCAGTCCACACACCAGGGCTGGAAAATCCTGCACTGGACATATCAGGCAGGGCACAGCATGGGTACCAAGAGCTACAGGGGTGTAGACAGGCGGCTGGTCTGGGGGTGCGACAGGAGAGGCTGTGTGAGCTCCCTGTGCACAGGTGAGAGGGGACAAGAGCCCCAGTGAGCTCCTGGGGACCCAGGGCGGCGTGGTGAAGGCCGTCTGTCCCCACAGCACCGGCTCCGGTCCCCACTCACTCACAACTAGGGGGCAGGTGGGGAACAGAAGGGGCAGGGAGAGACCCCCCCCAGGCCTCCAGCCTCCAGCCCCGTCAGTGGACAGTGGCTCAGATACCGTCTCTGCAAATCAGCAAAGCCGGATTCGGGGTGGAGGCTGCTCCAGGCCGGGGCTGCCCGGTGCTTTGCGAGGCGTGGTGCACGCGCCTCTGGCTCTACCATCTTCCTTTTCTTTCAGCCGACAGCAGCGATGGGTCCAGCTCCGAAGACGGCAGCGATGGCCAGAACGTGAAAACCAAGAGGAACCGGTAGGTGACCTTGTCCGTGCCTCGCAGGAGCTCCCTGAGGGAACCTGGGCTGGGTGGAGAGAAAACGCATCCCCTAGCCACTCAGTTTCTGGCTGCATGACCAGACCTGTGGGCGTGGTCGGGGCCCTGATGGGCAGGTGGCCACGTGCAGAGAGGGTGAGTGTGGGGCCCCATGGATCCGGTGTGGGCTTCTGGCTCTCTGGCTTCCTCACCTGGGGTCCTGGGCGAGGCTGCAGAGGTCTGAGGGCAGCGGGGTGATGGCTGGACGATGGCGGGGCCCGTGTGCTGTGTGGCTGCTGTGGCTGCACCGGGGGGGAGGCTCCGGGCCCATTCTCCTGGCAGACTCTGCCGGGTCCCCAACACCCTCCGGCGAGGCCGCTGGTCTACCCCTGCTCACACGCCGAGCTCCAGGTGCAGGGGCAACATGTGGTGGGGGGTGTGTGAGCCCCCAGCATGGGAGATGTGGGGGAGCATGTGGCTGGGAGGTGCCCGTGTCTGCAGGTGGGTGTGACCTGGAGACAGAGTCCCTGTCCCCGCAGCGGCTGCCTGGGCTCCCGTGTCCTCTGCCCACGTGCATGCTGGGTAGGTGCCTGTCAGGACCTGGCTGGACCTGGCTCTTGCTGTGGCCCAGCAGGTGTGCCCCTGTGTCCAGGTTACTGTGTCCTGGGTTCCATGGGACCCCGGGCCTGTGCAGGCAGGGGTCAGCAGTGTCTGCCTGAGGAGCGCCATGGAGGAAGTGCTGTTGAGACTCGGGCCCTGCACCTGCCCCCACGTCCTTGTCTCTGACCTTCAGCAAAGGAGGAAGTGGATATGGTGGGGGAGGGGAGTGAGAGCAAGGACCGGGCCATCGGCAGCCTGATGGCCAGTGGGGTGGACTGTGCTCTCGGCTGGAGGTAAGAAGACCACAGAACTTTCTAGAGCAGTGCAGGGAAAGTAGGCGCCATCCCTCCTCAAGGCAGGGAGGCCCTGGGCAGGAGGCGGGTTACACAGCCCTCTAGGGCCAGCGAGCCCTATAGGGGACAGCCGGGGCCTCCGTGTGGCAGGGGTGAGATCCGTGTGTCTGCAGTGTTAAACCCTGGCCCCACCTCAGCCTCGTGGCCTCTGAAGTCTTCTCTTTGGGAAGTCCCCTGGGGGCCAAGGGACGCCTGTGTGGGTCCCAGGGAGGACACCGAGGGCCGTCCTCACCGTGGCTGCCAGCTGGGTTGGATCCATAGCAGTCCGGACATCCACCGGCCTTGCCCCCTTCCGTCCGTGTCCCCTGGGACCGACCCTGACCCCTCAGTGGCTGGCGTTTAAGTCACAGCAACACATTAGTTTCTGTTGCTGTCGTCGGAATGACTGCCACAACGGAACACTGACTTTGACACAGTTGTCCACTCCCACGCTCGGAAGAGCGGAGTGCTCAGGAACACACCAGGCCCCCAGGAGCACCAGTCACTCCCTGCACGGCTGCGTGGGGGACTCTGTCCCCCTCCTCCATGAGGCCTGGGGGACAGTGCCACTATGAAGCTGGGCCGAGGGTCTGGCGTGTTCGTGGAGGCCTGGTGTGCCTTCCTAAGCTCTGTCTGGTGTCGGCTAGGCCTGGCCCTGACCAGCAGCCTCGGTGGCGTTCTGTCCCGTCCTCCGGAAGGTCACTGTGGCGGAGGCCAGGTTGTCCTCCAGTGCCGGCTGCTCCTGGGTGCTCCAGTGTGGGAGGATTGGCACTGCTGTGGGAGTGCTGCCTCCGCAGAGCCTGCCCAGGCCAGTCCGTGCCGATGCGCCCTTTCTGCACAAATAACGTAATTTTTCCTCATCAAAAAGCACTTAGAATTCTCCTTCACCGTGTGACTCATCAGCTGCCACATTAGGATGCTTAAGCAAAGGGAAATAAATGGTGATGAGGATGGCTGTGGACGCCGGGCTCGGCTCCTCCTCTTCTGACGAGCACTGGCACGATTGATTGTGCAAATAATTCAGGTCTAAATGGTACTTTTCCTAAAATTCCCCTGGAGGGGAAATGGATCAGGATGACAAGTCTTCAAATCCGTGAAGTATGTTAAACTCTGGCGAACATCATCTCAAATCACATGTGATCTAGTATTTACTGGAAGGCATTTGTGATGTGAGATCACCCCTCCCTGGGACTAGACCAGGCCACACCCTCCCTGGGACTTGGCCACACCCTCCTGGGGCTGGACCACACTCCTCCCTGGGACTGGACTAGGCCACACCCATCCTGATACTGGACCACACCCTCCTGGGACTTGGCCACACCCTCCTGGGGCTGGACCACACTCCTCCCTGGGACTGGACTAGGCCACACCCCTCCTGGGACTGGACCACACCCTCCTGGGACTGGGCCACACTCCTCCCTGAGACTGGACCTCACCCTCCTGGGACTGGACCTCACCTTCCTGGGACTGGACCTCACCCTCCCTGGCAGAGTGGCTGAGAGCTATGAGAGTTGGGTATGGGCAGGCAGAGGCCGGGAGCCAGGAGCTCCATCCGGGTCTCCTGTACTGGTTGGCAGGGGCCCAAGCACCCAGGCCATGCTCTGCCTCCCTCTCAGACGCATTAGCTGGAAGCTGAGTGGGAAGTGGAGGAGCTGGGCCTTGAACTGCTCTGCTATGCGATGCCAGAGTTGCTGGTGGCAGCTTCACCTGCTAGACCACATGGTGGCCGCGAGGTCTGCTTTGTTTGCTGCTGTTTTAATTAATTTATTTCAAGTAATTGAATTACTTTGGGGATTCAAGCAAAGCGTGTCATTTGGCTTAAAATCAGAATGAAGTTATCCACACCCAGTGCCCTTGGAAGCACTTATGTGCCCGTGACTTTGGGTGTAGATTTCTTAGACGGCAGCTGACCTAAGGGGATCTCCTAGCCTGGAACGCCGTCTCTCCAGGCAGCGGGTAAACTTTGGGGGCACCCGGTAGACGGCTTTGAGTGTGTGCAGTCAGGCTGCCCCCTGGAGTGTCACTTAGGGTGCTCCCGGGGACACGTTCAGCTCTGACCAAAGCCCCGAGGAGAGCCCCGGAGTCAACTTCCTGCTTTCCCAGGTGGGTCCCCATTCTCCTAGGAGACCAGGCTTGCCCTGGTCCACCCAGGATGCACTCTGAATGGGGCTGGGATTTACGGATGTTTTGAGGTGGGGCAGCATGATGCATAGTGGGTTAAACTACCGCCTGCACTGCTAGCATCCCACATGAGCGCTGGTTCGAGTCCCGGCTGCTCCTCTTCCAGGCCAGCTCTGCTGTGGCCCGGGAGTGCAGTGGAGGATGGCCCAAGTGCTTGGGCCCTGCACCCAATGGGAGACCAGGAGAAGCACCTGGCTCCTGCCATCGGATCAGCGAGGTGTGCCAGCCGCAGCACGCTGGCTGCAGCAGCCATTGGAGGGTGAACCAACGGCAAAGGAAGACCTTTCTCTCTGCTTTCTCTCTGTCTCTCTCTCTCTCTCACTGTCCACTCTGTCTGTAAAAAAAAAAAAAGCTCCTGGCTCCTGGCTTCAGCCTGGCCCAGCCCTGGTCACTGTGGCCATTTAGGGAGTGAACCAGCAGATGGAAGAGCTCTCTCTCTGTCTGTCTGTCTCTACCTCTCTCTATAACTCTGCCTTTCAAATAAATAAAATAAATCTTAAAAAAAAAGACATCTTTCAAATCCATGTCCAGGTCGCAGCTTCTCTCTCCTGAGCCCCTCCTGAGCCAGAGCCTCTCCCTTCCTCTGCTCTCCTTTTTCTTCAGAACCGTTCCTACGCTCACCCTCCATGGCCGGGACGCATGCCTGTGTGTCCGTGGGGTGTGGTTTGCTGCACCTGCGCTGCCATCCCGTATTTCTTTAACTCTGTCCTGGGATCGAGTGGGATCAGTGTTCTGGAGGAAGGCAATCCTGGTGTTGAGCTCCGCCCCTCAGGGGGCAGATCCCGACCTCTGCCTCTTTGTGATGCGACAGGCAGCACATGAACCCGCCTTTCCTCACCTTCCCGAGCGAGGACGCCTGAATCCCGTCATGTCCTGGCACGCTGCTGTCCTCGTAAACGGCCGGGTCCTCGGAGGCGGCATCTGAGCGGAGAACGCAGGGTGCACGCTGCTGTCTCTCCAATCTGTGTCAGTCTCCAAAGTGACTGCTGGTTCCTGGGCCTCCCCCAAGACGAGGGGTTTACCGGGAGCCCCTGGATTCCAGCAGTGCTCGTGTGTTTTAATCCATTGCAGTCATTGTCCTGAGCCTGCAGGACAGTGGGACAGGTGCAGGCGTGCGTCTATTCTTGGGGATTGCTGCTCAGTGTCCCAGGTGGGGGGCGCCTTGTCAACAAGTGGGTCGCCCGCTTTTTCATCCGGGAATGTGTCTTGGAGGGGCGACCTCGCAGTGTCTGTCCTACCTCGTTGCTTTGGTTTCCTGGCCGGAGACCCCCGGATGCGACCTGATTTCGCGTCCTGATTCACAGCACTTTCTGTGCTCCGCCGCCTCCCTCCTTGCTCTCTCCGGATGTCACTGCGGCCTCCACTCGCCCGTGCTGCTTCCGCCATGTTGCTCTCTCCTGCTCTGTCCCTATTTGCTTCTAGGCATTTCTTGGATTTCCTCAGGTCTGTATTCAACTCGCTTTTCCCGCGAGGCTTCTGTTGTAAGTGCAGTCCGCGCCTCCGCTCCCTCCTAGGCACTCACACATTTGCAGTGGATGAAGTGTGCCAGGCCCTCGGACGTGGGCTGTTCGTTCACCTACTTATCGGCAAGTCAGTGATGGGGAGCGATGAGGAGGCAGGTCTTCCGTCCATTGGTCCAGCGGTCTACTCCCCAGACAACCAACGCCAGGAGCCAGGCACTCCATCTGGGCCCCCCTCATGGGGGGCAGCGACCCAGGTTCTCAGGTCTGCAGGCACAGTGACCGGGAGCTGGGCCAGAAGCAGCGTAGCCAGTGGCCGGCGCTGTGACGCAGGACGCTGCTCTGAGCTCACTGCTCCACAAGACCGGCCCGCTGGGCGCCTCTTTGTCCTTGTGCCTACGCCTGTTCTCCTGGGAGTGAGATCGCCCTGGGACCGTTTGCTGCTGCTCTTGCTGGAGCCACGTGATGTGGGGGCCGGCTCCCTCTCGGGGTCTGCCGTGCCGAGCGCCTGCTTCTGGAGCTCTGTCCCCTGCGCCCAGGTCTCGCTTTGGCCAGGGTCGCCCCTTCCCTCCCTTGGCCATGCTTCTGGGTGCTCGCCCCTGTCTCCCTTGGGTGTCGATTTTATCCCAGAAGGGCACATTCCCAGGCCTAGCCCCAGTGCTCAGCCTCTCTGGGCTCTCGGGACTCCTGGCAGTTGGAGCTGAGGGCCCCACGCCCATCCCGCTGTGGCTCTGATTCACTACACGGGGGCAGAGGCCAGGGGGCAGTGCCAGCCAGGCTTCTGCCCACAGAGGGGCCCAGGCCCTGCTCCTCCCTTGCTGGGCCCATGTCTGGCTGTCCCATCGCAGGGTGAGTCCTGGGGGCTGCCACTCCCGCTGACAGGTGAAGGCGTGGTCTGTGGGCTCTCAGCGCTCGGCCAGCGGCTTTGTCTGAGGGTCCAGGGGACTAAATGCTCCCCTCTGCCTCGGTTGTTTGGCGTCCGGGGTCTGTTTGTGTTTTCAGTCCTGGGGTTCCTCACAGGCCTGTATGTGGGATACGTGTGCTGGGCTGACATGTTCCCTCCCGTGTTCCCCAGAGAGAACCAGGGGAAAGCGAGGGGAGGAGGTGTCCCTGGGATGGTGGCACTGGTGGCCGTGGTGTGGCAGTGGTGGCTGTGGCGGCCGTGGTGTGGCCGTGGTGGCCGTGATGTGGCCATGGTGGCTGTGGTGTGGCCGTGGTGGCCGTGGTGTGGCTGTGGTGGCCGGGGTGTGGCCGTGGTGGCTGGGGTGTGGCTGTGGTGGCCGTGGTGGGGCACTGGTGGCCGTGCTGTGGCTGTGGTGGCTGTGGTGTGGCCGTGGTGGCCGTGGTGTGGCTGTGGTGGCTGTGGCCGTGGTGGCCGTGGTGGCCGTGGTGTGGCAGTGGTGGCCATGGTGTGGCTGTGGTGGCCGGGGTGTGGCAGTGGTGGCTGTGGTGTGGCTGTGGTGGCCGTGGTGTGGCCGTGGTGGCCGTGGTATGGCAGTGGCGGCCGTGGTGTGGCCGTGGTGGCCGTGGTGTGGCAGTGGTGGCCGTGGTGTGGCCGTGGTGGCCGTGGTGTGGCAGTGGTGGCCGTGGTATGGCAGTGGTGGCTGTGGTGTGGCCGTGGCTTGTTTCTCCCAATGACTAAACCACCCCTATCAGCCACACCTCAAATGCTTGAGCCTGAGGCGCCTCCAGTGTCCCCTGGCCACACCCTCTCAGGGCCAGGGCCTCTGTCACCTCATAGATGCCCCTGCAGAACCACAGCGCTGAAGCCGAGCAGGCCGAGCTGGCCTGGTGCTGTCCTTGGTGATAACGGGTGCGCTGCCCCATGAGGAGCCGCACAGGGTGCAGGTGCAGGGGCACCCCAGGAGCTGCTCCACCTCCTGCTTTCTGCTGGTGAAGCTTCCCAACCTCCAAGGCAGGACACACAGCAGCGTCCCAGCCACACTGAGGAGCAGGCACTAGCCAGCGTCCAGTGACTCCGAGAGGCCGAGCTGCACAGTCATGGGGACTCTGCCCCGACCCAGAGAGGCCCTGCCATGAGCAGCAAAATGCTTTCAACAGGAGTTCTTCCAGCTGGGGAGCTGTGGCCCCCGGAAATCCAGGGCGGCCCCGCCCTGGCTGCAGCTCCAGTTCTGCCCCTGCAGGCCGAGTTGGTCTCTGCCAGTCCTAGAGCCCTTAATCTGCTCCACAGCAGCGGGGGGCGCTGCCTCACATGGGCAGGGAGCAGCTGTTCCTGCCCACTGGCTTCCCGGCTCCGACTCGATCCCCGCTCGGGCCCAGGGACAAGGCCCCAGGGCACCATGGATCGGGCCAGTGGCCATGCCGCTTCCTGGGAGGCCTCCCGCCCGCTGCTTCACTGGGTTGGAGGCCCGACTTGCGCCGTGGAGGGCACAGAAGCGATGCCCCGTGCTCGCCCGCCCAGGGCCCTGGAGCCCACCCTGAATGATGGGCCAGCCTTCCTGACAGCTGCCGACGACTGCTTCTGACTGCACAGGGTCGCGGCCAAACAACTGGAGAATACAGAGCTTTCACCGCTGTCTGTCTGAAGATCATTTGTTACAGACACACAATAGAACGTCTGCGGCCCCAGAAGGCAGAGACTCGCGGAAACTTTGATTCCTGCAGAATTCCACACTGTGTCTAACACTGGAGTCACAGCCCAGCGGTGTTTTCATGATAAATCCCAGCCCTCTTTTCTGGAAGAAAGAACACGTTCTCCCCATCCATTAAATCAAATAAAGGATCATTGCCAGGAGTCTGGAGCAGATGAGAGCTGGTGTGGACGATCACCAGCCACAGAGGGCATGCGGGTGAATCATCCTCACTGTCACATCATATCATCGTCATTACCACTACCACCATCATCACCTCCACCTCATCACCACCACCAGCTCATCACCACCATCACAATCACCATCACAATCACCACCACCATCACCATCACCACCATCATCACCTCATCACCATCACCCTCACCGTCATCACTGTGCTCACCATCACTGTCACATCATGTCATCATCTTCACCACTACCACCATCATCACCACCATCACCATCATCATTGTCACCTCAGCATCATCACCACCATCATCACCATCATCACCATCACCATCGCCCTCATCACAATTATCACTGCCATCGTCGTCACCACCATCACCACCATCCCATAATCACCACCACCTCATCACCATCATTATCATCATCACCACCACTGTCACCATATCATCACCATCACCATCATCACCATCGCCCTCATCACCATTATCACTGCCATCATCCTCACCACCATCTCTGTCACTGTCCTCACCACCATCCCATCCTCCTCCTCCTCCTCATGGCCATCACAGCCCCATCGACTTCCCTGTCTCAGTAGCATGCACAGACCAGCCGTTGCACTCAGTAGATTACTCAGTAGAATGCATCACCTCAGTGTTCCCACCTGTGAAGTGGGGCTGTGGTGATGAATAGACCAGGTACTGCAGGTGAGGTGAGCTGACGCACAGACTGACAGGCAGATCCCAGGAGAGTTATTCCATGTAGTTTTTTTTTTTTAAGATTTATTTTATTTTTTTGAAAGAGTTACAGAGAGACGTCTTCCATCTGCTGCTTCACTCCCCAGATGGCCACAATGGCTGGAGCTGCGTCGATCCAAAGCCAGGAGCCAGGAGTCTCTTCCAGGTCTCCCATGCAGGTGCAGGAACCCAAGGACTTGGGCCATCTTCTACTGCTTTCACAGGCCATAGCAGAGAGCTGGATCAGAAGAGGAGCAGCTGGGATTAGAACTGGCACCCATACGGGATGCCGGCACTTCAGACCAGGGCTTTAACCCACTGCGCCAACACCCCCCTCCCCCCCGCCCTGTAGTTTTACAGACCAGGCCCGAGCATCTGGTGCTGTCACTGTTTGACTTGAGGATGAAGATGGAGAACGCATTCGAGTCTGTGAAGCGGGGAGACCTGTGTGCAAGGGTTTAGTTCGCTTGATTCCTGCCCACTGGACTGGGAACCCCATGGGTAGACGGGGCCTCCTTGTTTGGGCCACAAGCTCTCTGTGCCTGCTATGGTGGGGGCCCAGGTGCAGACACTGGGGAGGAAGTGGGGTGGGGGGGAGGCTGAGTGAGGTGTTACCTGGGCACCTCCCTGGACCCTCACAGAGGCCCTATGAGTGGGCCCTGCCACCCCCATGAGGGCACCACAGGCATAGACAGAAGTGGATCTACCTAGACTGACCTGGGACCCTTGACCCTCTGCTGCTCAGCCAGGGCTCACACCCTCTGGTGACAGGCGCCAGTGCTCCCGCGTGTCGAGGCCCCTGGGACGAGCCGGGAGCCCAGAGTGCACCGCGCGGTCTCCTCCCTGTGGGCCAGGGCAGGCAGCTGGGCACTGCACTTCTCTCTCTGCTGGGGCACCTGTCCCCACCTCAGGTTGGTCCCTAGCCGGAGGCCAGGTGGAAGGTGAGAGTGACCCTGGGGCTTACGGCAGGTGTGCGAAGCCCGGTGGCCTGAAGGTTGGCATGTGTGGTCATCGACGGGACACCAGTGACTCGTGCCTGGCGCTGCTGCCTGGACCTGGCTGCGCCGTGGCCTGGCCCCGTGTGTGTCGCTGAGCGGTGCGCTGCCCTTGCAGCTGGTGGTTGGAAACCTTGGCTGTGTAGACTTTCCCCCGTGGGACATACACACGCGTGTGCACACGTGCACGCAAGGAAGCTCAGAGGGCGGGGCTGGGGCGGCACCTGGAGAACAGAGGCGTCTGCTGAGGACGGGGCGCTCCCACGGTGTCCCCGCAGAGGGAGGCCATGAAGGGGGCGTACTGTGGAGAGGACCCTGGGCCCTGGTGCGGGATCTGGGGGGCCCGTGCAGCGGTGACAGGTTGGATAAGCCAGAGACCCTTTCAGCCCACGGCTGGACCTGGAAAGTCCGTCATGCACCGAGGCCCTTGGTGGGGTTTCTGGAACACAGGAAGCCACGCCCCCGCAGGTGGCCCGGGGGAGGGAGGCTGCCTTCGGGACACTGCCTTTTCCCGGAGGTACGCCTTGGCCTGCGCTAGCTCTCCCGGAAGTGCTGGGATTCCCCCACGACCACCCGGAAGCTCGGCCCACGACGGTGTGCGTGTGTGCCCGCTGCCGAATGCGGTGGTGTGGAACGAGCGTGGCTGGCACGAGCTCTCACAGGTGCTGGCCGCCGATCCACCCCGGTCCCACGGAGCTCAGGGCGCAGCAGGGCGAGCCTCGTCTCCACACTGCGGCTTTTAACTGATGAGAAGTTGTTAGGAAGAAATCCTAACTGCACCCTTTGGAATCCAATACAGCTGCAAATCCACCGCTGATCTTCTTGTTTCGGGATTCCACCTAATCGCCCAAGACGCAGAGTCTGAGTTCCCCTGAAATACCCGGCCCACAGTGCCGTGCCCTCGGGGCTGGGCAGCGTTTTTTCCTTGCCTCTTCTGTGGCTTCTGGATGAGTCCGAAGTGCAGCGCTGGGAGTGAACCCCACCTGAGACAGAGTCCTGCCTTCCCAGCAGGTCCTGAAGACAGTGGCTGTCAGCCCACAGCGGTGGGAAAACCACACGCCTGGCAGGGGTCGGAGCCGGGCTGCCTGGTCCTGGCCACCGAGGGGCCTTGGGTCCTTCCTCCTCTCCATTTCTTCCCCACAGCCCCAGGGGGGAGGTGGTGCAGGCTTCCCCAGAGGGAGGCCCTTGGGTCAGCTCATCTGTGTCCCGGGCTGTGCTGTGCTCTGTGCGGTTCATCTGCATCTGTGGCCCCCACTCCCTGCTAGCTGCACAGGTGGCTCTGGGTGGCCGGGTCCCTGGGGGTCAGCCCCCTGCCGGTGGACAGAGACCCTGAGCAGGGAAGCCCTTAGGATGGTGACAGCGGAGGGAAAGATTGTGCCGCAGAGCTGGGCCGGCTCCAGACGGAGCTCAGGCCATGGAGCTCAGGGCCCCGGGCAGCGCGGGCCGGGGTGTGGAACATTGGGTGCTGGGCACAGGGTGGTGAGACACTGCCTGGGCTGGGGCAGGGGGCCCGGCCAGGGGTCCAGGGCCGTTGTGTATGGGGGCCGGGGACTGTGGCCCAGCCAGTTTAGCAGGGTTCTTGCTCAGATCGGACGATGCAGAGACGGCACTGGACAGAGACCTAACTTCTAGGCCTAACGAAAGCTCCTGGGAGCTGAGCCGTGGGTACAGGGGAGAATCTGTCCCTAAACCAAGTCAGAGCCCAGGCTCACAGGGTGTGGGGGACGGGGACGGCCCGGTGCCTCAGGTGAGGCTGCTTTGCAAGGCCCAAGACGTTTGTCTCCTGCTGCTTCTGTTCCTCTGAGCACCCTGGATGCTTCCAGTGCGGGGGAGGCACGTGTCACCCCGCTTCTGAGTGAGCGACTTCCGGGCCTGCCTGGGCCGAAATGCGGTGGGAGACGAGGGCGCTCTGGTGGGGGCCCAGGAGCCTCGCCTGGGGTCTGGCAGCTCCGCCTTGGGCCTGGCCGTGCATGGGTGGAGGCAGCAGAGGCCGGGCCAGTGAGGCTGAGCGTGCACGGGGAGAAGAGGTGGCACCTGCAGCGCCGTGTGGGGCGTGGCCTCTGTCCCAGGGCTGTGGGCAGCACGAGGCCCTGGCATGAGTGCGGTGCCCCCAGGCGCCCCGCTGGGCAGTTCCCTGCTCCCGTCCGAGGTGCAGCAGAGCCACTTGCACCCCTGGGCACCAGCCCGGCGACCTTCCCCCATGCCTGCGTCAGGCTGTCGACTCAGGAGGTTTTCCCAGGGTGCACTGAAGCTGTGGGTCTCCCGCTGGGCTTAACTCTCTGCACCTTCTGCCCCTCAGGACTGAAGGCCGCGGGAGCCTGGGGCTGGAGGAGGCGGAGCCAGAGGACAGAGGCCCGAGGACGCCGCCCCCCCAGATCCCTCTGGAGGAGCGCGTGACACACTTCCGAGACATGCTCCTGGAGAGAGGGGTAAGGAGGAGGTGCAGATGCGTCCCCGGGGGCTGGAGAATGTCGTCCTCCTTGCTGGGTCTGTGCCCGACTGGGTGACTGGGTGCCAAGTGACCTGAGCCATGGGAAGGGGCCCTTCTCTCCCAGGAGAGCTGCCCGTGAGGTCCTAGAGCCCCCGGGGGCGGGGAGGAGTAGGGGGCAGGATGGCACAGGACGCCCCTGCCTGTGGGTGGGATCCTGCTGGAGCCAGGCCACACCCAGCACCCGGACCTCAGAGGGTGATGTCTCGCTGGCTTGTTTCACCCAAGTGGGGACTCCCACATCCATGACTGATGCCAAGTGTTAAAAGAAATGGTCTCTCTTAACTGTAGCTGATTTCTGAATCTCACTTTGAACCGGGGAGGGGTGTATTTGAATCTCTTCCACAAACTTACTTCTCGCTGTGGCTTTGGGCATAAACTGAGCCAGACACAGGCTTGCAGCCCAGTTGGGTTTCTCTCCAAAGGAAGCCGCGCACAGAAGCTGGGGGTGGACAGCGTGCGTGATAACAATCGTAAACGGCCTCCAGAACTCAAGCAAATCCCTGTGCAGTCAGCACCTGGCCCCGGGCCGACTCCCAGCGGGGGCCGCCCAGCAGCAGGTGCACTGGGGCCGAGGCAGCTGCTCCCTGGCATGGAGGAGGCAGCAGGGGCAGGTGTCCGATGGGCCGGGCAGCTGGGGCTGCGCTGCCCGAGTCAGGGCTGGGGCCGGATTTCTCCATCGTGTCTTCTCGCCTGAGGGGGTGGGGGAGACCGTGCATCTGCTCCCTGCGACTCCCCAGTTCCTTAGCCATGCACTCAGCGCTCACTCTGGTTCCCTTGTGACCCTGGTGCCGCGTGTGGAGCCTGAGCAGACGAGCACGCTGTGGAATATGGCCGGGGTGGACACTCGGGGCAGGGGGCACGCACCGCTGGGGTGGACACTCGGGGCAGGGGGCACGCACCGCTGGGGTGGACACTCGGGTGCAGGGCACGCACCGCTGGGGTGGACACTCGGGGCAGGGGACACGCACCGCTGGGGTGGACACTCGGGGCAGGGGGCACGCACTGCTGGGGTGGACACTTGGGGCAGGGGGCACGCACTGCTGGGGTGGACACTCGGGGCAGGGGGCACGCACTGCTGGGGTGGACACTCGGGGCAGGGGGCACGCACTGCTGGGGTGGACACTCGGGGCAGGGGGCACGCACTGCTGGGGTGGACACTCGGGTGCAGGGCACGCACCACTGGGGTGGACACTCGGGGCAGGGGGCACGCACTGCTGGGGTGGACACTCGGGGCAAGGGGGCACGCACCGCTGGGGTGGACACTCGGGGCAAGGGGCACGCACTGCTGGGGTGGACACTCGGGGCAGGGGGCACGCACCACTGGGGTGGACACGAGGCAGGGGGCACGCACCACTGGGGTGGACACTCGGGGCAGGGGGCACACACTGCTGGGGTGGACACTCGGGAGGGGACACACACAACGGGGGTGTACACTTGGGAGGGGGGCACACATGGCTGGGGTGGACGCTCAGGGCGGGGGACACGTACAGCTGGGGTGGACGGTCAAGGCGGGGGACACGTACAGCTGGGGTGGACGCTTGGAGCACACAGACACTTGGATGGGGTGGGGGCTGTGTTTGTTTGTTTTTTTCTTTTTTTCAAAAACTTGTTTTAGCCTAAAATTTTATTTAAAATAGATCAGGCAACTTTCTTTGAAGACACAGAGAGGATTTGATTGCAGCAAATGCTGCGGCAGAGGGCCGCTGTCTTCCCCCGGCAACCTGTGTGCCCGGCTGGCCCCGGAGGCCGCTCTGCAGGGCGATGGGCAGCAGCGGGCTGGGTGCGGTGGCCACCTCTCCATTCTCTTCCCTTCTGCCCTCAGTCTGCTCTGCACCTGCCTGGCCTTTCCCATGTGAACACCGAAGATGAGTACATAAACCATGACAACCCACCTGCTGGGCAACACAGGAGAGAGGAAGACTCTGAGACGGGCGGGGGCTGTGCTCAGCACTGGGCGTCCCTCCTGGTCCACGGGTCCCATGGGGAGCACTGGCTCCTTTCTGTGTCCCAGCCCCAAAGCAGCCGCGGAAGAACCAGGGTCACAGCAGAGATCCCCTAGGAGTGTGTGTGTTCTGCGTATCCAGGAGTGAGCAAGGCACGGCCATGCGGGCTGCGGTGTGCACGCCGCGGGGCCCTGGGGCGCATCCTGGGGGTGGAGGCAGACAAGCAGGTGTGCGCTGGCTCCTGTGGCTCGTGCTGGTCCCTCGGGGGGGCCAGGCTGTCAGGCGCGTGTTCTTGGTTGTCCTGCGGTGCAGGTGCCTGTGGGTACATCTGTGCAGGGAGCCCTAGGCCATGCACTAGGGCCTCGTTCACGGGCTCCCAGTTTTGTTATTTCTTCACTGCTCTCACAGGGCCAGAGCTTGGACCAGTGTCGGCACTGGTCACCCCTGCCGGGGGCCACGCTGCTGCCCCCTCCGCCGGCTGGCCTCTGGGTGCGGCCTGCCTTCTGCTCTGGGTCAGGTTCTCTGCTGCTCTCCTCCCACCTGGGCTCAGGAGGGGCTGCGTGCAGCTGGCCGTGGCACCACACGTGCGTCTGTCCGAGTGTCTGGCCCACGACCAGGTGCCGCTCCCTGGGGAAGTGTGTTGATGCTGGTGGACGCCCCGGCAGCTCTCCTCTGCCCTGTGTCTGTTCCTTCTGGCAGGACGGCACCTGGGGGAGAGCTGTGACCAGGAGGGACACTCGGCAGTTCCCTGGGGAGTCCTGGTGTGCATGCGGCTGCTGCCCTGGGCGGGCCTGGCCCAGGGCAGGTCTCAGAGGGACGCTGGAGGCACGTGGGGAGTGGGCGTCTTCTGCCATTAGCTCTGGCTCCCTGGTCCTTCCCCGGCACTCCTGTCCACGCAAAGCAGCTACAGGACAGGGCTGCTGGGCCACTCGTGCAGGCAGGACGTCAGGGTCACCTGCCTGTGACCAGGCTGTGCTCCTGCCCACGAGGCCTGGGGGCGCCTGACTCCCTCACGGGGCTCTCGATAGCCGGGGTGCCAGGTGCACCGGGAGCTGCAGAGCTCCAGGTTCCGGCCAGAGCAGCCAACACTCGGGCACCGAACTGTCTGCCTGCGTAGAGACGCACGTGTGAAAGTCACTGTGGGCACCAGGGCCTGAAACCTGGTGTTGGGAGTCCTGGAGGAACACGGATGGACCGTTTCTTACTGATGGGCATGTGTTCCTTCTCTGCCTGCTGATCAGCCAGGCCCAGGTCCCCACAGTTTGCACGGACCCAGGTGGGGCTGTGCAGTCACCTGGGTTTACCAGATGGCCCCAGCGGGGCCTTTCGCTCCTGGGACATTCAGTGCACTTGGACCCGTCGGGTGAGTGACTCAGTTCAGCGGCTGGAGCCTGTGAGGCCCCCTCCCCCGCACTGTGGGTGTACTCTGGGAGAGGCCTGAGCCCCTGGCTTACGAGGATTTTCAAGAAAAGCCCACACGTGGCTCGCGAGCAGAAAAGATCAATCCAGATTTATTGCTCACATCATAAAGCAATGCCACCGTTTACGGCTCTTCGACTTTATAAAATATGCCAGCAGATTTCATAAGTTGCTGGTGCTCGTGAGTTTGATAGCTAACCCCAGAAGACTGCAAGTTGCTTAAAAAATGAGGCCCAGAAAGGTCACTTCTCACGGACCGGGTGATTAATAAGGTTTTTTATTGCATTTGTTCAGCATTTCAGTTGAGAAATGCATGTGCTTGTGGAATGATAAAGCCGGGTCCGGGGCTTTCCCAAGTTTATAAAGGGCAGGGGTGGGCGATTCCATGAGGAGCGGGGGCGGGAGGGGACCCTGGCTCTGCACAGCTGTGGGTGGCGCTGCACAGAGGGGCTGGCTCTGGAGTTTGCGTTGCTGGTGGGGTGGTGGTTGTTGGTGCTGGTGGTGGTGTGGTGGTGGTGGTTGTGGGATTGGTGTTGGTGGTGTGGTGGTGGTTGTTGGTGCTGGTGGTGGTGTGGTGGTGGTGGTGGTTGTGGGATTGGTGTTGCTGGTGGGGTGGTGGTTGTTGGTGCTGGTGGTGGTGTGGTGGTGGTGGTTGTGGGATTGGTGTTGGTGGTGTGGTGGTGGCGTTGGTTTTGGTGGTATTGGTGTTCCAGTGTTTGTGGGATTGCTGAGTCGGGGGTTCATGGTGGTGGTGGGTGTTGCTGGCTGTTGTGTGTGGTGTATTTTATTGTTCTTTACTAACACACAACAGTGGAGCTTTCTTCTAAAGCTTCAGGCTGTAAAGGGGCACGTTTAACTGAGTAAAGATCATTCATTTAACTCTGCCTATCTGGACGAATGCGCTGGAGACGTTCTCGGAGACTGTTTCCCTTCCGCCGGGGGTTCCTTGGAAGCTGAGAAAAGTCCGTACCAGAACGCGAGATTTTGATTCAGGGACGCACGGGCTGCCCCGGGGTCTCCGAGGGGCCCCTCTGCCGCTGCCTTTGGTCAGCCCAGGGTGGTCAGCCATGGGGACATGGTGGACACTGTGGGCAGCCCCCACGGAGAGCCCTGGGGTTTGGATCCCTGTCTGCGTTGGAAGAAGGATCCCCCCAGCCTGACCCCCGCGGTCTCTCCCTGCACCAGGCCGGTAGGCGTTGCTCACCAGGAGCTGGCGTGAGGTCCACACACGTGGGACCCAGGCTCCATTCTAGGTCCTCGGCTAGGGGAGGGGAGGTCTCAGAGACCTCAGGAAAGGCAGCCTTGCTCCCAGACAACCCTGCCCCCACCCCACCAGCAAGCTCAGAGCCTCGCCCTGACAGCCTCACCCTGCGACCTTGGCAGGTGCCACCAGGCTGGTGCTGAGAGGCCGCTCCGCATGGGCTCTGGGCGCCTGTGCCGTCTGCTCCTGCTCGGAGCGTAGTGGCCTTGTGTCCCTTGGTGACTTCCAGATCTCACGAGGCCCCCGGTGGGAGCAGTGGCGGAAAGAACTCTTGTTGATCACTGAGGATTTGCAAGGCATGGTGGTCGCCACAGCCCCATGCGGCACCTCACAGGTGCACACAGCTGTGTGCACACAGCCCCACAGCACCTCACAGTGCACACAGCCCCACAGCCCCACAGGTGCACACAGCCCCACAGCCCCACAGGTGCACACAGCCCCACAGCCCCACAGGTGCACACGGCCCCATAGTACCTCACAGGTGCACACAGCCCCACAGCCCCACAGGTGCACACAGCCCCACAGCCCCACAGGTGCACACAGCACCACAGTACCTCACAGGTGCACACAGCCCCACAGCCCCACAGGTGCACACAGCCCCACAGCCCCGCAGGTGCACACAGCCCCACAGCCCCACAGGTGCACACAGCCCCACAGTACCTCACAGGTGCACACAGCCCCACAGCCCCACAGGTGCACACAGCCCCACAGTACCTCACAGGTGCACACGGCCCCACAGTACCTCACAGGTGCACACGGCCCCACAGCCCCACAGGTGCACACGGCCCCACAGCCCCACAGGTGCACACAGCCCCACAGCCCCACAGGTGCACACAGCCCCACAGCACCTCACAGTGCATACAGCCCCACAGCCCCACAGGTGCACACAGCCCCACAGCCCCACAGGTGCACACAGCCCCACAGCCCCACAGGTGCACACAGCCCCACAGTACCTCACAGGTGCACACAGCCCCACAGCCCCACAGGTGCACAGCTGTGATCTGTCAAGGTAAACAGAAGTAATTTTATTTACTTTTTAAAAAGATTTATTTGAGAGGTAAGTGACAGACAGAGAGAGAGGGAGAGACAGAGAGAAAGATCTGCCATCTGCTGGTTCACTCCCCAGATGGCCGCAATGGCTGGAGCTGGGCCAGGCTGAAGCCAGGAGCCAGGAGCTTCCTCTGGGTCTCCCACGTGGGTACAGGGGCCCAAGCACTTGGACCATCATCTGCTGCTTTCCCAGACCATTAGCAGGGAGCTGGATCTGAAGAGGAGCAGTCTGGACTCGAACCGGTGCCCACATGGGATGCCGACAGCACAGGTGGAGGCTTTACCTGCTGCACCACAGCACCAGCTCCCAAAAAGTAATTTTTAAAGTTTTAGGAAAGAAAGGCTCCAACGCCCTCCCCTAGGAGATGGTTATTACCGTTAGTAGGGTTCAGGGCTTGTCAGTCTTCTCTTCTAAAACAAAGATATTAAAAACCAAGAGCAGGTCTTTTATTTTATAGAATAACCACACGGAGCTCCAGTTGTCTGTCAGCTCCCTGAGGCACAGGCTGACACAGGAACCCCACACGACTCCTGTCTAAGGTTCAGGGATTCGCGTTTGACGACACCGAAGCGGTCTGCCCACTGTCAGTTCACTCTCGCCTTTTAATTCACCCAGTGTCTTTCCCAATTGCGCCATTTTGTGTACTGCTCTGATCATAGTCCTGTTGATTCTACTGATTGCGTGCCTGTGTGTGCATGTGGGTGTGTGCATGCGTGTGCGGGCAAGGGCAGGGCGTGTCTCCCACAGCTGGGCACGGGTGGCACCTGTCGCTGACCCGGCTCTGCAGAGGCCAGGCAGTAGGGTACCAGGCTCCGCTCTGCAGCTGAGAGAGAGGAGCCGACTCTCCCCCAGCTCTGCTGGTCAGGACGGCGTTTTCTTCCCCTTTGCCTGGGGTTCCGCTGTCCCGGGCCAACTGCCCTGGGCCTCTGCCGTCCCGCTGGCTCTGGCCTTCTCTGTGGCCACCCTGCAACACACACAGGTCAGGCCATGGTCGTGGAGCCGCCCACTCTGGTTTCTGACCTGGGTTCTCAGGGCTCCGAAGGGGCAAATGTCCTGACAAGTGAGCGGAAGTGGCCGAGCCTGCTGTGCAGGACGGTGCACGTCCACCGAGCGGCCGACACAGGGGAGCACCCGGGGACGAGGGTGGGCGTCCACGCGCCCAGGGTCAGCAGGGCTGCTGGCAGCCCCGCGGCTCACTTCCCACTCACCTGGGCGCGCCTGGCCTCCTGGAACTTTCTGTGTCCTGACCACTCCGTCCCCCACGCAGAGGGACCTAATGTCCCTGGAGAAGGAGCAGCTCAGCCCCTCTGTTCTTGGCGGGACAGCGTGTTCCGCTGACTCAGGCCAGCAGCACCCTGGTCACCTGCTCAGGGTCACGTCGCTGGCTCGTGTCCTGCGTCACCATTTCCAGTGCTGTCTGGACACGCCTGCTCGGTGCACTGCCACACCTGGGCCCCACCCAGGGGCTGCTCCCGGGAGACTGGGGACACAGACCATGTTCTCACCTCCCCGGCCACGCCCAGTCACCTAGGCCAGGGCCACAGGCACCTGTAATTCCCAGGGGCCCTGAGTCAGAGACGGCACAGACCTGCTCGGGTGAACGAGGAGAAGCCGACGGACACTTTGCTCCCCTCTGTGCAGGCAGAGGGGCAGGCGGTGAGCGGGCAGCTCGGGGCGAAGGCCAGAGGCTCCTCACACGCAGAGGGCTGTGAGAACCCAGTGGGGGCAGGGCTGTCGGGGGTGTGGGGCAGGTGAGGGAGCTGGGCCCTTGTACACCAGGGAGTCACCTCCCTCGCTCTGACGGAGACAGATATGGCAGGAAGGGCAGGGGGCCGGGAGGGGACGCCGTGCAGGGGCCAGTGGGCAGCCCCTGGAGAGTCTGTGTCTCTGACACGACCTGAATCACACAGTGCGGTGAGAGTCGCACGGGCACGAGTTTCCATGGAGGCACTCGAGGGCAAGCCGCCCCTGATGCCCCTGCTGGCCCTGCTGCCCCTGTGGCCGAGGACAGGAGCGAATTGTGAGGGGAGCCCGGATCCACGCGCGTTGTCGTCAGCAGGTGCAGGTTAGGGTGACCATGACACCTGTCTGCAGGGTACTTGCAGACAGGAGACCAGGAGCCATCACCTCCAGCTTCAGGCACACAGCACACTCCGGGGTTCCTGTCTCTGTTTAGAAATCGGAAGTGAGAGAGGAACGGCAGGTTGCTTGATATTCGACTTTGGTCAGCACATTAGCTCCGCAGTACTTGTGTTTGGGTTAGAATTAGCCACATACAGGAGACCCTATTGAGGCAGCTCTGGGTATACAAGTGAGACCCCCACGGCTGTCCCCAGGACCCCCAAAGTGCATAGGAGCTCAGATGTGGAGTGGAGAGCATGGGCCAGAGGTGGACAGTCGGACAGACAGACGTCTAGACAGCCACGTGGGCACAGGGAGCTGGGCATTGTTCCAGAGGCTCCCACACACCTGTGACATGGCTGCATTCGACCATGGTCTCAGTGGGTTGGAGAAGGCCCTGGTGGAGCCTGGGTCACCTCCCACCTCCCCCAACAAGCGCGCGTGGATCTGAGATTCCTGAAGACAGAAGTTGTCAGTTAAGAAAATCTACCTGTCAGACTGTACCCCACGGTGGCCATCCCAGGGTGGAAGTCACACTGACCCCAGGATGGCTGTCCCAGGGTGGACATTGCAGCTGACCCCAGGATGGCTGTCCCAGGGTGGACGGCACACTGACCCCAGGGTGGCTGTCCCAGGGTGGACATTACACTGACCCCAGGATGGCTGTCCCAGGGTGGACATTGCAGCTGACCCCAGGATGGCTGTCCCAGGGTGGACGTCACACTGACCCCAGGATGGCTGTCCCAGGGTGGACGTCACACTGACCCCAGGATGGCTGTCCCAGGGTGGACGGCACACTGACCCCAGGGTGGCTGTCCCAGGGTGGACATTACACTGACCCCAGGATGGCTGTCCCAGGGTGGACATTGCAGCTGACCCCAGGATGGCTGTCCCAGGGTGGACGTCACACTGACCCCAGGATGGCTGTCCCAGGGTGGACGTCACACTGACCCCAGGATGGCTGTCCCAGGGTGGACGGCACACTGACCCCAGGGTGGCTGTCCCAGGGTGGACATTACACTGACCCCAGGATGGCTGTCCCAGGGTGGACATTGCAGCTGACCCCAGGATGGCTGTCCCAGGGTGGACGTCACACTGACCCCAGGATGGCTGTCCCAGGGTGGACGTCACACTGACCCCAGGATGGCTGTCCCAGGGTGGACGTCACACTGACCCCAGGATGGCTGTCCCAGGGTGGACATTACACTGACCCCAGGATGGCTGTCCCAGGGTGGACGTCTCACTGACCCCAGGATGGCTGTCCCAGGGTGGACATTACACTGACCCCAGGATGGCTGTCCCAGGGTGGACGTCACACTGACCCCAGGATGGCTGTCCCAGGGTGGACATCACACTGACCCCAGGGTGGCTGTCCCAGGGTGGACGTCACACTGACCCCAGGATGGCTGTCCCAGGGTGGACATCACACTGACCCCAGGATGGCTGTCCCAGGGTGGCTGTCACACTGACCCCAGGGTGGCTGTCCCAGGGTGGACGTCACCCTGACCTTTCTGCTCCCAGTGGTGTCAAGAGGACGTCCAGGCTCTACACACACCTCAGACTGTCCTGCAGGTGCCTCTGTCTGTGTCCCCCTCCGCCCTGCCCTGCTTCGGGCTCCTGCAGCCAGGTGAGTTCAGTCGTTGGCGGGTGCCACATCCCACCTCTGCACCTACAGACAGCGACCTAGGCCGTCCTCCCAGGCGCCGCATGAGCTGTGAGGAGCAGCCTGGTCCAAGCGGCCGCACCCCAGCTGCCTGGGTGCCCTAGCTGCCTCCCCTCACCTGCCTTTGCCTGGACAGATGCCGAGGCGCCGCCCTGCTCTATCGGATGGAGCCGGGAGCCGTGGCATCGAGGGGCAGCAAGCACGCATGGGGCGGGCTCTGTCCCCGCACCCTGTCTGGGGGGAGGAGCCAGGCTTTCCTTCAGAACTGGGGTGTGTGGGGAGCAAGACCACGCCTGTGCTGGGGGATCCAGGGCCAACCACAAACACCTCGTGGTGGGGGCTGGAGCAGCAGAGCAGAGCAGACCGTGCACGTCCCAGACTGAAGGGATAGCCACACGTCCATTCCCTGTGAACAGGTGACCGGTGAACCAAGGGCCTGTTGGGGAGTGGACGACACCCACCCAGGGACTGCGGGTCACACACGCAGGTCCAGAGAGCCCGTACGGAGGGGACAGGGTCTCTTCACAGCAGAGACGCCCGCCCAGCCCCGCCAGGCGGCCAGGGCACCATCATCAGTGACGAGTCTTGGTGACAGTGTGCAGCCTTGACGTGACGTGGGATGTGACACGTGGGACTGGCACTTTCCTCTGTGGGCCTCCCTCTAACCCCTAACCTCAGCCCATGACGAGCAAAACCTGAGACCAACCTAACAGTAGACGGCTCTGAGATTGACCAGGCCAGGTCAAGGTCACAACCCCGGGGAGAGCTGGGCGCTGTCCCCGTGTGGAGGGGCCCGAGGAGCGAGGCGAAGGGTGCAGGGCGGGCTCCTGGCGCGCAGGGCAAAGGGGGGAAGAAAGTGGTCTGAGCGGGGTGCGGACTTGAGCTGCGGCTGCCCGCCTGGGTCCTGGTGCCGGCAGCATCCCGCTTCCGGCCGGCCGGTGTAAGCTGTTAACCCGTGGGAAACGCGTGGCTGTGTGGCGACTCTCTAGGAGTCTCGCGATCTTTCCTGTAACTAGGAAGCGACCTTATCTTTCGAGCCCAGTTGCATAAGCAGGGTGGACACAGGGACACTGAGGAGCGGTGAGCCGGGTGCTCACCTGGGCGCCAGGCACCGCCCTCGTCCGCAGCCTCTCACAGCTCTCATCTCGGGATCCGCTTTGAGCTGTGAGATCCAGGCTGCCTCTGTCCACAGATCCGGTGGGGCTGCAGGTCAGGGGCCTGCCCTGCAAGGCCCGGGAAGCTGTGTCGTGGCCTGGAGATGGCGTTTTCTGGTCTCCTAGTGTTGGTTTTCTTGGGAAGTTTGGCGCGTCTGACGTTTCGCAGAGTGCTGCCCGCCGGGTCCATTGGATGCGAAAACAACTCTGTTGAATATCTTTCTCCAGGTGTCAGCGTTTTCTACCTGGGAGAAGGAGTTGCATAAAATTGTGTTTGACCCACGCTATCTCCTGCTGAACTCAGAGGAACGAAAACAGGTAACGTCACGGGTGGGCCAGAGGTCAGGCGGGGGACACGGCGTGGTGAGGTGAACCTGCCACCCTCAGTTTTGCTGGAGGGCGGGGGAGGAGCGAGCGCTCTAGTTGTGAGTGACAGGAGCTGGTGGAGGCATTTACCTGATGTCTTGGCCGTGGCCCTGTTACACAAGTGCACACCCCAAAGATGGACATGTGGGGCTGTGCGTGCGTTCCAGATGCCTGCCCGTCAGACATTAGAAACACCACGTGCCTCTGTTCTCAGACCCTGGCAGTGGCCTGGCACAGGCCCAGGGAGCACTGGCCTGCGGGGTCAGTGGGCCCAGGAAGGCGGCACTGGGCCAGCCTGGCTGCCTGGAGCCGTTGTGAAGAGGGGTTCGTCCAGGGCTGCCCTGGCTCCCCGAGAAATCAGCTCATGGGGCCAGCAGGGTTCCCAGGCTGGACGGACAGACAGAGGGACATGCCATGTTGGCTGAGCAGTGGCCAGGCTTGTTATCGTGGGGGTGGGGCCCATGCTACAGCAGCCTGGGCTCACGCAGCCTCTGTGCTCAGCCTGGGGTCTGTGGGGACTGTGACGACCCTAGAAGGATTCAGGTAAATTCTGGAAGGCTCCAGTCCCTGTACGTCGGCTTCTTGTCCCAGTCAGACTGTGCGCAAGGCCGGTTCTGGCGCTTGGGGTTCGGAAATGGCTCACGCGACGACTGCAGCGTCAGCAACACGGAGGTGCTCACTGCCACGTGGCCGGTGCCCCCCAGGCCTCCCCTCGCTTGGGAAACACGGGCTTCCTGTCAGTCCGTGCCTGGCGCACGAGGTTCCTCTGACAAATGCCTGGGATGCGCTCAGTGAAGCCAGGCCGTCTGCGCCTTGGGACCCCTGGCACTGCCCCCCCCCCGCTGTGGGACCCCGGGCGCTGCCCCGCCCACCTCGGTGCCCAGGAGTTAGAAGCTCCGCTCGGCCGGGCCGGGGTTGACCGTGTTAGAATCTGGAACTTGGCCCTTGAAGTAATTACCTTTTGTCGGCTTTTAGGTGGGTTTCATTTTCCAGAAAGAAATATTTTGAAATCCAAGAGACGTGCCCACAGTGGTTCGAAATAATGCTGACTGAGCTGAATGCGGGATTTGTATCTCATTCCGGAGCCGAGGGAAACTGTGGGCTTTAACCATTGATATTTCACTCCTTCCTTGCGAGAATAAAAATACAAAGCTCAACTCTGGACACACAGAGGCCGTTGCGGACGTGACGGACGCCCGGCCCGCGGTGAGGAGCTAGCTGATGTCGGGAGCCTGCCGGCAGCTCGCGACGCTGCACAGGGCGTCCTGTGGCTCTGGCCCGCTGCTCTGAGGGCATCGTTAGGAAGTCAGAGAAGTAGGCGAGACTGCCCAGCCCTCAGCAAAAGCCCAGCGCTGGCGTCTGTCACGTCTCAGGCCAGCTGCCCCCAGGGCCCCAGTGTGCCTGCCGGAGTGAGCGGGCTCGCTGCAGGTTCAGGAGCCGCGGCCTGGTTGAGAGCACAGCGTGATCTGATGGGCAGTGCCCACCCACCCTCCTCTCCACCCGGGTGTCCCCACCGTGGTGTCAGCTTGCACCAGGAGGCGGCTGTGGGGCCTAGGGCAGCGTGGCCGTGTCGCCACGCTGGGGAGAGCCCAGAAGGCCCGGGCAGGAAAGGGGGAAGCAGGCTGCCTGCAGCCCATGTGCTGAGCGTCCTCCCTGGCCTGCAGCCTCTCTAACGGGACCTTGTGGCTTCTCCAAGTTGAGAAAATAAACAAAGGCTGGCCCCCGGAAGCACAGCCCTGCTTATGGGGTCGTGGGGTCAGCAGGCGTCAGACCCAGAGTCCACGTGGGGGCCACCACCTCTCAGCGTTCCGTGGGCAGAGCCGGGCGAGAGCTGGGGCCTCACCACGTCCCTGGGCTGCAGAGGCCACGGGAGCTGCCTGGACCGAGGCGGGCCCAGGGAGAGCAGACCAGGCCTGTTTCCATGGTGACAGCCGTGTTGCGTTTTATTAAACTCTAACAAGATAATGAGCAATGCTCTCTCTGTAGAAAGTCGTGCCCCTCTTTGGTTAAAACTGGAATAATTTGTTCAAGAAGGGGAAAACAGCCCTGCCGTGTGCGATCCTAGCAGCATTGGCAGCGGGGGAGAGAGGAGAACCCGCCGAGACCCCGAGGAGGTTTGCGCTCTGCACACGTGGCCGTCCAGGCTCAGGCTCCACAGAGCAGACCGTTCCCGGCGGAGCCGCACGACCCCGCCTGCACGGTTCTGTCCCTGTGAGTGTGGGACGACTGTGCATTTACGTAACCATGCCTGGAAGGGGACTGAGCCCGCGCCACGGTGCCAAGAGGGACGCGCACCTGCTCTGAGCCATAGTCGCCGCGGTGAGCCGGGCCGCGTGGCATGGTTATCCTCACGTGAATGGCCCTTATGGAAATGGAATCTGGAGCAAGCCGCGGTCGAAGGATCCACTGGGGAGCTGCCCAGGGCCTCAGCTAGTGCCAACTTCCCAGCTGCGCCCATCAGGCAGAGCAGGGGACCCGCGAGTTTGTGGCCAGAGAGGCGCTGTCACTGGCCTGAAGGATAGTGTGTGGTGCTGATTGGTGATTTCTGCTGGTGTGGCAGGTCCACGTTCTCCTGTCCTGGAGGCTTGGATGGCGTTGGGAATGACGTGGCTCTGTCCCGCCTGTGACCTCCCAGTGCCCCAGTGACCGCTGCCCTGATGTGGGGGCGGTGAGTGACGACTGTGACGGGAGAGTCCGCCCTGGTGCAGGCCTCTCACCCGGGGTCCCTCGTGGACCCCTGCCCCACCCCTGCCCCGCCATGGCGCCCCAAAGTGGGATTTCCTGTGGGGGCAGGGCTCAGAGGGCACTTGTGGTGGACATGAGGGCCTGCACAGTGCCCGAGGGGTGACCGGAGGTGGTCCGTGCCCGCGTGCTACTAGCGCCCGCGGGGACCACGGGCAATGGGGGCCATGTGTCCAGACTGCTGTCCGCAGGCGAGGGCTGCCGTCACCCAGGGCTTCTTGAAGGACCCGATGCAGCCTGACCCACACGCGGGGCTGCATGCAGAGCCCATGGCAGAGGGCTGGCGGGGCCTCGTAGCCCAGCAGCCGCGAGAAGGGCTCGCCCCACATCCTCGCAGCTGTTGCCACTCACTTCCGCTGCGCCGCTGGGTAACGCTCTCCGTGTGTGTGTGTGTGTGTGTGTGTGTTGGGTAACGCTCTCCGTGTGTGTGTGTGTGTGTGTGTGCTGGGTAACGCTCTCCGTGTGTGTGTGTGTGTGCTGGGTAACACTCTCCGTGTGTGTGTGTGTGTGTGTGTGTGTGCTGGGTAACGCTCTCCATGTGTGTGTGTGTGTGTGTGTGTGTGTGTGTTGGGTAACACTCTCCGTGTGTGTGTGTGTGTGTGTGCGTGCTGGGTAACGCTCTCCGTGTGTGTGTGTGTGTGTGTGTGTGTGTTGGGTAACGCTCTCCGTGTGTGTGTGTGTGTGTGTGTGTGTGTGCTGGGTAACGCTCTCCGTGTGTGTGTGTGTGTGTGTGTGTGTGTGCTGGGTAACACTCTCCGTGTGTGTGTGTGTGTGTGTGTGTGTGCTGGGTAACGCTCTCCATGTGTGTGTGTATGTGTGTGTGTGTGTGTGTGTGCTGGGTAACGCTCTCCATGTGTGTGTGTATGTGTGTGTGTGTGTGTTGGGTAACACTCTCC
Source organism: Sylvilagus floridanus (assembly GCA_949820135.1). NCBI lineage: Eukaryota > Metazoa > Chordata > Mammalia > Lagomorpha > Leporidae > Sylvilagus > Sylvilagus floridanus. The sequence continues at coordinate 79,061,253 of OX463235.1, read as the reverse complement.
GTGTGTGTGTGTGTGTGTGTGCGTGCTGGGTAACGCTCTCCGTGTGTGTGTGTGTGTGTGTGTGCGTGCTGGGTAACGCTCTCCGTGTGTGTGTGTGTGTGTGTGTGTGTGTGCTGGGTAACGCTCTCCGTGTGTGTGTGTGTGTGTGTGTGCTGGGTAACGCTCTCCGTGTGTGTGTGTGTGTGTGTGTGTGCTGGGTAACGCTCTCCGTGTGTGTGTGTGTGTGTGTGTGTGTGCTGGGTAATGCTCTCTGTGTGTGTGTGTGTGTGTGTGTGCTGGGTAACGCTCTCCGTGTGTGTGTATGTGTGTATGTGTGTGTGTGTGCTGGGTAACACTCTCCGTGTGTGTGTGTGTGTGTGTGTGCTGGGTAACGCTCTCCGTGTGTGTGTGTGTGTGTGCTGGGTAACGCTCTCCGTGTGTGTATGTGTGTGTGTGTGCTGGGTAACACTCTCCGTGTGTGTGTGTGTGTGTGTGTGCTGGGTAACGCTCTCCGTGTGTGTGTGTGTGTGTGTGTGCTGGGTAACACTCTCCGTGTGTGTGTGTGTGTGCTGGGTAACGCTCTCCTTGTGTGTGTGTTAAGATTTTCGAACAGTTCGTCAAGACAAGAATAAAAGAAGAGTACAAGGAGAAGAAAAGCAAACTGCTGCTGGCCAGAGAGGAGTTCAGGAAGCTGCTGGAGGAATCGAAAGTGTCACCAAGGTACGGGGGGGCACGGGGGGGCACAGGGGGGACATGGGGGGACACAGGGGGACACGGAGGGGCACAGGGGGACACAGGGGGGACATGGGGGGACACGGAGGGGCACAGCGGGGACACAGGGGGGCACAGGGGGACACAGGGGGGACATGGGACACAGGGGGGACACAGGGGGACACGGAGGGGCACAGGGGGACACAGGGGGGACACAGGGGAGGACATAGGGGGACACGGGGGGGACACGGAGGGGCACAGGGGGGCACAGGGGGGACACAGGGGGGACATGGGGGGACACGGAGGGGCACAGGGGGACACAGGGGGACACAGGGGGGACACAGGGGGACACAGGGGGGACATGGGGGGACACGGAGGGGCACAGGGGGACACAGGGGGACACAGGGGGGACACAGGGGGACACAGGGGGGACACGGAGGGACACAGGGGGGACATGGGGGGGCACGGAGGGGCACAGGGGGACACAGGGGGGACATGGGGGGACACGGAGGGGCACAGGGGGACACAGGGGGGACACAGGGGAGGACATAGGGGGACACAGGCGGGGACAAAGGGGACACAGGGGGGACACAGGGAGGGACAGGGGGGACACAGGGGGGACACAGGCGGGGACACAGGGGGCACACAGGGGGGACACGGGGGGGCACGGGGGGCACAGTGGGGACACAGGGGGACACAGGGGAGGACATAGGCGGACACAGGCGGGGACACAGGGGGGGCACTGGGGGGACACAGGCAGGGACACGGGGGGGACACAGGGGGGACACGGGGGGGCACAGGGGGGACACGGGGGGGACACGGAGGGGCACGGGGGGACACAGGTGGGACACAGGGGGGCACAGGGGGACACAGGGGGGACATGGGGGGACACAGGGGGGACACGAGGGGGCACAGGGGGGACACAGGGGAGGACATAGGGGGACACAGGCGGGGACACAGGGGGGACACGGGGGGGCACAGGGGGGACACAGGGGAGGACATAGGGGGACACAGGGGGGACACAGGGGGGACACAGGGGGGACATGGGGGGCACAGGTGGGGACACAGGGGGGACACAGGGGGGACACGGGGGGGCAAAGGCGGGGACACGGGGGGACACAGGCGGGGACACGGGGGGGCACAGGTGGGGACACGGGGGGGACATGAGTGGAACACGGGGGGGCACAGGTGGGGACACGGGGGGGACATGGGGGGACACAGGCTGGGACACGGGGGGGACACGGGGGGGACACAGGCGGGGACACAGGTGGGGACATGGGGGGTACACAGGGGGGACACAGGGGGGACATGAGGGGGCACAGGTGGGGACACAGGGGGGGCACAGGCGGGGACACGGGGGGTGGCCGCTCCCGGTGCTGTGGGCGCATGCTCGGAGTCCTAGGTCAGCTGCACAGCCAGGTGCTGGGTAGAGACGTTGGAGACCTGGGGGCCAGAGGCCTGGCTTCTCTGTGCACTCAGAGCGGAGACCCCCGCCGTCCCCCCTCATCCCAGCTGGGTGCCAAGCAAGTGCACCAGGACCCCACCCCTCCCCGCGTCCTGTCCGCAGCGCCGCAGCCCTGACCCTGGGACCCGGGCTGCAGGAGGAGGCCGGTCCTGTCAGGGGAGGGAAACCCAGAACGAGAGCCGGGCCAGCCCGTCGGCAGTGCCGGTGAGGCCGGGCTGGGCCGAGGCTTCCCCACAGCAGCAGCTCAGGCGCTACTCCAGGACGGGGGCCACGGCTGCGGGCGTGAAGGTCTGAGACGGGCAGTCCCTGCGCTTAGCGCTCGTCCTGGTGAAGAATTCCACTGACTGCTTAAGGAAGCGAACGTGTGGTCCTTTGGGGACTGAGGTTGTGGGAAGTAAACGATGACATGCGTGCGACTTTTAAACGCAGCGTCCTCTCCCACATGGGCGGAGCGGGTGCTCTCTCTGCAGACGTGGGTTTTCCCCGTCGGGTCCGAGGGCCGCCTGTCAGGAGCTGGCCGTGACTGACGAACGCTGCTCCCACAGTCCTGAGGCCAAGGGCGTGAGCTGTCCCAAACCCAACTCTATCCGAGAAAGCCGCCGTAGGTCCAGGCACGGGCAGACGGTGGTGCCCTGTGGCTCTAGCCGTCCCGGGGCAGCCGGAGCTCCGGCCCTGCCTTTGCTGTGTGCGCCGGCAGAGGCGCTGGCCGTGGGAGTGAGGATGGCTCCCGGAGTCCCTGCCCCAGTGCCTCAGGGCCTGGGCCGGCCAGGGGGAAGGTGCGGAGCCTGCAGGGACTCCAGCGTCACCGGGGGGCGGGGCTGGCCACAGGGCCTCAGGCAGGGACTGGAGCATGGCCTCGCGGTGCCGGGCAGCCCGGTGTGCAGTCCTCATCATTGCTGCCGCGGACATAAGACGGCAGGCGCCGGCTCTGCGCCCATGGGGACGTTGGCAGTGGCCCACACGGTCTTCCCGTGCGCACCTGGGAAGACAGAGGAGACCTCAGAGCGCCCAGAGCAGCTGGGGCACGAGGACTCAGAGACACTGGCAGAGTCTGGGAGGGGGTAGGACCCTTAGGATGCGACGTGTGGTATCGTGAACCTGTGAGGTGCGTAGCACTGTGTGGGCTGCACACGGCTGGTGGCGGCTGTACATGGCTGGGGTGGGGTACACAGTCCTGGGGTGGGTGCAAAGGCTGGTGTGAGGTGCACAGGGCTGGGGTGGGGTGCACACATCTGGGGTGGGGTGCACAGGGCTGGTGTAGGGTGCACAGGGCTGGGGTGGAGTGCACAGGACTGGGGTGGGGTGCACAGGGCTGCGGTGGGGTGCACAGACCTGGGGTGAGTGCACAGGTCTGGTGTGGGGTGCACACAGCTGCTGTAGGTGCACAGGGCTGGTGTGGAATGCACAGGGCTGGTGTGGGATGCACAGGCCGGGGGGGGGGTGCACACGGCTTCTGTAGGTGCACACGGCTGCTGTAGGCTGCAGTAGTGCAGTGGATGAGCACCTTTGAAGTGGCTCTTAGTATCTCTCACTTAAGTCCGTGCCATTGTCAAAGCATGCCTGGGATCTGCCCCATCACGGTTTCCTGGTCACTGTCTGGTTCACGTCCTGGCACCCTAGAGGGCCCGCGGAGTGTGGCCCGGGCTGCTTGAGGGGTCCCCTGAGGGCTGCAGCTCACCGTCCGAGTGGCTCCTGGTCTCCCAGGCACAGGGGCTGTCCAGGGGGCTCTAGGATAGCCCATAGTCCCGCCCACCTGCCGGGCCTCCGCCAGGGCCCCTCCTGGGGCTGCAGGTGCAGCTGTGGGGCTGACCTCCAGCTGCAGCCTGGGTGGTGTCCGCATTACCAGTGGGAGAGCAGAGATGCCTGCCGGAGACCCAGATGACCACCCAGGCCCACACGAGAGTCCGCCAGAGCCAGCAGGACGTGGCACCATCCCATGGTGTGGCCCAGAGGCAGAGCCGCCCCTTGCGGGTCCAAGGAGACACCACTGCCGACTGACAGGGCTCGGCTCCTTTCGGGCAGGTGCAGGGAGGCCCAGGGCCCGGGTGGCTCTGACCCCCTTCATTTTTCACACACAGGTCAGTGGTAGAAGCACACGCAGGGGCTCTTAGCCACGTGACACCACAGCTGACACCACGGGAGGGAGGGCGGACCCAGGGGAGGGCATCTCACGCATGAACTGTGCCAGCAGGGCAGCAGCTGGGCCAGCGAGCTGTGGGCTCCCTGTTTACTGGCAACCGTCGGCAGCTCCTGCTAATTATTCTTCTCGCCTCCAACAGCTGTGTCAGAGTAATCTTGTTATTCATGGATAAGAAAGCTATTAAGTTATAATAATTTAAGGCAATGATTCAATGTCTGCAGGAAAACAGAAAACTCTCCGTAAAGAGCTGACGCCGTCCCCTGCACCCTGGGTGCCTGCTCGGTGGCGAGGACCCCGGCTCCCAGGCCAGCCAGAAACGTACTTGTGGCCAAGCCACCGGGCTGTCTGCCCACACCAGTCCCCCAGGCCTGGGCGGCTATGTCCTCGTTGCTGTCCCTGGCTTCAAGTCCAAGCCCAGGGTCCTGGAAGTTGTGGGGCCACAGCCTACACAGGTCCACTCGTCCCTGCAGAGGCCCCAGAGCCTTTTGCCATGGGAGCTGCCCAGGCCTGTGGGCGTGGCTTGTGGCTCTGGGGTGACCTTCTTCCGGGGACTCAGCAGCTCAGCACGTCTGGGTCACTCATTGCAAATCTGGGTGCTTCCTGCTCACAGCCACAGCTGGCTGCTCTGGGCGATGGTGCCTGCTGGGGGGGGGTGGAGGGGCAGCAGAACCGTGATGTGGATTAACCACGTCCCACTGCCACAAGGGCTGTGAACAGGCTGAGCGCACCCCTAAGCCTCCGGAGCAGGCGAGACCCCGAGGAGGGGGCACCCGTCCCCACCTCTTCTCTCTTACAAGCTTTTTGTTTGAGTGGCAGAGGAGCAGGGACAGACATGGACAGACAGGCGGGGAGAGCGCCCGTGCACTAGTTCACTACTCCAGTTCCTCCAGTGGCCGGGGCTGGGAGCTGGGACCTCAATCTGGGACTCCCACGTGGGTGGCGGGGACCCAGCCACGTGCGCCATCACCGCTGCCTCCCAGGGAGCCGGATCCAGGAGCAGAGCCAGGACACTCGCTGCGGCATCGGAGCCTCCTGACCATCAGCCCCGGCACTGGGGAGGTGCCCAGCCCTGGCCCGGCTTCCAGTGGGAGTGAGGACAGGAGCAGAGGCTGTGCCTGGGAGCAGTGGCAGGGTCGGGGCGGCTGGGCCGTGCGAGCCCAGCGCAGCCAGGGCCTGGGGACGGCAGGGCCGGTTAGTGTCCACGGGAGGGGACCCCGCAGGGCCCCGTGGCGTGGGAGGGGACGCAGGCCGGAGCAGCGGGAACAGCCGCTCCGGGACGGCGTCTCAGGCAGCTCCTTGTCTTCCAGAACCACATTCAAGGAGTTTGCCGAGAAGCACGGCCGCGATCAGCGCTTCCGCCTGGTTCCCAAGAGGAAGGACCAGGAGCACTTCTTCAACCAGTTCATCCTGGTCCTCAAGAAGAGGGACAAGGAGAACAGACTGCGGCTGCGCAAGATGAGATGAGTGCGCAGGCGCTGGGTTGCCGGGCGGACGCCGAGACGCCGGGTCAGGGCAGGCCGGCGCGGCCTGGCGGGGCTACTGTTTCATATTGAAGCTCTCTCTTGTACGATGTTCGCAGTTGGATGCAGTTTCAGTCGCCATGATATGTCGATCTGATTGTTCTCATTATGCAAATCACTTGTAGTCTACAGGAGCGACAGATCCACTGCAGACCTGCGGCTGAGCCGGGCCAGTGCCCTGTGCACGACCCAAGGTAGTTCCATCGCCCAGGCTCACCCAGCACTCCCGAGAACCCCGGGCTCCAGCTCCTTGTCTGAGCAGCAGCAATAGGGCACTCATCACTCGCCATCCTGGCGGCTGTGGGCGTGGACACAGGGGCCAGGATCACTGACAGGTGTCACTCACCATCCTGATGGCTGTGGGCGTGGACACAGGGGGTGTGGATCAGCGACAGGTGTCACTCACCTTCCTGGCAGCTGTGGGCGTGGACACGGGCTGTGGATCACTGACAGGTGTCACTCACCATCCTGATGGCTGTGTGCGTGGACACGGGTTGTGGATCACTGATAGGTGTCACTCACTATCCTGACGGCTGTGGGCGTGGACACAGGGGCCAGGATCACTGACAGGTGTCACTCACCATCCTGATGGCTGTGGATGTGGACACAGGGGGTGTGGATCAGCGACAGGTGTCACTCACCTTCCTGGCGGCTGTGGGCGTGGACACGGGCCGTGGATCACTGACAGGTGTCACTCACCATCCTGGCACTGTGGGCGTGGACACGGGTTGTGGATCACTGACAGGTGTCACTCACCTTCCTGGCAGCTGTGGGCATGGACACAGGGGCTGTGGATCACTGACAGGTGTCATTTACCATCCTGACGGCTGTGGGCGTGGACACAGGGGCCGGGGATCACTGATAGGTGTCACTCACCATCCTGATGGCTGTGGGCATGGACACAGGGGCCGTGGATCAGCAACAGGTGTCACTCACCATCCTGACGGCTGTGGGCATAGACACAGAGGCCATGGATCACTGATAGGTGTCATTCACCATCCTGACGGCTGTGGGCGTGGACACAGGGGCCGTGGATCACTGATAGGTGTCACTCACCATCCTGACGGCTGTGGGCGTGGACACAGGGGGAGTGGATCACCGGCAGTGCCCGGGGTCTCTGCTGTTCTCCCACTGAGGGTGTCCAGGAGGTCCCTGTGACAAAGGAGCTATTTTGTACAAATCATCATATTAATATTTGAGTTATTTTTATTGTATGCCCAGAGTTTGCATGAGATTTTTCTCATCATCTTTGTATAAAAGATTTTAGATTTTTTTTAATTAATAAATATTTTAAACCAGCATTTTGTGACTAAGACTCCCATCAAAATCTTAAGAGGCAGAATCCGACGGGCAGTTTCCGGAGGTTGAGGAGGGCGCTGTGGCCGTGCACGCGGGGCCCAGGAGCCTCGGCAGCGCCACGGCGCCCGGAGGGGGAGGGCTGGAGGTGAGCTGCCTCTGGTGCCCACGGCTTGACGTCTACGCGCAGTTTCCCCAGCGCACATCTCCCACGGACTGTGTGAAGACCCTCGTATACAGATTGAAAAAAATTTTTACCCAAGTGAGCTTCTCTTTGAATTCTGCTTTTCTGAGAACGCGGTGAGGTGCCCTCGGCTTCGAGAGCCGGAGTGGAAGAGCGCGGGTGAGACCCTGCCGAGCTCGGGCTCCCGGGTCGCAGCGTCCTTGTCCCTGCCCTCGGCCCCTGGCTGGTGCCCTGGGAAGATGCTCCCCGCACAGCCGCCACCCCCGGCTGGGCTGCACGCGTGTCACAGCTGGGCCTCCTGTCTGCCGCTTTCTCCTGTGCTGGGGCCATGCATTCTGCGTTCCCTGGTGGAGCCCGGCCTCCCCAGGGCGAGGGGCTGGGGCTCGCTGCACTGCTGTCTGTTCCCGAGACCCCTCCCCGCCCAGTGCCACTCCTGCCACCCCCACCGCCAGTGCTCCTGGGCTCTGGGAAAACTGACTGACAGGGCTCTGGGCTGCAGACGGAAGCAGCGTTTTCTTGGTGTTCTCCGTGCATTTAGGACGGTACAGAAGATAGAATATTCGTGATTTCCAAGTTGTGACCTGTTTCAGTTCTGGATGTCTCTGTCATTTAAGATGCCACCGGCCTGACCCGGCCTGGGGTAACAACAGCGCCCCCTAGCGTTAGCACCTGGTGGAGCTGACCATTGGGGCCCGAGTTCCTGCAGGGCCAGGGCCCCGCCAGGGCAGTGGTGCCTGGGACCCCCCCCCGCCCCGCCCCACGCAAAGGCTCCCGCCCCAGCCCTACGGGAGGTCTCACAGGTGAGCTCCTGAGTGAGCAGCTGGCCGGATGGGTACCAGCACACTGGGCGCAGACCCCGGCTGTGCCCCCCAAGGCCTGACCTTTGACCCAGAACACATGCCAGTGTGTGTGCATACGTGTGACTACACGTGTGAATACGAGCATGCATCTGCAACGTGTGCCTGCAATCACATGTATGTGTACGTGTGACAGGCTCTGTGCGTGGGGTGGAAACCGTCCCTGCCTCTCTGCTGCCGTCCACTCTGATTCCGGGAGCTGTTGGGTGCGGTGGACCTGGGGCGTCCACGCGTGGGAATCTGGGAGCGCCCCGGATGCGTCTCCTCACACCTCTCCCCGTGCCAACCCCTGCGACCTGGACTTGGCCCTGGGGGGGGGGGGGGGGGAGGGGCGCGTCATCCGGAGGGTGGTGGAGTTGGGAAATGGAACAGACGACCCCCAGGGAGGGCAGAGGCCTGGCCGGCTGCCACGGGCGATTCTCCCGGATTCGTTTCCGCGGATCGCTGCAGCTCCGTGTGCCAATTCCCCAGGGGTGGCGCAGTGCGGGCGCCCGGGTGCTCTTCCCAGAATGCTCCGGGGCGGGAGTCACGGCCGCGGCCAGGCCGCACTCGCTGTCTAGCTCGGGCTCGCGGCAGGTTCAGCTCAGCCGGACGCAGCAGTGGCCCCGTGCCCGCGTCCTCGGGCTCCGCCGTAGCTCACGTTCACACTCACTAAATCGTGGCTGGATCCGGGACCAGGCCCATTACAGGAAGCCATAAAAGAGGCCCACAAAACACTCAGAATTTTTAGGTTTTATTTAGGAAATAAAAGAAGTATTTATTGCAGGCTACACATAATAAATATCTCGCCGCCTGCACGGCCGCAGGGCCGCTCCCGGTGTCTCGGGATGGAACGGCCCATAAAGGCCCCGGCCGTCCTCGGCAAAGCCGTTCCCGGCAAACGCGTGCACGCTGCCCGCAGCCCGACGCAGCGTGGAGGCGGCTCTGCCGGCTGCAGCCTCGGGCGCCCATGGCCTGGCTGAGAGGTGTCTGCCGGCCGCCGCCTCCCTCGGCGCCCCTGCAGAGGAGACGCTGGCGTGGCCTGGCCAGGCCTGGCCACCCGGCGGTCACACCCGGCCCGGCTGAGTCACACCGACAATTGCTAGACGCTGGCCACGTGCCCGAGGCTGTTGTGTTCTGGGGACTTGGACGGAGCTGACGCAGGCAGCTGTCACTCAGCACGGAGCTCCGGCCGACGTGAGTGACAGCTCGCTCGTCTGCACTGCGGCCTCCCCAGGCCTTGTCGGGGACATTCACACCACCCAATGGACCATGCCAGGGGCCCCCACCACGTGCTGGCCCCATGGTCGTGCTGGGGGCTGGGACCAGGGCAAGAGAAGAAGGAGGAATGGCCTGAGTCGAGAGAGAGAGAGAGAGAGAGAGAGAGGATCCCCCATTCACTGGTTCACTCCTCAAACATGTGCAACATCTGGTACTGGGCGAGCCCAAAGCCCGGAGCCCAGAACCACATCCGGGTCTCCCACCTGGGTGTCCTGGACCCAAGCACTTGAGCCGCTGGAATCTGCCAGCACAGGGACTCCAAGCCCAGCAGAGTTGTTAACCCGGAGGCTGTCGGGGGGCGTGGGCAGTTAGGGGCCCCCCTGGCAGGCGGTCCTGGCTCTTGGTACCTGGGCTACGTGTGCACGACAGGGAGAGGCACCTGTGTGCCCACGGCTGGCCCGGAATGTGTCCGTGGTGCTCCCGGCAAGGCGAGCACGGGTGGCTCCATCGCCTCTGGCCGTAGCCGGTGGGCGGGTGGCTCCGGGGCTGCAGGTGCAGGGGAGGGGAGGGGAGGCAGCCTGGGCGGCCCCAGCTTCACACCCAGCGGCTGGGTTCCTTCGCCTCCGCAGAGCTGCGCCTGCAACCTCACTTTCCTATTTTCCAGGCTGAGATACGACAGAGAATATAGAACCTGATTATGCACCTATAATGTATTACGCCAGGAAGGGCTTGAAATTAAAACATTTAGAAAGAACTGTCGAGGGAGGCAGTTAAACTGCATTTAAATCCTTATCAAATAATGAAAACCTCTTCAGCTCCCAGCAGCCTCTGCGCTCTCAGCTGGGCTTTAAGGGCGAATTGTCCAGACAATGTGGAGGACCTGGGCGTCCCCTCCGTCCACCTGCGGAATCCACAGGCTGTGCCCGGGGCTCCTGGGAGGGCCACCCACTAGGCAGGAGTCAGGGCCACGGGCTCAGGGGTGCCTTCGGCCATTGTCTCTAAGCCACCTTTCTCTCTGAGCTCTGGGAGACTCGGTGGTGTGGGTGGGAGAAGGCGGGGCCAGCGCTGGGCGGGCAGCCGGCCCTCCATGCTGCCCCTGCCCTGTGTCTGCCACCCCCGCGTGTCTGCCCCCACCTGGGGCCCCCAGCACCCACTCTGAGGCTGAGCTGTGCATGTAGCTGGAGGTGTTGGAGGGGAGGCCTCTGGGGGTGGGTGTCCGTTTCTGGCCTTCCCAAGCCATCAGGGCTGTGCCACACGAGCTGAGAGCTGCACCTGTGGCCAGGCTGTGGCCGGACAGCGCCAAGGGGTGCGGGCGGACAGGGCAGAGCAGGCCAGGACTCGTCCCAGGATATTGCCTGAAGATGGGGGGTGGGGTGGGGTATGAGCACACTGGCCCCCGTGGCTGCAGCAGGTGGCCCTCACGCCTGGGGCCACCCTGACCTGAGCCCGTGGAGGGGCCCGTTTCGGATCCTCCTCTCGGGCTCCTGTGCTCGGCTCGGCCCTGGCTCTGTCCTCAGAGGCCTCAGGTTCCCTTCGCAAGGGTCCCCGGTCGCAGAGGGGACTCACCCGAGGTGGGTGCTTCCCAGGGAGGGCGCCCATGGGTGCCTGTGCCAGGTCGGAGCTGTGGCATCCTCAGGTGTCAGACTGGACGTTGTGTGTGCGTATGTGTGTGTGCGTGTGTGCGTGTGCATATGTGTTGACACACGCATGTGTACATGCACGTGTGTGTCCCTGTGTGTGGAGGACATGTCTGACTCAGAGTTCCTGTAAACCCAAGAGGTGAGGAGGTGACACAGCCTCGTGTCCCTGCCCGCCGACCCCAGTGCACCTGTGAGCGTCTCTCGCCAGCGCCGTCCGTGGGTTCCACCTGCGTGATTTCCACTCCATGGTCTCCTGGCATCGCTTTTGGAGTCCACGTCCGAGGTTTCCCACGTGCAGGTTTAAAGGAAATTCGCCCACACTTTTCCTGAATTTCTCCATCTATTTTTCCCACTTAGATCTCTGGTGCCTGTTTCATTTGTTCAGGTGAGTAGCTGCAGTTGAGATACAATTCTCCTAGCAACTCTTCAGTGTTCTGGACACCACTTTTAAAATGCGAATTTTCCTGGGGCCGGCGCTGTGGTGGAGCGGGTAAATCCGCCGCCTGCAGTGCCGACGTCCCACATGGGCGCCTGTTTGAGTTCGGGCTTTTCCACTCCCCATCCAGCTCTGCTATGTCCTGGGAAAGCAGGGGAAATGGCCCAAGTGCTGGGGCCCCTGCACCCGTGTGGGAGACCTGGGGGAAGCTCCTGGCCCTGGGCTTCAGCCCGGCACAGTCCTGGCTGTTGCAGCCACCTGGGGAGTGAACCAGCAGGTGGAAGACCTCTCTCTCAGTCTCTCCTTCTCTTTCTCTCTCTCTGATTTTCATGGTGTCTCTCAGAGGCTGTGAGACATGGACCCCAGGCCTCCAGGCAGCAGTAGGAGGGGGCTTGTGTGTTCCTGGGCGGGGGCTGTCGGCCCCGGGCCGTACTGTGACTGGACCAGGGATCAGGCCCTGCTGCTCGCCGCTGATGGCCACCTCACCGGACGCGAGCTGCTGGGAGGAGCGAGTTGGCTTCAGAAGCCGGCATCTTGGGGAGAGAGTGATCTCCTGGTCCAACCTGTGCACCTCCCCGCCAGCGACAGGGAAGGCAGAGGTCAGGACAAACCAGAGCCGAGGCCGGTGGCCACTAAGCAGATTCCCGGTCCTGGCTCCCGACGTCTTCATAACGGAGCCAGGCTGCGTGCCGCCGGCGTCGCCGACCTCCCCCAGCTGGGTGCGAGCGCGGCTCCTGCGTGCCAGCATTGTCACTCTAGCTCAGTCTGGTCACAGCCCCAGCAGCCGGCCCTCCTCAGCCCGAAAGCGGGCCAATTTTCCACCTGATAACTTTGTGTGGCCTGCAAATGACGTCATAAATATTCACGTGGCCCTCTGCAGAAAGACCCCTCCCCACCCCGATGGCTAACCCACCTCCCCTGGCTTCCCCAGGCAGCTTCAACATTCCCAGTCTGGGACAAGGGGCGTCCCAGGTGTGGCCCAGTGCATGAGCCCACGAGTCCCCTTAGTGACTTGTTTATGCCACAAGGTGTGGAACGGGCGTCATGGTCCCCCAGCCACTTCCACGTCCATCCAGAGATGCAAACAGCACCCTGACTCAGGCCACAGGGTGCACGGACATGGAGCAGCCTGAGCCCCTTACAAGTGTGAGCCCCCACAATGTGGGTTCAGGACCCCTGCGCGGGCCCACGGGGCTCAGGCCCTGGTGGAAAGGAACCAACAGTTGTAGAGATTGAGCTGGTGGCCATGGCTCCCACCAGTGGCAGCTGGACAGGCTGGGGCAGGAGGGGCCACCGTGGGCACGGTGATCCAGAGAGGGGGCCGCCCTGTGTGCACGGAGGTCTCTGCCCTGCACCTCCCTACAGCGCCGAGAAAGCAGGGGTGAGGGTGACACCCCCGTGCCAGGGCCAGGGCATGAAAAGCTCCTCTCCTGAAGCAGGGCTGAGGGGAGGTGTGCATGGGCCGGGAGGTGAGGAGGCACCGCCCAGCAGCCACGCCCACCTGGCCTGCTGCCTGCCGCCTGCCGCCCACCGGGCCCTGATGCAAACGCTCCCTCAGGGCAGGGCTAACACGGCCACTGCACCTGTGACTCCCCGGGACGAGGGCAGAGGCTGTGTGGCTGTTTGCCAGGGTGAGCCTGAAGCCTGGCCCCGTGGCTCTGTGGGGATTTCGGCCGGAGTTGCAGACACAAGGACCCCCACATCCTTGCTGATTCCAGAAGCCAACGGGCAACCACACATGTACCTGTCATCGTTAGGGCAGAACTTCCAGGGAGACTGCTCCCCTCCAACCAGGGCCTCCTGCACTGACAATGCCAGGAAGCCAGACTCGCTGCCCGGTGTGAGCCTGGTGGGCTGCAGGACCCGGGAGGCCACTTACATGACCGCTGGCTTCCTCCTCGGTGCCGGTGCGGAGTAAGGAGCCCACCTCGGGCCAGCAGGACAAGCGGTATGAGTGTCGTGGTGACAAACCCTGAGGGGGTGGGAAGCCCACATGGTGCTCATCCGCTGGGGACTGGCCCTGGGGATCAGGATCTGAACGGGCACCCAGCCCTGCCTGTTCTGTGTCTACACTCGTGGAGCACGGCTCTTACGTTCAAGATTCTCAGCAAAATGTGCTGCATGGAATCAGCACGGTCAACCCTGACTTTTCCTTGGGAGGAGTAAGCTGAGGATGCACCCAGAGCACAGGGTCTCTCTTCCTGTTGTGTTGCTAAGTGAAGATGCCCGTCAGCACTGGGCCAGGAGATATCGCCCAGAGCGCCCAGGTGGCCCGTGGACGCCGTCAGCACCGGGGCCAGGGGACGGCGCCCGGGCGGCCTGTGGACCCTGCCCTGCTCTTCTGGGGCAGTGCCCTGTGTCACAGAGGAGAAGTAACTCACGGGGTCTGTCCACCTTCCGTTCCTTGCTCGTCTGCAGTCCGTCTCGGTCAGCGCTGTCATCAGAGGACTTCCCCAGCTCCTCCGGCCTCACTCAGTGGTGCCCTGATGCAGGCACTGCCGATGGTAATTCTGGTCTCTTGGCTCCGTTTCCCAAGTGGTCCAAGGAGCAAAAGAGTTTCCCAGGGTGCATGGCTCCTGTGCCATCACTGTGCTTTTCAAACCTGACCCAGGGAACCTGGGACGTTCCCATGGAGGAGGAGGGGTCCCCTTGTGGCCCTGGAAGGCACATGTGTGGGTGGGGGAAGGCCTGGGGGAGCCAGGAGCCGCGCTTCCTGTGAGAGCAGCCGTGGGAAGGGAGCTCACTCCATGGGTAGGGGGCAGGTGGCCTGGGATGCCCACCTTGTCTCCACTCTCGCTGGGCTGCCGTCACTGGTGGGGAGGTGACACCCACTTGTTCCTCAGATGTGGACGGATGCTCGCAAGGGCTCGGCACCTACAGAAATGCATCTGAGCAGCACCAGGTCCGAGCTGGGGCAGAGGCGCAGCCTCCAAACGCTGCAGTCTCCAGCAGCAGGACTCCTGACCAGGCCACGCAGGGTCCAGAACTCGACCCAGCTGCAGGCCGACCAAGCAGGCTACCCCACGTGCGGCAGGAAGGGACCTGGGCCAAGGCCAAGCTCCTCCATCTGGAAGCTTTGCTCCCTGGGGAGCAGAGGATTGGCTGGGGGTCCCCACGTCTCACTGCTATGAAGCAGAATCCTTGTGCGGCCGGCCGGAGGCCCAGGGAGGGGAGCGCAGGGCTCTCCACCTGGCATTTGGGACCCCAGGGCGTAGCCTTGATCTTGGTTGTTTGAAGCCTACGAACGTGACGTGGATCGCATCGGAGCTTCGCTGCCGGATGGGAACTCACGGCTTCATCCGCGTAGCAGCGTCCCATTGTGCCTGGTCGTGCATTTACAGATCCCAGCGCTGTCTGTCTGGCACTCCCCCTTCCTAGGTTACGGCTCTTCTGTTTGTTTTGGGCTCATCATGGAGCCATGGTTTCAGTTTCCTTATCTTTCTTCTTAGAAACTAACACACACACACACCTCGACTCTGGGGCAGGTGCAGCTCCCGAGTCTCTCGAGGGGCAGATTTGGAGGGGCAGCAGGTGCTGTCCCCGTACTGGGCTTGGGTGAGAAGAGGTGGTGGGCATGGCCTGGGAGGGGCAGGGGGAGGCCCGGGGCTTGGGGGGCCCAGGCACTTGCGAATGCTCCTTCTACCTTGTGACGAGGGCAGTCGCCTAAGGAATCATTTAGGCAGCCAGCGGGGGGGGAGTTGCATCCCCTGAGCGCGGCCCCTGGGAGTCGGGACAGTGGCCTGGTGATTCCAGTGGAGGTCAAGGCAGGCTGCGCCCAACAGCGGTGGCTGTGGAATCCGGCACAGCTCCCCCCTCCCTGAGGAACGGCCCCCAGCCCCAGAGCCCCCCTTACCCCACCCAGGCCCCTCCAGAGAAGCTGGAAAGTCCCCCTCCCGGAGGAGTATCCCGGGTGCCAGTTCGCAGGGCAGTGGAGGCCCCAGGGGCTGCCTGGAGGAGGTCGGAGACTGACCCCAGGGCCTGGCCCTGCGTCTGAGCCCTGGCCCGGCCTCCTGCTCTGTTTCAGCTGGAACGTGAGGGTCAGGGCCTTCCAGGGCTGGCCGTGGCGGAGATCTGGGAGGGAGGAAGCCACAGCCACAGCCGTGACTGGGGCAACTCAGGGTCATGGGCACAGCTGAGCTGCGCCGGCTCCTGGGGCCTGGCTCTGCGTCCCTCCCCACAGAGAACCCTCCCGCCTCCTGCTGGGTCCTGGAGACCCTCACCTGGAGCCCTTCGGGGGCAGAGCTGTGGGCGGGGGCTTGCTGCATCTTGATCGGGGATGTGCCCCCCGCCCTGGAAGTGGAGAGGAGGATGGGCGGTGCCTGAGTGGTGTCCTGAACCTGAGCCACACTCTGGGGGGGGGGGGGGGGTTCCCAGTGCACAGGTGCACGTGGGAGCGTGGGGCTCAGAGCGAGATGCCCGTGGGCCTGGGATGGTGGTGGGGATGGTGTGTGCCAGGTACAAGCTCTGTCAGCCTTCATCACAAACAAGGACAGGGCCACGTGGTCCTCCCTGCGCACCCTGGGAGGGGCACCTGCACGGGGGGAGGGGCAACCCGTCCTCCCTGCCCTGGGAGGGGCACCTGCACGGGGGGAGGGGCACCTGCATGGGGGGAGGGGCAGCCCTGATGGAGCCCTCCCTGTAGGCAGTGGGCGTCTGACCTGCTACCCCCAGGGGTGGGAAAGGGCTCCAATCGTCCCACCTGCTCAGGCCTGGAGGCCCAGTGCTCAGACGGTGCCCTCAGCCCGCCCCGAGAGACGGCGTCGCCTCCATGGCGGTCGGGGCCGAGCTTTGCTGCTGTGACCAGGTGAGAGGATCACTAGCAGCATCTTCAGAGCCAGGCGGGTGGGGAGCACCAGCCTGCACCCCCATAATCCTGACCCCCGGACCCCCTAACCCCGCTGTCCCCATGACCCCTGCACCCCCTAACCCTGCTGTCACACTGACCCCTGCACCCCTCACCCTGCTGTCCCCATGACCCTTGCACCCTGACCCCGCTGTCCCCGTGACCCCTGTACCCCTAACCCTGCTGTCCCCATGACCCCTGCACCCCTAACCCTGCTGTCCCCGTGACCCCTGCACCCCCTAACCCTGCTGTCCCCGTGACCCCTGCACCCCCTAACCCTGCTGTCCCCGTGACCCCTGCACCCCGGCCCCGCTGACCCCGTGGAGGAAGCTGAGGCCCTCATGCCCTGCGTGCAAGGGAGGGAGACGTCTTCTGCCTTCCATGTTTCACCGCAGGTCACTTAAGTGGACGCCTCCTCCTTGCCCAGGGCTCCCCAGGGCTGAGTGGCACTTCCTGCGTCTCCTCCCGGACCTGCTCCCGGGCAGCCGCCAGTTCCTCAGCTGCCTTTAAGGATCGGATGGTCGATGCGTCGGCCGGTCTGAAATGTGTGCTGAGAATGATTCCTGTGGGGAACAAGTGACACAGCCCGGAACCGTCTAGAAGAGTCTGGAAGTGCGGTGCCTCCTCCCGGTGTTTTCTGCCCGGACCTCGGCAGCTCGGAGCAGAGTGTCACACTCCCGCACAACTCCCGCGGCCGCGCTGGGGACGCCGCTTTAATGAAGAGACGAGGCCCCACGCCAGGAACGGCGTTCAGCTCCCCTTTTCCCACGCAGCCGCTGACTCCCACTTCTTGTAAACAAGTGACATAAATCTTAATTGGGACAGCGAGACCAAAGAGGGAATTTCAATAATTTATACAAGAAGAAGTCCGCGAGCGCAGGCTCAGCGCAAACGGGAGGGGCTGGCGTTGTGGTTAAGCGCTCTCTCTCTCTCTCTCTCTCGCTCTCTCTCTCGCTCTCTCTCTCTCTCTCTCTCTCCCCTCTGTCTCTCTGGCTTTCAAATACATGAGCAGATCTTTGTTGGAAAGCGAGCAGGGTGTGGGGGCGCGGCCACCAATGGCCACCGTCACCTTTGTCGTCCAACGGATGTCAACTTCCATTCTGGGGGCAGAAAGTGCCAACTCCCGGGGCAGTGCGCGAGAGGCTCCTGGGCTCGGTGAGGGTCAGGGCGTGGTGGGTGCACCTGGCGGAGAGGCCGACGCCGCTGAGGGCCCCCTCGCCGCCACGCTGCTCTCACGGCAGTGCTGTGTCCACGGCCCGTGGGCCACGGCGTGGGCTCTGCAGAGCCCCCAGCTGTCTGTGCATCCTCCCTCTTTGTTAAGTTCAAGTTCCCCTCTCACCTCAGGGCCCCTCCGCGGGCTGCTGCTGGCCCATCCTCGCGAGCTGACGGAGCTGCAACCGGGCACGGCAGCTAGGACGCAGACCGACTCAGAATGTTCCCCCACCCCGCCCCCGCACATCGCTCAGGTCACCCACGGCAGCCACGCCCACCGGCTCACTCATTTCCTTGGTTTATCTGACAGCAAAGAACAGAGTGACAGTGACCGGCAGCCACAGCCAGTGCCTGGGAGCTCCATCAGGTCTCCCGTGAGGGAGGCAGGGACCCAGGGAGCGAACTCGCAGGGGCTGGATAGAAGCGGAGCTGGACTCCAACCTAGCCACAATCATGACCACAGCCACGGCCAGGAGCCCGGGACCCACACCCGGGAGCTCACACCCGGGAGTCCACACCCGGGAGTCCACACCCGGGACCCACACCCGGGACCCACACCCGGGACCCACACCCGGGAGCCCACACCCACCTTCCTCCCCTTGATGACCGCTGGTCTGTCGTTCTGCCATCTCAGTGTGTCGTAGGGACGGAGCCTCGCCAGGCACCACCTTTCGGGATCAGCTTGTTGAACGTGACCCTCTGGAGACTCAGCCAGGTCGCTGCAAATATCCCGGTTCATCCTACGCTGAGTGGGCAAGTGCACGCCCAGGAGTGTCGCAGACCAGCTCCACCCGGAAGGAGGCTCATTCCGCTCCCAGGGAGCTCAAGGTGCAGAGGCCCCGAGGGCTGTGTCGCCTGGCAAGGACTGCGGTGCCAGGGACACGCGTGGAGACGAGCGGGGACGGCGCCAGGCCAGGGCCGAGGGAGCCGGCGTACTGACCTCGCTGTCTTCTCGGCGTCGCCTCCTGGCTGCAGATGGTCCTGCTGCGTGCCGGGTCCGACGCTCCTGCGGGGTGTGTCCGCTGGCTGCGGGGTCTGTGCCGGGGCCTCTCCTTTCAGGACCCCAGGGATGTCCTTGTGGCCTCCCCAGTGGGTGGGCGTCTGTCCCCCCGCTGGCTCTGAGCTTGACTTCAGCCTTCGGGTCCCTTGTGTCTCCGTGTGGACGCTTTCAGCTTAGCCTGAGCCACAGTTCGGCTTTTTCAGACCAGGGGTGGGGGTCTCAGCCGGTATCCTCGGGAGCCTCGGCTCCTCCTCCCAGCCCCTTCCGGGGCCCGGCTCCCTGCTGGCTCCTCGCTCGCTGTCCTCTGGCCCCCGAGACCGTGTTCCGCATCTTTCCTGTCTTGCTCTGTTTTCCTTCTGTTGTCACCAGCTCTACTGCTCTGTCCCGAGAGGCCTTTCAGGGCCAGGTCCTCGCTGCCCTCCACCCTGCTGCCCCGTCACCTACCCTGCTGTCCCCGTCCCCCACCCTGCTACCCCGTCACCTACCCTGCTGTCCCCCGTCCCCCACCCTGCCACCCCCGTCACCTACCCTGCTACCCCCGTCACCTACCCTGCTACCCCGTCACCTACCCTGCTGTCCCCCCGTCACCTACCCTGCTGTCCCCCGTCCCCCCACCCTGCTACCCCCGTCACCTACCCTGCTGTCCCCCCGTCCCCCCACCCTGCTACCCCCGTCACCTACCCTGCTGTCCCCCCATCCCCCCACCCTGCCACCCCGTCACCACCCTGCTACCCCCGTCCCCACCCTGCTACCCCCGTCACCACCGTGCTACCCCCGTCACCTACCCTGCTGTCCCCCCACCCCCACCCTGCTACCCCGTCACCTACCCTGCTGTCCCCCGTCCCCCCACCCTGCTACCCACCGTCACCTACCCTGCTACCCCCGTCACCTACCCTGCTGTCCCCCCACCCCCACCCTGCTGTCCCTCCAACCTGCTGTCCTCCTGTCCCCTAGTCCCCCCGCTGTCCCCCATCCCCCCACCCTGCTACCCCCGTCACCTACCCTGCTGTCCCCCCATCCCCACCCTGCTACCCCCGTCACCACCCTGCTACCCCCGTCCCCACCCTGCTACCCCCGTCACCACCCTGCTACCCCCGTCACCTACCCTGCTGTCCCCCCACCCCCACCCTGCTACCCCGTCACCTACCCTGCTGTCCCCCGTCCCCCCACCCTGCTACCCACCGTCACCTACCCTGCTACCCCCGTCACCTACCCTGCTGTCCCCCCGTCCCCCACCCTGCTACCCCCGTCACCTACCCTGCTGTGCCCCCGTCCCCCACCCTGCCACCCCCGTCACCTACCCTGCTGTGCCCCCACCCCCACCCTGCTACCCCCGTCACCTACCCTGCTGTCCCCCCACCCCCACCCTGCTGTCCCTCCAACCTGCTGTCCTCCTGTCCCCTAGTCCCCCCGCTGTCCCCCATCCCCCCACCCTGCTACCCCCGTCACCTACCCTGCTGTCCCCCCGCCCCCCACCCTGCTGTCCCCGTCACCTACCCTGCTGTCCGCCCGTCCCCCCACCCTGCTACCCACCGTCACCTACCCTGCTGTCCCCCCGTCCCCCCACCCTGCCACCCACCGTCACCTACCCTGCTGTCCCCCCGTCCCCCCACCCTGCTGTCCCTCCAACCTGCTGTCCTCCTGTCCCCTAGTCCCCCCGCTGTCCCCCATCCCCCCTCCTTGCTGTCCCCCATCCCCCCAACCTGCTGTCCCTCTAACCTGCTGTCCTCCTGTCCCCTAGTCCCCCCGCTGTCCCCCATCCCCCTCCTTGCTGACCCCCCATCCCCCACCCTACTGTTCCCTGTCCCCTCGCCCTGCTGGCCCCATCTCCCTCCATCCCCCTCCCTACTGTCCCTCATCACCCCATCCCCTAACCCTGCTGCCCCCCATCACCCTGTCCCCTAACCCTGTTGTCCCCCTGTCCCCCCACCCTGCTGTCCTCCTGCCCCCTACCCTACTGTCCCCCATCCCCACCCTGCTGTTCCTCCAACCTGCTGTCCCCCATCTCCCCCTGTCCCCCACCCTGCTGTCCCCTGTCTCCCCATCCCCCTACCCTGCTGTCCCCCGTCCCCCACCCTGCTGTCACCCTGTCCTCCCACCCTCCTGTCCCCGCGTCCCCCACCCTGCTGTCCCCCTGTCCCCCACCCTGCTGTCCCCTGTCTCTCCACCCCCTACCCTGCTGTCGCCTGTCCCCCCATCCCCACCCTGCTGTTCCTCCAACCTGCTGTCCCCCATCTCCCCCTGTCCCCACCCTGCTGTCCCCTGTCTCCCCATCCCCCTGCCCTGCTGTCGCCTGTCCCCCCATCCTCCACCCTGCTGTTCTGTGCAGGGCCGGCTCTGGGTTTTGCAGCGCTGAGACGCCCTCTCGCTGGCTCTGGCTCTGAGATGCTGTTTCCTCGTGTTGCTCAAGTGTCCTCGTAACGGCACAGAGGCCGGCACGGGGGCCGATTTTAAATACTGACGGCTGGTGCCGGCTCCAGGGGCGTCTCCACCTCGCTGTGCACTCGCTGTTGCAGTTCCGTGGGGAGGAGCTGCGGTTCTTGGTGCAGGGGTTTCCCGTGGGGCCCCAGCGCCCTGGGTGTGACGTGGCTGTGGAAATGGTCTGGCTGGCCTCTGCCGAAACCACACCAGCAGAAGGGGGGCTCCTTACTGCTGGGCGGGGGCCCCTAACAGCTGGGCCAGCAGGGAGGGTGCCCAGGCCGGGAGGGGCAGGAGTCGCTCAGCGATGCTCCCCCTGGGATCTCCGCCGGCCATGTAGAGACCAGGGTAACATGCTGGCTCGGCACCAGGCTTCCTCTGAAACCCTGCCAGGAGGCCAGGGAGACCGGGGAGGCTGGGGAGGCTGGGGAGACCGGGGAGACTGGGGAGACCGGGGAGGCCGGGGAGGCTGGGGAGGCCGGGAGGCCGGGGAGACCGGGGAGGCCAGGAGGCCAGGAGGCCAGGAGGCCAGGAGACCGGGGAGACTGGGGAGGCCGGGAGGCCGGGGAGGCCGGGGAGGCCGGGAGGCCGGGGAGGCCGGGGAGGCCGGGGAGACCGGGGAGGCCGGGGAGGCCGGGGAGACCGGGGAGGCCAGGAGGCCAGGAGGCCAGGAGGCCAGGAGGCCAGGAGACCGGGGAGACTGGGGAGGCCGGGAGGCCGGGGAGGCCGGGGAGGCCGGGAGGCCGGGGAGGCCGGGAAGGCCGGGGAGACCGGGGAGGCCGGGGAGACCGGGGAGGCCGGGGAGACTGGGGAGACTGGGGAGGCCGGGGAGGCCGGGGAGGCTGGGGAGGCCGGGAGGCCGGGGAGACCGGGGAGGCCAGGAGGCCAGGAGGCCAGGAGGCCAGGAGACCGGGGAGACTGGGGAGGCCGGGAGGCCGGGGAGGCCGGGGAGGCCGGGGAGGCTGGGGAGGCCAGGAGGCCGGGGAGGGACACCAGCTTCCCGCTGCGGCGGGTGGAGCAGCCGTGGTCCACAAGGACAACCTGCCCGGGGTGGGGTCCTGGCTCCCTGCTCAGCCTCCTCTGGCTCCACCCCCACTGCAGCCAGCGACTACCGCCCGCCCTGGGCCTGGGTGGGATTGCGGTGCGTTTGCATCTTGCTGGCGTCCCCTGGCTGAGCCTGTGGGTGCTTCCTGCTGCCGTCAGCTTTTCTGGTTCCCAGGGTCTTCAGTGCCAAGTCGGGGATGCACGGGGCAGAGAGACGCGGGCAAGGCACTGGCAGGTCGGGCCTCAGAGCCCCGTCCACTTGCTGAGTGTCCCCAAGTGTGTCGCTGTGGTGCCTCTGGGAGAAGGGCGTCCGCACATTCCCGGAAGTGGGAACCCGGACGCCAGCAAGGACCTCTCCCGGGCTCCGCCTGCAGATGAGCGGCCCAGGCAGGTCAGCCCCTTCCCAGAGGCCTCGGCAGGCACACCTGCACCACACCACGGCCTGCTGACCCCGCCCAGGAGCCAGCAAGATCACCCAGGGGCCACCCCAGGACCCCCCTCCCTGTGAACCACCCCAGGGCCCTCCCAGGGGCCACCCCAGGACCCCCCTCATGAGCCACCCCAGGGCCCCCCTCCCTGTGAGCCACCCCGGGACCCCCCTCTCCCTGCCACGTCCCTTTCTTCCCGCCAAGAGAGGTTTCCGCTCGAGGCTCGAGGAAGCACTGACTCGGGAGAGCGGGTTTTCCGCACCTGCCACTTCCGGGCGCAGTCTCCTGGGGGCAGGGAGTCTCGGCTGATGCACAGGGTGGTCACCACGGGGATGAGGCCGCCGATTGTCAGTGCCTGAGTGAGGCGGGGCTCCCCAGCTCCTGTTTACACCAAAATGGCAAAGCCAGACGGGCTGCCAGGCGTGTGCCGTCTCGCTCTGTGTGGTGAGCACCAAGGGTTTTAGTCGTTCGTTTATTTATGAAGTCCAAGTTATCCTGGAAGAGACGCTTGCCGTCCTCTCGAGGACACAGGAGCCGCATGCCTGCTCCCAAGTCTGCAGAGCAGCGGGGAAGGAGGGAGGGGCGGGAAGTCCAGGTTCGGGGCAGCAGAGTGACACGGAGCAGCAGGTGCGGCCGTGGGGCGGGGACACTCGGCGGCTTGCCTGCAGGGAGCTGCTGGGGGCTTCTCGCAGGTGACAAAGCTGCCCCGCTCTGCACGGTGCAGATCCCCTGTCCTCTCTCCGCCCCAGCCTCCCTTCTGGAGCTGCCCGTGGGCCCCGGGCTGGGAACGGGGCCCCAGGTCTCGAGGCTGCCTCCCTCCTCTGCAGACGGCAGCCCTGGGCGCAGGCAGCGAGCGGCCTCCCTGCCAGTCTGGGGTTTCAGCTGCAGCCTCTCCCACGCGGGGCAACTCCTCCCAGCAGATCCGTGGAGCCTGCTGCACCCTCCAGACTCCTCCCAGCAGATCCGTGGAGCCTGCTGCACCCTCCAGACTCCTCCCAGCGGATCCGTGGGATCCGTGCTCATGCAGGGCAACGAGCGGCCACGGAGTGGGTGGGGGCCCGGACCCCCGAGCCTGCTGCGCCCTCCAGACCCCGACCCCCTCTGGGAGGGGCTCCAGGGCTTCCGTCTGCTGTGACTCCCTCCGCTCACCTGAGTCCTGGGGGGTCGGCCAAGTGGCCGTGTCTGCTCCCCGGCCAGGGGACGGAGCCGGCAGGAGCCCCGGCCTGGCAGCACCCGGTGCCCTGACCTCTGGGTCCCACGCAGGAGGACGCCCTTGGTGCTCTCCTGCACTTCCAGGCCAGGGGCACCCAGAGGCCTGGGGGGCGTGGCCTGCTCTCTGCGTGTTGGGAACGTGGTCCACGCACCGCTGAACCGGAGCGCACACCTTCGAGCCGGAGCTGAATGAGTTTTATTTCCTCTCCAGAGTGGCGGCTGGGGGTCTGCGTTGTGATGTAGCGGGCTAAGACTCCGCCTGCAGTGCTGGCATCCCATATGGGCACCGGTTCTAGTCCCGGCTGCTCCACTTCCCATCCAGCTCCCTGCTATGGCCTGGGCGGGCAGTGGCCCAATCCTTGAGCCCCTGCACCTTCAAGGAGACCCAGAAGAAGCTCCTGGCTCCTGGCTTTGGATCGATGCAGCTCAGACCAGTGTGGCCATTTGGGGAGTGAACCAGCAGATGGAAGACCTCTCTCGTTTTCTGCCTCTGACTCTCTGTAACTTTCAAATAAATAAAAAGATCTTTAAAAAAGAAAAGAAAAGAAAAAGAGTGATGGCCGTGGGCGGGGTGTGGCGGGCTGTGTCCCCGAAGCTGCGCAGCCTCACATTGTACCCTGGAACTGACTCACAGAAGCCCGAGGAGGAAGACGGAGGGGACGCGGGAGGCCTTCGGGAGGTGCAGTCTCCATAGGGGAGGAGCGACCAAGCCCCCACCTCGCCAGGAAGCCCCCAGGGTCCCAGGCTCCCAGGAGGAGGCGCTCAGCTGCAGCTGCGTGGTTCTGAGAGAAGGAGCCGCCCACTGGCCCTGCGTTTCCCGTTGCCCAGGTTCCAGAGAAAGGGAGCCCTGGGCCTGCCGTCCGGGCAGCGTGCTAAGCGGTGGAGGCGGCAGCGGCTGTCAGAGACGTTCTGGGTGGGGGTGAAAGGCGCTTTGGGGAGCTGTCTGGGGCTTTGGGGAGGGGGAGAACCAGCTCTGGAGGGAGAGGGGGAGAGGGGAGAATGGGGGAGGGGGTTGGGAAGAACCGCGGGGGTGGGAGCCTGCCCAGCGTCTCCGGCTGTGGTTTCTCCTCTGACCCCCGAGAACGCTGGCCATCACCGTGAGGCTCTCTCGGGATGAGCAGCCTGGCCGAGACGGGTTCACAGCGGACGGCAAAGGCACAGGCTGCCTTGGGCTCCGGGACGCCTCGGGGCGCAACCGTGACCGCCACTGGTGTTCAAGGGGCGGAAATGGAACACACACCAGAAATGAGGCTGCAGAGACTCTGCCTATTTGCATAATGTGATGAGGTTACTAATTAAAGTATGCTCAGGCTCAGTGTCTCTCTCTCCTGCCTGAATCCAGAGGCCATGAGGGTGGAGGAGGGGCTGAGCAGGGCGCTGTGCGTCTCCAGTGCTGGCTACGGCACGCGAGATCCACACCTGGCCCATTTCCTGAGCACACGTTAAGCCGAGACGTCTCCCTGTCTCCCTTAATCGAGTTGCTCTCGTCAAGTTGTCCTAAGGGAGGGAGTTCCCATCTGCAAGTTGCGCCTGCTGAGCACCGAGGGATCCGCAGCCCGGTGGGGAGGCCAGAGAGGGATCCCCCCCCTTCTTTCCTTTCTGCCCATCTCAGTCTCAGCCTCCTTCTCATGAGATGCTCAGGACGGGAGGTGGTGGTGCCCTACGCATTAGGTACGCGAGGGTCACTTTGCACAGGCTAACAGCACCCCCTGGGCCGGGGTGAGCACCGCCTGGGTGGGCCCAGTCGAGAGACAGGTGAGGGCAGGACTTGCACTGGGTGCCCCGGGTACTGGGTGCCCCAGGACACCAATGGGGTGGGGGCAGGGACGAGGGCGGGCCCCTCTCGCCCCTCCCCCATGGGCACTGGAGGCTGCAGGTGACCCAGGACCTGCTGACCGGGTGCAGGGGCTCTGGGTAAGTGCTGGCCTCCCTCCTCCTGAGCCCGTAACTGCCCCGTGGTTAGAGTGACGACTCCACTAAGGACGAGTGGTCGCAAGTTCAGCTGCGCCCCCGCAGGGCTCAGCTGCTGTGGTTGCCATGGAGACGGGGAGACTGAGAGGCAGTGGGAGAGAGAAGTGAACAGTGCTGTACCCTGGTGGGGTCCCCGTCCCGGGGGCTCCTGGGGGTGCTGAGGCCCCCACCCCTCACTGTGCTAGCAACACCCCTGCAGCCCTGGGGGAGCCTGAGGCCGCTGCCTGAGACTCTCTTGTCCCTTCCTTGTCCCAGAAGTGGGCACCGAGGGGTCCTTGCCGGCACCTTCCGTGGGCTGTGCAGCAGGAGGGCCGCTCCCGCAGGACTCCAGATTCCCCGGGG
Organism: Sylvilagus floridanus; assembly: GCA_949820135.1. Lineage (NCBI taxonomy): Eukaryota > Metazoa > Chordata > Mammalia > Lagomorpha > Leporidae > Sylvilagus > Sylvilagus floridanus. The sequence goes on along the minus strand of OX463235.1, from coordinate 79,035,355 downwards.
GCTCTGGCAAACCTGGTGTGACACTGGCCCAGGGAAGTGGGCCCCACGGGTGCACCTGCTTCATGACGCTGCCCCCAGGGGATGTGGGCCCCACGGGTGCACCTGCTCTGAGAACCAGGATGACATCCAGGAGCCATGTAGGTCCCCCAGGCCCTGGGTCTCCCCGCATTCCCCTGAGCCCCGGAGCAGCACTGTTTGTTCTGGGACTGGGAGAGGGCCCTGTCCCCAGCTTTGGAAAGCCAGCAGCCCTGAGATGGCTCAGCCCCTGCTCACGTCCCGCGACCTTGCTTGACCGAGCCACTTGCGAGATTCACAGCCGGGTGTGCAGGATGGAGTTCCCCCTCACCAGGAAATTAGGAAGTGGGGGTGGGGCAGGGCACCCCTGAGACCCCTGGAGCCATTTCTGTCCCACAGGGAGAGGGGGCAGCGGTGCACCCAGAACAGAGAACGCCAGCGGTGTGAGGAGACGTCTCCCCTCCCCGGGAGTCTTGCTCAGCATCAGGCTCTCGGGAGGGCTCACCTGGGCATACAGGCAGCACCAAGGAAAGTCCTGGACCAGCCCCCACCCCAGGCAAGGGTGGGCCCTTCTGCAGCTGCAGCAGCCACCGCCAGGCTGAGGTCTGGCCTTTCTCAACAATGACCAGGGCCACAGATCAGGGCCACGGATCAGAAACGAAGCATGTCTGGGCTGCTCCTCCAGCCAAACTCTTCAGTCTCCTCCAGGGATGAGGGTGACGAGGGAACTCCTCCGTCTTCCACTCTGAGTGACGACCATTGTTTTGGGAAGGGTTTAGAGACCACGGTGGGGCTTCCTGAGGACATGCGCCGTGGCCACAAGTGGCTGATGCCTCCCTGAAGCCGAAGGGAGTCACCGTGCATGTGCCAGAGCCACGCCTGCCGGGCCCAGGCCCGGGCTGTGCCCAGAGTCTTGCATTGCAGTGTCCAAGCGCTCTGCTGGACCACATCTGGGGGGGGGCAGTGCTGTGGCTGGGCCCGGGGCTGTGGTGTTCCCTCCCACCTTCCTTCTCTACCTTCTCCCTGCCCCCTACCTCTGCTCCATGGATTATGGATGGATGATGGGGAGTTGGGTGGGTGGATGGATGTATGGATGGATAGATGGGTGCACAGGTGGATGGTTGAATAAGTGGAGGATGTATGGATGGGTGGATGGATGGTTGTGTGCATGGTGGATGGATGGGTGGATTGTTAGACAGGTGTATATGTGGATGGATGGAGGGTGGATGGAGGGGTGGATGGAGGGGTGGATGGACGCTTGTGTGCATGATTGAATGGATGGATGGATGTTGGATGATGGATGGACAGACAGGTGCATAGGTGGATGGATGAATAGGTGGAAGATGGGTGGATGATGGATGGATTGTTAGACAGGTGTAGATGTGGATGGATGGAGGGTGGAGGATGGATGTGTAGATTGTTAGACAGGTGTAGATGTGGATGGATGGAGGGTGGGGGATGGATGTGTAGATTGTTAGGTGTAGATGTGGATGGATGGAGGGTGGAGGATGGATGTGTAGATTGTTAGACAGGTGTAGATGTGGATGGATGGAGGGTGGAGGATGGATGTGTAGATTGTTAGACAGGTGTAGATGTGGATGGTTGGAGGGTGGAGGATGGATGTGTAGATTGTTAGACAGGTGTAGATGTGGATGGATGGAGGGTGGAGGATGGATGTGTAGATTGTTAGGTGTAGATGTGGATGGATGGAGGGTGGGGGATAGACGGAAGAAGAAGGTTTTCTCCGATGTCTTTGCTGCCTTGCAGGAGGCTCCCCGGGCGCTCGTGGGGACAGAATCGGTGCAGGTGTCAAGCGATGGGGACCGGCAGTGCCCCGGGAGGGGTAAGCGATGGGGACCGGCAGTGCCCCGGGATGGGTAAGCGATGGGGACCGGCAGTGCCCCGGGAGGGGTAAGCGATGGGGACCGGCAGTGCCCCGGGAGGGGTAAGCGATGGGGACCGGCAGTGCCCCGGGAGGGGTAAGCGATGGGGACCGGCAGTGCCCCGGGAGGGGTAAGCGATGGGGACAGGGAGAGGTCTGCAGTTCAGGCCCTCTGAGCCTCTCTTCCTTCTGTCATCAGGAGTCCCGGCATCTCCCGTCTTTCTCACTCATTGTCATTTCCAGCTCTGCAGGGCTCCCGCAGCTGTCCCCGTGGGAAATCCACTCAGCAGCAGGAGTTTCCAGCCAGGGATGAGGAGGACGAGGTGAGCTCTGTGCAGCCCCAGGGCATCGGCCGGGGGCAGACAGGGCGGGCGCCCAGCGAGCCCTGAGCATGTGCGACCCTACACGGACGTTGGCCTCAAGGGGGGGTGCAGGGCCCCAGCCTGGTCAGGGCCTGGTGAGCCATGGCTCTCACTCCTCAGCGCTGAGAGTCGGTGACCGCACCAGCCCAGGCCGTTGCCCGAGATGGGCAGTCGGGTGGGGGAGAAGAGGCCCTGGGTTGGGTCAGCTGCGGGCGTGTGGCTGGGGAGCCACATGTGGACAGCGCGCACTCATAGTGAGGGGTGAGGAGACAGGAGCCGTGGGAGGCGTGGGCCCTGGGTGCTCGGTGCCCAGCACAGCGCCCCTTCGGGCTGGTGCGTGGGACATCCCCAGGCAGTCCCCCGGCTTCCGTGTGAATACACTGGAATAAAACAGCCCCAGGCACGCCCTCGCCTCCTGCATCACCCCCATGTCGGGTGTGGTCCCCACGATTTGTCCACGGGCCCTGAGCCCCTGTCGCCAGTTCTGGGTGCCAGGGAGCAGACCCAGGCCAGTAGGCACTCAGATGGGCAAACACGGGATGCATGGGGGACGGGCCAGCCCGCATCTCCCCCATCTGAGGCCTCGAAGCTCCATGCCCCCACCAAGCCCTGCAAAGCCCAGGAAGCCGCGCAGCTGAGGCGAGACCTCAGTGGGCACGGTTTCCACAGACACGCCGCCGGGTCCAAAATCAGGAGCGTGGCTGTGACCATGGAGCTCCGGCACCACTGGCGTTAGTGTTCAGGATTGGTTTCCGTCCGATCTGCACAGGAATCCACGTGGCCCGTGCAGCAGGGCCTGCAGTCTCCACGCTGGGCTGGAGGTCCCAGGGCACAGGCCCCGCCCCTGCTATTTGCATAAATTCTGGCAGGTGCACACAATTCATCACTGTCATGCCTCAGAGCTGCTGGGCGTGTCCACGTGGCCCCTCCGGCGCGCGCCCTGGGGGTGCGGCGTGGGGATGTGGCTGCCGTGGTTTCTGACGGCTGGGCTGGATCCAACCCATCCCTGAGCGTCACCTTAGCCGCCTGTCAGTGGGCCGGGGTGGCTGTCGAGTCAGGAGACCATGGATCAGCAGGGGACAGACGGACGGCCCCTCGCCCTGGCTTCTGCTAGGAAACTTGGGGGCGCTTCTTCTGCTCCCCACTGGGCTTGTGGCCCATGTGTGCCAGGCTCTGTGGGGAGCAGGATGGCGCGTCTGTTAGTGTGCAATGAGAGAGGACGCTGGGACGCCTTCGGGAATAAAGACGTTCACGGAGGTTGGCGGGTCTGGAGGTCGGGGGAAGCTGCTCTGGGGACCCTCTTATGGCACAGCAACCCGCCATGCTGTTCCTCATCCTGAAATATTTTACTTCATGGTCTCAAAACAGCTGCCACAGCTCCTGGGATCAAATCATCACGAAAATATCCAAAACAAGAAAAGAAGCAAAGTTGGTGTAGGGACATCTTGTAGTAGTTCAGTCTCTTTTTAAAAAAGATTTATGTAGGGGCTGGCGTTGTGGCGCAGCAGGTTAAAGCCCTGGCCTGAAGCACTGGCATCCCATATGGGCGCCGGTTCTAGTCCTGGCTGTTCTTCTTCCAATCCAGCTCTCTGCTATGGCCTGGGAAAGCAGTAGAAGATGGCCCAAGTCCTTGGGCACCTGCACCCACGTGGGAGACCCGGAAAAAGCTCCTGGCTCCTGGTTTTGGATTGGCGCAGCTCCGGCCACTGTGGCCATCTGGAGAGTGAATCAGCGAATGGAAGACCTCTCTCTCTGTCTCTCTCTGTTTCTACCTCTCTCTGTCACTCTGCCTTTCAAATAAATAAATAAATCTTTGAAGAAAAGATTTATTTATTTATTTGAAAGTCAGAGTTATGGAGAGAGAGGAAGAGTCAGAGAGAGACAGAGAGATCTTCCATCTGCTGGTTTATTCCCTAAATGACCACAGCTTCCAGGACTGGGCCAGGCCAGAGCCAGGAGCCTCGAGCCTCGTCTGGGTCTCCCACGTGGGTGCAGGGGCCCACACATTTGAGCCATTTTCCACTGCTTTGCCCAGGCCATAGCAGAGAGCTGGGTTGGAAGTGGAGCAGCCAGGACTCCATCTGGGCTGCCGGCGGCACAGGGGGCTGCTCACGCAGGTGCCACGCTGCCAGCCATGATTGTTCTCGTGTGTCAGCAAGGGAGGGCTTTCTGAAAAGCCGCCAATACCTCGTAGCTTATACAAAATCAGCTCAGGACAGATCTGGATGGAATTGAAAAATATGAAGCCATAAAGTAAAATGTAGAATCATAAAATGGGACGGCCGGGTCTCCAGCTTTCAGAGGACGGCTAAGAGCCGACCGTGGCAGAGCTGAGGACAGGCATGGGACACAGCCTATAAACACCACGTCAGTAATGGGGCTTCATCAGAGTCTGAAGCATCTGCCCCAGGGAAGAGCCCAAGAGAACGAAACAATCAGCTCAGACTCGAGGGGGTGTCTGGGAGCCGCGCACCTGACATTCCCGGAGCTCTCGGAAGAGGACAAGACGCCAATGGTCCCCTGGGAAGGTTGGCAAAGGCTTGAGCAGATGCTTCCCCCAGGACTCAGCAGTGCCCGGCTCTGGGCAGAGCACAGGCAGGGACCACCAAGGGGCTCTGGGCCCCCAGGAAACAGGCGCGCCAGGAAAGGAGACGGGCACTCCCGCCAGCTGGCTGAGACAGGCGCCCACGGCAGCGGAACCCCGTGTTCCCGGGCCTGGCTACTGGGCTGGGAGGCAGCAAATCCACACGACGGCTCCTCGGTCCCCACCACGGCAGCCACACGCCTGCTGTCCCCCCTCCACAAATCCACACACACGTTTAGATGAGGCCTGGCCCCGGCTGTCCACAGCGGTCACCCTGGGGTGGAAGCAGCCCCAGGCTCCTTGGGAGGTGGCCGATGAAGGAACAGGCAGGTGCGTCCAGCGAGGCTCCAGATGCGTGGAGGCTTCTTGGGGCATCACAGCCTCGGGGGATCCCACGAATCCGCATCTGCCAGGCCCTAGAGCAACATTACCATGACAGCGAATTGATGGGTGGCAGTCGGGGCCAGGACGAGGGTGGACGTGGGCCAGGGGTCCGGGCACCCGGGTGAGTCCTCAGGTCTTAAGTGTCACCAATGTTCCTAGAATTGCGAGCGAAGCTCGAATCACGGAGCTCCTGCGGACACGGATGGGCTCCAAGTCAGGGCGGTGACGAGTGCGAAGTGTGTGGCCGCGCCATCTCTGTCCTGGCGGCGAGCGGGGTTCTCAAACTGCTCTTTGGGGGCTCGGGGAAGGGGCCCGGGAGCCCCCTGGACATCCGAGGCCGCCCACCTCCCCGTTGTGTGGCCTGCAGAGCCAGCTCAGCTCCTGCCCCGCCTCTGAGCTCCTTTCTCATTCAGTGCCCCCCATCAGCTTCCTGCACAGATCAACAACAAATAAAGTCCAGGAACAGGAAGCTCCAGAGACTCAAGTCGATTTCAGAGCGATTCTGCCCACGGAAGTGAGCAGCAGAGGAGGTGAGGGCGGGCTTCAAGGTTTCAGAAGAATGTTTATGAGCGTCCCTGACTCTGGCTGCAGAGGAGTCGTCATAAGCAAGACACAGACAGTGAGCGTCGTGGAGGAGACGCCTGGGAACGGGGACGGTGGTCAGAGTACGGCGGAGCCACAGGCAGAGCAAAGACTCGGCATGAGCAAGCCGGGAGACGTGGATGGGGAGCAGGCTCTGCCCAGAGCATGGGCGGGGGAGCCAGCGTCCACCGGGCAGCCACACCGGGAGAAGACCTGTGACGCCCAGGCGCCCCCGGATTGCAGTTCTTTTATTCTTATTAGTAGTAGTATTTATTTATTTGACAGATAGAGTTAGACAGTGAGAGAGGGAGAGAGAGAGAGAGAGAGAGAAAGAGAGAGAGAGAGAAAGGTCTTCCTTCTGTTGGTTCACCCCCCTAATGGCCGCTACGGCTGCAGTTAACGCGGATCCGAAGCCAGGAGCCAGGTGCTTCTCCTGGTCTCCCATGCGGGTGCAGGGCCCAAGGACCTGGGCCATCCTCCACTGCACTCCCGGGCTACAGCAGAGAACTGGACTGGAAGAGGGGCAACCAAGACAGAATCCGGCACCCTGACCAGGACTAGAACCTGGCGCCCATATGGGATACCGGCACCACAGATGGAGGATTAACCAAGTGAGCCATGGTGCTGGCCCCTTATTTTTATTATTTTAAAGATTGATTGATTTATTTGAAAGGCAATTACAGAGAGAGAAGAGAGACACAGAGAGAGAAATCTTCCATCTGCTGGTTCTTTCCCCAGATGGCTGCAATCGCCAATGCTGGGTCAGGCCAAAGCCAGGAGCCAGGAGCTCCTTCCAGGTCTCCCATGTGGGTGCAGGAACCCAAGCACCTGGCCCATCCTCTGCTGCTTTCCCAGGTGCATTAGCAGGGAGCTGGATCAGAGGTGGAGCAGCTGGGACTGGAACCAGTGCCCACATGCGATGCCGACACTGCAGGTGGTCGCTTAGCCCATGAAGACACCACACTCCCCCAACACAAACATCTAGGACAGACAAAAACCTACACGTGCGCACATGAAGACAGGAGTCAGCACGTGTGTTCCCACATGATCTGTGATCACGAGAAACCAAACGTTACCGAGTTCTCAGGGTGTCTCTGCCATCCCTGGACGGATATGCCAGCCTGGGACCACAGGAGGTGGCGTCAGGAGATCCGGAGACAGGGTGACCGAGGAGCCTGCAGGAGAGCTGCCCCTGGGTATCTTCAGAACGCACCAGGGGCTTTGGGGACAGGAAGGCGTTGGCCGCGGTTGTGAGCAGCACGCGATGCAGATGTCTGCATGGAATCTTCTGGCCAAGCCTTGGGTTGAACAGTGCAGCTCCTGCCGCGTGGGCAGTCACAGCCTGGCTGGGACGATCGCTGTGTGGGCGCCGACGGCGTGCAGGGGCTGAGTGACGTTTCCCACGGTGTCTCTGGGAAGGGAGGTGTCGGTGCAGGCTCCGACCTCGAGCAGCTCCCTGGACAGCCCTCGCCTGGGTGCCCGCCCCGCCCCAGGGTGCGAGAGCTGCAAGAGGCCCAGGGGCGTCTCGGAGGACAGGTGCTTCATAATCCAGCTCCCACAGCGGTCATTTCTCGGGTGTCAGCCGGAGCAGAATGGCTTCTGGGACGTAGTCGATCAAAGGGTTGTAAAGCGCTTTACAAACACACGCTCACAGCAGTGGAGCGAAGACGGAGGGCAGAGCAGCTGCCTCCTTGCACAGAGAACACCTGAGCCCCTCCTGCTCGTGCCCGGCACTGCGGGGGCGGGGCTCCCTCTGGAGTGGGATCCCAGGAAGCCGCCTTCATCCTGCTGCACCTGTCTAGCTCCTGATGTTGGGGGCGCAGAGCACAGCACCCCAAGTTCCGCACCGGGCCCAGCTCTCTTCTCTGGAGCGTGAATCCGATCTCCCTCTCACGGCTGGCAGCAAAAACCAGGTTCCTAGTAGTCGTAAATATCAAATTAATTTTGCTCCACTCATTAATCTCACAACTTTGACTTAGCTGCGGAACTTGTGAGTCTGTTTCGCTTCCAGCTCCTAGAGCCACGCCGCGATTCAGCACCTCAAGGTCAGTGTGCTTGCAATTTAGCATCATCACGAAATAACATATTGATTAATGCAAAGAACACAATCTTCCCCCGCGCAAGCTCTCGTTCCGTGGCGTGTGGAAGAGCGATAGGCTGAGAATCGCCCGGGAGACCTGCGGGAGCCACGGGGACACGGCAAGTCTCAGCAAAGGAGGCTTTTTCCTTCCTTCCTTTCTTTCTTGTTTATTTGAAAGGCAGAGTTACAGAGAGAGAGAAGGACAGACAGGGAGAGGTCTTCTACCCACGGATTCACTCCCCAAATGGCCACATCGGCCGGACCTGTGCCATGCTGAAGCCAGGAGCCAGGAGCTTCTTCCGGATCTCCCACGCAGGTGCAGAGGCCCAAGGACTTGGGCATCTTCTACCGCTTTCTTCTATTGCTACAGGCCATAGCAGAGGGCTGGATGGGAAGTGGAGCAGCCAGGACTCGAACCACTGCCCGGGAGTTCACTCCCTTCAGACGTGACAGAGGTGCAGTGGTCGGATGCCTGGGCTTGAGTCCTCGCTCTGCTCCCCACTCCAGGCTCCTGCTCATCTGAATCCTGGGGCAGTGCAGGTTCTGGGTCCCTGCCCCCCATGTGGGAGGCCTGTGTTGGGCTCCAGGAGTGAGCCGGCGTTTGGAAAACCATTCTTTCTCTGTCTCTGTCTCTCCTTCAAATGAAAGAAAATCGAGATTTGTAAACTTTAGATTGTTTTAGCTAATTAACTTCCCCAGAACATTCTACTTACGGAATAACGCTCCGAACACTTCGCAATCCCGACTCTGGGAGCCGCGAGTCCTCCTGCTGCTCCCGCCCCTCTGGGAGCTGGTGATTCCTCCCGCTGCTCCCGCGCTCCCGCCCCTCCCCACACCTGCTCCTCCGCCCTCTCCTAGTCCCACTCTTGTTTTTTATTAAAATCCATTTTTCAGTTAACTTTATATGCATATGATTAACTCTCTGTTAAATAAAGAGTTCAACAAATAATATGGAAAAAAAACCTGTTCCTCAACAGTAGAGACCAGGGCTGTGCGAAGTCACTGCTTCTCAAAGTGTCAGTTTCACTTCTCCAGGCCAGGAAGAACCTATGGCATTTGTCCCTGTGGGACTGGCTTATGTCACTCAGTGTGACATTCTCCAGATTCATCCATTTTGTTGCAAATGACCAGATTTCTTTGTTTTTAACCACTGTGTAGTATTCCATGGTGTATATGTCCCATAATTTCTTTATCTAGTCTTTAGCTGATAGGCAGTTGGGTTGAGGACATATCAGATGGATAGACCAACGGGACAGAATAGAAATGCCAGGAACCAACTCGTGCATCTACAACCAACTTATCTCTGACAAAGGAGCTGGAACCAGTCCCTGGAGCAAGGAGAGTCCCTTCACCAAACGGTGCTGGGAAACTGGGTTCCACAGGCGGAGTACGACACAGGACCCCACCTCACACCCCACGCAAAAATCCACTCAACATGGAGTAAAGACCTAAATCTATGACCTGATGCCATCAAACTATTAGAGAACACTGGGGAAACCTACAAGATGTCGCACAGGCCGAGTTCTCGAAAAGAGCCGTGGCACGGGCAGCCAAAGCCGATTGGCAGATGGCATTGTATCAGAGAAGCAAAAGAAACACACAGCAAAGTGGAGAGGCGACCGGCAGGACGGGAGAAATTATCTGCAAACTATGCAACTGATAAAGGAGTAATAACAGGAATCTACAAAGAGATCAAGAAACTCCACAGTAACAAAACAAACAGCCCACGAGAGAGATGGGCCGAGGATCTAAACAGACATTTTTCAAAAGAGGAAATCCAAATGGCCAACAGACACACGAAAAAATGTTCAGGGAAATGCAAATCAAAGCCCCGGTGAGAATGGCTCACATACAGAAATCAACACACAACAGGTGCTGGCAAGGATGTGGGGAAAGGGGCACTAGCCCACTGTTGGTGGGATGCAAACTGGTAAATCCACTATGGAAGACAGTTTGGAGACTCCTAGAAACCTGAATATAGCCCTACCACACGCCCCAGCAGCCCCACTCCTCAGAATTTACCCCGGGGAAATGCAATCGGCATATGAAAGCGTTATCTGCACCCCCATGTTTATTGCAGCTCAACGCACAATAGCTAAGATATGGAATTAACTAATTAATTTTTAATTGAAATTAACTTCCATTTAAAATCAAACTACAGCTTGACTGTGAGGCCAGATTGCTTTTGTGGGGGCCAGGCTCAGCAGCTGCTCTGGGGGCCAGGGAGGTGCCAAGCTGCCCGAGACGCCGGGCGGAGAGCGGCTCGATGCAGGTGCCCTGGGCTCGGGGGCTCAGCAGGTGCACTCTCCAGAATTCGCCCCGCCAGGGTCCGTGCCGCCTACACCGTGAGAACAAGCAGGTTTGTATCGCTGTTCTCTTCTTCCTCGCAGAACCAGGCAGGACGCGGCTCTGTATTCTGAACGTGCAGCAGCGGCTTCAGCCCAGGCGCGGGGACCCCTCGTCGTCTGGCCCCGTCTCCCCATGGGCCAGGCCCTGGCTGCCACACGCTTCCTGCCATTCCGGGCAGAGCGCCTCGCTCCTTGGGGGGGTGCCCCCTCCCTGCTCACCCATGCATGCCTCCTGCCTTGCGTCTGTAGCCTCAGGAGTGACTGTGAGGACCCCGGGAGAGGGACAGCTGGAGCAGCGGCGGTCAGAGACACAGGCGGGATGGGCGGATGGGACGCATGCCTGGGGAGCAGCCGGAGCCAGGCCAAGGTTCCTTAGATGAGAGTGGACCCAGGGGCCAGAAGGCTGAGTCTCCTGCAGACGGCCAGGGGCGGGCATGGGCCGGGTCCCTGTGCCTGCGCCCGGGGCTGGGACCATCGGTCAGCTGTGTGCCTTTGAACCCCTGCGCCTGGGTTGGTTGCAGGGGCAGTCAGAGCAGCTCCCCGCCTTGCTCGGGATCACTGGGGGAGCCCCCAGTGCCCGGGCTCCAAGGCAGTTGCACCAGCAGCCGAGGGCTGGGTCCCGGGCGTGAGAGCTTTGCGGGCCCTGGGTGGTGGCAGGCTGCAGCCGAGGCTGAGGCCCGGGCCTGGAGGAGAGTGTCCACGTGGGCAGTGGGCTGGGTGCCACTCAGGGACGCTCCCGGCTCGTGAGTCCCTGTCAAGACAAGGACCAGGCCCCAGGGCAGGGCCCGGGATGAGAGGAAGTCGAGGAGAACGTCTCGGGCGTGACTGTGAATTTTGGGTGTTGACTTCTCCAGGGGTCTGGCTCCATTTTTTGTTGCTTTCAATCGCCCGAGGCTGAGCCTTAGATTTGTCGGGTTTGGGGTTCCCGTGGCTGAGGGGTCCTGTGGCATCCTGGTGGGGCTCTCAGCTGCGTCAGATCCCAGCGGAGGAGCAGCGTGGTGGCCTCGCTGTGCCCACTCCCAGAACTCCCTCTGCTGCAAGACCCAACCCACTGCTGAGTATCAGCTCAATAGTGACGTCACCACCTCCCTGTGGCCCCGCCTCTTAAAGGCCCCCACCCAACACCAGCGCCCTGGGACCCACCATGGCCCAGCCACAGCCCTCGGGCTCCTGGAAGCTCCACCCCCAGGGAGTCTGTCTGGGAGAGGCCGGGAGATCTGTCCTCCTTCCGCACCCAGTCTGTGGAGCTTTTCCTTTCTCTAGTGCCCGTCCTCAGCAGGGCTGCCCGAATATTCCTGTGGAAGTGGGTTGTGTGAGTCTCCCTTGCAGACCCAGGTCCTGTGCTCAGAGTGGCTCCCTTGCTGTGGGGCTGACGGCTCACAGACAGCTGTCAGCCACAGCCCTGACACAGCCGGGACAGCAGCAGGGACAGTGTCAGAGGACCAGAGGAGGCACCCAGCAGTGGAGGGGCCGCAGCCCACGGGGGAACGGGGTGGGAGTGGACGGCAGCCAGGGTGGTCAGCCAGGAGCACGGGGTCTGCTGGGGCGCAAGGGTCGCCTGTTACGTCTGCCCCTCCCCCACGTCTCAGGAAGCTCCTCTTGGCTCACCCAGACCTGCTCAGCCACGCTGCCTCCAACCAGCAGCAGCCGGACGCCCTGTCCACTGCGCTCGGGACGCTCTGGGCGCGTGTGGGCCCTCGCGTCTCTCAGTGCACGTCCCCCAGAGCTGCTGCTGTTCGCCTGCAGCTGACACAGGCGCTGCAGGTGCAGGCACAGGGCTTCCTCGCCCCCCTCGCCCCCCTCGTCCCCCTCGTCCCCCTCGTCCCCCTCGCCGTCCTCGTCCCCCTAGTCCCCCTCGTCCCCCTCGTCCTCCTCGTCCCCCTCGCCCTCCTCATCCCCCTCGTCCCCCTCGTCCCCCTCGTCCTCCTCGTCCCCCTCGTCCCCCTCGCCCTCCTCGTCCCCCTCGTCCTCCTCGTCCCCCTCGTCCTCCTCGTCCCCCTCGTCCCCCTCGCCCTCCTCATCCCCCTCGTCCTCCTCGTCCCCCTCGCCCTCCTCGTCCCCCTCATCCCCCTAGCCCTCCTCGTCCCCCTCGTCCCCCTCGTCCCCTTCGTCCCCCTCGTCCTCCTCGTCCCCCTCGTCCTCCTCATCCCCCTCGTCCCCCTCGTCCTCCTCGTCCCCTCACCTCCGGGCAGCCCTTCCTCCCACAGTCTCTGCGCACCTCCTCCTCCTGCACCTCCCAAGGGCCTCGAGCATTTTTCCCTGGCTCTGGCTGGCTCTGGCTGGCTCCGTCTGGCTCTGGCTGGCTCCCGCCGGTCAGTTTTCAGAGTTCTTGTCACTCACCTTAGGTGACTCACATGCATCTGTCGTCTGCCGTTCACTTGCTTTGGTCGTTTTCAAAGTGGACCCAGGGCTGGGGAGCAGGTGCCTCAGAAAACCCCGGAGAATGGAAGTCAAAGATGCTCATTTTGGTGCAAAAATTTTGCAGCCATGTGTAGAGGCGTCTTCGATAAGTTCATGGGTAAACGACACATGGATTCCAAAGTTGTTTGCTCAAGATAAATTTCTTTCCGTCCCTTTTCCGTGGCGTACCCTCAGACCGGCAGCAGGGAGGCGGGGCTCCTGGGCCTCTGGTCTCTGTCTTTGGCCGCTGTTGAAACCCAGCCTTTCCAGTCAGCCCTGGTTCCTACCGGACACGGACCCACAGAGCTGCCGGCGCAAACAGCTTCTTCCACTCCACGGCGGGCGTGGTGGGTGTCCTCCGTGTCTGGCCACGGCACTGGACTAGAATGCCGGGCAGGTGGATGTCTTGGAAACCCTGGGCCAGCCGGCGGGGGTGCTGGGGCGGCCCCTGCCGCGTGTGACCGGCAGGTGTAGACACACAGCCTGCACCGTTGTCCAGAGGCAGCTTCCAGTGCCGGCTTCCCTCCCTGTGTCCCGAGGGAGCTGCCACGGCCACCCTAGGGGCAGGGAGGCCCTCGTCCCGCTGGCTCCCAGGGCCCTTGCTCAGGGGCCGGCCCTCAGTCCCTGTCCTCATCCCCGGAACAAAGTGACGGAGGGCGAGTCGCCTTGAGCTGTGCAGAGCTGGAAGCCCCCAGAGCCTCGCAGCCGCCTGGGCTGTAAAAACAGGGCCAGGGTCTCTGCTGCCCCAGCAGCAAGGGAGCAGGGGGCGTCTCCCCGCCTCTCCCATAGCCGGTTCCCAAGACGGGAACTGCTCCTGGTGGAGGAAGCACGGACATGCTTCTCTGAGGAGCTGGGAACCCACAGGCTGAATCCAGGCCTCCTGGGTGCTCCCTGTCCTGCTCAGAGGGGTGTGTGCTCACCTGGTGGCCGCTATCTCTCCCCAGCCCCGCCCGCCCAGGACCTGGCCCTGTAGCCCCTCCCTCTCCTTCATCATCCGTCCTTGAATCCACTTCTCTCTTCCAGCCTCTGATAGGTCAGCAGGAGAAGCTGGGAGCCAGGGGACCCAAGGCCCCGCCCCTGCTCCCCGACACGGGCCCTTAGCGCCTGCCTCTGGAGCCGGGATGGACCCTGTGTGTTTGAGGCTGTGTGGGCTCAGCTGGCGTCCCGTGGAGGCAGTGGGCCTGCTGCCCGGCGTCTGTTCCCCAGGCCAGGAGCTTGTGCTGTGGGCGGTCTCTGGGGAGCAGGCGCTGTCACGGCACACGCGTGACAGAGGGCGGGCACCCCAGGAACCCAACACTCCTGACACACTTTGATTGAAACCCGGGGGACCACACAGAAACCTGCCAGGAATCCTCTGCCCACGACGGTTACATCCTGGTTGCAGTGCTCCTAACTGAGTCACAGAGCGATTCTTCTAAGGTGAGGCCGATGGCCACGGCTCTTGTCTCCATGGCGTTGGGATTTCAGCTTCTGCCCACGCCGTGAGCGAGCTCTTCACGGCACCGCTTCTCGGGGAGCCAGCATCAGCGCCACTTCAGCAGAGCCGCAGCAGAGAGCCAGCAGCGAGCAACGACAGAGTGGCTTAGGCAGACCAGCGTTCACGGTGCCAGCTACAAACCAGACCCGAAATAGATGTAAAGTGGAGAGCCCTGCAGGTGCCGTGGGAAGGCGCTCGGCAGCAGGGGTTGCACGGAGGCTGTGGGGGCTGAGGTACATGAACTGCAGGTTCTCAAGCTGCAGCTCCCCCGTGTGTAGCCGCTGGGGCCAGGAGAGGTGCTGAAGCCGCAGGACAGCGCGGTCGGGTGGAACCACCCTGCGGGTATCGCCAAAAGTTGGGGTCGGGGGTGTAGTCACCCCACTGTGAACCCCACCCTTGTGTGGGAACAGACAAAGCCTCACCCACTAGGAGGAGCCAGGACTGGCAGAAAACCAGGGCTGAAATCCAGCAATGGTGCTGAGCTCAGAGGAAACACGGTGTGCTTTGATTCCAGGCAAGTTCGTCAGCTCCTAAACACAGAGATGGTTAGAAGCTGAGCACCATGTGATCCACAAAGCCCAGTATTCTATCATCACCATCACCATCACCACCACCATCACCATCACACCATCACCACCACCATCACCATCACCACCATCATCACCATCACTACCATCACCACCATCATCACCATCACACCATCACAATCATCACCACCATCGCTACCATCACCATCACCATCACCACCACCATCACCATCACACCATCACCACCATCATCACCATCACTACCATCACCATCACCATCACCACCACCATCACCATCACCATCACACCATCACAATCATCACCACCACCATCACCATCACACCATCACCACCACCATCACCATCACCACCATCATCACCATCACCACCATCACCACCATCACACCATCACCACCATCACCACCATCACACCATCATCACCACCATCATCACCATCACAATCATCACCACCATCATCATCATCTTCACACTATAAACAGGAAATACAAGAAAGGAGCACGGGGCACAGAAATCAACACTGACCTGACACAGGTGTCGCAGTGAGCAAACCGTGACTCTTGTGGCTCCTGTAAACACGCTCAAGGCCTTAAAGGAACACACACACCGTGTAGACGCAGCTAGGGACCTCCCGGAGGTATAGACAGTGTAAGAAAAAAGCCACACTGAGATGGGAGAGCTGGAAAGCATGGCACACTCACTGGGGGGCTCCAGAGCCAGGCTTTGAGGACGGGAGATAGAAACAGGCAGGGGCTGGCTGAGGCTCCGGCACAGAGACCACACAGCCTGAAGAGCGAAAGCCTCAGACACAGCCCAGGACGAGTCCTGGGACACGGATGTGACGCAGCCCAAGACGAGTCCTGGGACACGGATGTGACGCAGCCCAGGACGAGTCCTGGGACACGGATGTGACGCAGCCCAGGACGAGTCCTGGGTCACTGACACGAAGCCCCAGCAGCCTGCCCCTGCGCGAGCAGAACAGCAATGGAGGGGCCCGGAAGGGTCTCAGCAAACCGTGGCCACGCACCCCCTGAGCCGCGAGGCGAGCGTGATAACCACCACACTATGGAAGCCAGGCAGCCCCTGAGCTGTGAGGACTGATTCACAGACCCGTGGGGACCCCACCAGCCACATGGCGATCGGAAGAACACGTGCCAAGGATGCATGGCCCACACAGGGGAAGCCCCGTGAGGGGACCCCACCCCCATCAGGAAGACCGGGGCGGGGGAGGGCGGGAGACACGGCGCCATGCGAATGCGCCGAGCGGGAGAACGCGTGAACACAGAGCCACACCCGGGGACACGGCTGCTCAGAAATGACTGATGTGACCCCATCGGGCAAAGACAACCCCAGGAATCACGCAGGCAGGTGGGAGAGCGCGAGGCGGCGGCAGCACCCAGTGCGGTGATTCTGTGCGTAAATGCAGTTCTTTAAAGAAACGAAAATCAACACGTGTGTGTGAATTCTTAGTGTGCATGCATTTAGTATATGGGAGAAGACCACAGAGAAAAGTAGCTATTTGCTTCTCTCTCTCTCTCTCTCTCCCCCACACACACACCAAACACCATCCTTAAGAAAGCAGGAGATACTATGTATTAATATCAAAGAAAAACGATCTTAAGAAGATGAACTTAAAATGAAGGAGCACTCTGTAACAAAAGCAAACATCAGCGCCTGCGTCAGGGCTCAGCCAGCTAAGCCTCAGCCCATGACTCCAGCGTCCCAGTGAGCGCCGACTGGAGTCCCGGCTGCTCTCTTCTGATCCAGCTCCCTGTTGTGGCCTGGGAAAGCAGCAGAAGATGGCCCAGTGCTTGGGCCCTGCACCCACGTGGGAGACCCAGATGCAGCTCCTGGCTCCTGCCTGGCTCAGTCCTGGCCGCTGCAGCCATTTGGGCATTGAACCAGCAGGCGGAAAATCTCTCTCCCTCTCTGCAACTCGGATTCCCAAGTAAACAGAACAAATGCTTTTAAAAGCTGAAGAGCACTATGTCAGGAAGCCCTGCGAGAGGAACGTGTGTGACCCCCAGTGTCAGAGCACAGGGAGGACCAGGCGGAGCCGGAAGGGGAAGAGGCCAGCTGTGGACTCGGTGAGCCGCGAGCACAGGTGGCTGTGGCTTCGGGCTCGGGACACAGGGGTCACAGCGACCTCTCAGCCCACAGCCGGGCACGCGCAGCAGAGCCGTGAGTGCCGAACGCTTGCCCCGGGGCTCTGAGCCTCCGGCGTGAAGACTCCAGATCAGGTCACACCCATAGTCCCTGCCGGGCTCCGTCCAGACCCCGAGGACGAGGGACGGCTGCTCCGTCGATTCGCAAGCCCGAACGTCAGCCTCGCCGCAGCCTGCGCCAAGCTGCAGGGCTTCTCCTCCCTCAGGATCTTTGGATTCTGATGTTTTCTCCTGTGCTCCCCAGGAGGCTGTGATTCTAGAAGTTTCTCTAGATTCTAGAAATGGATGTTTAAGGGCAGCTGCGGCTGGTGTCTCTAGGATCGCTGGGCCCACAGGAGGGCGCGTTGGCTGAGCCTCCAGGCCAGCCGTGCGAAGACAGAGGCGCTCTGCTGGCCTGGTCGTCAGCCGACAAAATGGCGCAAAGCCGTCACCAGGAAACAGGTGGGCGCCTGGCGTTTGAGGTTTAAATGTGTCCGGAATTAATTGGCTTATGTAGAACTGGCAGCAGGTCGAGCTGGAAGCTGAGATGCAGTGTTGCAAGGGGACCCCCACTGAGCTGCTGCACCCCGGGGTCCTACGGCCGGGGGGTCAGTGCTGAGCCCCCCATGGCTGCCAGGGCCCCGTGCTGCCGCCCTTCCAGGCAGTCCTGCAGAGGAGGCAGCACACAGTGGCAAGGCCGCAGCTCGGTTTGCACCCAGACCCACAGTCTGGAAGCAACGGGCCCGGAGGCCCACGTGGGCCGGCTCCCCCGGCTCTGCGCTAGTCTGGTCCAGGTCCCAGCCTGTGAGGGTAGACACTAGAGTGGGGGCGTGGGGAGGGTACAGGTATCCCAGTGGATGCTCTTCTTTTTTTAAGATGTATTTATTTATTGAAAGTCAGAGTTACAGAGAGAGGGAGGGAGAGAGAGAGAGATCAGATCTTCCGTCTGCTGGTTCACTCCGCAGATGGCTGTAACAGCTGGCGCTGGGCCAGGCGGAAGCTGGGGGTCAGGAGCTTCTTCCGGGTCTCCCACATGGGTGGCGGGAGTCCAGACACTTGGCCCATCTTCCACGGTTTTCCCAGGCCCTTAGCAGGGAGCTGGATCGGAAGTGCAGCTGTCCCGACATGACTCAGCACCTTTGTGGCATGCCGGCATTGCAGGTGGCAGCTTTACACCCTGCCGCGATGTGGGTCCCCAACTTTTTGTTTATTTGAAAGACACACACACACACACACACACACACACACAGAAAGACAGAGAGAGAGAGAGAGAGAGAGAGAGAGAGAGAGAGAGAGACAACGCTCCCATCTACTGGTTCATTCCCAAATGCTAGCAATGGTTGGACTAGGCTAGGCAGAACCAGGAGCCAAGAACTCACTCCCGGTCTCTTGTGGGTGGCAGACCTCACTATCCGAGCCGTCACTCCGGGCGCTGGACGGCACAGGGCGGTCTCCCCGTCCTGGGCTCGGGGAGGGAGGTCCCTGCTGTGATGGCGGCCGGAGGGGACCCCGCCCCTTCCAGGAGCCAGCCGAGCAAGGCAGATGCTGGGCTTGGCTGTCAGGGCTGGGCCAGGACGTAGTGAAGGCCGACGACCTTGGCCAGTGGGGAGGGGTCTCCTGTCCCTTGGTTCTCACGGCAGCACCTGAGGGGGCGGGCAGTGCCCGTATGTGTCACTGGATCACGCATCCCACAGGCCAGGCTGGGGTGGGCTCCCGACACCGCCAGCCACGGCCTGGCCGGCACCACTCTGCCCCGTCGTTGGGGGGGGGGGGTGGCGGGGCGAGGGGAAGCTTCACTCGGCGACAATCAGGCCGAGAGATTTTTGTATTGAGCAATCTTCTGCCTCTCAGAGTCCACAGGCCCGAGGACAGCGAAGAATGATGTTCAGGAGCAGCTGAAATAATAAATCGGTTTTTTATCCTGCCCGATTCCATACCACTGTGAATCATACTTTCCCCAAGCATCCTATAAATGACAAATACGATCGCCCGCCTTCCTTGGTGCACGGCTAACGCGGCCCATCCGTCACCGGGGCGGAGGCTGGAAGCGTATCCGAGTCCCATCTCCGGGCTCCTCCTCCTGGTTCCAGCGGGGCCCAGCTGGGGACGACCCCCGTGCCGTCCAGGGAGTCCACTGGGAGTGCCATCGGCCAGCTCAGCAGTCCCGTGGAGGGGGACGAGCTGGTCGATCGACTTCTTCACTCTGGACCCGACACCTCTGTGTGGCGTGGGTGGGCAGAGGAGGAGACCACAACTCAGAATTCCAGGGACAAAGGGCACCAAGAGTGGACACCAGACGGCACAGCAGACACGGGTGGAGGACGCCTGTCTCCCCAGACAGGTGCTCCGCAGGCGGGTGGTGCAGAGGCCTCTCTGGTGGAACACACGAGGGTGCCACGGCTTCCTCGGCTTCACGCACTCCGGGTCCCTGGGAGCCGCCACAGGCACCCACGCCAGCCCCACAAGGTGTGCAGCCGGGAGCTACAAGAGCAGCGGCGTGGACCGGACGCGGAGTTCCTGCCCAGCAGGGCGCTTGCCTTCCCCTGATCCTGGGCTGGACGTCCTCAGTGGGTGCCCCTCCCTGGGTGCACTGTCTCCAGGGAGGGCTGGGGGAGCGCCCCCTCCAGCTCCCACCATGATGTCGGCCTTGGGAGCTCAGCTTCTGTCCTGGGCGCCCACACTGAGCACCCAGGTCACTCGCTTCATGCCAGGCTCCTGGGTTTGGGGCGGAACCCCGAGAAGGTGGGGTGGGAGCTGACCTCTGCTCCCAGAGAACGCGACGTCCTAGGCAGAGGCTGTGACAGTGGCTCTCTGCCCAGGGCTGGCCTACCAGCAGGAAGCTCAGGACACACAGAATGAAGACGCTGCCTTTGCCGTGGTCTGGAGGGGGGAGGGTGGGCATGAGTCTGGAGATGGGGCGGAGCTGGAGAGGAGCCCAGAAGGTTCTCTCTGAGAAGGGCTCAGCACACAGGCGACTTCAAGCGGCTTCTCGACAGTAACCTTGATGGAAGGACTGACTCAGCCAAGGGCAAGACGCAGGCTGAGTGGGTTAAAGAGCAACACCCAGCAACACCCGGAGAGACAGAGCTGCCGTCAGGCGTGCACGCCCGCCCCCACGTGCGAGCCTGGTTTTGTCAAAAGCTCCCGGTGCCTGCGAAGGCTTTGTTCTCAGAACGTCAGAGGACGCGGCCTGCAGAAGCGCAGACAGCGCCTGGGTCACAGCCAGAACCCTGGCCCAGCCCGGCTGGCTGACAGCAGCTACGGGGCCTGACGATTGGCTGACACCTTACGTTCAGGACTGACATCTTAGCCAGCCAATCAGAAGGAGTTTTCCATTCAACTAGACAAAAAGGCTCTAGCTAGGACCTGTAAGGGGAGGGCCTCCTCCTTAGGAGCCCCTCTGGGTGCCGAGTCCTCTCTGCCTTTTCTGTGTCACTTGGTTTGCTTTTTCCTCCCCACTCCTCCCGTCCAGGCCCATCCTTCTCTGTTGACACGCACAGGAACGCACACAGGGAGTGAGAGCAGAATCCCTGTGCCAAAGACACTCACAGACTGGAAGCGAAAAGAAGCCAGGAGTCCCCCATGCAAGTGGGGACCAGAGCAAGCAGTGGCTGTGCGTCCACTGGACAAAGGCGACTCCAGGACATAAACTGCACGTGTCTGTGCCACGTGACCAGCCGTGCCATTCCTGGTGTCTGTGCCACGTGACCCATTCCACATGGCTGCCGTGCCATTCCACGTGTCTGTGCCACGTGACCAGTCGTGCTCTTCTGGTGACCGCACAGCGAGCGGAGCTAAAGTCTCTGTGAGTTTGGCCCAATGCGGGACCATTCGCAACCTGGGGTTTCCCTGCCACACGGCCCGGCTCTCTGGGGCCAGCAGCCATTCTCTTCTCCCACTGCCCCGCCAGCTGGCCTCACACCTGTGATCCCCCGGAAACACCTTTCACCCTAAACGACCTCCACAGGGCCGGAGGCGCCGTGAGAGACACAGGACGCCATGCAGCAGAGACCACTGCAGCGTCACTCCCTGATCCAGAACTTGAATCAGGGGCTAAACAACCACGGCCGCCCCACGTGCTGTTAGAGTCCCGCCCAGATTAAAACGTGGAAAATCAACTCGGCTCCGAACCGTAGAAGGATTCATAGGATCATGAGATCATAGGATGGTGAGAGGAAGCTGTCAACACAGCAGATGTGGAGTTTCTAAAGCGCGTTCTGTAAACAAATAGCGCTCGCCAAGGGTGCTAGATACAAGACAGATCACCAAGACCAAAGCGCCCGAGACACACGACATCAACTAGAGACAGAGCTGGAAGATCTTGCTACATAGCAGTGCACACAATAACTAATACACTTAAGGAAATTGTGAAAATAATTAAGCTTTTTAATTATAAAAAATGAGCCAAGAAAGCAGCTCTAGCTGGCGTAGCGGAGTCACCCTGGAACCAGGAGCAGGGGTGGGACACCCTTCCGGCCCACAGCAAAGCACCACCGATCAGAGTGGTGGGGCACTGGCCCAGGCAGCAGACAAATAGGTCCCAGACCGCACGTGTGTTCCTGTGGGACCAGAAGGCTCTGAAGACTGGTGGGGGAACCGCTCAGCTCAGGTACGGTTGGGGGGGGGGCATGGTGCAGCCGGGTAGGCTCCCACTCGGGTCGCCTGCTCCCACACTGGCGTGTCGGTCAGGTACTGGTGCTCTGCTTCTGGTCCAGCTCCCTGCTAGTGCCCCGAGGAAGGCAGGGGATGCTGGCTCAAGTCCTTGGGCCCCTGTCATCCACTCGGGAGACCTGGGTGGAGCTCCAGGCTCCTGGTTTCAGCCTTGTCCGTCCTAGCCGCAGCTACAGTGGGTGTTTGGGGAGTGAACCAGCAGGTGGAAGAGATCTCTCTCTCTCTCAGATGGAAGATCTCTCTCTCTCTCCCCCTCTGTCTGTCTCTCTCTCTCACTCTGCCATTTAAATAAATAAATCTAAAAAACACTAATGTAGAGACAATTAGTAAGATGAATTCCATGTAAAGATCAAATCCAAAAAGCAAAATTTATATAACTTTTTATATAAAATTAAAAAAACTATTCATTTATTTGGCAGAGCAACATGATGGGAGGAGTTGGGCAAAGAGAGAGGAAGAGAGGGAGGTTTTCCACTTGCTGGTTGTTCCCCCAGTGGCCACGATGGCTGGAGCTGGTGCAGCCTGAGGTCAGATCCAGAGCTCCCTCCGGGTCTCCCTCACGGGTGACGGGGACCGAGCACCTCGGCTTCTTTCCCAGGTGCATTAGCAGGGAGCTGAGCGGCTGGGACTTGAACCTGTGCTCCACGAGGTGGCTGGCATCAGCAGGGGCAGCCTACCCCGCTCGATTCCATAGAAATATTCGAAATTCTGCACTGGAAGGAATGGTGTGCAAGGCGTAGCCACAAAACATAAAGTGCCATAGAATCCAGAATAAGTGACGTTTATAAATTAACAACTATTTAAAAAGTAAAGCAATCCAACAAAAAATGGAGGCAAAGCATATGGAGAAAATCCGAACCATAAAACATGAAATAATTCTCAACGTAACCATTAATCAGAAGGAAAATAAAAAACCAGAAACAAGAAGCGGACTGTCCTCGGATGGGCAGACTCTCAAACCCGCCCGCGTGGTGTCGACAGTACCGCGACGCAGCGTGCTGGTTCGCTGAGATAACCGCGGGGAATCACCTCTCTCCCGCAGCTCCCTGGCTGGGCGTGCACCAAGAAGGAATTCAGAGACATCAGACGCTCCTCGAAGGGGACTCCCAACCTCATCGCGACACTGATCCTGGGCAAGTCAGCCAGGTAAAAGTGTGCTCACGCGTGGAGCTCCGCACGGCCGTTCAGGGAGCGAGCTGAGGGTGCCGGCACGGCAGAGTCGGAACAGGACCGGGCTTGGAGTCGGGCGGGCGCAGTGTGGGATCTCCTGGCAGGAAGCAGAAACTCAGCTGTGAGCCTCACAGAAAAGGAAGCCGCAGCCTCCAGATACGTCCAGGAATTGTCCCAAGAGCACAGAGGAACAGAGGGAGCCGTGGCGTCTGAGCTGTGGGCACCAGCTCTCCCGTTCCTGTCAGTTGTGAGTGTTCAAGGCTGAGCCGGTGCAAGGAAGGAGACAGGAAGGGAAGAAGAGATGCTGGCGTCCGGGAACATTCCAGAACCTGTCGGCCAGCCAGTGAGATAGCTGAGCTGAAATGGACGCACCCTGGGTGTAGGGATGTAGCCGCCAGCGGCATAACCCGTCCTCGCCGGTTTGTGTTGGGAGCTTAAGCGGGTGTCCATCTTCGACATGGCTCTCATCTGAACTGCACGTGCGACTGTCACGGAGGTGACGGCTGAACAGCATGCACCACTGAAGCCAGAGAACTCGGCACGGGCTCTGCCACCCGCACGGCAGCCTGGCTCACTTCCCAGTGAGCGCCGCGCCCCTGGCCTTGAGATGGCTCTGCTTGTCTGCCGCACCTACAGGTAAGCACATCAACCCGTCTTGTCCATGCCTGCAGCAACACTGCACCAAGGCTCTTGTGGCACAGACACTCGGGGCCCCAGGAGAGCTTCAGGGTGACCGGTGGCGTCACAGCCCCACCAAGGATCAGCCCTGTGGACGCCGGCCGGGCAGGGTCCCCGCTCCGCCTCTGGAAGTGAGCTTGTGCATGCTAATCCGGTCCATCTGTTCCTGCCTGTCCAACACGCGTGGCACAGATCCTGGCTACACAACGCCAGCGCTGTGCCTCACGTCTCATTTCAGAAAAACAAGACAGGACTCGGGGCTTCCAGATAGGTGCAGCCAGTGCTGGGGTGGCTCCAGGCTGGGCCTGGAGGGGGCGGGGGACACGCACTTCCCCAGCTGTGTCCAGCAGCACTTGGGGGCAGCGTCTGGGGTGGACACGGTGGCTTCCGTCTCCGAGCAGCTGCAAGTCAACACCCTGGTAAAGTCCTGGCACAAGGTCACGTTTTCCTCCCACCCCGATCCCTCACACGTCTAAGCTGCACGTGTGCACCCCTAGGCCCACCCCTGCCTCTCCTCTCTCGTCTCCCTCACCCTCCCTTAGGGCTTGTTTACGGAGCTGCTGGGGCCAGCGCTGTGGCGTAGCGGGTAAAGCCGCTGCCTGCAATGTTGGCATCCCATATGGGTGCCAGTTCCAGTCCCGCTACTCCATTTCTGATCCAGCTCCTTGCTAATGCGCCTGAGGAAGCAGTGGAAGATGACCCAAGACCTCGGGGCCCTGCATCCACGTGGGAGACCTGGAAGAAGCTCCTGGCTCCTGGCTTCAGATCGGCTCAGCTCTGGCTGTTGCGGCCATTTGGGGAGTGAACCAGCAATGGAAGACCTCTCTCCTCTCTCTCTAACTCTGCCTTTCAAATAAAATAAATCTTTAAAATAAAAAATAAGAGTCTATTGACTGAAAACTTCTTGTCAAAGCGTGACCAGTCAAGATGGACTCTGGTTTCGAAAACACCAGGACGGCTGAGTGGGGTGAGGGCTGGCGCCTCCCTAACGCAGCTCCTCCCCACCGTGGTCCTGGGGAGAGGGAGCCTCCGGGGTGCCGCAGCCTCACCCTGGTGAGGCTCTGGAGCTCTGAGGAGGGGCATGCCCCTTCTGCCCCCAGGCACAGTCAGAGGGCAAGGGCCAAGTCCCAGCCTCGCCCGAGCCCGAGCCTGAGTGAGTCGAGAGGGAGCCTGGCTGCTCTGGTGGAGGAAGAGTGAGCGCCTGGACCTGGGTGGACGCCTGGGCCCCGCTGCTCCCGGACAGCAGCTCCGCACTGAAGCCATGAGAGAGGGGCAGGCGTCCACCGGCCCGTCCTGGGGAAGCCAGTGCACAGGGGCCCGAGGGCCTCCCCTTGCTTTGAGAGGAGACAGTTGCAACCTGTATGTTGGGAGACAAGGAGGGGGATGCGTGGCATGTGGTCCCATGTCACAGCCACCCCAAGCCTTGCCATGAAGGCACCATGCACCTTCCTGAGGTCAGGAGTCCCGTTGGGCTCAGCCCTGCTACTGTGATGGCTGAGGGCACGGGGAGCCTGGCTCTGGGCCTCTGCTCTGACGCTGGGCCCAGCAGGATCATGCCCTGGGAGGGGGGCGGGCTCTCAGCATGGCAGGGAATGAGCTGGCTTATGGATCTCCTCCTGGGGCAGGGTTGGCCCAGGCTCTGGGCTTGGCCATGCACCTGACAGACTCCCTGTGGGGCCACGGCCCTCAAGTGGACGTCCATGTGCAGACACAGGCCCTGGTGGTGCGTCCTAGGGTCCCCCGTCCACTGAGGCTCGCGTGGGCTGAGCAGGCATCCAGGCTCTGCCCAAGCCTGAGCTTTGAGAGGCTGCACCCGGTGCCTGAGACCCCTGTCAGGGCACGTGACGGGATGCACTGTCAGCTGGACAGAAAGGGGGTGACCTACCCTCCGGCCACAGGGTGTGCTTTGGAGAGAAAGCTCCCACGCTTCGGTCCTGCTGGCCCAGGTCTACCCTGAGCAGCAGCGCTCGTGGCTGTGCCCATGGCCGTGGGTCCCAGCCTGCATCTCCAGGCTTGTGCCATGCTCTGCCAAAGCCTCGGCCCAAGGCGTGGCAAGGAGGGGCCTGCAGACCCTGGACGGCCCGGCGCTGCTCATACGCTCTGCACCAGGTGCTACAGGCCACGTCCCACCTGCTCACCGGGGCAGAGGGAGCCAAGCCTCAGGAGAGCAGACAGCTTCCGGGGCACAAAGGCCAGGTCAGGGGCCTGTGCTCAACAGGGTCTGGCTGACCAGGGCTGCCCTCCCACAGTGCCCACCGCTCCCTGCCCCAGGAGCCTGCATCCCCTTCCTGGGTGCTAGTGTTGCTGCTGGTCTGTCCATGTCAACTGCAGCCCAGCGCTCCCTTGAGGGGCCGTGTGGCCACCTGCTGTGGCCTGTTCCACCCCACCTGTGGATGGAGCTGCTCAGCCCTGACCCACAGGTCTGTGTGAACATCGCGTTCCATTCTGCAGGGTCAACAGGCGAGAGTGGGACTGATGGATTGTGTGGCACGTGTGAGTGCACGGGTCCGTGTGTGCTCAACAGCTTTATCGAAGTCGCGTCCCCGTGACGGCACTCGCTCTGAACGCCTGCAGCTCCATCCCCAAGGTGCGGGTCTGCAGTTCTGGGCGACACCCACAGTTCAGACCGAATTGCTTCTGTCACAGCTGCCTCCGTCTTGTCCGTCACGGCCACCTCCGTCCCAGCCGGCTGCCCCTCAGCCTCGGCACCCAGCCGCAGCCCTGGGCGAAGCCAGCTGTCTCCATCTCTATAAATTCACCGCCTCTGGGTGTTTCTCCCACACGGACCCGTGCAGTGTGCTCTCGCCCTGGCCCCTTTCGCTTAGCGTGCTTGGAGAGCTGCGTCAGCTTCTTCTGCTCCACTCTGCGCAGCACCCGAGGCTCCCAAGTGTCACACGTCCCTCACTGTCCCCGCGGCACCCGAGGCTCCCAAGTGTCACACGTCCCTCACTGTCCCCGCGGCACCCGAGGCTCCCAAGTGTCACACATCCCTCACTGTCCCTGCGTGGCACAGACCCCCCCACCGTCCCCATGTAGCATGGATCCCCTACTGGAGCCATTTCCATCTAGGGGCTGCTGAGGGCACGCGTGTTTCTCATGGAGGTGGGTGTGTGTCTCACGTGGACGTGGGTGTGTCTCACGTGGACATGGGCGCTGTTTCAGGTTTGTGGAGTAGCTGGGCTCTGGTGGGCTGTGCTCGCCTCGCGTGACCTCTCCTGTCGGAGGACTCTAGCAGTCCTAACCTGAGCGCCTGCCCAGTGGGGATGAACATCTGAATCCCTCCGAGGCGTCCCTGGACAGGTGGACCTAGGGTCTCCAGGGACCAGCCCCACCCTGCCCTGCCCCCAGGGTCCTCCCTGGCTTTGTGGAGGGGACCAGAGGGCTCCCTGGGCTGTGTCTGTCCAGGGACAGTGACAGGCGTCTCCCTGGAAGCCCATAGCAAGTCCAGCCCCATTCCTGCAGGCCTTCACCCGAGGGGCTGGGCCACCCGGAGCCAGCAACAGCCAACAAAGCAAAGGTGGACGCTGGTGTGGCCAGGAGCTGAGTCAGGACTCCCTGAGCCTCGTCTCTGCTTCCCTCTGCGCTGCTGGGCAAAGAGACAAAGTGTGGAATCAGTACCAGTCTGCCCCAGCACCGCCTGCCCACACTGCCCCAGCACCGCCTGCCCACATGCGTTCCCATGTGTTCCCACCTGTCCCCACGCGTCCCCACGCCCGCCTGCCCCCATATGTCCCCAAGCGTCCCCACGCCGCCTGTCCCCACCTGTCCCCACCTGTCCTCATGCCACCTGCCCCCACGCATCCCCACATAATCCCATACCACCTGGCCCCACACCACCTGTCCCCACGCGTCCCCACGCCCGCCTGCCCCCATATGTCCCCAAGCGTCCCCACGCCGCCTGTCCCCACCTGTCCCCACCTGTCCTCATGCCACCTGCCCCCACGCATCCCCACGCATCCCCACATAATCCCATACCACCTGGCCCCACACCACCTGTCCCCACGCGTCCCCACGCCGCCTGCTCCCATTCCCTCTAGCTCTGTTCGGAAAGTACAAATGCCGCAGACCCGGCAGCTTTATGGGGCCCCCGCTGCTGCTCCTTTAAGACACCTGTCCCTGAGCGGCTCCTGAGCACCTGTGCTGAGATTCAGGCCCACGCTGGGAGGGACAGTGCAGCGCCTGGCCGTGGGCTCTCAGCCCTGAGCCCTGGCAGTCTGCTGTGCCCCCGGCATCTGTGAGGCCTGGCTCTGCCGGGACAGCTGTACCTGTACTTGGTGAGTGACGGGTGGCGCCACCCTCGCCCGCCTGTGCCTGCCCAGCAGGGAGCTCACTGGAGCCTGAGCCCGTTTCTGAGGAAATGGTCACGCATTAGTGGAATGCATTAGAGGAACCTAAATTAGAGAAGAGCGATGTCAAGTCTGAGTAACAAAACCCAATATCATGAAGTTTGATGACGCCCAAACAGGTCTAATTCTTAACACAGTCCTATCAAAACCTCCACGGAGCTTCACGAGTGGAATCTGAACCTCCACGGGCGCCCAGGGCTGAGGCTGGGCAGACTGGGAGACCCGGGCCGGAGATGCACGCCGCTGCCCAGCACAGAGGTCAGGGTGCAGAGTCAGGACACTCGGGCCACGAGGAGCTGGAGGACCCCCACCCCCCCGCCTCTGCCTCGCCTCTGTGACTCTGACTTTGCAATAAAGAAGTAAATCTTTAAAAAGAAAAAGAAAAAACTAAAAGAAAAGAAAGGACGGGGAGCCGCAGCCAGAAGCAGCCACACCCTGAGCCCTCGGCTTCACCAGCTGGGCGGGTGGGTGTCCCTGACACGGGACCTGAGGCAGCCCCCTCCTCACACGGGGAAATGAAAACTGGCCGCTGGCTATTCCAGGGAACGTGAATGCATCTATTCCTACCTATTTGAAGAGGAGAGAGAGGGGGAAAGAGGGAGGGAGGGAGAGAGGGAGGGAGGGGGAAGGGGAGGGAGAGGGAGAGAGAGAGAGAGTGAGAGAGATATCTCCCATCCACTGGCTCACTCACCAAATGCCAGCAACAGCCAGGGCGGGGCGGGGTGAAACCAGAGGCCCCGGCCCCCATCCAGGTCTCTCACATGGCTGGCAGAGCCACAAGCGCTGGAACCATCACCCCCTCTTCCCGGCGCACATGAGTGGGCAGGCGAATCAGCAGTGAAGCAACCAGGCTTAACCCGGCACTCAGCTGTGGATGTCCCAAGCACCATCTCAACCCGCAGGTTTACTTTTTATAAATTTTTCCAAAAATTTTTTTAAAGATTTACTTTATATTTGAAAGACAGAGAGAGAGAGAGAGGTCTTCTATCCGCTGGTTCACTCTCCAGATGGCCACAACGGCTGGAGCTGTGCCGATCCAAAGCCAGGAGCCAGGAGCTTTTTCCTGGTCTCCTGAGCTGGTGCAGGGGCCCAAGAACTTGGGCCATCTTCTACTGTTTTCGCAGGCCATTGCAGAGAGCTGGATCAGAAGTAGAGCAGCTGGGACTTGAACTGGCGCCCATATGAGATGCTGGTGCTTCAGGCCAGGGCTTTAACCCGCTGCACCACAGCGCAGGCCCCAACCCACAGGTGTTAAACCATGAAATGATCAATGCGATTTTACTAAAGGACCTGTATATGGTAAAGCTACAGGCAGACAGGTAAAAGCAAAACTCAGGGAGGTGGGGGCAAGGGAAGATGCCCTCGGGGACAGATACCCAGGGGCTGCACCCGGATCTCAGCTCCGTAGCACAGGGGCTGCAGTGCCATGGTGAGCAGCGCTGCCCCGGATCTCCGCTCTGCACACGGGGCTGCACCACTGAGGAGGATGCCATCTTCACAGGCTGAATGTTTGTGTTCAGGGCTCCAGACAGCCCTCCTTGAATGCATGAAATCTTTCAGAACAAAATAATTAAAGGAAAACAGCCCACCGAGCACCTCTCCCCTGGTGGGGGTGGGGGGCAGCACCTCTCCCCTGGTGGGGGGTGGGGGCAGCACCTCTCCCCTGGTGGGGGTGGGGGGCAGCACCTCTCCCCTGGTGGGGGTGGGGAGCAGCACCTCTCCCCTGGTGGGGGGTGGGGGAGCAGCACCTCTCCCCTGGTGGGGGTGGGGGGCAGCACCTCTCCCCTGGTGGGGGTGGGGGAGCAGCACCTCTCCCCTGGTGGGGGGTGGGGGGCAGCACCTCTCCCCTGGTGGGGGTGGGGGAGCAGCACCTCTCCCCTGGTGGGAGGTGGGGGGCAGCACCTCTCCCCTGGTGGGGGTGGGGGGCAGCACCTCTCCCCTGGTGGGGGTGGGGGAGCAGCACCTCTCCCCTGGTGGGGGGTGGGGGAGCAGCACCTCTCCCCTGGTGGGGGTGGGGGCAGCACCTCTCCCCTGGTGGGGGGTGGGGGGCAGCACTGCTTCCCTGGTGGGGGTTGTGGGGGGGCAGCACTGCTCCCCTGGTGGGGGGTGGGGGCAGCACCTCTCCCCTGGTGGGGGGTGGGGGCAGCACCGCTCCCCTGGTGGGGGGTGGGGGCAGCACTGCTCCCCTGGTGGGGGTGGGGGCAGCACCTCTCCCCTGGTGGGGGGTGGGGGGTAGCACTGCTTCCCTGGTGGGGGTTGTGGGGGGGCAGCACCTCTCCCCTGGTGGGGGGTGGGGGAGCAGCACCTCTCCCCTGGTGGGGGGTGGGGGGCAGCACTGCTCCCCTGGTGGGGGTTGTGGGGGGGCAGCACCGCTCCCCTGGTGGGGGGTGGGGGCAGCACCTCTGCCCTGGTGGGGGGTGGGGGCAGCACTGCTCCCCTGGTGGGGGTGGGGGCAGCACCTCTCCCCTGGTGGGGGGTGGGGGGCAGCACCGCTCCTGTCTGGTAGGGGAGCGTAGGGGGCAGCACCTCTCCCAGGAGGCAGGAGCCTCAGGCCACTGCCCCTCAGGTCCTCAGTGAGGAGGAGGAGGAAGGTGCTCCTGAGCTGGGGTCCCGGGCCTGGTCCTCTCTGGTGACCCCTCCCCAGTGGTGGCCCCGTGTGCTGGCAGGACAAGCCAGGGAACCCGTCTTCTTAGCACTCAATTCCTGCTGATGTGGCTCTGTGTCCTTCTGTGCTGGGCCAGCACTAGGGACAGGGGCGTTCCCATGCAGAGGGCAAACAGGTCACAGACGCAACGCACTGGCCCTTCCAGGGTCCCCAAGCACGGGCTACACTCCTGCCTGGAGATCACGCTGACGCCTCGTGTCTGCTGGGCACAGACTCAGGCTCCCCGCTCTGCAACAGCCCCTCCCCTGGGAGCGAATCCACCCCGAGTCCAACCCCCACCCCCGCGGGAGGGCGGTCGAGACCCAACCACGGCAGCCTCCGTCCCATCTGTCACCAGGGACCACGCTTGCCGGGAACCTTTGCAAGACGGACAAACCACGAACCACCCCTAGTCACGGCTGGAGCTCGTGTGGAGGCAGGGAGGCGCCCCTCGCCTCATCCTCTGTCGGTTGCGCAGCCCCTTCTTTGGGGCGTTTCTCGGGCTTTGTCTGAGGCGCACGCTCCGCCTCTGAGAGCAGAAGTCCCGGGCCTGGGCATCACGGTCTGGCACAGCGGTACCGGCTTCCTCGGCACAGCGAGCGCCCGTGCACAGCTCTCCCTGCACGGTGACGTCACCTCAGGAATGCAGGGCCCATGGCTCCCGGAGCCCCTGAGTCCGCAGAGATGCGTGTGTCTTGGTGTGTGCACGCTCCCGTATTGTACATCAAACAGTGCTCAATAACTCTTACAGCGGCTGCATTTCTCCTCCCTAATTTAATTAGGCATTAGCGGTGATCAATGCCCACGATCCGGTCTCCGAGCATGACCGATCCCCACGGCACTGCTTACCGTGAGCCCCCGGTAATGTAAGGGCACGGACGACAAGCGTCCTCCCTGACAAAACTGCCCGTGCTTCTGTGTTGGCGGCCAGACACAGGCCCAGCCAGGAGCATGGCCCGGGCAGGCCGTGGATCAATGCCGCTCTGGCCTCCTGACCGGCGGGGGAGCAGGTGGGCACGGGGCCAGAGGGAGCTGCGGGGCCTCGTTAACGGCCGTTTAGCAGCTGAGTGAGAATCCGGCTTGAGCTGGAGGGAGGACCCGTGCTGCGCCTGCTCGGCTCTCCTCCGGATTTATGGGCCTGGAGGAGTCGGTAACCTTTTGTAAAACACCCGTTGCTCTCGTTACAGAAACAGTCTATTTTTAAAACCCGCAGAAACCTCTTTGAATACAAAGCAGCTTTTGAAATCGTTCCGACCGATTTATTTATAACAGAATCCTTGTGCCCCTTGTTGGAGTGGGGGAGCCGCAGAGCCGCTGAGCAGGGCCTGTGGAGCTCGGGAGGGGCCCACGGAGGAGCTGAGCTTGGAGATCTGTGCGCCTGCACTGGGCGTGGGTCCTGGGGGGCCCAGGGCAGGCACTGACCGCCTGTGTATCTGTAATGGCATGACTTAACAAAGCTAAGCATTCTGGAATATGAGGATCCTCATCGTCCGTCTTTAAGCCCAGGATGGCCAGCACCGAGGAGTGGAGTCTGCCCAGGGCCCTTCCCCAAGGCCCCTGACCCAGGTTGTGGCCTTCCCCCTGCACACAGAACTGGCGCTGGTTCCTGGCCCAGCCCATCCCTGGAGCTGTCCTTGGTGCTGAAAGTATTCTCGGATGAGCATCTTCTGCACCCCCGGCTCAGCCGCTGTGCGCACCTGGGATAAACCCCGTGGCGACACTCGCTCTAGCTTAACCTCAAAGCCCAGCCCTGGTCCGTGATGGCCCCACTGCTCTGTGGTGTTGGTCAAAGGATGTCTGTTCCCTCAAAAATATTGAGGCTCAGTGGCAAGTTGCCACTTTTTAAATGGAAGATAAATCAGTCATACAGGTCGGAAGCACGCTCGGTTTATTTTATGTGTTTGCTTCATTTCACAGTTTTATTAGATAAAAAATTCATAGTAAATATGGAAAAATAATTCTAAAATGCATGGAAGTGAGAAGAAAGTCACGTGTTGCTAAATCACCCAGGGCTGCCTCCGACAGCCCCAGGGTCACTGCCCTGAGCTGCAGCTTCACCTCACCAGCGCCTTTGGGAAAACGCGCCACGGAGACTGGAGGGAGAGCCTGCTCACACTAGGAAGACGGACGGAATACGGGGCAATTCGGACTCTTGCACATCGCTGGGGCCGCGCCCAGGGTGCCAGCGTGGTGGAAACCCGTCTGTCACACCCCTGTATCATCATGGTCTCCTATGACCCAGCAACTCTGCCCAACAGAAGTCAAAGCTCAAATCCGCACAAACCCTGCAAGCAAAGGTTCATCGCTGCTTATTCTGAGCGCCCATGGCTCAGCGGGTAGACAGAAGGCGCTGTGGTCCAACCGTTCCAGGGGCTCCAGTCAGTAAGACAAGGAGCGGCCATGTGGACACTGGTGAGAGAAGCCAGGTGCCAACCCTTGTGGGCTGCACAATCCTGCAGACCTAACGCTTCTGAGAACAGAGCTGTGAAAGCAGAAAGCAGATCACGGGTTGCATAGGGCTGGGGTGGGGGAGGGGACTGGCTGCCCGGGACGCAAGAGCTGAGATCGTGGAAACACCCACGGGCACGTCTGCCTGAACTCCCCCAGCTATTCTGCTGCGTGTAGCACACGTGCAGGTGAAGCACACACGTGCAGGTGAAGCACACACGTGTAGGTGAAGCACACACGTGTAGGTGACACATGCACACATGTAGGTGATGCATATACACACGTGTAGATGATGCACCGAATATGCACACTGCACACACGCACTTGCAGAGGCAGGGCCAGGCTCCCAGCCAGGGTCACTGAGCCATGCCTGCTTCCGCTCAGCCGCCAGCTGTGTGCGGTAGCCGAGCCTGGGTTATGTCCTGACGCTGTTGGCCTCTCCCCCCTAGTGGCTATGCTTTGCTGGACCCCTCCTCACACCCCTCACCTCTGCCCATCCCCTCCTCCACCTCCTCCTTCTAAGGCCCCCCAGCCCTTCCCCTCTCAGCCAGATTCCCACTGCCCTGGCCCAAACCTGGACCTGTGCCCCTCCCACACCTAATCCTCCCTCCATCTGATCTGGCTCCTCCCACCGCTGCCCTCTCCTCCAACCCCTGTGTAATGGGCTCTCTGCACAGGAAAAGCGTGTCATAGTGTGCACTGGCAGACACATGGCTGTGCGGGGAGAGCGAGCAGCACCTGGAGGCCAGGGCAAGGCTGGCCAGCACACCAGGACAGGAAGCAGGCGCCTTCAGCCTGCCTGAACTTTGCCATCTCTGCCGGCGTCACTTAATTAAACGATATTGAACACTTACTCGGGAGCTGGAGGGAGAGCCAGATCAGAGTCAGAATCACTCTGCTGTTGTCACACAGGGACATGCAGAAGAGAGCCAGGCCCTGGGCGGAGGGCAGGCAGCAAGGTGGCCTCGGGGATCGGGCGGAGTCTCCTGGGCTGCCCAGTTTCCTACCTGGCCAGCTTCTGTCCACACCTTGAGGAGACCCCTCTGAGGCTTTAACCTTGAGCATGACTGGAAGGTCAGCAGGTGGCCCTCTCCTGAGAGACACTGGCCTCAGGTAGACACAGCGGCATGGCGGTCAGGTACCAGAGGACCCAGCCGTTCTCATGAAGAGCGTTCAGATTTTGGTTCGATGCTGTCAAGTGATCGACAACTGAAGATCAATGTGTTTAAACAAAGCACTCTTGTGCTCATCAGCAAATGGCCGTCGCAGAAGCGGGGCCCGTTCTGGCCCTCTGAACTGAGAGCCGGGGAGTGGCCATGGCTTCCTGCCTCCTTCCAGCCTCGTCGTGTGGGCCGAGGGAGCACCCGGGGCCGAGAGGCGTCAGCTTTCTCCACGCAGGACCTCGGGCAGCACTGGCAAGGGCAGCCGCAGACGCCCAGGCTCTGTCCCGGCCTGGAAGTGGCCGAGCTCCCTTGTAACGGGAGCAGCCGCCAGTCTGGGGCCCTCCCTGGTGGGAGCCTGTCCCAGAGCTCAACCTGCAGGCACAGCCGTACAAGGGCTATGGGACCCCCGAGCAGGCTGCTGGGCTGCTCTTGTCATCTGTGCTGCCTGTGTGTCTCCCCCGACTTCTCTCTCTTCTTCTCACTCTGCCTTCAAGTAGATGGATAAATACTTTAAAAAAAAAAAAAAAAAAAAGAACGGAGGCTGTTCAGAGTGTGTCCAAGGGAAGGGTAGGGGATGCTTTTTACGCCACATCACACTGACCTGGCTCAGCGGCTACTGAGCAGTGGGAGCAGTGCTGCCCCCCAACACCCCCCACCATGCAGGAGCAGTGCTGCCCCCCCAACCTGAAGCCCCTCCTGCAGCCCAGCACGGCACCTTGTCGCCCACTTCCAGTGATGGTGTGTGCATTCCTGCATGTGTGCGTGTGTGTGCTTTGCATGTGTGTAGGCACACGGATGTGTCATACATATGTGCTCCCATGCATGTATTGTGTGTGTGTGTTCAGTGCATGTATTGCGTGTGTGCGTGTGTGTGTGGGCACGCGTGTGTGGGTGCATGCGCCTGAGGAGAGCACCTGACTTCTGCTCTCTCTGACTTCTGACTTCCCGCGATGTTCTGAACCGGAGCCCTCCTGCTGTCACGATGCCTCGGGCTTTTCCTGCATAACTGAGAGATGGACAAGTTCCCTGCCCACCCGTGACCACTGCCCTGCCAGTCTCTGTGCCTCTCACTTCAGATTGCAAAGGACAAGGCCGCCTTTGCGTAGCTGTTGCACTGCAGACAGCACACGAGTGCACCACGGAGTTCTCAGCACCTGGAGCCCAGAGCAGGAAAGGCATGCAAAACTGGAAGGTCAGAGGTCAGGGCCCAGCTGCTGGCTTGGTCCTCCCGGCCCTGTCCTCCTCCTCAGATCCCGCCCAGAGCCGGCGGCTCCACCTCCCGTGTGTGTGTGATGTGTCGTGTCCGTGAACCTGCGGCTGTGCGTGTGTGGCCTGCAGTGAGCCTGCAGCACAGGTCGGCTTTCAGCGTCCAAGTGTTTTTATGGCGCTCGCCGGCAGGAGAACATGTCAGCTTTCCCCCCGCCTGCAACCCAGCGCCCGCCACAGAGCCGAGGAGGGGAGCAGCAGGTTGGGAACGAGACGAGAGAAGCAAGTTGCGCAGGTCTCACCACCGGGACGGTAGAGCGGTGAGGCCAGGGGCCTGTGTGGGAGTCCTCCCACCCCTGGGACTAACGACTCCTGGCTATGAGCCGCCTCCCATCAGCCCAAATCGCCCCCCAGCTCCCGCTGATCCCCTCCCCTTGCTGTAAGTCAAACCAGCAAAGTGCAGAAACTGCCGTGTAGCTGGCGTGTGGACTCACAGCAACTCACGCAGCAAGGGGACGGGGGAGCGGCTCGCCCACGCAGCTGCACACACGGGCTCTTGCGTTTCTCGGCAGCTCGGTTCTGCTCCAGGAGGGAGTGGGGCACAGCCCTTTGGATGGGGAAGCGCCCACAGCAGGAAACTGCTTTTGTTTCAATTTCCGGCCAAGCCAGGATACCCCTGGGAAAATTCCCAGGGCGGAAATCCGAGTAGGGTCCGCTCTGGGCACCCCAGCAGCGCATCTGGGCCCAGACCCCTCAGCCAAATCCACACTGCCTCTGCTCTCATCACCCCGGATGTGACGGCCTGTGGGAGCTGCCCTGGGCCTGGGACACCATAGCGTGCAGGGAGCTGTCCTGGGCCTTGGACGTGATGGCCTGCGAGCTGCCCTGTGTGCCATGCTCACTTCCCAGGGACCATAACTGCTGCCTGCACCACAGGTGGGAGGAATCAGAGGGAACCATGGCCGTCTCCTCCCAGGACAGAGCCCAGCACTCCCCCGTCCTGGCCAAGACCTCTGTGCATAAGCCCCATTGCAGACCTGTGCTGTGGAAATGAAGCCTTGGGTTGGAACGCTATCGCGCCCTGCACAGCCTTCTGGAAGATTCTATCTTACCAATGTATCTTGAATGCAGGTTCTATTTTCCACGTATCCGAGTGAAGCAAACGACGGCCAGAACCTTCTCACATCAGGGCTCATCAGGACCCCCATCAGCCAAAATCCACGCCCTCTGCCCATGAACTGAGTCCCGTTTGTGATGCCTCGGAGGCCTGGTGCCAAGTTTGCTGTCCATGAGAACTGAAGCAAGGACGAGGAGGCCAGGGGAGGCCATCGTGCCCGGGCCAGCACAAATCCTGCTGTTCACAATTTCCACACTCGACTCCCTGAGAAACACGTGCCCGGCTCCCACTATGTAGAAGAGAAGGAAATGTGATGAAAAGCCATCGCCCGGGGCTATGTCCACTTTGCATTGCAAAAGGACATCTGTAAGTGGGCAGTCAGCAAATATGGGAGGCTGGGGAAGCTGTGGACTCCAGCAGCCATGTGTCAGTGGTCACTGCACAGCGCGACCCGCCCAGGTCCAGTCAGAAAGTGCAGAGGTACTGGATGGCGGCTCTTGGCCTGGAGCAGTTGGGTACAGGTGGCTCTGTCCTGCTGGGTATGGGTGGCTCACAGCCTGGAGTGGCTGGGCACAGGCGACTCTGTTCTGCTGGACATGGGTGACTCTGGTCCTGCTGGATACAGGAGGCTCTGTTCTGCTGGATACAGGAGGCTCTGTTCCTGTTGGACACGGGTGGCTCTGGTCCTGTTGGACACGGGTGGCTCTGTTCTGCTGGACACGGGTGACTCTGTTCTGCTGGACACAGGTCTGCTGCACCTGCTTTTCCTTTGCCCACCGCCCTGAGGCGAAGGGGTTTCTGCACTTGGTGGAGTGAACGGAGGCTGTACTGACTCAGCCATGGTCCCCGAGCCTGAGCACAGCTTTACAGCACGTTGTAGGTTCCCCGGGAAGCCTACAGAGTGGGGTCCTTACGCACGGCCACAGGGGTATGTGGATTCCAGCACAGAGCAAGAGCCCTGGACTCGTGCCCGACAATGGCAGCAGAATGGGCTGTAACTGACACACTCCCCACCTAAGTGAGCAGTGGCACAGCTGTGTCCTGGGTGTCCCAGGGGAGCAGTGGGGGGGCGGCTTCCAAGAGGACCCCCCAGGTAGTAAAGCCTGCGGCGTCCCCACAGAGAGTCTCACAGAAGCTGGCCGCGACAGGGTGGCCACAGCCACTGCCACTCCCTGCAGGTGGCCAACTTCGCCTCCCGAAGAACCACCCCCAAGGGAAACCTGGGGGAATTCCTGCCTCCTGGCCTTGGCCTGGCGCAGCCCTAACCCTCGCGGCCGTTTGAGGAGTGCACCAGAGGTGGAGGATCTCTCTCTGTCTCTGTCTCTCTGTCTCTCTCTCTGTGTGTCTCTCTATCTCTGTCTCTGTCTCTCTGTGTCTCTGTGTCTCTATGTCTCTGTGTCTCTATCTCTCTATGTCTCTCTCTCTATCTCTGTCTCTCTCTCTGTCTCTGTCTCTCTCTCTGTCTCTGTGTCTCTATCTCTCTATGTCTCTGTGTCTCTCTGTCTTTCTGTATCTATATATCTCTCTATGTCTCTGTCTCTATCTCTGTCTCTGTCTCTGTCTCTGTCTCTCTCTCTGTCTCTGTGTCCTCTCTCTCTCTCTTAATTCCAATTGTTTTTACTTAGAAATTTTCAAATCTATAGAAAATCTTTAAAAAAAAACAGTACAATGACACACAATTAACATGAATCCAGAAACTTAAAAAAAAGATTTAGTTATTTGAAAGGCAGAGTAACAGAGAGAGGGAGAGAAAGAGAGAAATCTTCCATCTGCTGGTTCACTCCCCAAGTGGCTGCAACAGCCAGGGCTGGGCCAGGCTGGAACCAGGAGGCAGGAGCTCCACCTGGGTCTCCACAGCGAGTGCAGGGGCCCAGGTACTTTGACCACCCTCCACTGCTGTTCCAAATGCGTTAGCAAGGATCTGATGAGAAGTGGAGCAGCTGGGACTTGAACCAGGGCTCGCTGCGGGATGCTGGGGCAGGTGGCAGCTTAGCAGGCTGCTCCACAGTCCCAGGCCCTGCAGGTCTGGCTATTCCACCGGGTTAGGATCCCTCCCTTTTTCTTCTTTTTTTACACATACATAATTGCCATTATTATTTATTATTTATATAGATGTATTATTTTCCGAACAAGTTAAGTGTAGCATTTAGGCACCACGTCACATACCGCCCGCACTTTATGGTTTTCTCCTAAGAACAAGGACTTTTCCCAGACAACCCCATGGTGCTGCCGTGTTTGAGAAATTCAATCTTGATCCCGTACTATCACCTAATGCACGGCCAGTATCACATTTTCCCTTATTGCCTCTGTAATGTTCTTTACAGCTTTTATTTAAAGTCATCATCCTCCGCGTCCCGGGGCGGAATCCAGCTGTCAATCTTCCTCGTCCCCTCTGCGAGCTGTTCCCCGGGCTTCGCCCGCTCTCGTCCGGCATGAATGGCACCGCGGTTCCGGAGAATCCACGTGAGCCATCGCACAGGGGCTGCCCTGCTGGGTTTGTCTCTCGTTCACTTGTCTGAATTCATTTGTCTTTTTTGCCTTTATAACTGTGTGGGAGGGGCGGAGGGAGACAGAGACAGAGAGGCAAACGGAGGGAGAGCCCCATCCACTGCCATCTCTCCCCAAATTACTGGCAAAGGCCGGGGCCGGGTCTGGCTGATGCAGGACCGGGAGTTCCAGCCAGGTCTCCCGTAGGCGAGGCAGGGACCCGGTGACCTGAGCCATCACCCCTGCTGCCCCTCCTTTCCGAGCCTTGTGTTACTAGCCAGCTGGAGGCAGGAACCAGGGCCTGGCTGGCACCCAGACCCTCTGCCACGGGGCACAAGGTCTCAGCCCACGTCCTGCTTTCTGGCTGGCTGCTGGCCGCATGTTGCGAGCTTCCTCAGTGACAGCACGTCCTTCCCTCTGTCCGCCCTGTGACCGTGGTGTGAGTCAGACGGGGAGACGTCCCACAGCTTCTCTGCTGTCGGAAAACCGCGGGGCACTGGAAGCTGCTCGCTCATCCGGGAGCGCGCAGCTTGTGTGCAAGGTCGTGGCTGAGCCAGCTGCAGTGTGGCCGCTGTGCGCTTGGCTCCACCCTGGCCACTTCCCTCTGCCCGGTCAGCCCGTGCTGGCCCTCACCTTCACTGCTGGGCAGTCCCTGTCCCTGCCCCTGTCCCTGGCAAGTGTGCAGCCCCTCCGCCTCCCACCCCACCTCAGCCCCGGGCCTGTGCAGGCACCGGAGCTCAGGTGTTCTCTAGAAGAGCAGGCTTTGATCCACACACCCAGCTCCCCGCCCCACTGCGGGTGCATCTCCCTTCCACGGGGACAGCCTGCTTCCCGTCCAGGCCACAGGGCCGTGAGGTCTCCACCCGGCACCACCTGCCAGGGGCAGTTGTGGGCTTCCATGCAGTTTATGTGTTTTTAATTTATTTTTCACCATCTAAGTTTTTCTTTCTTTATTTTCCTTTTTCTGAAAGGCAGAGAGACACAGAAAAGAGACGGTGAGACTGCAGAAGAGAGAATGTTCCCTCCTCTAGGCTGGGCCAGGCTGAAGCCAGGACCTCCATCCAGGTCCCCGTGTGGGCGGCAGAGGCCCAAGCACTGCAGCCTCCGTTTGCTGCCTCCTGGGTGCCCATGAGCAGGAAGCTGGCTCGGAAGTGCCGCAGCTGGGACCTGGACCGGACACTCGGGCATGGGATGCAGGCGTCCCAAGCGGTGACTGAACTCTGTGCAAACCACAGCCCTTGTGTCATTGGTAATTGGAGACGACGATTGTGTGTGGTCACGGGGCACAAGGTGGCCATTCAGTGCATGGCATACGCTGCTTGTGAGGGCATCAGACTAGCGCCTGTCGGCTATGAACGGGTCCATGGGTCCTCTGTGCTAGGCTCTGTATCCTCCGGCCTCCTGGGACCAGACCAGGGGCCCTCTGGCTGCTCGGGGGCCTGGCTTTTTCATAGGAAATCCATCCTGGAAACCCCAGGCCATGGAGCAGAGCCTCTGTGCCACACTCCCTGAGAGGTGCACCTGCCTGGCCAGCCACAGGAGGCGCTGTGGGTCATCCTGGCTACAGGTCATTTTGTATTTGGTAAGTTATGCCTAGGGTAAACTCCTGGAGAGGGACATCGGGGCGCAAGGAAAATGCAGATGCGGCTCTGCTGGGCCTGAGGGTCGGCTGTGTGGAGGTCGGAGGTCAGAGGTCGTGGCGTCAGCTCCTGTTGTGTGCAGAGAGGGGGCTCCTGGCAGCCCCGCCTTGGGGCGTCCACCGTGGAGGGGCCCCCGTCTCTCCTGGCGTCCGGCACAGCTGGGTCCCGGCTGCTGCTGTCCACTTGTCCTCAGCTGTTATCACTTGTTTACCTTCCCACACACACTCTGAAACAGCTTGTCCAACTCCGAGAACAAACAAGCGAAAGCTGCTACAAGCACATGGCTGGTGCTTCCTTCTCATGTTGAAAAGGTTTTGTGATTTCTGTCTTGGCAGGAGGGAGGGAGAGAGGCTGCTCCCACTGCCGGTTCACCCCCAGACGCCCACAGTGCGGGGCCTGGGCTGGCTGCCGCGGGGCAGGTCTGTCATGTGGGTGCCGAGAGCTCCGTACCCTGAGCCACTGCCAGCTGCCTCGCAGGGCCTGCAGGAGCCGGAGCTGGGATTTGAACCCGGGCACTCACGTGGGCGTCTTCACTGCCCACCTAAAGCCCAGCCCCCAGCTGACGCTTGCCACGGCCCCAGTCTGCCCTTGCAACTTCCTGGGGGACTGTCCAATATCTTCCTTACGGATGTCACCCACTTCCTGTGACCACTCGTCCCACGAACGTAAGCTTCTTTCTTGTGGTGTCCGTAACTACTTGACAGCGAAGCTTCTAGGTTCTGCGTGTGGACCTTAGAGCCGCTGCGTTAGTGAGCCTCAGCTGGGCTAGCCCCGTCGCCGACCTTCCTGTGTGTTCCAAGCACAGTGGAGAGGGGTTTGCTCCCTGTTGTTTCCCGGGCTGCACGCATGGGCCAGTGCCCCGGCGGCGGGTCCAGTGGCACTGGAAGCGGTGGGCTCTTCCTGGCCGCGGGGAGTGCCTTGGGTGTCCCCCGTGGGCTCGGCCTGGGTTGTGCTCGGTAAAGGAAGTGCAGACTCACTTTTCCGGGTGTGTGACGGGGAGGGGAGATTCTGTGGAGACAAGCTGGGGCTGTCCTCTTTACCTCCCTAAATCTGCAGAATCACAGAGCGGCTTCGTGAGTTGGCATCTTCATGACGTTGTCGAATTCCTCCATCACCAGCACACACTGCTTATCAGTGGAGCGTTTGCATCTGCTTGTGTTTTACGGTGCTTCGTGTCGCTACTCAGGGCATCGTCTCTCTCTCGTCCTGCGCTGGTGTTAACAGGCGCACACAGCACCGCTGCGTCCCCCGCCAGGGCACCCGGAAGAGCCCTTCTCTGTCTGCGCGTGGACGGGTGTGAAGGATTCTCCCACGGCACCACCTCGCGCCTGCTGGTTCTGCTGTGCGCGGTTTGTTCGTGGCGTTAGTAGATGCTAACTTGTTTAATCGATTCTTCTCTGGGTCTATTTTGGCAAATTTTATTTTCCATTCAAGTTTTTCAAATGTACTTGCACAGAGCCCTGCCAAGCAGCTCTGTGTGATTTGTTTAAAGCGCAGGTTCCAATGATTATTCTGCCTTTTATTATCTTACATAGTTTTGCTTTCTCATTTCTAAAATTTATTTATGTAGTTGGTTTATCTGTCTCTTCTTGTCAAAGAACTAGCATTTTCATTTATTTATATATTCTACATTTTTTGTTTCCTACCTACTTTACTGATACTTTTTTAAAAAGATTTACTTATTTATTTGAGAGACAGTTACAGACAGAGAGAGGGGGAGAGGGGGAGAAAGAGAGAGAAAGAGAGAGAGAGAGAGAGAGAGAGAGAGAGAGGTCTTCCATCCGCTGGTTCACTCCCCAAATGGCTGCAATGGCCGGAGCTGCGCTGATCTGAAGCCAGGAGTCAGGAGCTCCTGCAGGTCTCCCATGTGGGCACAGGGGCCCAAGGGCTTGGATCAGAAGAGGAGCAGCCGGGACTCGAAACAGCGCCCATGTGGGATGCCGGCTGCCTCAGGCGGAGGATTAACCTGTTACGCCTCAGCCCCGTCCCTACTCACCCTTTTCTCTTTCTTGTTTCCTTCCTTTGCTAAACTGTCTTCTGATTGCCTTTGGCCTTGAGAGTTGATTTTTGCTGTGACTTCTGTTCGCCTCTGAGACCGTGGATTTCTTCCCACCTGCTCCCCCGGGTTCCGCAGGCCGCTGGGTCGATTGAACCCTGTATTTCTCAGAAGTCCTCCTGCAAGTTCGCACTGCGCTTCCCTCCCGCAAAGAGCTTGTCTGTGTGGAGGCCCAAGGCTGCCAGGGCAGGGGCCGTCCAGGGACGCCCCCGACTGCGTCCCCACTCCATGAGGCATCTTGTCACGAGGTCTCCGCCCACACACTCCCCGCTGACTCTGTGGCCGAGCACAAGAAGGAATTCCCTGAGTTCTGGTGAGATGTGTTCTCCTTCTGTATTTCCCTTGCATTTTCATCCACTTATCTTAGAATAAATGTTCCGTGTATGAGTTGTCTCTACGTGTCTGTACACCACACACACACAGACACATGCACCACACAGAAAACACACATGCACTCATGCATACACACGGAGACACGTGCATACACATCACACGTGCACACAGGTACACACAGGTACACACATGCACACACATCACATGTTTGCACACAGGTGCACACACATCACATGTGCACACACATCACACGTGCACACATGTACTCGTGCATACACATGGAGACACGTGCACACACATCACACGTGCACACAGGTGCACACAGGTACACACATGCACAACATCACAC
Source organism: Sylvilagus floridanus (assembly GCA_949820135.1). NCBI lineage: Eukaryota > Metazoa > Chordata > Mammalia > Lagomorpha > Leporidae > Sylvilagus > Sylvilagus floridanus. The sequence goes on along the minus strand of OX463235.1, from coordinate 78,992,245 downwards.
ATGCACAACATCACATGTGCACACATGTACTCATGCATACACACGGAGACACGTGCGCACACGTCATGTGTGCACACAGGTGCACACAGGTACACACATGCACACATATCACACTGCACACAGGTGCACACAGGTACACACATGCACACACAGCACACGTGCACACACACATTCAGAAGGTGGTCGCTGGGCTCCTTGGAGCGGGTGCACTTGTACCTGTGTGGCTCCAGGCTGAACACTGGCCTTTCTATTCCAGAATGTTCCTCCTGTGATGTTCAGTTTAGTGGGGAATGGGCTGAATTACACCTGTGAGATATCAGGATCGCGGCCCCTGCTGTTCTGTTTCTCTCCACTCGCCTGACAACTCCTGAAGCATCGAAGTGTCTTTACACACAGCGTCGGACGCTTTTCTCTTCGTCAGTTTGCACGTCTTCTTTCAGATGGTGAAATCAGCCTGATACGTTTTCTAGGATGATTGGCATGTTTGCTCTTGTCTCTGAAATATTGATATTGTACTATTTGAGGGTGTATTTACTACGTAACTTTCAGTGTGTGCTTGCTTTTCTTTTTCACTTAAAATATATATTTTTGGCATTTAAGACAGTGATTATTTTAAGCTAACCCCTTTTTAAAAGACTTACACATTTATTTATTTGAAAAGTAGAGCGACAGAGAGAGAGAGAGAGAGAGAGAGAGACTCATTCCATCCACTGTTTCACTGCCCCAAATGGCTGCAACAGCTGGGGCTGGGCCAGGCCAAAGCGGGGGGGCTGGGATTCCGTCCAGGCCTCCCAAGGGGTGCAGGGGCCGGGGTACCTGGGCACCCCCTGCCCTCCCCAGCACGTCAGCAGGGGCTGGAGCAGAAGGGAAGCAGCTGGGCCTTGAACCCTGTGCGATGCTGGAGTCAGAAGCTGCGGCTTAACCGCCTGTGCCCGGCCCCGGCCATGGGTGCCCCCCCCCCGCGCGCCTGCACAGGCCGCAGCTGCTTCTGTGCCGACTCTGATGCAACATCTTTGACCTCGCACCCCCCCGTCCCTCCGTGAGCTTCCGTCCCTCCCCCAGCTTCCGCTGTTGCCTCTTCCCACTTGTTTTATTTCTTTAGTTTTTTCCCACAGCCTGACACTGCCGTCCCCTCCTGTGTCCATGTCCCCACTCTGTTCAGGCTGAGGTCTACAGATGCACACCTGGCCTTCTGCCACTCTGATTCTCCCCGAGGCCACCGTGGTTCCCGGGAGGCGGCTTGCACAGGGAGGCGTGGCCAGATGCAAGATCTGTGGCCCCCAGGGCTGTGTCCTCAGCCTTTCTGCAAAACGAAGTCCCACTGGCGGCTGCGGGTCCTGTGCCAGCCCCATGGTCTCCCTGTTAGGATCCTGGTCCCGTTGCTGCAGGGCCTGGGCAGTTTTCTGTCTCCTTAGGGTCTGGCGGGTCCACTAGGCCATGCATGGAGGGCATGGAGCCTGCCCAGTTTCCTGTGGGCCCTCGTCATCCCGGGAGGCTGCGTCTGGAGGGCGGTGCTGAGTGCTGAACCTGCTGCGTGTGCTGGACCCTGCTCACGGGCGTCACCGCCTCACTCCCAGACCTCTGCACCCCTCCATTTCCATCCCTTCTCTGTCTCTTTCCGAGACTTTGCCCCCGGGCTATTGCTGTGGCACAGTGGGTGAAGCCGCCTGCAACACCCACATCCCCTGTGACCGCCAGTTCGAGTCCCGGCTGCTGCTGATCCAGCTCCTGCTAATGCACCTGGGAGAGCAGCAGAAGACGACCCAAGGGCTCGGGCCCTGCACCCACAGGGCAGACCTGGAGGAAGCTCCTGGCTTCTGATGGGCCCTGCTCCGGTCCTTGTGGCCATTTGGGGAGTGAACCAGCAGATGGAAGACTCTCTCTCTCTCTCTCTCTCTCTCTCTCTCGCTTGTGTCACTCTGCCTTTCAACTAAATAACATAGATAATTCAATCTTTAAAGAAGGAGCAGGAAAGTTGATTCGGCTCCTGATGGAAGCTGGTGCGGGCTTCTTGCCCCCTAAGCGGTGGGGCGCTGGCGGCCATGCTGAGGAGGAGGAGCCGACCCAGTCCTCGCCTCCTGCAGTGCAGCCACACACGGGGACCCGTCTGGGCCTGGCCACCTCCCAAAGGTGACCAGCTCCCGATACCATTGTCCTCTGAACTTGGGCACTAAGTTCCCAGTGCACAAGCTGAGGGGACCCTCAGACCACAGCCGGCCTAAGCCTCCACTTCTGCCCCACAGGTGTCCAAGCCCCCTTCTCAGCCTTCCCTGGAGCCAGCGCTCTGACAGCAGCCCCCGTCTGCCCCCAGCAGGGCCCTCCGGGGCGTCTCCTCCGGGAGGTGCGGTTCTGCCCCGTCTGCCCCCAGCAGGGCCCTCCAGGGGCGTCTCCTCCGGGAGGTGCGGTTCTGCCCCGTCTGCCCCCAGCAGGGCCCTCCAGGGGCGTCTCCTCCTGGAGGTGCGGTTCTGCCCCCACCTGCCCCCAGCAGAGCCCTCCAGGGGCGTCTCCTCCTGGAGGTGCGGTTCTGCCCCACCTGCCCCCAGCAGGGCCCTCCGGGGCGTCTCCTCCGGGAGGTGCGGTTCTGCCCCCACCTGCCCCCAGCAGGGCCCTCCAGGGGCGTCTCCTCCGGGAGGTGCGGTTCTGCCCCCACCTGCCCCCAGCAGGGCCCTCCAGGGGGCGTCTCCTCCGGGAGGTGCGGTTCTGCCCCCACCTGCCCCCAGCAGGGCCCTCCAGGGGCGTCTCCTCTGGGAGGTGCGGTTCTGCCCCGTCTGCCCCCAGCAGGGCCCTCCGGGGCGTCTCCTCCGGGAGGTGCGGTTCTGCCCCCACCTGCCTGTGCTGAGCCGCCGGGAGGCCCTGCAGAGCGTGGTACTTCCGCCAGGCTCTGGCCGTGCCCCAGCTGCAGGCCCTGGGCGGCCTCCTGGGCTCTCGGCGTGGACGGCAGTGGCCTTGGGAGTGTGGGGAGAGGCAGGGCCCCCGCCATCATCACTGGGGAGCAGGTGCCTGTCTCGCTGTATTGAAGTCGTTTTCTGTAGAACTGAGTTTATGAGCGTAGGAAACCGTGTTCACACTGCACTGGGAGTGTTCAAAGTATCGCTCATTGCAGTCAAGACAGTCGGTGGTTTCCTAATATTTTACTCACTTATTTAACTATTACTGCCCATTACTAAAATTGTGATTTTTTTCATTGAGATTGTTTCCGTAAGCTGGATTTCCAACAGTGCGACTAACTGGTGATGCGCTATAAAATGAGTCGAGGTTCTCCGTGGTGTTCAAACCGCTTTCAGCTCATGGGCACTCAGACCCCAGCCCCGCATGTGCAGAGCCATCTTGTCCCTGGCCAGGCTGGGCCAAGGCGAGATTCTGAGCCAAGGCTACCTCGCAAGCTCCACGCCCGCGTGGCTCAGGCCAGAGCCGACCTCAGGAGGTCCCGGGTGAGCTGGAGGCGGGTGTGGGGCAGCAGCACTGGCGAGGGCCTGCAGGACCTCCACTCCCTCAGCTCCCCCGAGTCCTGGGCGCTGGGTGGCGGGTCGCTGGGTGGCCTCACAGGTCAGAGTGGAGGTGGGGGGAAAGCCACCGCCCCAGGCACCCTCGCGGCCCGGGCTCCAGCTGCCCAGTACACAGGCCCGGAGGATCCACCACGATTCCAGTGCCAGCCTTAGGGCCGGAGCCACAGCCCGGCACGGCCTTCTCCACCGTGTCCACGGTCGCAGGGGGTCCAGCCAACAGCGGACCCCCTCTTGTTCTCGGTCTCTGCTCCTGACGGGTCTGAGGGGAAGCTGGGGGAGGGGCCGTGTGCAGTGGAATCGCGAGTGGGGAGGGGTCCCTGGGGGCAGCGTGAGGGCTGCCGGGGACCGATCGCGGCACTCACGGCTCTTCTGTTGACCTTGATCTTGTCCTTCCACATCAGTGAGACCGTGGGACCATGGGGTCAGGCCGTGTCTCAGCCTGGAAGGGGCTAACAGGAAGCAGCTTCTAAGCTCGCCCTCTGCCTCTCTCAGTTCTTGGAGCAGGAATTAGCTGTGGGCCCCTCTGCCACCGCTCCAGTCTGCCAGAGGCCAGGAGACCTTTGGGACTTGCTTTGAAAGAGAGAGAGAGCCGCCCACTGTGCTGGGGGGGGGCTGTGGGGGTGTAGCCCCCCCACCGCAATGCGTCCCCTCCCGGCGGCAGCTGACACAGCAGATGGGATGATCCACCCTGTCCAGCAACCAAGCACAAAATATTTATGGCAGAGTTTCCTAAAGTGTCGCCGCTACTTGCATATGTTGTGCTCAGACATATGTCAGCTGCATGTGCCTCTGGCGCCGAGAACGCAACCGAACAGAAATATTTTCATGTGAGCGCCAGGACGCGCGGCGGCTGACGGCTCTGTGATGGGCTCCTGGCTTCCGTCTGCTGCTGGGAGGTGCCTTCACCCTCACTCGGAAGTTGGAGGCACAGCCGGGGAAGGAAAGGAGCTCAGGGGACAGGAATGGACAAGCATCGTGCACCTGCTGTATGCGCATCATTGGATCTAGTGACACCTACTGTATGCCCGTCATTGGGTCAAGTGAGTTTTGCTCCACTCAGCAATGTTCACAGGAACCCTAGGAGGGAGCCTTGGCCCTGGTCCACACACTGGAAGGGAGCGTGGCTCCTGACACAGAGCTGGGTGTTTGCCTCGGGTCTGTTCTGTGACGAGCCGCTGTCTGTCTCACTTCCACGCAGGAGTGACCAGGCTGCTCCAGGCAGGTGGACGTGGCCCGGGTGGGGGTGGTGTCGCCGGGCTGCTTTCCCGGAGCCCCTGTTTCCAGGGTTGGGGGGGAGCTCATTCAGGAACACAGCGGCCTCCGCACTCCATCGCGCTTCTGTGTGGGCCCGTGTCCTCGTGTTGTGAAGGACGTTATGAACGCGTTAGATTCCCAGGTCACAGCAAAGGCACGATCCTTCCAACAGCCTTGACCTTCTGCAAAAGGCCTCCGAGATGAATTCCCTTGCAAACCAGCGTCGCATTTTTATCTCGGGGACCTGGTTAAATCTCCTCTCTCCTCCTTGTTTTAGAACATCGTGGGCTCTCACCGCAGGGTCGCAAGCTCGGGGAGATTTAAGGCCCAGAAACCTGAGCCTGTGTGAGTGTGTGTATGTGTGTGTGTGTGTGAGTGTGAGTGTGTGTGAGTGTGTGTCTGTGTGTGTGAGTGTGTATGTGTGTGAGTATGTGAGTGTGTATGAGTGTGTTTGAGTGTGTGTGTGTGTGTGAGTGTGTATGTGTGTGAGTGTGTGTGTGTGTGTGTGTGCGGTGTTTCTGAGTGGGGGCGAGTCATAGCTTTCATCAGTTTTCAAGGGCAAACACTGGATTCGTGGCCTCTTGAAAACATCCCAGTCCTGTCACTCGCAGTGAAGCTGTTAACCCCTCGGGTCTTGGATGGAAGCAGAGACAGGGCTCTGGCAGGGCCGTCACACGGGGTCTTGCGTCTTGGTCTGGTTTTTCTACCCCAGGCAGATTGGGTAGATGACATTGTTTGTCCTCTGTGCTAGGGCCAGGCTGTCACACACTGGGAGGGGCAGGGAGCCGATGGCCCAGGCCGAGGGCGCTCACAGTGGAACCCCCCACCCCCGTCAGCGGCAGGTGCACAGGTGCACTTGTTGTAAATTCTGGGGCCTCTCCCACACGGGCTGGGTCAGAACCTTCCGGGGCGGGAACCGCAGTCTCTAGTTTAGCAAATCCCGGATCTCTCTGATGCCCATCAAATGCAGGAGACAGTGCCCGGCAGATGGTGGCGGCCGCAGCGCCCAGGGCTGCTCCCCAGCCGGGAAGAGGAGGGAGCTGGGGGCCCTGAGGGGCTCAGCGGGGGGCTGACTCCCATGGCTAAGCAACCTCTTTATATTCCCCAGATGCTTCCCGGCCTCCGGTTCAATCACACAGCCAACGCCGCCGCTGGGAGCTGGGTCCCCTGGGGCTCAGCGGAGGGGCAGCAGCAGGACGGCCTTGCTGGAGAGAGCTCCTCACCCTCACTGTCGCCTCCCTGCTGCAGGCTGCCTGCGCGTCACCCACAGCCCTGGCCCCCTCCCGGCCCAGAGGCTCCCTCGCTGCCAGTGCCCCTGTGTTGGCTTCTTCAGGACAGACTCTGCTCCAGCGGACTTGAGACAGGCCCCAGCCTCGCCCTGGCCTGCCCTTGGCCTGCCCGCCACGCTCAGCAGGAGTCCTGCCCGGCTCACACCCCACACCCAACCACACTCAAATCCGACCAAATCCCTCCCCCACCCCGCCCCGCTCCCCAGTACCTGGGCCTGCCCTCGGCAGGAGTCCACTCTAGGGGAGTCCTCCCAGTCATGGCTCAGCCACGCCGGCCTCACCCTGACGCTGGCCGTGACCCCCCACCCCGATCCTGGCTGTGCTGGAGTCTGAGCTCAGTGAACGTCTCCTCTGCCCGTGACAGCGCCTCTGGCTTCCCGAGGACTCGTCCCTGGGTGCAGAGTTAGAGGAGAGCAGGGCGGCCTGGTTGGAGGCGGTGCCGTGCCGGCCCTCGGATTTTCTTCCCACCCTGAGAGACAAGGAGGAAGGTGCTGGGGGATGCTCCAAGGGGCCTGAAAGTCCAGGTTCCCAAGCACCACGTGGACGAGCGCTTCCACCTGCACAGGCTTCCCAGGAGGAGCGTGGGGGGCCCTGCGTGTGTCCCCAGGTGGAGCATGGGGGGGCCTGCGTGTGACCCCAGGTGGAGCATGGGGGGGCCTGCGTGTGACCCCAGGTGGAGTGTGGGGGGCCTGTGTGTGACCCCAGGTGGAGCATGAGGCTTGCATGTGACCCCAGGTGGAGTGTGGGGGGCCTGTGTGTGACCCCAGGTGGAGCATGGGGGGGCCTGCGTGTGACCCCAGGTGGAGAGTGGGGGGGCCTGCGTATGACCCCAGGTGGAGTGTGGGGGGCCTATGTGTGACCCCAGGTGGAGTGGGGGGGCCTGTGTGTGACCCCAGGTGGAGTGTGGGGGGGCCTGCGTGTGACCCCAGGTGGAGTGTGGGGGGCCTGCGTGTGACCCCAGGTGGAGTGCGGGGGGACTGCATGTGACCCCAGGTGGAGTGTGGGGGAGCCTGCATGTGACCCCAGGAGGAGCGTGGGGGGCCTGCATGTGACCCCAGGTGGAGCGTGGGGGGGCCTGCGTATGACCCCAGGTGGAGTGTGGGGGGCCTGCATGTGACCCCAGGTGGAGCGTGGGGGGGCCTGCGTATGACCCCAGGTGGAGCATGGGGGGCCTGCATGTGACCCCGGGTGGAGCATGGGGGGGCCTGCGTGTGACCCCAGGTGAAGCGTGGGGGGCCTGCATGTGACCCCGGGTGGAGCATGGGGGGGCCTGCGTGTGACCCCAGGTGGAGCATGGGGGGCCTGCATGTGACCCCAGGTGGAGCATGGGGGGCCTGCGTATGACCCCAGGTGGAGTGTGGGGGGCCTATGTGTGACCCCAGGTGGAGTGGGGGGGCCTGTGTGTGACCCCAGGTGGAGTGTGGGGGGGCCTGCGTGTGACCCCAGGTGGAGTGTGGGGGGCCTGTGTGTGACCCCAGGTGGAGTGGGGGGGCCTGTGTGTGACCCCAGGTGGAGTGTGGGGGGGGCCTGCGTGTGACCCCACTTGGAGTGTGGGGGACCTGCGTGTGAACCCAGGTGGAGCATGGGGGGCCTGCATGTGACCCCAGGTGGAGCGTGGGGGAGCCTGCGTGTGACCCCAGGTGGAGTGGGGGGGGCCTGTGTGTGACCCCAGGTGGAGTGTGGGGGGGCCTGCGTGTGACCCCAGGTGGAGCATGGGGGGGCCTGCATGTGACCCCAGGTGGAGTGTGGGGGCCCTATGTGTGACCCCAGGTGGAGCATGGGGGGCCTGTGTGTGACCCCAGGTGTAGTGTGGGTGGGCCTGCGTGTGACCCCAGGTGGAGCATGGGGGGCCTGCGTGTGACCCCAGGTGGAGCATGGGGGTCCTGTGTGTGACCCCAGGTGGAACGTGGGGGGACTGCATGTGACCCCAGGTGGAGTGTGGGGGGACTGCGTGTGACACCAGGTGGAGCATGAGGCTTGCATGTGACCCCAGGTGGAGCGTGGGGGCCTGTGTGTGACCCCAGGTGGAGTGTGGGGGGCCTGCGTGTGACCCCAGGTGGAGCATGCGGGGGCCTGCGTGTGACCACAGGTGGAGCATGGGGGGCCTGTGTGTGACCCCAGGTGGAGCGTGGGGGGACTGCGTGTGACCCCAGGTGGAGTGTGGGGGGGGCCTGCGTGTGACCCCAGGTGTAGTGTGGGGGACCTGCGTGTGACCCCAGGTGGAGCATGGGGGGGGCCTGCGTGTGACCCCAGGTGGAGCATGGGGGGCCTGCATGTGACCCCAGGTGGAGCGTGGGGGGGCCTGCGTGTGACCCCAGGTGGAGCTTGGGGGGGCCTGCGTGTGACCCCAGGTGTAGTGTGGGGGGCCTGTGTGTGACCCCAGGTGGAGTGTGGGGGGGCCTGCGTGTGACCCCAGGTGGAGCATGGGGGGGCCTGCATGTGACCCCAGGTGGAGTGTGGGGGCCCTATGTGTGACCCCAGGTGGAGTGTGGGGGGACTGCGTGTGACCCCAGGTGTAGTGTGGGGGAGCCTGCGTGTGACCCCAGGTGGAGCATGGGGGGCCTGCATGTGACCCCAGGTAGAGCATGAGGCTTGCATGTGACCCGTGCAGAGTGTAGAGGGGCCTGCGTGTTATCCATGCCGACCGTGCTTAGCTCTCTGGGACGCACTTGGTTTTTGGCAGTGGGGTCCCCACATGCAAGGTGGGAAAGACGCCGCGTCCCTCACCGCATGTCCCAGGAATTGGAAGGGGCGAGGGAACCCATCAGGTGTGGGAACAGGCTGCCGAGGCCTGGGCAGGAGGCAGGGAAGCTGTGTGCTGTGCGGGTGGAGGAGCCCAGCCTGCCAGGGGCTCGCGTCTCTGTGCTGCTGGGCTCGCGTCTCTGCACTGCTGGGCTCGTGTCTCTGCACTGCTGGGCGTCATGTCTCTGCGCTGCTGGGCTCACGTCTCTGCGCATGGTGGGGTGGGAAGGAGGCTCCCAGAGCCCAGAACGGCTCACTAACCAGGGGCCTCCAGGGGGAGGTCTGATGTGATTTGCCTCCCGTGACAACAAGCCCAGCGCAAGGCGCCCCCACTCCAGACACCCACCCCAGCGCTCACTGTCAGAACAGCGCGTCTTTCCCTCCAAGTCCTGCTTGCATTTCTTTTTTCTTCTTTTTTTTTTTTTTATTTTTTGACAGGCAGAGTGGACAGTGAGAGAGAGGCAGAGAGAAAGGTCTTCCTTTGCCGTTGGTTCACCCTCCAATGGCCGCCGCGGCCCGGCGCATCACGCTGATCCAATGGCAGGAGCCAGGTGCTTCTCCTGGTCTCCCATGGGGTGCAGGGCCCAAGCACTTGGGCCATCCTCCACTGCACTCCTGGGCCACAGCAGAGAGCTGGCCTGGAAGAGGGGCAACCGGGACAGAATCCGGTGCCCCGACTGGGACTAGAACCCGGTGTGCCGGCGCCGCAAGGCGGAGGATTAGCCTAGTGATAATCCACACGTGCATGCGAGCCTGTTTCCCCGCTTCCCTGGGCATGTCCCAGCTGAAGTCCTTGTGCGCGTGCGCGGGCTGCCCCGCAGAAAGCCTGGCAGGCGCCGAGCGCCGAGTTCATGGCTGTCAGACTTCATGCATGGGCGGCTCCCACGAAGCAGCTCTGGACACACAGGCTGTGCTGGGAGACCATGAGGGCCAATGGCACAACCTCCTCGCAGGCCAGGGGAGGCCAGAACCGCGGGAGCCCTGTGGGTGGAGGATTTGTCTCCTGAGGTCACTCAGGGGCTGTGCTAGCGGCGCCCAAAGGGGGAGACGTGATCCATTGTGATGCTCAGAGGCGGGGCCTCCGGGAAGTGGTCGGTCACTGGGGCGCATCGCGGTGGTTTCAGGAGAGACTGCGTGGACACAGAGGCCCCCGCCCCCATCGCTGGGGCTCCCCCGGCAAGGACCCCAGAGACAGAGACCAGGCCGGTGTGTAGCTGCTACCTTCAGAACCAACAGTCCCGGGCAGGCAGCCCGGCTCTGCTCTTAGAGCAGCGAGAAGCGATCCCAGGACTGCTCCCTGTCGAGTCCAGCATACGCCACGGAGGGAAGTCATGCAGCACACGTGATAGCCAAGGATGTCCGTGAGCCACAGAGAGCGGTCAACCCCGCGTCCCGCCAGCCTCGCGGTGCTGCAGCACACGTGATAGCCAAGGACATCTGTGAGCCAAGATGGGGTCTCCGCGAGAAACCCCCCAGGTGTCTGCCGCGCCCTGGCTCTGTCCCTCCTCTTCCCCACGAGGCCCTGGCCCACCGTGGCCTCCACAGGGATCCTCTTCTGCTCTGCTTTCGTGCCCGCGCATCCACACCGCGGTCGCCTACCTGGGGAGCAGCGCAGAGCCTGCGTCCCGGGGAGGTTTCTCAAGTCGGAGTCCAGCTGCTGACCGCGGCGTTGCCCAGGGAATCTTCCCCCAGGAAGCTGGCGCGGTGTGTGCTCACTTCCGGGCATCAGTGCTGCTGTTCGCCCCACCTCCAGCCCTTAGCCGGTGATAGACAGAGCTGCCTGAACCCGGGACCCGACGGGGGGGGGGCATGGCAGGGAGCTCCTCCTCCTCTTTGTGACAATGACCGTGTTCTCGAAGACAGCAGGAGATGCTCACTGCTTCTCCTGAAAACAGCAGTGTGGGTAACTCCCTGCAAAATCTGCCCGTCCCACACCTGTCTTTCAATAGGAACTTTCAAAGTGAAACACTCGCAGTTAACCACGCACTTACATGAAAGGGAGCCAGTTCCAACCGCACTTCCCTCTGTGGGCGGGGTGGGTGGAGAAAACCTGCGGGAGAGAGAGCAGCTCAGAGGAGCCGATGCGCCAGGCTCTGCTGGATCCATCAGAGTGTGCATTTTGGCAGAGACCAACTGGGGACCAGGTCTTAGCTTCAGAGAGGTGGCAGGGATGTCCCGGTGTCCTGCAGCCTCCCGTCCATGCCACTCCTTCTACAGAGCAGCGATGACTTGGGTTTCCCGAGTCCCGTCTGGGCATGGTGCTGGTGCAGGGTTGGAGTCCTGTGTGGGATTTGCAACGTGGAGTGAAAGGGAGTTTCTCTCCAGATGCGGGGAGGCAGCACACGGCAGGTGCGGGGCTCTCGGTGCGAGTGCTGGGCTTCTTCACTGCTCACTGGGGTCCGGAGGCCTGAGACAGGGACCCACGATTCCTGGAAGCTCTGGAGGTGTGCAGAGGGCGGTGAGTCTGAGCCCTGTGCCAGCCCTTGCTCTTCCTGGGGACACAGAACTAAACAGGACAAAGTCACTCTTCCTGACAAGCACAGGCGATTGGTGCGCTGGGCTGGTGACAAGTGGGTGCCCAGGTGACGTGTACCCTAGAAGAGGTTTGAGGCAGGGGCTGGAGGAGCAAGTGAGGGTGCCCCCGCTTCCAAAGGCAGAGAGACCTGCAGGAAGAGGGGGTGGGGAGTGAGCTGTCACGCTTTGAAGTCCCTTCGGAGAGGGTGCTGGTGTGTACCCCAGAGCCAGCCAGGCTAAACCCTGCAGTGTGAGATCTGAGCGTGTAGCCCAGGGGTCAGCACTGGCGTAGCAGGTATAGCCGCCACCTGCAACACCAACATCCCATATGGCACCAGTTCAAGTCTCAGCTGCTCCACTTACGATCCAGCTCCCTGCTGTGGCCTGGGGAAGCAATGGAAGATGGCCCAAGTCCTTGGGCTGCTGCACCTGCATGGGAGACCTGGAGGAAGCTCCTGGCTCCTGGCATCAGCCTGGCTCAGCCCCAGCTGTTGTGGCCATTTCGTGGAGTGAAACAGCAGATGGAAGATTTCTCTCTCCCTCTCTCTCTCTCTCTCTCTCTTGCTCTCTCTCTCTCTCGCTCGCTCTCTATCTTGCACTCTCTCTTGCTCTCTCTTGCTTTCTCTCTCTCTTGCTCTCTCTCTCTCTCTCTGATAAACTGGAAGCTCCGAGTGAATGGAGACGCACCTTGGTCAGGGACTGGAGGACTCAGCAGTGCTAAGATGTCATTCTTTTTCAAGGTGGTCTACAATTAAAGCAGTGTTTCATTCAAAGTGCCACCAGGTTACTTTGTGACCACTGATAAACTGGTCCTAATGTCAAAATGAAAAGGACCCAGGAGAGCCAGGGCAACACGGAAGTAAAGCAACATTGGGGTGGAGGCCACAGGCATAGGGGCCAATGCGACAGCCCAAGAAGCTTGAACCAGATGCCTGTCCCTGACGAGGAGCCACATGGTGCAGAGGGATGGGGAGCTGGCACTGGGGGAGCTGACGTGGCACCAGGGGGGAGATGGCGGGGCCAGCACTGTGGCATAGCTGGTAAAGCCACTGCCTGCAGTGTCGGCATCCCATATGGGTGCTGGTTCAAGTCCCGGCAGCTCCACTTCCAATCCAGCTCTCTGCTGTGGCCTGGGAAAGCAGAATAAGATGGCCCAGGTCCTTGGGCCCCTGCACCTGTGTGGGAGACCTGGAAGAAGCTCCTGGTTCCTGGCTTTGGATCAGCTGCGTTCCAGCTGTTGAGGCCACCTGGAGAGTGAACCCTCTCCTTTTCTCTCTGTGTAACTGACTTTCAAGTGAATAAATAAATATTTAAAAAACAAAAGGGGGAGCTGACGTGGCACCTCTGGGGAGGGGGCTGACGCGGCACCAGGTCTCAGCAAAGACCTTACGGCCATCTCAGCAGTCAGCTCTTAGGGCTTCCTAGACCTGAGTAGCCAGTGCAAGAGCAGAGCACACACTGAGGAAAACCCGCGGGAGCTGGGCGATTCCAGACGATTCCTGGAGGGACAAAGCAGACAGTGACAGGACCCAAATATGAAACTCCGCCCACTGAAAGTCCCGCTCAGAGAACAGACAGGGAAGCCACCGACGGGAAGAGAGTGCTTGCAAACCACTGGGTCCACAAAGGCCAGCATCCTCAAGAGGGGGCGCGCTCAGATCTTCACAACAAGAACACAAGTGCCCTTGGCCCCGCGTGGGGCAGCGGGTGAAGCTGCTGTCTACAATGCCGGCTCCCCGTACAGGCTTCAGTTCAAGCCCGGCTGCCCCACTTCCAGGCCAGCTGCCTGCCAACAGCCAGGGAAAGCAGTGGAAGATGGCCAAGTCCTTGGGCCCCTGCACCTGCATGAGAGACCTGGAAGAAGCTCCTGGCTCCTGACTTCTGGTCAGCCCCTCTCCAGTCGTTGAGGCCATTTGGGGAGTGAACCAGCACAGGGTTCATGTGGTAGTCAGGGTACTGAGGAGGGGAAGACCCAGCACAGGGACTTCTAGGTGGTAAGTGCATTCAACACGAGCTACGAGAGTCATATGTGGTGCCAACGCTGTGGCATAGAGAGTGAAGCTGGTGCCCATACAGGCACTGGTTTGAGTCCCAGCTGCTCCACTTCCTATCCAGCTCCCTGCTATTGGCCTGGGAAAGCAACACAGGATGGGCCAAATCCTTGGGCCTCTGCACCCACCTGGGAGACCCAAATGATGCTCCTGGCTTCAGACTGGCCCAGCCCCAGCCATTGTGGTCATCTGGGGAGTGAACCGACAGACAAACGATCTCTCTCTCTCTCTCTCTCTCTCTCTCTCTGTCACCCCGTAACTCTGACTCCAAGTAAATTTAAAACTTAAAAATAAGGAAGAGTCATACGTGACATTATGCACTTGCCAAAACCCATTAAAAATTTATTTAGGAGGTCAGGGGATGCCAGGAGGAAAGCAGATGGTGATAAGATAATATCTGTATTAAAAATACATGCGGCAGCCCCACCACTGGGCAGGGAGGTGCTGACGGGAGCAGCTTTGGAAATGACAGGCGCCAGTGGGACCCTGAGGACAAAGAACTGCCCCTGAGCCCCACCCGCACCTGGTAGGGTTTTTCACAGAGGAGGGCCTGTGGCAACAGGGCAGTGGAGTGACTGAATGGCAGGAGGTGGGGCCTGGCTTCTCACTGCTGGGGTGGGGGTTGACAGGCCAGCAGCAGGTGGCAATGAGAGGCTGCCCCCTGGCCAATGGAGGGATGGCCGTGGGAGGCTGCCCCCTGACTGCTGGGGGATGGCCGTGGGAAGATGCCCCCTGGCTGCTGGGGGATGGCCGTGGGAGGCTGCCCCCTGGCTGGGGGGATGGCCGTGGGAAGCTGTCCCCTGGCTGCTGGGGGATGGCTGTGGGAGGCTGCCCCCTGGCTGCTGGGGGATGGCCCGGATTGAGTTCCTGGCTCCCAGCCTCAGCCTCTGCCCAGCCCTGACAGCTGCAGGCACCTGGAGAGGGGGCCAGAGGTGGGAGATCTCTACCTCCCTCTCTCTCAAATAAGAAAAAAAATTAAATTCCCAGGCAAACTCCGATCAAGGAGCAGACCAGTGCTCGCTGAGACTGTCAAGGTCAGAGACAGAGGAAGGCTGAGACACTGGCAGTTGAGAGAAGCAGAGGGGGCAGGTGACAAAATGAAAAACGGGGCCCTGGAGGGGGTCCTGGAGCGGGCAGAGGACGTCACATTCCCAGGACATGGGGTCGAAGCAGGGGCGCTGCTGCGGGCGGTCTGACGGTGCCTTCTCCTCGACTATGGCATCAGACTGGTGCAAGGGGTCGGCTGTGGGAACCCCACACTCCACCTTCTCACGTCGCCTGGAAGTATTCCAGGGGCTGGCACTGTGCCCAGCAGGTAAACCTGCCACCTGCGACGCCAGCAACCCTTACGGGTGCCGGTTCATGTCCCGGCTGCTCCACTTCCAGTCCAGCTCCCTGCTAATGCGCTGGGAAAGCAATGGGAGATGCCCAAATGTTTGGGCTTCTGCGCTCATGTAGGAGACCCGAAGAAGCTCCTGGCTTTGAACTGACCCAGCCCTTGCTGTTGTGGTCATCTGGGGAGTGAACCAGTGGATGGAAGATCTCTCTCTCTCTCTCACTCCTTCTCCCTCTCCCTGTAACTCTGACATTCAAACAGACGAATAAGCCTTTAAAACTATACTAAAAGTCAACTCTCTGTCTTTGAAAAATCAACCAGGAAAGAGAAACAAGGGGCTCCCACTGCAATCACGGATCACTGCCCCTGGAGAACACGAGACAGCTGACGGGTGGCTGCCGCAGGGCCGATTGCGGAACAAATCCACCTGCTTAGCGATTCTGCTCCAGCCGGTTCTAGAACTGCCCTGCTCCAGGTGGGTTTGGGAAAGGAAGGAAGAGAAGTCACCAGGAAACCACTGGGACCCGTGGCCAAGTGACCACCTGGAGCCGCCCCGACTGCCCTTGGCGCGGGGACATTGACCAGGGCCATCCGTCACGGGGCAGCATCTCCCGGCGTCACCCAGCCCTGACCTCAGCTCACAACCTCGCTCGCTGAGAAGCGTCTGAGAATTGGCTGCACTCTGAGCCCTGGGGTCAACAGCTGGCAATTGTCCGGGAGCCCAGCAGCCCTCACTCGCTGGGCAGTGAGCTCTCCATCACAGCCCTTCTCCGGAGTTTCTGGAACCTCTCCTAGCAAGGGACTCTCCCCGCCAAGCCCCGGGGGACCCAGTGATCCTGGCTCAGCGTCCACAGGGGTCCCCAAGTCAGCGTCTAGGCTGGGTCTCTGCTAGCTGTGGGGACACTGAAGCCTCTGACCTCGTCTGTAAAACACAATTGCAAAGAGGTCGCTCCTAGGACGGCCCAGCAGATGCGTGCCCAGTGCAGCCTCCGGAGTCTGTTGCTCCTTTGCTTCTGAAAGCACCCAAAGTCCGGATACAGTGTGGCGCCTGAGGCCTGGATACAGTGTGGCGCCTGAGGCCTGGATACAGTGTGGCGCCTGAGGCCTGGATACAGTGTGGCCTCTGAGGCCAGTGCTGAGAAAACTGAGCACGAACCCCAGTTCCCTTCCAGATCTGCTGGGAGCCAGAGGCTTGCATGCTCTGAGGTCAAAGGTGAATTCTCCCTGTGCCTCCCAGGGGCTCAAGCCGCCCACAGACTATGGGGCAGGCAGGGGAGGAGGGGCTGGAGTACTGGGGGCGTGGGATGCTGAGAGTGTTTGGGACGCTGGGGAGGCAGGTGGAGGGTCGTCGGTGCCGCTCAGGCCCAGGTTCTGCACGTCGCTCTCCAACAGCCACAGATGGCTTTGCTTCCAGCGCTGTCACCCGGGTCATAGCCTCCCCGGCCGGCAGCAGTGGGAGCAGGGTGGGCGGGGTGGGGCCGGGTGGGAAAGGGTGGGCAGGGTGGGGGTGGTCCCTCTTGTTCCTGGTGCTGGGTTTGCAGTCCCTTCCCGTCAGTGTCACCTGTCGAGCTCAGCGTCTCCCAGGGACCTCAACCCCAGCCATGCCCTGTCCCTGGCCAGTGGCCCCTTCTTCATGCTCGCATTGGACAGCTGGCTTTTCCTTGGCCACCGTCATTTATTGAGGAGCTGGGCTAAGGCAGGCTGGGACGCAGGTCAGGATGGCGTGCAGACCGGCCAGTGGCCCACCTGCCTCTGGGCCGAATGAAGTGAGTGACATTCCAGCAACAGCTGCCCGTCCGGAGAGAGTTAATTCTGTCTGGGAGATCAAGGACCAGGGTTTAATTCAGCAAGCATCCCCTCCCTGAGCTGCAGCTGAAGGAGCTGCCATCTTAACCATGAAATGGGGAAAAATGATGTGAATTTGGCAAAAAAATCAGGAAGGCAGAGACATAGCCTCCACATGGAAGAAAAATGAAATAAACGGTGACATTTTGATGAAAAGTCTCGATGGCGAGAGATACAGTATTTTTATGGTGCTGCAGAAACGTTGTAATTGATCAAAAAAGCCCTTGCTGCACGGGAGTGTGCAGGCCCACGGCTGATCCCGACCATACATCACGTCACGGCAGTGGCGCCTTGGTCCGTGCCGACGGGGAGAGAAGGGAGAAGTTTCTTGTGGATCTCCTGACTGTCCCCGGGCCTCCAACAGGAGCCGGGCTGCGGCTCTGTGAGACACACGGGGGACCGCAGTGACCTTCGGGCTCCCCCCCTGGCCTGCCACACCCATGGGTGCCGCACTGGCCCGCCCACTGGCTTCTGCTCCAGCCCCGGTGCGGCCTGAGGGGGGCGACGGTTCTTCCCCAGGGCTATCTCTGGACAGGCGAAGGAGGTGGCTCCCTAGCCTCCTTACCCTGGGGCCTGTTTCTGAGTCAAACACCCCCGGAGCCCAGCCGCGATGGAGCGACGTCTGTGCCCGAGTGGAGCTTTGGCCCCAGCGCTGCTGTGTTAAGCACAGGGCCTTTAGGAGGAGGTGGGTCTCGAGGGCTCTGCCCTTAATCCACGGCCCACAGGCATGAGCCACCCTCCCTCCTTCCACCTCTGAGGACCAGCGTCTGCCTCCTTCGCCCTGGGCTCGGCCCCCACAGGAAGCTGCGGTACAGGGGCCCTCGTGGAAGCAGGGGGAGCCCCCCACCCCGGTACCCTGACCTTGGACGGCTTCGCTTCCGGATCCATGAGCAGCATGATTCTATTATTTATGAATCGCCCAGGCTGCAGGATTCTGTTACAGCAGGAGGGACAGAGCAAGGTGGCAAAGTCGGGCTTCTCGCCCTCCCGCCCATGGCCTCCCAGCCTCCAGGCTGCCTCGGGGGTCGGGGGGCAGACTCCGTATCATTTCCAAGCCCTGTCCCTGGTCACAGCTTTGTTCCCACGCTGCAGGTCGCCGTGACAGCCCATCCTGGAACGACTTTTGATGCCTGAATGCTTAGGAGTCCCTGATGCCTTGGGACCCGCCTCACTGGTGAACCTGTTGAAGGCTCAGGTGTTCTCGACAGGAAACCTGAAGTCCCCCCCACCCCCGCTAACATCCAGCTGCCGTGTTCATGCACCTGCTAACTTGTTAGCACATTCACCCGTCTGCCAGCCCCGGCGTGAGTGCTGCTGCGTGCCAGGTGCCGCCCTGGCACTCCGGTGGACAGTGGCTCCGGCCAGCCTATGCCTCACCTCCTGCGGGAGGATGTGGTCCGGTTCATGAAATCGTAAAATGAACGTGAGCATCCCCCAAATGACACGGGGGCTCAGTCTTCACTTCTGAAGCCATCCGCAAGCGGAGGGTCAGGTCGGGAGGACAGGGATGGAAGTCCAGCCCCGGCCTGGGGGCGGCGAGGACGAGGCCGGGAGGGCACAGGGTCCATGGCGGGCTGACCCTCAGCAGGGCATCCACAATGGCTTTGTGGAGGTCGCCTGGGTCAGACAGCGTGGAGGGACCCCGAGGCCGAGGGGTGGTGAACTGAGGGATGTCAGCACCCTTCAGCCATGGGTCGCAGTCAAGGGCCGGCGACGGGCCACAGACACGGCCGTGGCCCCTGGGTTTGTGTCACCGAGGACACCGTGGCGTCTCTGTTTGACTGAGGACACACAGGGGTGACTGCCCAGTGCCATTTCTTAGCTCGTCCCCACTGCCAGGCAGCTCACGGCTACTTCAGGTCTACTCTGGGCTAGAGCCTGGCTGGTGAGTGGGAGACATGACCGTCTGCACACTCCGTGGCTCAGAACCCACTGGAGGCACCAAGGGCTGGGAGAGAGGCCCATCGTGCGTGGTGCCCATGGGGGGCAGGCGGTGTCTGGAGACCAGGGCAGAGCTTGGGGTCCCGGCGTCACAGTGCTGCAGCACCGTCTTCACAAGCCACTGACAGTCGCCACCCCAGGCAGACGCCGAGGTCCTGTGGGCGGTCACTGCGTCTCTGCGCTCCTGACACGTCCTCAGCCGGCGCTTGCAGCACAGGGCACTTCCTGCCCCTCTCGGCCGATCACCCCCTGCTTGCTGTCGGTCAGGCGGCAGACACCTCGGCCGTTACGAGTAGCTCGGCTGTGAATGTCCACGCACGGCTTCTGTGGCTGTGGCCTTTCCAGTCCTGCTGAGTGGACGTCGAAGGCTGGCGAGGCCCGGTCACGGTCACGTGGCAGCTCCCCTGTGTTTAATGTTTTGAGAAATTCCAAATTCTTTTCCTACCGCCACCTGCTCTCTGGGGGTCTCATCCAAGAAGCCAGCGCCTACACCCGAGTCTTGTTTTCCGCCGTTTTCTTCCAGTTCACTGCTAGGCATTCACTCAAGAAAAACAAAAGTTGATGTTCACGAAAAGCTTGCATGTGGTATGTGGAGCAGCCGGAGTCTTAACGCTCACAAACAGGGAAGGACGGGGCAGGTGAGCGGCCACACCCAGCCCATTGGCATTGGGGGCGTGGCTTGGCTGCCTATGCTGAAACACGCTTCTGGTGGGAGGAGCCAGGCTCAGAGGTCATGCGCCGTGGGGTCCCTGAGCACAACGTCCTGGGGCGGGGGTGAGAGAAGGCGCTGACCACAGGTGGGGGGGGGGGGAGGCACGGCCGTCCACGTTTGTGTGTGTGTGTGTGTGCATGTGTGTGTGCATGTGTGTGTGTGTAGAACCTCACAGACCTGTCCACTCTGCCAAGAGTCTTCCTCAGCCTGGCCACAGGAATGGGAGAAATGCACCGTGACACTGCCCCCACCTGAAGTCTCATCGCTGTCATCCAGAAATAACCACGGTGGCTCACAAGAGGAAACCCAGGAAGGAGGAGGCAGGCTGTGGACAGGAGGTCACGCTTCCTGGGAGGACTTCAGGGGCGCCCTCTGCCTTGCAGGGGGCTGAGCAGGCGGCGGGGCTTCTTGGGAGTCCACCCATGAGGGTCTCATAGGAAAAGCAGAGGCCAGGACTTCATACAGACCCCAGGGCACCTCGGTCCTGCAGTGGATCTGAGGAGCAGACCTGTTTAAGGTACGCAGAGCGCACCCTTCCCACACGGCCAAGGGCACCTGCAGGGCTGTGTCCGCAGAGCCCAGCCCCCGCCCCATGCTTGCGGGGAGGGCTGGGGTCACTGTCCAGAGCCCCCGTGCACTGTGCCTGTCACCACGGCCACTCCGCAGAAACAGGACACCCGGTTACGTGCCTGCCAGCCGGTGAGAACAGCAGCATGAGGACGCGCAAGGGCACACCGAGGTTATAGACCGGCCAGGCCAGGTGGTGGTACTGCAGTCCACCCTGCCTGTCCCCTGCCCTGCCTGCCGGCCTCCTGGATGCCCAGTCTCCCCCAGAGAAGAGCAGGTGAACAGTGGGAATCGTCCTGGACCACGGCAGTTGCTGGGACATGCTGGCCATCTAAGCAAGACTGGACTGGGGCGCCAACCTCTCAGACGACAACAGGTCAGCCAGGACTTGAACTGGGGTCCCGACAGTACCAGGGCAGGTGGTCTTGTGCCATATGAAACTGTTCTCCCCCGGCCATGAGGATGAGAGCGTGCCTGGAACTGAGTTCATCTGTGGTGCTGTTTGTCGCCACGACTCATCCATGTGACAGTTGCTCGGGGTCCAGGTGGACTGACAGCACCCCCTGCAAGGTGGCTCTGCGTATCTCACAGGAGTTCCTCATCCGACTGCACACTGCCTGTCATCAGAGCCCCTGCCTGTGACAGCCTGTGACAATCCACCCACGGACGGGTTCTGGGCGGCGCCTTCATCCTGTGAGGGTGAGAGGCTGAAGAAGGTCCCCGTTCAGTGGCTCCTGTCACAGGGGAAGAGAGGAGGGGTAAGACCCCACACCGAGTCACTGCCCACCTGCCCCAGGACTGCGCCTTGTGACCACACGGGAGGACGCGGAGTGAAGTGGACGTCAGTACAGAGAGCTGAGGGAGGGAACTCTGTGCCCACGGGGGCTCCTAGCACACATGCCCTGCCCACCCCAAACAAAGCAGACCAGGCAGGTGCACCTGCTGTGCGCCCAGGTTGGAAGGACAAGACACACGCAACACATGGGACTCGCTGGAGACTGAGAGCTCGGGGAGGCATTGCCCGGAGCATGAGGCACATGTGTGCGTCCTTTCCAGGACCCAGGGCTGTGACCCTGACACACACGTGTGCGTCCTTGTCCAGGGGCCAAGGCTTCAGCCCTGAGAGCAGATCCAGCCCAGGGACAAGTCTGTGGCCTCTGAAGAGCACCCCTTACCCTCACCTGGCACCTCCTTGCCCTCACCTGGTCACCTCCCTGCCCTCACCTGGTCATCCCTCGCCCTCACCTGGCCACCTGGTCACCCCTCGCCCTCACCTGGTCACCTCCTTGCCCTCACCTGGTCATCCCTCACCTGGCCACCTGGTCACCCCTCGCCCTCACCTGGTCACCTTCTTGCCCTCACCTGGTCACCTTCTTGCTCTCACCTGGTCACCTCCCTGCCCTCACCTGGTCATCCCTCACCTGGCCACCTGGTCACCCCCTTGCGCTCACCTCTTGCCCCTGACTGCTGTTACAGTTCCTTGTTTCCACCAACGGGGTGCATTCCCCGCCCAGGGGTCAAGGTCACCGAGCAAGCACACAGGGCAGGGCAGCGCATGGCTGTGCCCCCATCCGGAAGCCGAGGGAGGTGGCTTTGGGCTCCCTTAGCCTGCAGGCCCAGCAGTGTCGGGGCCATGGCTGCAGACCCTCCTGCCTGTGCCCTGCCCCTTGGTTCCAGCTCCCTGTGCGGGGGGAGCCTGGGGTCTCCGGGCGTGGTGGTGAGGTGCCGCGGTGGAGAGCCCAGGAGCCAGCTAGACAGCCCATGGTGGCCGTGCCCAAGATGGCACTGGGGCCGCATCTGTGGGCAGGATGAGGGGCGGGGAGGAGAGGAGGCAGGGCAAGAAGCCGCCAGGCAGGCTGCAGGGCGTCTCCAGCAGGAATGGGCACTGCCAGACCGAGACCAGGAGGGGAGCCGGCCTTGCTGACCACCCACACTGCCCTGCCCTGCGGAGTCCCCCGGCCGCAGCGCCTACACTTGCTGTGGCCTCTGCAGGTGAGCAAGTGCGCGGGGAAAGCTCTCGGGGCGGAACAGGCCCGAGCACTGCTTTCCATGGAGCCATGGGCGTGTGGCCGGGCATGTCAGAGCAGGCACAGCTGGCAGCCGCCACACTGGCCTGAGGGCGCCCTGGTCCTGTGATGGCCACCTGCTCCCACTCCAGCTGGCCAGAGAGAGCAGCGCTTCCGAGGCCGGTCCTGCCCCTGTGCTGACATTTCACTTAGAAACTGGGGAGGCTCCTGGATGCCTCCAGCTCCGGGCCAGGCGCCTGAAGCTACGCCAGGGCAGGGGCTCCGCCTGGAGCCGGTGGAAAGCACCTGGGCAGCTGGGCAGAGCTCGCCACGGCCTGGCTCCTTTCCGGCTCGGAGGCTGGTGCCGGCCCTCAGCAGAGCACGACCTCATCCCGGGGGCTGGGGGCTGGGGCTCCTGGTGACATCTCAGGGTTCCTCAAGGCCCCCGCTCCCTGCCCCCACCATGCGCGCCTGTGGAAGTGTGCACTGGGGTGTGGGCTCCTGGGGGACACACCCCCCATCTGCCATTGCTCTCGGCCCCACCGTCTGCCTCGGCCTTGGCCGGCTAGAGACTAAAGACGGCCGTTACTTAATTAACGGAATGAATGGCTTCATAAAGCCAGCGTGCTTTGTGGAATGATGTTTTAAGAGCTTCTTCAGGACACAGGCATCCTTCTCACTCAGTTGCTTAAAAGATGAGCAGGGCGAACACCTCTGCTGTTTGTCTTAACCAACTGTGACGCAGCGCTGAGACATCACCGAGCCCCGACGCGGTGTCAGAAAACACCTATTTGGGCCGTAAAATAAAACTCAGCTCACTTCATGCTCGCTGAGCAGCGGCGCCTCGGGAGTCGCTGGGCAAACAGCTGCCTCCTACGCTCACCAATCCCCCAAATCCTGCTGGAGACCGGCTCGCAGGGCTCAGGGTGTGCTCAGGACTCCGAGCCTGGGCAGAGTGGCTGGTTTGTGTCTCCGATTCAGGGAGGGTCAGGAAGACGGCTGATGCTCTCGCTGGCACGGCCCGGGGAGGGGAGGCGGAGACGAGTCTGGTATGCAGGCCACCAGCGTCCTCCTCTCTCTGGAGCCACCCTTTGGACCAGGCTGACTTCCAGGACCTGATGGGAGAAGCCTCGGGTGCTGTGCATGAGCATCTGCATGTTACAGCCGGCGGGGTCTGCTTCACCCCGCCTCGCTCCATAACCATAAAACCATGTGTGCCGCATACAGCGGCTTTTCCTGCTACGTTTTCATAACTGTGCCCGCCTCGAGCAGTGTGGAAAAACTGCAGATCAGGGCAGGTGCTGTGGTGCACAACCCTGCACTGTGGTGCCCGCGTGCCAACTCAGCAGGGCCGGCTTGGAGTCCTGCCCCCACCTCTGATCCCGCTCCCTGCTACTCACCCGGGAAGAGGCCATGACGGACCAGTGGTCGGGCCCTGCCGCCCACCTGGGAGACTCTTGTGGAGCTCCTGGCTCCAGTTTGGCCTGGCCCATCCCCTGCTGTACTGTAGGGCATTGGGGAGTTGGAAGGAAGATCCTCCCTCCCTTCCTCCCTCTCTCCTCTCTCTCTCTCTCCCATCACTCTGCCTTTCAAATAAATAAACAAATCTTTTTAAAAGTGTGAAAATCATCCATTCTTAGCACGCTTGATGCATTTTAAGAAATAATGAAAATCTGAGTTTTTAGCCACCCTTGCTAAAACAGCTTCTGTTGCCCGAAGGAGTGGCTTCCCCAGGGAGACACCGCACCCCGAGAGGAGGCACCGCACCCATAGATAGACACCGCACCCCGAGAGGAGGCACCGCACCCAGAGAGGAGGCACCGCACCCCGAGAGGAGACACCGCACCCCGAGAGGAGGCACCGCACCCTGAGAGGAGGCACCATACCCCGAGAGGAGGCACCATACCCAGAGAGGAGGCACTGCACCCAGGGAGGAAGCACCGCACCGAGAGGAGGCACCGCAACCTGAGAGGAGACACCGCACCCCGAGAGGAGGCACCGCACCCCGAGAGGAGGCACCGCACCCCGAGAGGAGGCACCGCACCCCTAGTTAGACACCGCACCCATAGATAGACACCGCACCCCGAGAGGAGCCACTGCACCCCGAGAGGAGGCACCGCACCCAGAGAGGAGGCACCGCACCCCGAGAGGAGACACCGCACCCCGAGAGGAGGCACCGCACCCTGAGAGGAGGCACCATACCCCGAGAGGAGGCACCATACCCAGAGAGGAGGCACTGCACCCAGGGAGGAAGCACCGCACCGAGAGGAGGCACCGCAACCTGAGAGGAGACACCGCACCCCGAGAGGAGGCACCGCACCCCGAGAGGAGGCACCGCACCCCTAGTTAGACACCGCACCCATAGATAGACACCGCACCCCGAGAGGAGCCACTGCACCCCGAGAGGAGGCACTACACCCTGAGAGGAGACACCGCACCCCTAGAGGAGGCACCGCATCCCGAGAAGAGACACCGTACCCCGAGAAGAGACACCGCACCCCGAGAGGAGCCACCGCACCCCAAGAGGAGATACCGCACCCCGAGAGGAGCCACCGCACCCCAAGAGGAGATACCGCACCCCGAGAAGAGCCACCGCACCCCGAGAGGAGCCACCGCACCCCTAGTTAGACACCGCACCCCTAGATAGACACCGCACCCCGAGAGGAGACACCGCACCCTGAGAGGAGGCACCGCACCCATAGATAGACACCGCACCCCGAGAGGAGACACTGCACCCAGAGAGGAGGCACAGCACCCCGAGAGGAGCCACCGCACCCCGAGAGGAGGCACCGCACCCCGAGAGGAGACACTGCACCCTGAGAGGAGCCACTGCACCCAGAGAGGAGACACCGTACCCGGAGAGGAGACACCATACCCAGAGAGAAGACACCACACCCATAGATAGACACCGCACCCCGAGAGGAGGCACCACACCCCGAGAGGAGACACTGCACCCAGAGAGGAGCCACCGCACCCCGAGAGGAGCCACCGCACCCCGAGAGGAGCTACAAACCAAGTTTGAGGCTTGGACAGGCTCAGGTCAGCGTCCCTGGTGGACGGACCTGCCCACCCCGGATCTACCTCTGCTGCTGCTCCTGGGTCTCCTCACCAGGAAACCTCACTGCACTGGGAGGCTGGCGCCTCCCCTCCAGCGGATCCCTGGGAAGCTCCCGGAGGTCGCTCGCACCTGGTCCCTCCCCTCCCTGTTCCCTCTGATCCGGCTCCCAGAGGCAAGCGCTCTGCCCCGGCTTGCTCCCGCAGGTCCTGAGGGCGACTGCTGTGCGTTTCTTGCTGAGAGATGTGGAGAGGGGCACAAAGAAGCAGAGAGAACAAAAGCAGAGGCCGCGGGCAGCCGCCTCCACACAGGCAGCCCGGGGCTTCCCGGCTGCCGGCCCGACCGGAGGAGCTGTGCTCCTGCCACAGACACTGAGACCGGCGCCTCGAGTCCTGGGGGTGGGAGTGGCGGAGGGACGCAGCGTGGCGGGGCTGGGTGTCCCCGAGCACTGGCTGCATAGATGGTGACACCATCCAGTGCATGGCATGGGCTCAGAGCTCAGTGCAGGGGAGACAGAGAGGCAGCACAGACGGCCGGGTCTGCCTGGGGGCTGCGGATCACGGGGAGCCACAGGCAGGGCCCACTCCAGCCCTGAAGACGAGGAGGGGCCCAGGCTCCTCCACCGAGCGATGTGTTTTCACCGGATAGCACCGCAGCATCCCGGCTATTTGGCAAATGGACAGGTATCTGGGATCGCGTAGAGAGAAGCACAGGTCGGGGCTGGCAAAGTGGTGCAGTGAGTTAGGCCTCCCCTGGCAATGCCGGCGTCTCGTCCCGGCCCTGCTGCTCTGCTTACAATCCAGCTTCTTGCTGATGTCCCTGGAAGGAAGCAGAGAGTGGCCCAAGAGCTTGGGTCCCTGCCACCCCGAGGGAGACCAGGATGGAGCTCCTGGCTCCTGGCTTCTGCCTGGCCCAGCTATGGCCATGTGGCCATTTGGCGAGTGAACCAGCAGATGGAAGACCTCTCTCTCCCTCTGTCTCTCTGTCTCTCTGTTTCTCTCTCTCTCTCTCTCTCTCTCTGAGGCTCTTCCTTTCAAACAAATAAATAAATCATTTTTAGAAATGAAGTATTTTCTAGGAAATGTGAAATAAGTTATTCTCTCTCTCTAAAGCTCAGGCAGCCTGGAAGGGCCTTCTTGGGACATCGCCAGCCCAGGAGAACGAGCGAAGCAGACTTCTCATTGTAGGAGCCGCTGCAATGAGGTGACGGGGACAGTTTTGACTTTCCCACCTGCTGGGAAGCTCTGTCCTCGGCTCGGCCACCCGCGCTGGCCCTGCAGTGGGACCATCTGGTGCAGCTGGGCAGGAGCAGGACAGGCACCTCTCCAAGCTGAGCCCTCGGGAGTCACAGGTCGCCCCCAGGTGCCCCAAGATGTCCCAGGGTCCTGTGCTCCCACAGGGCAGAATGAGCTGAGTCCCCCAGAACATATGGAGGGGGGACGGGCGCCAGGGTGCATGCAGGGCCACAGGGCCAGCCGTGGGCAAGCGTGCAGCATGGCACGCATGGAGTTTGCACGGCTCCTGGTGAATTCTGTGGGGCAGGGAGACTAGGAGCAGGTGCACACGGTAAGCTAAGCTTCCCCACAGAACAATCCTCTGGCCAGGCGACGGCTGTCTGACTGTCCCCAGCAGCAGATGGGACAGCCAGGGTCCTGCAGGCACGTGGACCTCAGCAGAAGGGCCTCCTCGCAGCCCCATTCCTGCCTCTGGACCCAAAATCTGCGTTTTTGTCAGGACCTACGGGTGAGACCGGCCCTCCCCTGTCCCAGGTCAGGAAGGGCGAGTGTTGGCAGCTGGCCGGTGGTCCGCGAGCTGCACAGGAGCTCTGGGGCCCCTCTTCCCTCAGACTGGTCCCCTCCCTGCTCACACAGCACGGCCGGCACCCCGACCCCTCCACGGCTGCTTGTCCACGCCTGCTTTAGCCAGGGGTCGGGATGTCTGTGCCCTGCTGTCCACGGCAGCCGGCTCTCATGCCTTGGCACGGGGACCGAGAATTTCTCCCCCAGGGAAAACTGGCCACGGCGATGGCTTGGACTCCGCCCTGTGGCCGCAGCCATTTGCCACTCTCTAGCGCAGTCTCTGCCGTGGCGTGTGGCTCCGGGCACCACTGGAGGAGCCCGCAGAGTCCCAGGCTGGTCCCCGCCTCAAGCCCACCTGGGCTCTCCCTCCCGCTGCCCCACCGTGCATGCAAACCCCTCCCAGGAGCACAGCCTGCTTCTCACAGCGTGCAGGGTTCTAAGCCCGGCTGCACATGAGCGCTAAGGAGATTTCTAGCTACCACAGGCCCTCCGTCCCCCAAGACCGGCTCTGTGGGCCAGGGAGCAGGTGTCTTCACAGCTTTGGCCGGGCTTTGATGTGCACGCAGAGCCTCGAAGGCTTCTTAAGTCAGGCCCCGAGCGGCCGCGCCCCTCCTTTGCTGGGACTGCCATGCCCCGGGGCCCTGGGCTCGCCTTTTGATGGGAGCCTGAGCTGTCTGGAGTCTGGAACTCCTCTGAGAAGCCGCACGCTGAGGACGAAAGCTGTAGAAAATGCTTTAGAAAGCTAACCGCCCATCAAAGAAACCTCTTTGCTCCAAGTGCTTAACTTCTGCTCTAAGTGGGATCTTTGCCGGCCTCGCGAGGGGACCCCGCACCGATTCTGCCACAGACTGCACAGCCACGGGTCCTGGGGGCTCCCAGGAAGGGGCCTGGCCAAGGACAGGACTGCCTGCACGGGGTGGGGGTGGGGGTGGGGGTAGGGGTGGGGGTGGGGGCGGGGGCTGGGGGTGGGGCAGGGGAGCAGGTGGGGACTGGGGGGTTGGCCAGGGACAGGACTGCCTGCACAGGGTGGGGGTGGGGGTGGGGGTGGGGGTGGGGGCTGGGGCTGGGGGTGGGGGCGGGGGTGCAGGTGGGGGCTGGGGCCTGGCCAGGGACAGGACCGCCTGCACGGGGTGGGGGTGGGGGTGGGGGCTGGGGGCTGGCCAGGGACAGGATGGCCTGCACGGGTGGGTGTGGGTGTGGGGGCTGGGGGCTAGTCAGGGACAGGACGGCCTGCACCGGGTGGGTCTGGCGTCCTGGAAACTCTGCTGTGCTGGGACAAGGAAGCCCCTAGGAGTGCAGGAGCACCATGGCCCCCTCCCTCGCAGGGGGTCCCAGCCTTGCCTCTGACCCCTGGCTGCACAACTGTCAGGTGGGCGAGGAAGCCCCAGGAACCTCAGTGTGGACAGAGCATGGGTCTCAGAACCCCAGCAGAGCCCAGGCGGGGCCGGAACACCCCATGATTCATAGCGGGGAGGGCACAGGGCGGACACCACCAGCGCCCTCTGTTTGGGAAGCCCAGTGGATGTGCTCCCAGGGGAGACGAGGGGTGCCAGGATGTGCACCCCATCATGAACCCAGTGCTCTGGTAACACCAGCCAGCCCCGTGGGAGACAGAGTGGGCTCCTCCTACCGGTGCAGACCTGGGCGCTGCCTGTCAGGCTGCTGAGCTCCTGGAGCCAACTGAGTGTGCATGAGGACACCCCAAGAGCCCAGGTTCCCCTGAGCTCCACGAGTGGGGCCGCCCCTCCCCCCACTGCCCAGAACATCTGCGGGCCTCTGCCCTGCTCACGGCGTCCAGAGACTTCGGTCCACCGTTTACTCTCTCCGTGTGCGGCTGCAGCCTGGCCTGTCTCCAGTGCAGGCCTTGTCACCTGCTCCGGAAATCCCAGCCCAGCCCAGGGGAGCGCCAGGCCCAGAGCGGCAGAGGGTGCTCGGGAGACGTGATGGGTCCTGGACATGGAGGAGGGAGACGTGATGGGTCCTGGACGTGGGGGAGTGGCACAAGTCCCCTGCTCACAGAGGGCATTGGGGTTTCCCTTAGAAGCAATTACAGTGAACGGCACACATCTTAGACTGGGAGAGGGGAGGCCCCATGCTCCACGCCGGTGCCCACGGCCAGAACCCAGTGTCTGCTGACCCCTGGGCGGCTGCCGTGGGGACTGCTCAGCGCTGTGCCAGGAGGTGGGGGGACAGGAGCAGGTGACTGCACAGAGGGGGAGGGGTGCTCGCTGACTCAGTGCACTCCCTCAAGGGTTTCCAGAAAATCCTAAAATCACCCTCCAGGCTCCATGGCCTGTGACCCGGCCTCCCTTGCATCTGGCGAACGCTTGCTTGCCCAGTGACCTGTGCAACTGTGCCAGGCATGCTCCAGCGGGAACCGCGAGGAGGTGAGTAAGGGCTGCAGGTAAGAAACAAGAGGTGGTCGACGTCGTCCCCGTGTTGAGCCCTGCTGGCTCCCTGGGGCCGTCCCGGCAGTGTGCGCGGTGCAACCGTGGCCCACACGCCCCTCCTAACGGTGAGCCAGACTTTCTGAAAACATGCATCCGCCATCCAGAACAGGGGACGGTCTCCCCACCAGCCACATGAGAGTCCCTGAGCACCAGCCCTCACCCCACGCCTCCCAGTGCAGCACCTGGGGGGGGGGGGTCTCAGCCTTGCCCCACGCCTCCCAGTGCAGCACCTGGGGGGGTCTCAACCTCACCTCATGCCTCCCAGTGCAGCACCTGGGGGGGTCTCAACCTCGCCTCATGCCTCCCAGTGCAGCACCTGGGGGGGTCTCAACCTTGCCTCATGCCTCCCAGTGCAGCACTGGGTGGGGGGTTCTCAGCCTCGCCCCATGCCTCCCACTGCAGCACCTGGGGGGGGTCTCAACCTCGCCCCATGCCTCCTTGGGTGCAGCACCGGGTGGGGGGGTCTCAGCCTCGCCACAGTGACCCTGGGTGAGCCGGCCTCTCACTTCCTTGGGTATCTTGAGGGCTGCGGGTTCTTTTTTCCTTTTTCCATGAATAGGTGATGAAAAACTTGCGTCAAATTGAAAGTTGCGAGTCAAACAAGTAATTTGGAGCTCTGGAAACTTTGGTTTATGTTTACCCAGGATGAAGTCGTGTCAGCGAGCGCTGAGTTGCAGGCTGGTCCTACATCACCCACTAATTTTCTCCCAGCAAATTGGTTTCCGCTGTTAAGCCACCGAAAGCAGCATCAATCACCTCTGCTCTCGCGCCACCCTGCCCCCATCCTTCTGCTTCTCGATCTTTACCCGCCGTTCACCCCTCATCACCAAAGGCCCCGCGCTCTACCCACGGAGACCAGATGTGGGAAAGGACTGAGGCCCGGGGGCTTCAAGCCCCTCCCAGGAGCCAGGCACAAAGCCCTGCCCCTTCCCAAGTGCAGTCGTGTTCAGCCCTGCCACGCGAGCACTGTGCTGTCTTCATCTGGGGTCAACTTGTGACAAATGTTCTCTAACCAAGAAACTGAGGCAGCTTTGCATCGCCTCCACACCGCTCCCAGAACAAGGAGGAATCAGCTGCTGGACCTCTGGGTGTCCGGCCGGCAGGTGTGTCGGCGCGGCAGAGGCCGGGACGGAGCTACGGGTCCTGTGGGACGCTGTGCCCCAGGTAGCATCGGGAAGTGACTCGGAGTCCCAGGCGCTGACACCCACAGAGAAACACGCGAGGATTCTCTCTGAGCACGCCGTGAAGGCCCTGGCGGCTCAGGCGCATCTGCAGAGGTTTGCTTCCAGGGCAGTGCGGGGCAGGTGAAGGGAAGGGAGGCGTTGGCTTTTTGGCTGTTGGAATTGCTGGTGAGAGACAGGGGCCGTCGGCCCCTCCCTGGGCTCGTGTGTGGGCTGATCCCCACCCCAGGCCTGGGAGGCTCAGCTCCGTGGATCTCTTTGTGGCCATGGGGACCGCCGAGGTTGGACTTGATCCCAACGTGGCTTCAAGGATGAGCCCCAGGCCAGGGGCCCCCTCCCAGGAGTCCCGGGGTTAGGAGACCTGAGCCTGCAGCCCCAGGGGCTGCCAAGTGACACATAGGACCGAGGACAGTGGCCCTGAGAGGGTCCCAGGGTCAGAGGAGTGACAGCAGAGCCCCAGCACCCTGGAGCAGAGGGAGGAGCAGCGGGGCAGGGGTGAGGAGCAGCGGGGCAGGGGTGAGGAGCAGCAGGGCAGGGGTGAGGGCCCCGGGGCCTGTTTTTCGGCTGTAACAGTTGCATCTCCACAGAGCAGATTCACATGGAAGCCCTGAGCCCACCAGGCTGACCGTGGGCGCCTCTGTCACCAGTGATGGACTGCTGCTCCTTTTCTCTCCGCTGCCCCGACACGGAGGGGGATGACATGGGCAATGACTTTATTAGTCTCTTAAAATATTTTTATGGCTGGCACCGTGGCTCACTAGCACCGTGGCTCACTAGGCTAATCCTCTGTCTGTGGCGCTGGCACCCCGGGTTCTAATCCTGGTCGGGGCACTGGATTCTGTCCCGGTTGCCCCTCTTCCAGGCCAGCTCTCTGCTGTGGCCCGGGAGGGCAGTGGAGGATGGCCCAGGTCCTTGGGCCCTACACCCCATGGGAGGCCAGGAGAAGCGCCTGGCTTCTGGCCTCGGATCAGCTCGGTGCGCTGGCTGCAGCGGCCATTGAGGGGTGAACCAACAGAAAATGAAGACCTTTCTCTCTCACTGTCCACTCTGCCTGTCAAAAAAATAATAAAAATAAAAATAAATATTTTTATTTGAAATTCAGAGTTAGAGAGAGAGAGAGAGGTCTTCCATCTGCTGGTTCACTCCCAAGTGGCTGCAATGGCTTGTGCTGGGCCAGGCCAGGAGCCAGGAGCTGCATCTGGGTCTCCACGTGGGGGCAGGATCCAAACACCTGGGTCATTTGCATTGCTTCTCCCAGGCCATTAGCAGGGAGCTGGATCAGAAGCGGAGCAGCCAGGACACTCGCTGGTACCTGTGTGGGATGCTGGCATCAGGTGGGGGCTCTACCTGCCACCCCTCAACACCAGCCCCTAATTTTTAATCCAGGTTCTTGTCTCCCGCAGAGATAGAAATACTAAGACTGGCATCGTGTGCAGATAGGAGCAGAGCTTATCTGGCAGTGGGGAAACAAGCATACATCCCCGGGCAGGTGTGGGCTGCCCCACACAAGAAAAGCCCAGCGAGTGGGCGGAGCTGCCGGCACACTGGGAGACCGGAAGCTCTGGAGACAGTGCCTGTGATGGTGAAGTCTGCCTGGGGGGGAGGGCGGGAGGGGGGCGATGGTGTGGCCCCTCTCCGGGATGCGCATGGCCAAGAGAGAGCTCTCCCACCATCCACCTCCTTCCACCTCCTGTGCGCCCAGGGCCCAGATGCTGCGTCTGATTGACAGGGAGCATGGGGCGGGGCGGGGTGGGGGCAGTGACTTGTGACTCCTGGCTCCACAGACCTAACTGCTGCCGCCTGTCTCACATCAGGAACGCTTGTTCACGATCTGGGCATGCGAGCAGAGAACCAATCCCTTCTGCTGCACGGGCAGCAACCCCACTGGCGTCTCTGGCGTGGGCACCAGAGACAAAACATTTCACAGCAGTCTGTGACCTCACGCCCGGACTCCCGGCCCTCCTGGGACCAAGGAAGGGGACAGAGCCATTCCCTGGCCAAGAAAAACATTCTTGTTCCCATCCTGTGTTTTTTTCCCTTTTTCCCCAGAAAGAACCAAACTTGACGAACGGCAGAAGAGAGGCAGAGATAGAGGGGGCTGGGAGCAGCCGGGGTTTCTGTCTTTGGGATTCTGTGAGACACAGCTTGTGATTTGGTCCATGCTATTTCTGCAGAAATCAACATGCAAATGTTTCCTTGGTCCTTGATACGACCAAGACATCTGCCCAGTTCAAGAACCAAGCTACAAAAATGCCACTTTGTGTAAACACGGCCACTCTGCAGCCAGAGACCAGCTTCAAAAGAAGGACCTGAAATGCTAAAAAAAAAAAAAACCCACACTTTATTTAATCAGTGGCAGATACGAGAAGCAATATTCTTGGGCCCAAATACTCGTAAGTAGAAAAGCAGAAACGAGTGTTAAATAGACAGCGATACTCTTTATTGCCTTCAAGTTGCTTCTTGATTTTCTGCGGAAGCCGGGCTGACTTAGCTGAAATTGGGCTGAGCATTTCAGCTGATACCATCTGGACTCTGACTTCCACCGCCTCCTGCAGCTGTGTCTGGAGACAACCTCCCCCCAGGGGCTCAGGTGTGGATGTTAATTGCAGGTCGTCTTCCAGGGGCCTATGAACTTGGCACCTACAGCGAGACGTACGAGGCCAGGGGGAAATTGAGGGCATTTATCACAGACCCAGGGAGGTGCGGCTTGTTCCCGAGCACCACGAGGGATCTCCCGGCATCCCCTCCCCTGCCAGGCAGGAAATGCGTGTGTGTGTGTGTGTGTGTGTGTGTATGTGCACACGGCTCACACGGACAGCAGGCAGTGTGTTTGCACAGCTGGGGCTGCCAGCATCAGAGGCTGCAGGAGAGCCCCTCCCCCACTCTTTCTGTTTTTAATTGGTTTTCTTATGTAATAATTTGAGATTGATCAAAGCTATAACTGTACACGGGACTACCGGATTCCCCTGGTAGCGACAATAGCCAGAACTGTGATGTTTGTCAAAGCCGCTGCAGGAAAGTCGGCCATCTCCAACTTTTTCAGCTCCAGGACCCTGCTCTCATGTAGCATTATTTTTTTAAAGATTTATTTATTTATCTGAAAGTCAGTTACACAGAGGAGAGGCAGAGAGAGAGAGAGGTCTTCCATCCAATGGTTCACTCCCCAATTGGCCGCAACAGCAGGAACTGAGCTCCATCCAAAGCCAAGAGCCAGGAGCCTCCTCCAGGTCTCCCACGTGGGTGCAGGGGCCCAAGGATGGCCCAAGGCCATCTTGTAGTGCTTTCCCAGGCCACAGCAGAGAGCTGGACAGGAAGTGAGGCAGCTGGGTCTTGAACCAGTGCCCATATGGGATGCCGGCGCGTCAGGCCACCGTGTTAACCCCCTGTGCACTATTTGCTGACCTAGGATGACCGAGGCCATAGGAGAAGCCCCAGTGACCTCCAGGCCACCCACTGTGGCCACCGTCGGTCCTGCTTGGAGAGGCACAAGCTGACGGCAGAGGGCCACGGCCCCGAGCTCCGTGTGGCCCCTGGAGCCCCTGACGCCCTGACAGTGCCAGCCCCGGGGCCCAATCAGGAAGCAGGCGTCTCTGGGTTCAGTGCCAGCAGATCACAAGGGAGCCGGAGACACAGGCACACGTGCACCTGCGTGGCAGTGGCCGTCCAGGAGGGAGGCCCCGTGGAGAACCCACGAGGGAGAGCCCAGGCCCGTGTGTGGTGGCCTCTGAAGGCCCCGTCCACACCCAGGCAACATGGAGTTAGAAACCAGGCCTGTGGTCAGCAAGGTGGGCTCCGGGGCTGCAGCGTCCGCCCTGTGCCGCCCTGCCTGCCTCTCCCTCCCTTCCCTCAGCCCCACCTGGTTTTAGCGGGTCCATTACCAAGTGCGTTCCCAGGTCCGCGCAGGGAGAGCGATGGGAGTGGGAGCTCCTGCCACTTCCGTTTCAATGGCCGCTTCTGCCCTCCTGCGGAGTCAGCAGGGCTGGGGTGGGCCGGGGGAGGTGCGGGAGGCAGCCAGACCCAGCCCGCCCTTCCTGCCTGTGGGACTTTCTGGAGGGGGGTGGGCGCAGCAGAGCGGCTGGACCTGCTCAGCGCCCCCAGCAAGCGGAGCTCGTGGGCGGGGCTTGTTCATCCCCAGCCGCAGAACACGTGGATGTTGCTTCAGCGCTGATGGCGGGGAATCCAGAGCTGCGGGCCCCTTAGCCGCATGGCCGGTCTGCTGTTCCGGCGGGTGTCTAGGTCGAGGGCTGGCTCATGCCTCCATTATGAAATCCCAGAATCCACACGGGCCCATTCCTCACCCCCACCCCGGGCACAGCGCTCCAGCTGCGTGGGAACAGCAGCCCCCGGCTCACCCCAGCCCAGTGCTGTGCACACGGGCTGTCCAGCCACCGGCCAGCTGCCGTCTCCCTCCCCCTCCCAGGGCCAGGCCTGTGTTCCTGACAGTGGCTGCTTCGGGTGACCTGGCCGGTGCCTGGTCCCCTGCCCTGAGTCCGAGGGCAGCCTGCTCTGAGCTCAGGGGCCCTGGGTGGGGCTGGGCCTGTTGGGCCGGGACAGTGTGTCTTCTCAGGGAACAGCCCTGGGGCACAGCAGGACACCGGGGCAGCCCTGCGCCTGGGGCCCTGGCAGCTGCCTTCCATGCTCCTGGTGGCACCGCAGGCCCATTTCTCCTTAGCAGAGGGACTGGGTGGCCACAACCTTGGGGCCTCCCTGGCCTCTGCCCTTCCCATCCCCACGGGGCCCTCACAGGGACGCTGGCCTCAAGAGGGGACCGAGTGGATAAAGTCCTGCCTCAGGGCTTCCCCCCCCCCCCCCCCGCGTGACTACCACCCCCACCCACCCACACGCAGGGGGGGCCGAGGCTGGGTGACACTCAGAGACCCTCCTGCCTCTGTGCAGAGCTGTCACAGCCACACGGGACAGGAGCCTGGGCTCATGATGGGTGAAGGGCACCCAGCTTCTGCAGCCACTCCTGCCACCTGAGCACATCAGAGCCGAGGGTCGCATGGCTTGCTGTGTGCGTGTGCATGCGCGTGAGGCCTGTGTGCATACACGTGTGTGCATGTGCGCATACGTGTGTGTGCATGTGTGTGTGCGTGTGCAAGTGCGTGTGTGTCTGCATTGTAAACTCTGTAGCTAAAGACACAGCAGTGGTTTCTGTCTCCTGGCTGCCACTGGTGCTGATTCAGTTACTCTCAGGGTAGGGAGGAGGACGCTGACGACCAGGGTGGAAATGAACTGAAGGAGTTGCTGGCACGACTCAGAGCCTGGAGCCCACAGCTGGGTGTGAGCATGGGATCTGGGGCCTGGGGTCTGGGGTCTGGAGCCTGGGGTCTGGGGTCTGGGGTCTGGGTCTGGGTCTGGGTCTGGGGTCTGGGGTCTGGGGTCCGGGGTCTGGAGCTTGGGGTCTGGGACCTGGGGTCTGGGGCCTGGAGCCTGGGGTCTGGGTCTGGGGCCTGGGGTCTGGGGTCTGGAGCCTGGGGCCTGGGGCCTGGGGTCTGGGGTCTGGGCCTGGGGTCTGAGGTCTGGGGTCTGGGGTCTGGGGTCTGGGGTCTGGGGCCTAGAGCCTGGGGTCTGGGTCTGGAGCCTGGGGTCTGAGGTCTGGGGCCTGGGGTCTGGGTCTGGGGTCTGGGGCCTGGAGTCTGGAGCCTGGGGTCTGAGGTCTGGGGTCTGGGGCCTGGAGCCTGGGGTCTGGGGTCTGGGCCTGGGGTCTGGGGCCTGGAGCCTGGGGTCTGAGGTCTGGGGCCTGGGGTCTGGGTCTGGGGTCTGGGGCCTGGGGTTTGAGGTCTGGGTCTGGGGCCTGGAGCCTGGGGTCTGAGGTCTGGGGTCTGGGGCCTGCACTTCCTGGGGCTGCCGTCTGTCAAAGCAGCTGGTGTTGTGACGTGAGGGACCGGGGCATCTCCTGTGGTGTCCGGGGCTCCCCACATAGCAGGGGCTGGTGACTGGAAGACCCTCAGGACCCTCTGTAAGCACAGGGTCCCCGGCTCTCTCCACGATCATTGTCCCTCCAGGGCGATGCTGATGCCAAATTCGGGCTGATTCTGCTCAGCCCTCTGCACCAGCGAGTCCCCAGGCACAAGGAGGGATTGAGTGAGATAGACTGGCTGTGAGCCTGTGACACAGCCAATGGGGGCACACACCGGAGAGGTGGGGGAGGGGAAGACGACCGTGTGCACGGCGCCGAGAACCTGCCGCCTGCTTCACGGACCGCGGGAGGATTCGCACTCACAGCTCAGGAAATCCAGCAATCAGAGCGGGGGCGTGCCCGGCCCGTGCTGAACGTTGATTCCCGTTCCAGATGGGCGTGGTTTGCAGACGAGCACCGCGGAGCCTTGCGTGGGCTCTCGCCCGCTTCTCTCAGTGGCTCTGAGGAGGGAGGTGACCCCCCCAGTCTGCAGAGGTGGAAAAGGAGGCACTGCCAGTGGACAGCTTGCCAAGTGTTGTTGGAGACGAAATCAGGACTCCAACCCTAGCGTGTGTGTCAGAAACCATTTGCACATGTACGTGTGTGTATGCACACTCACACCCTCAGCTGGGCCCGCTGTGGTCCCCCTCCCCCCAACAAACCAACCAGAAACCCTGCACATGGCCTAATCACATAACTGGTGCGGCCTGAGAGCCGATTAGCCAGGCCCCACGCTAAGCACTGATGGATGAGCAGTGGGGCCTGGAGACGCCAGGTCACGTGTCCACGTCTCGGTCCTCTCCCGGCTCTGACTTCAGAGCCCAGGCCTCACGGGACGGGCACATGACGGGTGTTCCCCAGGGTCTCAGCTGCTTTCGCGGACGCAGACTCCGGCCAGGCTCACGAGGGGCCGGGAGGAAAGAAAGGCCCCAGCCGTGTTCCTCCTCCCACAGCTCTGTTACAGGGCTCCGCGGGGGCCCAGCCCTGGTGTCCCCTCCTGGCAAGGGGACTGCACTGAGCAGTCACGGCTTTGAGTGCAGGCTGCCCCGGCACTGCCCCAGCCTCCTCCCGTTGAGGGGATCCAGAAGTCTCAGGCACTGCTTCCCAGGTGGTCATTCTCCATGGCAGGTGAGGAGAGACCTGGGTCAACACCAGGACGGAGGGGCCGGCGCTGTGGTGTAGCGGGTGAAACCACCTCTTGCAGAGCCAGCATCCCCTGTGGGCGCCAGTTCATGTCCCGGCTGCTCCACTTCCATTCCAGCCCCCAGCTAACGCACCTGGGAAAGCAGTGCTTCGGTCCCTGCACCCACATGGGGACCCGGAAGAAGCTCCTGGCTTCTGCTTTCAGGGTGGCTCAGCCTTGGCCATTGTGGCCATCTGGGGAGTGAGCCAACCGATGGAAGATCGCTCGCTCGCTCTGTCTCTCCATCTCTCTCTCACTCTCTCTGTCTCTCCTTGTCTCTCTGTAACTCTTTCAGCAAATAAATAAATATTTTAAGAAGAAAAAGACCAGGAAGGAAAATCGGGACCTGAATTTGGGTCTTCATCCCCACGCCAGCCTCCTCGGGTGAGGCGTGGCCTGGCCTGTGCTCTCCTCCAAGGGCTCCAGTCCCTGAACCCCAAGACAAAGGGGTCACCCAGGCCCTGCCGTCTGCCTATTGCAGAAGATACATCTACTGCCAGGCCGCCCCCGTGGTCTCGCCAGCGCTTCCTTTCAATCCGTGATTTGTTCAGGCAAAACCACACAGCTGGGGGTGATCTCTCTGCACTGAGGGGAACACGGGAGGCGGGGCACGCCTGTCACTCACTGCACGGTTCTTGCGGCCGTACCCGGCAGCGAGCGGAGGAAACCTCGCCTCCGAGCTGGCGTCCCTGCAGACTCCTCTGGAAGGGCTTGTACCTGCAACACCGTCACGATGCCGTCACGGTCACGGCGTCATGGTGACATCACTGTCACACCGTCACGATGCCGTCACGGTCACGGCGTCACGATGCCGTCACGGTCACGGCGTCACGATGACATCACTGTCACACCGTCACGATGCCCTCACTGTCACGGCGTCACGATGCCGTCACGGTCACACCGTCACGATGACATCACTGTCACACCGTCACGATGCCCTCACGGTCACGGCGTCACGATGACATCACTGTCACACCGTCACGATGACGTCACTGTCACACCGTCACGATGACATCACTGTCACACCGTCACGATGCCCTCACGGTCACGGCATCACGATGACATCACTGTCACACCGTCACGATGCCCTCATTGTCATGGTGTCACGATGCCGTCACTGTCATGGAGTCACACATGGGAAACGCACTTCCATACAGAGGGAGGTGAGGGCGCCGGGACGCAGAGAGCTGAGCTGTGTGACCACTGAGCTCACACCGAGTGTCTCACGTCCAGGCCGCAGGAACCTGGTGTAGCTACCAGAACAACCCAGAGGCCGGTCGGGCTATTCTGGGGTTCTCCCACCTTATCTGTTATACACTCGCTGCCTCTCTAGTTTGCGTGCCGTTACTGGCATTGGAAGTTCCTAAATGCTGTGTGTCCCTCAGACTCTCAAGACTCCGTGACTAGCGCACCTTGTCACACGGACCTGTGGCCAGGGGCTCAGTGCTGGCTGTCCTGTGTGGGAGACACCGCTCCACTCACAGAAAGGAGTAGAAGCGATGCGTGCATAGAGACTGTGGATAAGAGCAGCGCCACCCATCGGGACAGAAAGGCTTATTTGAGGAGTTCCACACTTAGGGGGAAACTGGCGACACACTCAGCCTCAGCGGAGGTGTGGCCCAGGGGTCTGTCGGGAAGGCAGTGCCCTGGGCACCTCTGCCACATTTTCTGGGCTATTTCTCTCCAGGGCAGAGTGAAGATTATTCCAATGCAACATCAAAGTGGAGAAGAGTGGAGCACACCTCCATGTATGCTGGCTCTGAGCCATGCCCGAAAGAGGGTGCATATTTCATAAAGCCCCCCCCCCAGAAGAACTCGCAGGCTCCAGACAGAATGAAGCGACCGAGTG
This sequence comes from Sylvilagus floridanus, assembly GCA_949820135.1. Taxonomy (NCBI): domain Eukaryota; kingdom Metazoa; phylum Chordata; class Mammalia; order Lagomorpha; family Leporidae; genus Sylvilagus; species Sylvilagus floridanus. Next base: position 78,953,063 of record OX463235.1, on the reverse strand, counting down.
TAAGGCGGTGGAAGTGCCCAGTACTTGACGCGACCACCACCCGCGATGTGCAGATGCTGAGCCGTCAGCCGCACCCTCACTAACCGGCTGCAGCTACTACAGTCAATTAGAGCCCAAGTTACAGAAGGGACCGTCTTCAGGGTGGGGAATCGCAGGCTGTGTGAAGTGGTGCGTGTCATCCCGTCACGGCCTGAAACCAAACACACGCTTAAGGAATCCTTCCCTTTACCCAGCCAATGGAGAGGGCGAAGGGGTCGTTTTCTTTGATAAAAGGAATTTTTGAAACTCACACATCTTGCAAACTCATTAACTTCTCTCTGCTGCAACTTCAAGAGCCGTAAGCACCTGCAGAGCTCTGTACCCGGTGAACATGTGTCCCCGGTGAATGTGTGTCCCTGGTAAACGTGTGTCCCCGGTGAATGTGTGTCCCCGGTGAACATGTGTGTCCCCGGTGAACGTGTGTCCCCGGTGAACATGTGTGTCCCCGGTGAACGTGTATCCCTGGTGAATGTGTGTCCCCGGTGAACATGTGTGTCCCCGGTGAACGTGTGTCCCCGGTGAACGTGTGTCCCCGGTGAATGTGTGTCCCCGGTGAATGTGTGTCCCCGGTGAACATGTGTGTCCCCGGTGAACATGTGTGTCCCTGGTGAACGTGTGTCCCGGGTGAATGTGTGTCCCCGGTGAACATGTGTCCCCGGTGAACATGTGTGTCCCCGGTGAACGTGTATCCCTGGTGAATGTGTATGTCCCCGGTGAACGTGTGTTCCGAGTGAACATGTGTCCCTGTCCTCGTTCCCGGCCAAGCTTCCAACGCCCCAGGTGAGGCGCTGACGTCCTTCCGGAGGCACAGGGGTTTCGTGTGGCCCACGAGGACCAGTCATTTACCGACTGATGGAGCCACACCTCAGGGACTCAGGCGCTGCCTCCTTCCCCTTCGTTTTGGAAAGAGCCCCCGAGCCTGCTCCTTCCTGCTGTTGAGACCGGTGGAGGCGATGGCGTGGGATTCATGGTAAATACCGGAGCGTGTTGAAAATGGCGCTGAGCTCAGAAACAAGCGTCAAGCAGTTCCCGTTCTCAGCCTCCGGCCACAACTGAGAGAACCTGTCTTCTGTCTGAGCGGCGTCGACCCTGTGCCTTTCCTAGTATGGCGTGTGGTGTGCAGGGGTGCCCAGCTGTGCTCCCAGAGACAGGGAGACCCCATCCTTCGGCGGCCGGGACCGGAAGGCTCAGGGCTGGTGTGCAGGACTCTGCAGCGTGAGGTGTCACAGCGGCAGGTGCCGGCCGTGGGCTGAACACGCAGAAGCTGCGCTGAGCTCGGCCTCCCCAGGCCTCCATGCCGCTGTCAGGACTCTGCCAAGCAGAGAAGCCAGAGCCCGTCAGAGCGGGATCCTCACCAGTACTCGTGGCGATAATGAATGAGACCTTTAGACTAGGTATTGGGACAGTGACAAGCACCCAGGAGACGAGGGGCTGTCCCCGAAGTGCACCCTGGGAGGCAGCGGAGCTGGGCAAGACGAGGAGGCATAGGATTCTTCCAGCGTCGAAACGTGCAGGGGCCTGGGATCTGCTTCTCGGGTAAGGGGCCTCATCTGCCCGGTGCTGATAGCCCTGGGGCTCTGACAGGGACCCACATGTGGGCCACCCCAGTGGAGTTCCCCCTCCTGGCTTCAGCTTGGCCCAGCCTTAGCTGTGACCATCTGCGGAGTGAACCAGAGGATGGAAAACCTCTCTCCTTCTCCCTCTCCCTCACCTACCTCCTCCCTCCCCTCCTTTTCCTCTGTAATTCTGCTTTTCAAATAAACAAATAAATCTTTAAAAAATTATATTCAAAGACTCTACTTTCTGCATAGGAAAAAATGAGTAGATGTTTGAGTAGTGAGTTTCCTTTCCCAACCCTGAGCCCTCCAAGGCTCTGATGATGAACATAGCTCGTGCTTCCCCAGAGCTGGGATTCTTCTGGGGGGCGGGGGAGTCCACAGCTATGCCGCGCAGCAGCCCCGTGTCAGGAGTCAGGCGTGGGTGTGGGTACTCTGACGTTGTCAGCCATGTCTACCCTGAGTAGAACTTCTGGGACTGGGAAAAGTAACCTTAAGGTGAGTGCCCCCATCTGCTGGACCAGCAGTGGGGCGAGATTTGGTAAGAACACCTGCCAGCATTAACCACAGTGCCCACAGTAGCCTCAGGGCTGGGCGAGGCAATGGCCTAGCATTCCCTGAAGGGACTGGGCATTGTCTTGAACCCAGGGCATGGGGACAGTAGATGAGTGCGTCCCTGAGGAAGGGCAGGTCAGTTCTTCCTCAGGTGCACCCAGCCCTGTGCCAAAACCTTCCGAGAGCTGGCCTTGACCTAGCGATGGGCAGTGTTAACTGCACTGGTGTCCGGCCACAGACGGGTTCTACTCCTGCTGAGCAGATGCACAGAGCAGGGCACGTGTTATCCACGGTCACTGACTTGGTGGTCAGCTGGACAAGTCAGAATCCCTGGGGTCTAAGACATTCTGATCCTCGCCTTGTCCCTCGTGCCGACTACAGCAAAAGCAGGCGCCACATTTCTGGGCACGAGCACCATCCCTTGGCCTCTGCTCAGAATCCCGCCGCCCCTGATAAAGCCGGGGCATCCGGCCCAGGGGCGGATTCTCCCACTGTCGGGATCGCAATTCAAGGTCACGCCGGTCCCTCGTGAACAGATTTCTCAGCATTGTAGCAAGGGCTTTGGTGTGGGTGTGGGTGGGACTCTGGTTGCACGGCATTCATGCAGCGTTTGTAACCTCCTAAATGTACCTTATGCCGGAGGGTCTAACTTCTCCGTCCCATGGAGTGCAGGCCGCTGCCGATCCAGCGTGCTCCTGATGAAGCAGGAAAGATCAGAGCCACCTGCTCCCACACAAACCCTCTCCGGTGTAGGCTCCCTGAGGGGCACCGGGCTGTTGACTCAGCCCCTCCGGTGCGGCACTGCCTCCTCCTCGGGCCGATCTCTTTAGGGGAGGCATTATTCCCCCCAGGCTGGAATCCACTCCTTCTCCCAGGATGGGCCAAAATATGACCTGCGTGCCGCGTGTAGGGGCACCATCGGGGGCCAGGGTGCACTCCTGCGAGGGCACTGCCCGGGCTGGGACGTCACAGAGTCTGTTATCTCGTGCCCCGGACACAGGTGTGGCCAGGTGCGCTGCTTTCACTGGCAGAAGAATCTCGGGGGCACTGGGGCTCGGGGTCTCAGCTTCCCGTGGCGGCCCTGCGCCCTCAGTCTACCCCTCATGGGTTCGCTCCTTCCCCGTCCAATCTCCCGCTTTCGAGAGAGCCTGTGGCGGAGTCCCGCTTACGCTGCAGCCCTGCGCCCCCGGTTCCCGCTGTGATTGCGTTGACTGGTTTCTGCCGCCCCAGGGCGCAAGGTCCTGCTGTGGTAACCACGGAGGTTGTGTTTTCTCCACCGTGACTGGCGTTCTAAAGCACTTCGTGGTACCCAGGATCAGCCACTAACTCCCAGCGTCCTTGCAATCATCGCTAACACCACCGCCATCCTCAAGTCAGCGACAGTGTCCAGCGTCCACTTCACATCCTTCGAGGTGTGCCCCGGAGCCAGGGTCCCCACTGCACATCAGCGAGGAGCTCAGGCCTGGACCAAGTCAAGGACAAGACCCAAATGACCCTCAAGTGCCTGTTTCCTGCGACCACCTCTGCTGGTAACTTTTGTTATCAGTCAAGACCCAAGCAACATCACACAGCAGACAACATCATGTGAGCTTTCCCCTGAGTCCTGGAAAAGGCAGAGGACAAATCCTGACCATCATGGAAATCCCCGCTCCAGGAAGCAGGTTCCACCCCGGGGTGAAGACGGACGGAATGGCGGAGCGGGCCAGGCGTCCTGGGAGCAGGCCCTGGAGGACGGGAGTGGCTGCCCCTGAGATCTGGACCCAGTTTGACACCTGCTCCCTGGGTCTCGGGGGAAGGGAGGAGAAGCAGTCAGCACAGACAAGGGCTTGAACAGAGCAAGACCATGGAGCCGCTCAGACCGCCAGGGCCCAGGCGGGGTGGACCTGGTGGTTGGGGCGCAGCTGCCGGGGACCGCCAGGTGCCTTTGGTGCTCACTGGTGTCCCTGTGTTTAACCTGCAGACCACGGAGCTCACCCAGGGGAGGGAGCACAAGAACAAACGACCAGATTCGCATTGCAGATGATGACTCTGGTGACAGCTGCGCGGTCCAGGCCCTGGCAGGCAGGAATCTGCCGACACTGCCCAGACGGAGGGAACCGCTCGGCTGTCAGGCTGACGCGTTAGGATGGAGATAAAACCGTGGGCCCCACGCGGGGGTCAAACAACTGCAAAACAGCTAGAGGACCAAGAGGACGGGCCAGGCAGGGAAGTGCTTTGGCATCTGCGATGGGAGGTGCCCCTGAGGTCCGCACCTGTTCTCCCTGGAGCCCCAGGCATCCTCCAGGTCCCTGTCACTCCTCAGGATCTCACTCCTCCTCCAGCCTCTGGGCTCCGAGCAGTCTCACCTGACTCAGGATAAGCTCTGACAAACGCCCACTGGAAGAGCACGCTCAGGATGACGCCGATGTCACTATGGCTGACGGCGCTGGGACCCAGAGCCATCGGGGATTCTCAGTGCTGCCCACCGAGTTTTCCGGTTTACCAGCACCGAAACAAAGACGTTTTCTGAACAGCAGCTGGTGTTAAGCAGGAAGTACTCTTGACTGCAAACCCTGATTATCTGGAAATCTGCATTGCACTGGAGGAGAAAATCAACTGTAGGTTCACCGTGACCCCCCACAAAATGAGACGCATGCTTTTCCGTCTTCGTCTTTCTCTCCTCTCCTCTCCCAGCCCCGAGAGCAGTGCCTCAGCCAGCACGGGCAGCGCGGATGCGTCCGTCAGCTGGAAGATGGGTGGGACGAGAAGAGCATCTGCGTCTCTTTCTCAGACCCACCTGCATCACCAGACGAGACTTTGTTCTCAGAAACGCCACGGTGGCGCCGAGCGGTCAGCTCCAGCAGCCGAGGGCTCCAGCGGCCGAGGGCTCCAGCGGCCGAGGGCTCCAGCGGCCGAGGGCTCCAGCACCCCATGCGCCCTCGTCTGCAGTGTCGGCCTAATTAAAGGCCTCGGATCAGCCATGCACGCAGCTCCTCGGGAGCAGTAAGAGCTACGGCTCACTGTGAACAAACCTTCACCACGTCCTGGCGCTTCACAGCCGGGACAGAGGCTAAGTCTTGAGAGGATACTGGTTTTTTATTTATTTATTTATTTATTTATTTATTTATTTATTTATCTATCTATCTATCTATTGATGTGAAAGTCAGAGTTACAGAGAAAGGAGACAGAGAGAGAGGAGAGAAGTCTTCCATCTGCTGGTTCACTCCCCAAACGGCTGCAGCTTCCAGAGCTGGGCCAGGCAGAAGCCAGGAGCCAGGAGCTTCCTCCGGGTCTCCCACGTGGATGCAGGGACCCGAACACTTGGGCCATCCTCCACTGCTCTCCCAGGCCACAGCAGAGAGCTGGATCAGAAGTGGAGCAGCTGGGACTAGAACTGGCACCCATGTGGGATGCGGCACTGTAGACAGGGACTTAACCAGCTATCCCCAAGTGGATACTTTCTTTTTAAAGATTATTTATTTGAAAGTCAGAGTTACACAAAGCGGAGAAGCAGAGACAGAGAGAAAGGTCTTCCATCTGCTGTTTTAATCCCCAAATGACTGCAATGGCCAAACTATGCTGATCTGAAGCCAGGAGCCAGGAGTCCCCTCGGGGTCTTCCACATGGGTGGAGGGCCCCAAGGGCTTTGGCCATCCTCCACTGCTTTCCCAGGCAACAGCAGAGAACTGGATCGGAAGTGGAGCAGCCGGGACTCGAACTGGCGCCCATGTGGGCTGCGGGCACTGCAGGTGGCGGCTTTACCGGCTACGCCACAGCGTCGGCCCCAATACTTTCCTAATTCAGTTTTGTTTCAGTTCAGACTTAGAAGCTGCATCTTTGCTGAGTCAGCATTTGCTTACCAGAATGTTCCGGCCGCAGGGGGCACTGAGAGGACTGGCAGGTGCTGGTGAGTGGGAGTGGAGAGGAGGCCCCAGTGTGTGCAGGAGCATGAGAGGAAGCCAGGAAACCAGCCGGGACCAGCTCGGGGGCCCGTGGGTCTCCCGCAGGAAGGTGGGAGATCCAGGGCAGGAGTGGAGGGCGTTGCTGAAGCCTTGCTGAGCCCAGGAAGTGCCTGGGGGGTGGGCACAGGGGGGGTAGGAGCTGGGGCAGGGGCTGTGGGCAGCCTCAGGGCCCTGAAGACCAGCACACCAGGGGCCTGGGCGTGTGGTCGAGGACCAGCGGTTCTGCACTGGGCCTGCCCTTAGCGATGTGTCCCGGAGTCCCCACCTCGAGTTCAGTCCCTCCAGGAAGAGGCCTTCAGGGAGCAGCCTGGGCCTCTCCCCTCATGGGCACTGCCCCGTGGATAACGGCCCCAAGCAAAAGTGAGTGATGGGAGGGTGGGAGCCGTGCGTGGGAGGCAGGGCACCTGCTCTCCTGCCTCCTGTTGCACTTCCCAGGGCTGGTGGGGACCTGGGCCCTGGGACCCCAGGACAAAGACACAGGAGAGTGAATCTGGTCAGCTGGCCTTATGGGGGCTGACCGCCAGCTGCCTGCTGGGAAGTGACCTGCTGGGGCTGTGCCCCGGGGTGGGCTGCTGGCTGTGAGGAGGGGAAACACGGGGCAAGTGAGCGGGATCCAGTTGGTGCACGTTCCAGACCACAGGAGCGCCCAAGGCTATGGGTGCCCCTGGGAGTTTAGGGGAAGGATCAGCACATGGGACGGTGGGAACCCAGGGCCTCAGCTGGGGAAGCTCCCTGGGGAGGAGGCCATGGCTGAGCCAGGTGGGGCTGTGTGACCTCCGTGGGCAGGGGCCGAGGAGGTACAGGGGGAACAGGTGTGCACTGGAACAGAATCCCCTGAAGCACCGGGCATCTGCCGCGAAGCCACGGAAAACCATTTGGTTTCCTGCAAACGTGTTCCCTGCCCCAGGAGCAGCGCACGCGGGGATGCCTCTGCCCCGGGCCCCGGGCAGGTGGGAACCTCTGGATGGTGGAGCAGGAACGGCCCGCAGTCCTCCACCCCTGTGGGAGCTTCCGAAGCCTGGCTGAGGCTGAGGCTGCCCTGGGCAGGGCGGGGTGGGGAGGGCAGGTGAGGTCTGAGGCCCTGCCCTCATCCAAGCAGCCCCTCCCCCTTGCGTTTTCTCCTCCCTGCAGCCAGCAAGGAGCAGCAGTGTCCGGCTGACCCCAGCGAAGCTGAGCGTCCAGAGATGACCACCCTGAAGGCACAGCCCCTCCTGAGCTGCGTCGAGCGGAGGCTGCCCCAGACCTGCGGCTTCCACGGGCGGCTCAGAGCTGTGCCCTGGCGCTGGCGATGTCGGGGGAAGGAGGCTGGGGCCGCAGCGGGATTTACACTCCTGACAAGCGGATTCCGCTAATGCTGACACCTCCCGCACCTGGGGAGGAACGGGTCCCGGGGGCTAATTCTAAAACAGCATTGTGATCCCTCGTCTTCCCTGCGCGTCAGATCCCTGTGGAGCTGGCGGAACTGACAGGTGCCCATCACCACGTCTGGGCTCCTGAAGACCAGCCCGGCCCTGCAACACCGTCTGTCCGTCAGCAGCAGAACCACGCAGAATGGTTCCTGCCCCGGCCCAGTGCCTGCTGTGCTGAGGGTGGTGCCCGGTCTCCCCAGGGCCCTCTGGGGCAGGGAGCCCCTCAGGATAGCAGCCATCTGTAGGACACTCCTCGGTATGGATCAGATTTCAGGTGAATTCCTGGGTTCCTGGCTAGCAAGCCCAGTGGCCCTGGCCAGTGCGCAGGAGGACGAGAGGTGGGCTGGGTCTCCGCACTCCCTAAAAGGCAGCGCCTGCTTCTTCGCCTGCGGCCTCTCCACCCTCCTGAGACTGAACTAGGAGGAGGCGGGGCACAGAGGTTTTCACTTCATGGAAACAGGGCAGCCCACATGCAGCCCCTCCACCCTGGGTCTCCTCCTGGGGCTGGCGCGGGCACCAGCCGTGGGGCTCAGGGCTGAGGTTGCCCGGCTGCTGTGGGGCGGGACCTGGACTTGAACCCGGTCTGCTGACTGCCAAGCTCTGCTGCTGTGGGGTAGCACGGGTAGCACGGGTGCCACGTGCTGGGGACGAGACCGTGCGTACGGCGAGGAGACCTTGGGGCCTCAGGAGCGGGCATGCCCAGAGCACCTTGGCGCCTGATGTCGTGGGACAGAGCATCTGATTCGGGGCACAGGTGAGAATCGAAGCCTGGGATCACCCAACGATTCCAACCGGCAGTTATGGGCACTGCTCAGACTGCTGCAGCCCCTCCTTCTGCTGCTGTGAGGGTCCCAGCCCTTAGCCCCTGGGAAAGCAGGGCCCCCAGGGGAGGCTCCAGGCTCCACCCGCCTGCGCCAGTATCCCGCAGATCCGTCAGGAGACCCCGCCGGCTCTGCTTCTCCCCTCAGCGGAAGGCTGGCTCCCCAGTGTGGGGACCCCTCCCCGGCCAAGCCCAGGCCTGAACCTGGCCCTGTGTGAGCCCCCGGAGTCCAAGTCCCACCACAACTGAGTCCCTGGGCTGAACCCGACTCTTGCCCGAGGGGTCTTTCTGCGCCTTTCAAGGGTTTGACACCCTAAAGCAAACGGCCTTGTCTGCGCTGCACCGTGGGTCACGCACATCAGTCGCAGAGGGCAGCCCGTGGCGCTGCCTGGTCCACCAGGAAGGGTCAGGGCCGTCCCTGGTCCAGGCCGCCGGCCATCCTGGCTCCGAGCCAGCGGGAGCCCCTCCGTCCGACTTGCTGGAAGCCCGCTCCCTTCTCCTTGCTGATCATCTCGGCTCGCAGTGGGAATCTGTTTATTTCCCTGTGTAAACCTTTTTGCTTTGCTATCTAATTTCCATCCATCATGATAAAAGACACAAACACATTTCATTTCACCCAATCCTTTAAAAAATGGGTATCGCTTTTGTTCCTTCTGGGTTTTATCGCCTCCGTCAGTTACGTAATTACGTCTGCAGACTTTTCTTAACAGACGAGGAAGTGCTCGTGGCTGTAATTAAGGCCTGGATCCAACTGCCTGGATTCCAGGTCCCTGGCAGGCGCACACAGAGAGCGCGTCAGTCGGGGTGGTCCTGGTGAGGCCACGGGACCCCATTCATGTCCCCGGTGGGCCAGCTGGGCTGCCCTCTGTGTCTCCAGCACCCTCCAGGGCACCAGGGCCATGGCCAGGGCGCGTGGCAAAACCAGGCTGACTGGCTGGCTGTCACCCCCAAGGGACACATGTCCTTGTGCTCACAGCCCACTGGCCGGAGAGAGACACCGGCCCTGTGGCCACAGTGGAAGGCCACAGCCTCCCCTAGAGCACAGCTCAGGGTGTGTGAGAACAGGAACACAGTTTGCCCCAGATGGCAAACTCATCGGGATTGAGAAACCACACAGAGTGATGACGCTCAGGCCAGCAGCCGCCAGCAGGACCTGTGCTGGCATGGACGGCTTCTCCTTCCCCGGCCAGTGAGCCTTTCCCCGTGCCAGCGTGGGTCACTGGCCTGGGGCGGCCACCGCTGCTCTCTGGGGCCCTCGAGCCCAGAGTGGCCCTCTCTGGTTATCAGTGCTGGCCAGACCTCCAGGCGGCTTAGTACCTGGGACTCCAGGGCTGCGGCGTGAGCCGTGTGTATCCCTCTTAGCTCTGGGGCGCTGGAGGCACCCAGAGCGAGCCCTCCTGGAGCAATACCTGGGTGCTGGCGGGAGCAGGACTGGCTGGAGGAGACAGTGGCCCAGCAGCCTCGGGATGCGGTCAGCTGGCTCAGGGAAGAGGAAAGTGGGAAGACGAGGGCTGGAGCCTGCCTGGAGGTGTCTGACTTCACGAGCCCGCCTGAGTGGGTCCTGGGGTGCCCACAAGACACGCTGTCTTGGTGTGGCTGGGAGGGGTTTCTGGCCAAGGTCAGCACGTGGCTCCGGAGCTCAGGACGGTCCCTCCCCCGTGTGCCGAGGGCCTGCGTGGTGCAAGAGCCACAGGAAGGGGAAAGCGGCCACCCCTCCCCCACTCGGTGCCGCAGCTGGTGCAAGAGCCACAGGAAGGGGAAAGCGGCCACCCCTCCTCCACTCGGTGCCGCAGCTGGTGCATCCCGTCCTGTCTCCTCCCGCCCCACACGGAGGCTCCCACCGCTGCTCCTTCTGCTCCCCGGGTCTGTGCACTTGCACGGAGTCGCAGCCCCGGCTCCATGGCAGGTGGCACCTGAGGGGTCTCAGTGCACACAGTCCACATGGTCTCAGGAGCCAGCTCCTCACAGCTCCACATCGCAACTCTGTATCTGTTTTTAAAAAGATTTCTGTGTTTATTTGAAAGGCAGAGATACAGAGAGAGAAGAGCCTGCTGGTTCACTCCCCAGATGGCCACCACAGCCCAGGCCTGGCCAGACCAAAGCCAGGAGCCAGGAGCTCCATCCTGGTCTCCCATTCGTCTTCCCACTTTTCCATGTGAGTGCAGGGACCCAAGTACTTGGGCCATCCTCCACTGCTTTCCCAGGTGCATTAGCAGGGAGCTGGGTCAGAAGTAGAGCAGCCAGGACTTGGACCAGGTTGCCAGGCGGTAGTTTAACCTATTATGCCACAATGCCAGCCCCTAAACCTACATCTGTTTATGTAGCGATGCAGATAGATGATGGGTAGATGTGTTAGATACAGAGTCGATGGATACCTAACATAGATACTTTAGTTACATAGAAGATGGAAAGATGATGATGATACAGAGTGATAGATAGATAGATACAGAGACACAGGGGAAGATGGCATACACATGGAGGAGACAGACAGACTGATGGGCACAGGTGCTGGCTGGCTCTGTGCCATTGGCTCCATTTCGCTGGATGGAATTGATGACTGCATTGCCCCGTACCTGCCTCTGGGCACCATTGCTGGAGACGGGGGGGCTGAGCCTCAGGGGCACCATTACCAGGTTGCAAAGGGTCCAAGCTGCTGAATTCTGCTGCGCCTTCCACCAGGCACACGCACATGTGTGTCCCCAGCCCATCTCTGTACTAGGTACCTTCGTCAGTTAGACACAGCCAGGCCATCCCTGGCCTCCATGGCCTGTAACAACACAGGGGAGAAGAGTGAGCGTTCCGTGTCACGGCCCAAATGAGGTGACGGGCTCGGCGGACCTGCCGACGACACGCAATCGGTACTTAGGCGTGCGTTCCAGCCTCAGCCCCACGCGCCTGAGGATTTGGCAAATTTTCGTGAGCCTGGACAATGCTGGCTCCACTCTGGCTGAGGTCCACAGTCAGCATCAGCTCGGAATCAGTGACAAGGCCACGTCTTCACTCAGACTCGGCTCCAGCAGAGTGCGAGCCACCTCGTCCACCGTCCCGGCGACACCCAGGGACGCGGCACCCACAGCCCCAGGAAGGGCCAGGTCCTGTCCACACCACCAGTGATTCCGGCAGCGCCATCAGGACAGCGTCCCGGGAGCAGGATGAGGGAGGAGCCGGCCTTGGCAAGCCGATGGGCAGGTGGTGCAGCTGTGAGTGAGGACAGAGCAGGGACCAGGCAGCACCGCGCCCAGCTCCTCCCTCTGACAAGCGGTGGGAGGAAGTGCTCCCCACAGCGGCTGCAGCGAGGGTGAGAGCTGCCTGGACCCGCACCGTCTGTGCAGCCTGGCCCCTGTCCATCTGCAGCCTGCTCCGTGGTCCCCAAGTTCTCCCCAGGGTCAGGAAGGGGCCGGAGGCTTCAACCCTCTCCTTTCCGAGCTGCCCCAGCCTCCTCGGGGTCCCGCCAGGGCCAGCCTCACCTGCAGGGACCAGAGGCCTTCCCAGGAAAAGCACCGCTGGGCGGGGAAGGCTGAACTCCCCTCCCCTTGCCGCGCCCTGGGCGTGGCCTCTGCTGAGCCCAGGACCCATCTGCCGGCTGCCCCTGCATCCCAGAGGGGCCACCAAGTCCCATGGCTCTGGGCGCCCTCAGGCTGGGAGAGAGCAAGAGCACCTTGGTCGCTGACCGTGCTGTCTGCTCAGAAAGGCAGGTGCGGCAGCACAGCTCCCTAGCCCGGCGCAGCTCTGCGGGAGGAGACGGCCGCTTCCCGCCTGCCTCTGCCCTGCGTGTCCAGGTGCGGTTCCGGTCGTCGCTCTGGCCACACGCCTTTGCCTGCAGTAGGCACACCTTGCTGTCGACGATGCATCTTGGCACAGCCCTCCCCACACTGGGGCCCCAGTACAGCCCCCTCCCCCTCCAGTCCCAGCCCAGTGCCAGACCCCCGGTTCAGCCCCCACCCTGCAGGATCCCAGGTCCTCCCTGGCTCTGCCACGACAGGAATGCTGGCTGCTCTGGCATGAGCCCCACGTCGTTATCTTACACCACGAGCTGGCGCCTGGGAGACTTGGCTCCAAGGCCCACACCTGCCGAGCAGGGCCAATCAGAGGAGGGGGCGCCCGGCTTCCCCCGGGCTCTGCGGCTGGCAGCACTGGGCCACGTCCCTCAGCGGTGGCCTGCAGCTCAGCGGTGGGCTCGGCGGGCCGAGGGCAGCGCCAGGAGCACCAGGAAGCCTCAGCAGACCCCGGCTGCCATTGCTGCTGCCGCAGTGAGAACGGAAAGGGCACTTTGCAGAGGATGGAAAGTTCCGGAATCTCAACTGCTGACAGCCCAGGACGGCTGCCTTCGCGCTCACGCTGGCTTTTACAGCCCCGGGCGGGTACAGCAGACGTGTGTGAGCCAGGGGACCTGACTACAAAGGCATCACAGACACAGCGCTGGCGACAAGTGGCTTCAGTTTCGCTGCAACGGAACAGCGCGGGCACAGCAAGGCCGCTGCTGGGTCTGGGACGAGCGCCTCTGCCCTCCGCTTCCTGTCACACGAGGCCCTGCACACGCCGAATGGCGAGGGCCCGTCCCGTGGGAGGCTGAGCCTCCGCTCCGCGCGCTTTTCTGGACGAGGAGAGGGAGGAGCCACAGAACGCCACCGCCACGTTTAATTAATAGTAGCAATTAGTTATTTGTAAAATGACTATTTTAATAAGAAAGGGAGAAGTAAAAAGAGGGAAAATTGGCTGAGCCGGAGACGCAGGGACACGGACCCCGTGCACCTGGAGCCCCCGGAAGGGAGGGCAGGAAGAGGGCTCATGGCAGCCACGCCTGCTGTACAGGGGCGTCATCACCTGCACTCGCTGCACAGGGCCGGGCCAGGTCTGAGAAAGGATCAGAACCACGACTCTGAGACCCCGCCCGGCTTCACTGCTTCTAATGTAAAACTTAACTCAGACCCCACAGAAACAGGGAAACCCGGGACCTCCCACCCAGCCTGAGAGTAGTCCAGACGGCTAAGCGCGTGCACTCGGCCAGCTCTGACACGGATCAGGCGAGGATTCCGTGCCCTCGCAGGCCAGGCTGGCAATCGTGCTGGGGCTGGAGAGCGGCGCCGCCTGCCTGTGAGCCCCGTCTCAGACCCCGCTGGGGGAGCAGGCGGCGGAAGGCGCCTGGGCTGAAGCCTGGACTCCTCTTCTCGGATGCTTCCCGAAATGAGTCAGCCCGAGGCCGAGACGGAGAGAGCAGGAGGTTCGCACCTGTGCCGCTCACGGTGACCCAACGGAGTTCTAGAAGACAGCAGAGCACAGAAGTAAAAGGGGAGTAAACATGCGGCTGCAGCCAAACACAGAGCTGTGCGGGCGCGAGGCGGGGCTGGGGGAGGGGAGAAAGACATGGAGGCAGGAGTGAGCACAGCAGGTGTGCGCAGCCATAGCCCAGAGTAAGGAACCCGCAGCCAGAGCGGATCCACGCGGCTGAGCTGGGCCCATCCCAAGACAGCGGCTTCCGGAATTAAAGGCAGCCGCACGCGCGAGAGGCGTCCCAGGACAGAAACGCACAGCGTAACCCCGAGTGGCGGCCGCTGCGTCGGAGACTCGTGGCAGTTGTGGGGATCCGAGCCACAGGTGACAGCAGGACTCGGAACAGTGCCGGGGACAGGAAAGGTCGGAGAAGTGCCCCTTGTGCCATGGTCCTCTGCTCCCCAGAAGCGGAGGCGCGACGGCGTCCTGGCACAAGGAGAAATACCCATGCGGTCCACACCGCAGGCAGCCCCGGGCTGGAGGCCCACAACCAGACCGAAAGTCGAGAGCAGGGCTCAGCCCCAGTGGGCCGTGCACCATCCCAGGGCGAGGCCTGGCCAGAGCAGCCCTGCCGCTGCCCGGGGCCCCCAGCCTCACTTGAGACGGGGCCACTCTGGGGGAGCCCTGCATCTTACTGTGTCCGTGTTGCCTGAGCCTTGCTCTCAGTCTGCGTTCCTCCTGGGGCTCTGCCGTACGCAGCCGGGGCCTGTCTTACCCCGTGCCAGGCAGTTTCTTCCGTTCCTGTCCCCTCTGTGGTCATCGTGGACCCCTGCCGGTGAAGGGGCGCATGCCCGAGTCCTCTCTCCCCCTGCGCCCGCCTCTGGCTCCCTACGCAGGTGCAGCTCCAATGTGTGGTTGTGGGGATTCACCAGGGCGTTTCCATCCCCGCCACCTTTCACCTCTGTGGTTCCAGAGCTGACCTTGGGCAGGGCTGGCGAGTGTCACTGGACACAGACAGTGCTGCTGTGCCGGGAAGAGACGTCTGGGGTCCAGGGTCCCGGTGTCTGCCTGAGGGCAGCCGGAGTGTCATCAGCTCCCCTGGGCCCTGTCGGCACCGCCTGGAGGGTCTGCTTGACTGACGTGTGAGCTTTTCCGCTGCCCTTAGGCTGTGCTGCTCCCTATTTGCAGTGCCGCCTTGAGATCTTAACTGAGGCTTCTCCAGCGACCACGGAGGCCCGGGCCTGGGTGGGGTTTGACTGCCTGTCCCGTCTGCATCCCGTGCCTGCTCAAAGCTCGCTCAGGTTTCCTGAGCCGTGCGCTCACGTCTCTGAGGTGCTCTTCCTCTGGGGCTTGGCCCCATGACTCAGCACTTGGTTTTCCCCGAACTCGGTTCCTTGTCCTCAGCCAAACAGCATTTCCGCCTCCGCAGGGCTCTCCTCGTGCCCCACAGCCTCCCCATCCCGTCACCAGAACCCTGGGAGGTGGGCACATTTCCAGGGCCTGGGAAGCTCTCCTGTCCTCCCTCCTCACATCTTGACTTTCTCAGCAGCCTCCCCTGCAACAGTTTCCCTCCACCTATCCTGGCAGCCACACACACAGGTGCATAGATGTGTGCACATAGATGTGTGCACACTTACACACACTCAGTGCAGGCACACACTCAGGTGCATGTGTGCACACAGACACGCTCAGGTACACGTACACATGCATGTACACGGGTGCACGTATGCACACATACATATGCTCATGTACATACACACATGTGTGCCACATACACGCTCAGGTGCATATACACACGCATGCACACGGGTGCACGTATGCACACATACATACGCTCGTGTACATACACACATGTGTGCACACAGACACGCTCAGTTGCGTGTACACACGCATGCACATGGGTGCACGTATGCACACATACATATGCTCGTGTACATACACACATGTGTGCACACAGACACCCTCAGGTGCATGT
Source organism: Sylvilagus floridanus (assembly GCA_949820135.1). NCBI lineage: Eukaryota > Metazoa > Chordata > Mammalia > Lagomorpha > Leporidae > Sylvilagus > Sylvilagus floridanus. The sequence continues at coordinate 78,937,557 of OX463235.1, read as the reverse complement.
ACACACGCATACACATGGGTGCACATATGTACACATACATATGCTCATGTACATACACACATGTGTGTACACATACACGCTCAGGTGCATGTACACATTGTCAGTCATTGCCAGAAGCTAAGCACTGAAACTTTTCCACACTGATGCATTCAAGGGCACAGCGAGATGGGGTCTGATGTTTGAACTACTCCCAGAAAGTTCTCCACAATCAGGAAATGTCTGAGCAAAGTTAGAACTACAACCAGCAAAATCGCCTTATCAACGAAGGCTGGGAACAGCTCTAGGATCCTGTAGAGCTACTGACTTCGTTCACACTTGGAAAAGGGAGACCTGTTATACTCTGTATCTGCCCCAGTAAGTATTATCCAGCGCCAGAAATGCATTGTTAAAAACAGGGAATGAATAATTAGAGCTAGAGGTTGCCAGCTCCTCCGTCTATTCAGCCATCTGTGATCCACTGAATTGAAATCTACAATCTCATATGTGATTCTTAGAATACAAAATCATTGACTTGCAAAGCCAATCTTTTAGTAAAACCCATGACTTTGAACACTGGAGGAAGCCCAGGACAGAGGATGCTGGGAAGAATTCACAGGAGACTGAGGGACAGACCGGGCAGAGGGGGCGGAGGGGGAGGGGTGGAAGGAGGGGAAAGAGGGGGTGAAAGAGTGGAGGGGGTGAAGGGGACGAAGGGGGCAGAGGGGGAGAAGGGGGCAGAGGGGGTGGAGGGGGCGGAGGGTAGAGAGGGAGGAGAGGGAGGAGGAGGTGAGGGGTGGGGGGGTGGAGGTGGCGGAGGGGGTGACCGGGCCCAATACTGGCCCTTCCCTCTGCGAGCTGCCGCCTGCGCTGCCCCCTCCTCCTGGGTTGCTGTGGGTGAAGAAGGAACACGTGAGACCCCCTGGCTTTGAGCCAGTGCACGTGCCTCCCGTGGGCCCAGGTCTCCCCTGGGTCAGGTCGGCATTGAAGGGACCTTGGAAAGTGATCAGCTTCCCCACGCGAGCCCCCGGGATGAGGGGCCATCCCGTGAGTCCAGTCCAGCAGGGCAGGCTCGGGTCGACCCTGACGCTGGCTGCCTGCACCTGGCCCCACCAGGTGAGGACTGGGCTGTGGGTCTCCCTGGGACCAGGTGGGCCAGCAGGGACGGACACAGGTGGGGCTGGAAGAGGGGTGGCCACGTGGTCCTGAGGGGGGCTTCTATGAGTGACAGCTCTGTAGGTGGTGACGGGAGATGCTGTTCAGCATGGCAGACGCTTGGGTGGTGCTGTGAGGCCGGAGGTTTTTCCAGAAGGCGACTCCTCTGCTCTGTCAGCCAGCAGGGCCGAAGCAGGCAGGCAAAATGCCCCCGGGGCCAGCGCTGTGTCATAGCAGGTAAAGCCACCACCTGCAGTGCCGCCACCCCATATGGGCACCAGTTCTAGTCCCGGCTGCTCCACTTCCCACCCAGCTCTCTGTTATAGTCTGGGAAAGCAGTAGAAAATGGTCCAGGTCCTTGGGCCCCTGCACCAGCGTGAGAGACCCGGAAGAAGCTCCTGGCTCCTGGCTTCATCTTGGCCCAGACCTGGCCGTTGTGGCCATCTGGGGAGTGAACCAGCGGATGAAAGAGCTCTCTCTCTCTCTCTCTGTGTGTGTGTGTGTGTGTGTGTGTCTGTCTGTCTGTCTCTGTGTGTGTGTGTGTCTGTCTGTCTGTAACTCAGCTTTCCCAAATAGATCTTTTTAATTAACTAAAAATTTCAAGAAATACTCCCGGCAGCCGAGGGCGCGTGACAACCAGTGTCACCTGGCTTGTGTCTGGAAGCGGCATCTCGCCGCCGGCTGCCCCTCGTAACCCAGCTTTAAATGCCCTCGGGCACTGCACTGTTCCGTCGTCCGCATTCCTGGGAAGCGTGAGTGCACGCTCTGCCCCACGGTGCCCGGGGCTCCCGTCTCCCTGTGGCCCTCAGTCCACGCCAGCCCAGCCTGAGCCAGCGTGGACACTGAGTGCTGACAACGCCACAGTTGTCACCAAGTTGGAAGCTAGGACGTGGCTGCCTCGGCTGGCACGGCCACACAGGGGTCCCCAGGGAGACACGGCTGCCCCCGCCACGGGAGGCCTCCTCCGCCTGCAGAGCCTCAGGCTCCTCAAGGCTGCAGGTGCTCCTGACTCGCAAATTCTCTTCATAAAAATTAAAAATAAGGAAACATTTTGAAAGGAACCCTACAGGTGTCACAAATCACCGGCTAAATTGAGCCTGAGCCCTGCTGACTGGAGGTTCGCCGACATCCGCCTAAGCGCTTCTGCAGAAGATAATCTGTTCGAAAATCATCGTCTCCTTGGGAATCTATAAATTGCGAGTCCTAGTGAGGAGTGCGATCCCTGACAGACCCTCCCGGGGGCATCTGCCCGCGCACACGTCTGCTCTTGATGCACAGCCTCACGCTGTAGGGAGATAAGTCAAGCGCTTCCTAAGAGGCCCGGCAGCGCGGGGCGCTTTCTGCGGAGACGCCTCTACCTAATTTATGGGCAGACGCGCCCTCGCTGGCAGAGCGTGCAGACAACACCCCACCGAGAGCCCCATAGATGAGTGGGAGGAGCCTGTCCCTCGGGGCAGAGGCTGGGGTCTGGCTGTGCCAGCCCGGACTCCCTGTCCTGCAGGGGCCCCGTCCTGGAGCCCCGTCTGTAGCAAGGTCAGCACTCCGGGGCCAGGTGAGCTCCAGCAGTGTGCCTGCTCGGAAAGGCTGTGGTGCAGAGCCAGGAGCTCAGCGTCCGGGTCACTTGGGAGGGGAAGGTGACAGGGAAAGCAGCATGGAAGTGAATGCGACCTGTGAACGGATTTTTAAAAATTAAATTTAATTAATTTTAAATTCTATTTAAGTTATGCAAATTTCATGTATTTATTTATTTATTTTTTGACAGGCAGAGCGGACAGTGAGAGAGAGAGACAGAGAGAAAGGTCTTCCTTTTGCCGTTGGTTCACCCTCCAATGGCCGCCGCGGCCGGTGCGTCGCGCTGATCCGATGGCAGGAGCCAGGTGCTTCTCCTGGTCTCCCATGGGGTGCAGGGCCCAAGGACTTGGGCCATCCTCCACTGCACTCCTGGGCCTCAGCGGAGAGCTGGCCTGGAAGAGGGGCAACCGGGACAGAGTCCGGCGCCCCGACCGGGACTAGAACCCGGTGTGCCGGCGCCGCAGGCGGAGGATTAGCCTGTTGAGCCAGGGCGCCGGCTGCAAGTTTCAAGTATTTCATACACACAGATTTAGGAAGAGAGTGGGACTTCCCCTCCCTTCCGCCCTCGGATCCCCATTCTTGATTTTAGAGTGTTCTCAGCATACTAGTGATCAAACAGTGAACCCTGTTCTAAGGAAAGCAGTTCAGAAAGCAGTGAGAAGAGAGAAAATAAAACAAAGTAAAACAAAACTAAAGAAAAGAAGGTTCCTCAGTGGAAGAGAGGAGGGCTGGAAGCAAACATCCGTCCTCAAAGTGTCTGTTTCGCTCCAATGGTTACCTTTCGGGTGTTCTGTGAGCTGGATTGGAGCAGGGAAAACGCGATCTCTGTCCTTTTGGGATTGGCTTTTCACTAAGTATAACGGTCTCCAGTTGTGACCATCTTGTTGCAAAAGAGAAGATACAGTAAGTGTGCACCATGTGGTACCACTCCCTGCAAACCATTCTAAAGACTTCCGGTGCGCTTTCCAGTGCTGAAGACGTTCTGAGAGCAGCGCCGGAATCTCTCCTCGGCGTCCCAGAGTGACCGCAGGGTTTGCCCTTGCACGGAGCCCGCCGTGTCCGGCTTCACGGCACTGGGAGGCGTCGAGCGTCCGGGCGCCGGCCCCCGTGCTCGCTGGAGCCGGCCAGGCTGCAGCACCTCCCCCAGTGCTGGCGCCAACCCCTTCTCAGGCCTGGAATGTCCGTCCGCTTCTCACTTGGCTCCCGAGTCATGCAGTGTGGTCCTGGGGCTTGGGGTCAGAACCTCAGGACTGGGGGAAGGGGCGGACCCCAGGCTGGAGTCAGAGGTCGGTGCCTGTCTCCTGCCGCCCCCACGAATGACCCTCAAGGCCTGCAGACAGGGGTGACAGGTCTCGGAGGAGTTGGACCCCCGACCTCCTTGGGGTCGAGAGCATGAGACTGCTCACCTGGGACCCACGGTCACAGCAGCCAGGCCCTGCCCGCCCCTGCCCCGCCTGGCCCTCCCCGTCCCTGGGGTATCCAGGGACCCACTCACCACACTCATCTTTCCATTATGTTTAAAGAAAAAGGCAAGGACCCCAGGGCTTTGCAGAGGCCGGGGCTGTGTCTCACGCTCACCCCCACTGCCTGAGTCACTGGCGGTGGCCACAGAGCTGTCCCAGGCTGTCACCCCACGGATGTCCTGACTCGCAGTGTGCCTGTGCTGGGAGGGGCACTGTCCCTGCCCCAGCCTGGCTCCAGTCCCTGCAGCTGGAACCCTCAAGTTCAAGGTCCAGGTGTCTGGCAGGCGGGGGAGCCACCCTGTAGCGTGGAGCTGGCAGAGGGCGCCTGCCGCACACAGTCTGCCCTGAGGAGGAGCCGAGCTTTCTGAAGTCCTGCACTTTGTCCCCGAGCAGACGCGAGCCCTCTCCAGGGCAGCCTGGGAGCCCCCCAAACGCAGTCTTTGCCGGCGAAATCCTCGATTTCCATCTGCAGAGAGGAGCTTAGGTCCAGGCACTGGGAGCAGCATGGCCGGAGAGTGCGTGGCGTTCCCCAGCCTGGGGGAGGGTCTGCCCGCATGGCCACCCGGCCCGGGGAAGGGCAGCCTGCAGCCAACGTCACGCCCGGAATTCGTCCTGAGTCATCAAAGCACATCGTGACGGAGAAAGGCAGAAAGCTGTGAGGAACACGGCAGAGTCCTCCCGTGGAGCTGTGTGGGTCACCGCGGTCCCCAGGGCGGCGCCCAGAGGCAGGACCCCTGCAGACCCCACGCGGCCTCTCCCGCAGCCTGTGGCGCGGATGGCGAGGTGGCGCCCCGGAGGGCCGCGTGCTCTGGGTCCCGGCGTTGGAACGCGGCCCCTCTGGCGGACCTGTGGCTCTGGAGCTACTCTGTGCAGAAGCAAAGTAGCCTCTGTGCCCACAGGGAGGGAGCCGCGACCTCCGTGTCCCGGCCACACCCTCGTGTTCTGCTCTGGGGAGGTTCCTCTGGCCAGGAGAAGGGCAGCAGCTGAGCCAGGCGGGGCCCTGGCCCAGGCTCGGGGTCCCTGTTCAGATCAGAGGTCCCAGCTCGGGAGCAGGTGCTGGTTTGATCCTTTCCAACGCTCATCCTTGGAAAAGCCGCGTCCGTCCGTGTGCCCTGCTCCCTGGTGCTTGCCGTGAGTCCAGGGCGGAAACGCTCAACACAGACCACCTGCGCGGTCCCTGAGGACAGCCCCGCTCTGCACTTCACAGTTGAAACTCACGTCACGCTTTCTCCTGTGGCAAGCGAGGGCGAAGTATGTGTGAAAGCGTGTGCAAGCACATGTGTGGAAGCGTGTGTGCAGGCGTGCCCGCCTGTGAGCACATGTGTGGGGGCAGCTGCGGTGGCTGGAGCCGGATCTCATGTGCGTTTGTATTCAGTTGGGGCCACGCTGCCGGAACGCAGGGGTCTCCGTGTTTCTACACGGTGGTGGCTGTGCCCCAACCTGAAGCTCACTCACAGATGCTGAGGGCTGGGGCTGGGGGAGGACCCAGCAGGTGTCACGTGGGAGGAGGCGGGCGCTGTCAGGATGGGGCTGGGCACCAGCACCCACAGGGCAACTCGAACGCTGTGAGCAGGTGGGGGGTGTGTGTCTGTGTGTGCATGTGTGTCTCTCTGTGTGTGAACGTGTGTGTGTGTGTGTGTGCACGGACATGTCAGGGGCAGAAGCGTCACTCAGGTGAAGCTGCACTGGCTCCCCAGGGCATGCTCTAAACTCCACAGTGGCCTGGGGGAGCAGGAGTCGCGTCTTCTCCACCGGCGACTGCCTCTGTGACCCTAGACACTCACCTCTGGACTTTAAATTAATTTGTGTATTTGAAAGGCAGAGTTACAGAGAGGGAGAGGGAAAGAGAGAGAGGAAAGAGAGAGAGAGAGAATCTTCCATCTGCTGGTTCACTCCCCAGATGGCCACAATGGCCAGGGCTGGGCCAGGCTGAAGCCAGCAGCCAGGAACGTCTTCCGGGTCTCCCACGTGGGGCAGGGCTCCATTGCTTTCCCAGGAGCACTAGCAGGGAGCTGGATTGTATGTTGTGCAGCCTGTACTCGAACGCGTGCCCATGTGGGATGCCGTGCTGCAGGCAGTGACTTAGCCCACTATGCCCCAGCGCCGGCCCCGACAGCCACTGAAGCCCCAGTTGTCCCCTCGGTCAGACAGGTGCTGACGCCTCCCTGGGACTTGAGGGGTGACACAGGAGGCTGTGTGACCCCGCTAGGCTCAGTGTCTGGGGCACGGTGCACAGTCTAAGCGTGTTATTGTATTCGCTCTCTGCTGTTTGTTTTAAGACTTTACTTCCCAACAGGTCTGGAGTCGCAGAAAACCAGGCCGACAGCGCGGGGAGTCCCATCCAAGCCGGGTGGGCTTCCTGGGTGGTGGAGCTCCGGTGTGAGGACGGTGGACCTTGCTGTGACAAGCCGGCCTCGGGGCTTCACCGTTCCCCGGTGTGTGTGTCTCCACCACCGGCCCCAGGCTGTCCACCACGTGCTGTCTACCCCAGGGTCCACTCGCTCTCTGTGGTCACGTGTCCTGGGCCCCTCTCTGCGGTGAGGGCGTCTCGGGCTTTCCGTGTGTCCGATGACTGTGAGTGCTGAGCAGCCCCGGTGCAGGGTGACCCACGGCTGCAGTCTGCTCCTCTTTGGCCGGCCTGGGCTATGCGGACCACTGAGGGCAAGAGCTGCTGGCCACGGTGGGTGCACTCTGCTGCAGACCGCTGCCCGAGCCCGGCTTGCGTGGCCCCTCACTGAGAGGCCTCACTGTGTGCAGCGTGTCCTTTGGCACTGGAGAATCACGCCGCGGGGGCTGCTTGGAGTTCTCTGCGCGAGACGTCTTCCTCGTCTCCCTGCCTAATTAACTCGTTCCTGCACTGAGTGTTTGCTGTGTGGAACAGTGGCCGTTTATTCTGGACTTGGGTGGGGAGGGACTGCGATTTGCTGTTATTTAATTTTGTTCCTTAGCAGGCGCTGGGTGAGGAGCAGAGGAGCAGGGCTCAGGCGAGGCTCGGATCCGGGATGTGCTGCGCCACGCGTCTGCCCCTCTACACTCGTTTGTATTTTGCACGTTGATGTCCAATTATTCCTGCCTCATTTGTTTAAAAGACTGTCCTTTTCCCCCTGAATTGGCTCTGCTCCTGTGCCACGTGTGAGTTAACGGTAGCTGTGTACATTTCCTTCTGCAATCTATTCTGGGCCGCTAACACCTGTGTGTTTTCCCCAACGCCGCAGTCTTGATTGCTGTGGATTTATAATAAACCTTGGAAACCGGCGCTTTCTGTCCTCCAAAGTCAATTTTGTTTGTCCTCCTTGTCGCTGTGTGCTGTTCCACACCTGTCCCTGGGGGCCAGGGCTCTGCCATAGCAAATTAAGACACCGCCTGCGACGCTGGCATCCCACTTGAGCGCCAGTTCGAGACCCGGCTGCTCCACTTGCAGTCCAGCTCCCTGTTAGAGGCCTGGTCACCGCCTCGGGAGGAAAGTGTCCAGTCTCCCCCCATTAAGTCTCGGCTGCAAAATCGAGAGTGTCTGTCAGCAAACTGGGGAGGGCGCCTCTGCTCCTAACTGGGTGGAGGTGGCGTTTGTTTTTCTTCCCCTCGTCCTGAGTTGGGATTTCGTCAAACGCGCGCCTGCATTCACCGACGTGGTCGAATCCTCTTTCTCCGTTAGCGCATTGCCGTGCTGTGTTACATCAGTCAATCCCAGGTTGAAGCAGCGGATGATCCTCAGACATGGCTGCGCTGCTTTTGGCCGTGGGACGGTGTCATCCTCCGGCGTAACCCGGGCGTCAGGTTCCAGGAAGGTCTTTCCGTCCTGAACGGAGTAGACGTGGTTCATTTCACACTCGTTTCTTCTGTTTCCTCTGCAGAGAACTCTGAGGGAAGTGTTCTTAGCTCTTCTCTCTTTTTCTTTCTTTTTATTTGAAAGTTAGAGTTACAGAGAGAGAGGGAGAGAGAGAGAGAGAGAGAGAGATCTTCATCTGCTGGTTCACTCCCCAGATGGCCAGAGCTGGACCAGGATGAAGCCAGGAGCCAGGAGCTTCTTCTGGGTCTCCTGCATGGGTGCAGGGGTCCAAGGACTTGGGCCATTTGCTGGTGACTTCCCAAGTGCTTTAGCAGGGAGCTGCATCAGAAGTGGAGCAGCTGGGGCTCAAACCAATGCCCCCGTGGGATGCCCAACTATGGCCTTACCCACTACATCACGACACCAGCCCTGGTGTTTTGTTTTATTTTTCAAGATTTATTTTTTTCTTTGAAAGGCAGAGTTACAGAGTTTGAGGAGAAACAGAGATAAAGAGATTTTAGACCCCCTAGTTCATTGCTCAAATGGCCACAAGAGCCAGGGCTAGTCCAGGCTGAAGCCAGGAGCCGGGAGCTCCGTCTGGGTCTCCCATGGCTGTGGCAGGGCCCAGGCTCGGGGGCCCTCTCCTGCTGCCTTCCCAGGCACCTTCCAGGCTGCTGCATTGGAAGCGGAGCAGCCGGGACTCGAAGCGGGCGGCTGAGCTGGGTCCATCGCAAGCCTGGCCCCTGCTCCTCTCTGTGAGGCTCTAATCAGGATCCTGGAGGAAAAACCCCTGAGAGTCCCGGCCGGGAACCCGGACTCTGACCCTCTCACCGCAGCCCACACACCCCTGCAGCGCTGTCACGACTGTCATCTAGGTCCCCACCAGTGTCCAGCGCCGGCGTTTTCTGCTCCGCTGGGCGACCCTGGCTGTGCCAGGTGCCCCTGCCTGTGGGGGTCCCAGGGCTGGGGCCACTCTGCATTCTCAGTCCCACGGTGGTTTCCACTTCCGGCAACTCCTCGCTGCCAGGACGGAGTGGGGACACGCACACTCCGGCCATCAGAGCTTCGACCCAGCCCCTCCCGTTGTTTTCGCGTGTTTCCACTGGAAAGCCCCGTGGCTGGGGAACACGGGTCCTTTGTCACGCTCAGGCCGGGATCTGCCCACTCCAAGTGGCTGCTGGAAGACGTGCCAGTCTGGCGTGTTTTGCCGGAGTGACTGAGGACGACGGCTCATCTCTGCTGGGTGGCGGTGATCAGAATCGAAGCCTGGAGGAGGTGCTTTAGGGGCCGCTCGTGATTAACTGCGTGAAGTGTCATTAGCAACTGGAAGATAATTAGGGAGCATTTACTGAGACAGAAAGCAGCCCGAGCACACAAGGAAAAGACCAGAACCTCGTCCAAATGCGCCCTGGGAGGACGCAGCCACGGGGTCTGTGTGGCGGCACCATGTCAGAGCCCAAGTTAACGCGCAGCATGCACACCTGGCCGGCTTGTCCGGAGCTGACCAGCGGCCTGACCACGCCTCGGACCAGAGCAGGTGCATGCCTCTCACCCTCCGGCACCCCGACCCCGGCAGCTGCGGTCTCTTCCCACATGCGCTTCGCTGTACCTGGTTCACATCTCTGGGGGTGCTGGGGACGAGAGCCCCACTGGTGAGGGGGAGACTTTGGCCTCTGCTGTGAGCCATGGGGCCTCTGCTGGGGAGTGAGGCTGGGGCCCACCCTGTGCCCCTGCCCCCCAGCTGGGCCTCACATCAGTGTCAGGCTGAGCCAGATCCAGGAAGCTGCAGGGGCCTCCCTCGGCCAGCAGCTCCTCACCCAGGGGCCCCTTCCTTGGTCACAGAGGGGCCACCACTTCCACCTCTGGGGGCTCATCCCCAGACCCCGCTCATCGGTCTCAGGACGTGTGTGTCCAGGCTCTACCACCCCTCAGACTCGGGCCCCTCAGCACAGCTCCAGGTGGGTCCGGCCAGCCGTGTCCCCGGGGACCCAGGTTCTTCGTGGGAAGGGACCCGGTGGCTGTGCCCCTGCCTGTTCGCATGTGCTGCGTTACCCTGGCCTCACTGTGACGGAGGCGTCACAGGCGTGGGACCCCACGGTCACGCTCAGTTCTCTCTCCAGCCACATGGACTTTCTGTAGCATGCCTGGCCTGTGAGTATAACACGGGTCCTCCGTGGGTTCAGTTAACTCCACAGCAATGCATGGAGCGTTTCCCCACAGAACTCGGCCTTCCTAGTGAAGCCTGCCTTGGCGACCCCGGAGAGAGCGAGGTCCTTGTGGGCCCGGAGGGAGTCACGGTCCAACCCAGGTTGGTGGGACCTGCACGCCACGCAGGCACCAGGTGCCAGGGAGACCTGGGGCGAAAGCTCTTCCGAGCTTCAAGTCAGTGATCCCAGAGCACTCCGCACATGGGGGTCCTGAGTGTGGGGCTGAGTGGGGGCCCAGGTCACGTGCCCAGGTCGCTGTCCTACAGACAGCATCCAAGGCAGCTGTGTGCTGCTCTGAGGGTGGAGGCTGCCCTCTCTCCTGCCTCCAGGGTGCTGGGTTTGAGACTGGGAGGCCAGCTGCCCCGTCCTGTAGCTGTCGGTCTGCTGAGTGTTTCTGAGCCCCCAGAGGCACCAGGCACTGCGCTGAGTTTGGAAACAACCGCACTACACAGACCTGGGTCCCGAGCCCCTGCTCCTCTGAAAGGTGGGCATTCAATGATCAACCACTCACAAAACGGATCGCAAGGCTGCAGGCAGGAGCACAGGGCGTCGCCCGTGGACGCTGCAGAGAGCCGAGGTCTGTGGAGACTCCGGGTCCTGTGTGCGAGAGTGCAGGTGCACGGGCACACAGGCGGTGTGTGCACTCATGGGAGCAGGTTTATGATCCCTGTGACTGCTGTGTGTGAAAGAAGCAGGCATGTGGTGTGTGTATACTTCTGAAAGCGTCTCAGCGTGTATGCCTGTAGTGTGTAATGGTGCATGTGTGCTGCGTGTGGCTGCATGAGGCTGTGTGTGTGCCTATTAGAGGTGTGGTCGACTAGGAATGTGCTTGCATGTCGGTGTGTGTTTGCATTAAGGTATGGGGCTGTGTGCACAGTTGCCCATGTGAGTGTGTGTCCCAGGGAGATGTGAGTGTGACCCTGTATGTGTGTAGCCATGTGTGCACTTGTGTCTGTGAGCTTGTGCAGGTGTGAGTGTGTGTGAGTGTGAGGGATGAGTGCCGTGGAGGCAGGGGCCTCCCAAGCCAGACTCCCCTGAGAGTGGCCTGAACCTGGGCAGCTGGCAGGGCAAGGGGAGCCCAGAGCAGAGGGCAGGGTCAGGGCAGCTGAGGGCAGGGGGCAGCAGGCAGGGGCAGCCACTCGGGGAGGTGGCCACATCCAGGAGGAGCGGAAGCCCTGAGGGGCGGGGTGGGGGTTTGGGGTCCCGCAGCTGCAGGCAGGGGTAGTGGGATGGGGCTGGGGGACGTGGAGGTGCAGGGAGGCAGGAGGCCCCCTGGCAGGACCTAGAGTAGAACTGCCTCTGCGCGTAGGCCCTGCAGCCGAGAAAGCTGAGGGGCAGCCGAGGGGCAGCGGAGCCAGGCCGGGCCCGGGGCGGGGCTTCCACTCCCACCCACCCCCGGGTACCCGGGTACGTTAGGACACCCTGACCTGTGCAACTTGGAGCCGAGGCACAAGTGCAGTTCCTTGTTAGGAAAACAGGCACTGAGCTGTAACAGCTACGTTTGCACGACTTGAGTTTTAAGGAACGTGGGGCTTTATTGTTTTTTATTTTTACATGTCTGTATTTCAATGATAACGTACACAATTATCAACATAGGTAAACAGGTATTATTTTAACACAGGTGAGATTTCTTTTGTGTTTTCTGGGTGCACCCACAGGGGTGTGGTCATCAGGGTTGTGAGCCACTGCTTTGCATTTTTGTCCATTTTTCCGATCCTGATGTTTTCAGGAATACGTGTGTGTACACAACACATGCTCAATACAAACACAAGAATGCTGCTGACGCCCCCGTACAGCGTCTCCGTGAGTCCATCCATGTTCCGGGACGCCGCTCAGACGCGCTAACACCAGCCGTGCTTACACGTACACGCACACGGAGCCCACTGTGACCCCGAGCTGCGGGCTGTGTGTGGAGCCCGTGTCCCATAACGTGCCCACGAGTCCACTTCCGGGGGCGTTTTACCTTTTCTCTTCCCTCCCTCCCTCCTCACCTTCCTCCTCCCCCGTGTCCTGCTGCAACACGTGGTGACGAGCCTCTTGCAGCCCGTGTCTTGTATAATTGCCCAATTAGTCAGAGCAGAGATAACTGGAATTGGAGTCGCTGGGTTAAAGGCTGTGTGCGTTAAAACATTTAACACGTGCTTGGCAAACATTCGCCAGACACTTGCAATATTTACATCCCCAGTGGCAAGGCGTACGATTTCCCGTACACTCCCCAAGTGTGTACACGTCGTGCTCATAATTATCGTCACATTGAGAAGCAGGCGGTTCCTGGTGGTTTGGATGTATATTCTTGGATGTCTAATGAGGTTGAATTGTTGATAATAGGCATCAGCCCTCTGCTTATTTGACTTTGTCATCATCTGTTCCGTGGCTCCGAGCACTCATGTTAAGGACGCTATAAATCTCTGTTAAAAGGCCGGGCTCGGGCTCGGGCTCGGGATCCGCCGAACCCCAGCCGTGTGCCCGACTCCGGCAGAGCTGCGACGGTGAGGACGCCATTCCAGCAGAGTGACCGGGGCCGGGGCGGGGGCTGATCCCCCGCTCTGCGGGAATGTCCTTGCCCACGTGATGGCTTTTCTCCGAGTGTAACACGGATACAAGGGAGTGCCAGGGGCCTCCGTGCACCCAGGGCTTCTCGGAGACAGATCCCCCGTGTAGCTCTCGTCATTAACTCAGACACCGCCGGGGTCCAGAAACCCTGCCCCACCCACTCCTGCCAGCAGCGACCACCGTCCTGGCCGCCGTGGGCTGGCCTCGCGTCAGTCGGTGGAGCTGCAAGTCCGTGGGCTGGCCTCGCGTCAGTCGGTGGAGCTGCACGTCGTCACACCTGCCCAGCGCTGCAGTGAGCAGGGCTCTGGAGGACGGGTTCCCTTGAACTTGGCGTCTCAGCATCGCAGGTCGGGGCAAACATTCCGGGCCCTGTCACCTGGGCCATCACAGCCGGCGAGAGAGCAGACAGCCACCCTGGCCCTGACTCGTGTGCGTGCGCTGGGGCCGCTGTGAGTGGGGACGGGTGACCGAGTTCCTGTGTTAACGAGTTAGAAGCAGCAGCCCACACCTCTGGCCTGTGCAGCCTCGGGAGTGACGCAGTGCCCGTCCTGCTGGGCAGAGACAAGCGCACGGACACTCCAGGGGACGGGGCAGAGTCCCAGCGTCCATCAGAAGTGACATCGAGAATGCACAGCCCAGGACGAGACCTGCTCTCCTGCTTGGGTGAGCCGCCCGCTCTGGTGTCTGAGACGCACCGGGGGCAGGGCGGCTGTGTTTGCCGTCTGGGCTGTGCCCCTGGGCTGCGTGAAGCAGTCCATTCAGACATCTACTGCCGGTGGGTGTGGTGGTGCTGCGGCGCACTGTAGAGAGCCGCCAAGCTGGTTCACACGTGTGTCTGCCATGTCTGTGCACACATGTGCCTGCCATACCGTGCACACAGCCCACACACGTCTGCTATGCCTGTGCTCACATGTGACTGCCGTGTCCATGCACATCATGTCTGCCATGTCCATGCCTATGTGTGTCTGCTGTATCCATACACACACGTATCTGCCAGGCCCATGCACACAGCCACACATGTGTCTGCGGTGCCCATGCAGGACAGCCCACACATGTCTGCTATGCCTGTGCACACGTGTCTGAGGTACCTGTGCTCACATGTGTAAGCCGTGTCCATGCACATGTATGTCTGCCATGTCCATGTGCATGCATGTCTGCTGTATCCATGCACACGTGTCTGTTGTGCCTGTGCACACGCGTTTGCCATGCCTGTGCACAGAGCCACACATGTGTCTGCCGTGGCTGTGCTCACGGCCTTCATAACCACCAGTGTGCACAGATGCTGCCACACCGTTGTGCCCGCTGGTTGCACCAGTTTATCCTCTGGCGGATGCTGAAACTGCTCTCGTCTGACCTCTGACCTGTGACCTCCTGGGGGGGCTTGACATTCTCGTGGGTTTCATTTGCCCTGCCGAGCACTTCCCCACGCTTGCTGTGGGTCTGGGTAATCACTCTCACAAAGGATCTGGTCTCGTCCTGGTGCCGTTTTCCAGTTGGCCTGCCTGTTTCTCAGTGATTGGGAGGGATGGTTGGTATTTTCTAGAAAGGAGCTCTGGTTGCGCAAATGCGCGGGGAATATCTCCACCTGTACCACGCTCCCCCCCCCCCCACGTCCTTGGTGCAGCCTGGACGCGCAGTAGTTTGCCTCTTAGCCCCTCCCAGCGTAGCCTGATCCAGCGAGTTTCTCCATCGGGTTCATCTCAACGATTCCTCCTGTTACCTTGCGAACGCTGTGCCCCCCCTCAACGTGGGAACGGCCAACTGCCTGAGATCTACTGTTTGCTGTGAACTGGGCTCCTCAGCCTTGGGCACACCGGGACCCATCGCCACTGCCCGCAGTCAGGTGGGGCACAGACTGCTCTGCCTGCCCCTGGCTCCTGCGCCCGAGTCCCGACACGTCTCCGTGTGTGACGCCGATGCCTCAGAGTTTGGTGACTTACTTCTGTTGTCTTCACTGCCCCTTCTTGGCTCTGTGCTGCGCGTAAGCCTCAGAATCCGGGTTAATTCACACGACTTCACCCCGATGCTGTCCCAGACAGAGTGCATTTGGCCTTTTTGATTGACAGCTCTCACGATCCTGCAGCGTTAGGGACCCTGGGGTGGTTTCGGCAGAGGAGCCGAGTGCCATCAGAAGTCGCCGACGCCCGCGTCCGGCCCACACCACGTCTCTGCTGTGACAGGAGACAAACTGAAGCTCCCGCAGTGTCTGCGCGTGGACGCTGCCCCGTGCTGGTGGCCGGAGAGCGGGGTGTCGCCTCCAGTTCCGGCGAGCTGATTTCCCACGGAGAGAACAGCATCTCTCGCCGTGATCTCATGGCGACAGCCTCCAAAATGTTTCCTTAGCAACTAAAACATACACATTGTTTCTCTCTTTTTTTTTTTTTTTTTTTTGAGCAAATGCAGTGGTTACACATTAGCTGCTGTGAAGGCAGGGGCAGTCTTTTTATTTTTTTAAGGATGATCTATTTATGTGAAAGGTAGAAACATAAAGAAGGAGAAAGAGAGAGAGAGAGAGAAGGAGAGAGAGAGATCTCTACTATCTGCTGCGATGGCCAGGGCTGGGCCGGACTGAAGCCAGGAGCTTCCTCCAGGTCTCCCAGGTGGGTGCAGGGGCCCAAGCACTTGGTCCGCCTTCCATCACTTTCCCAGACACATCAGCAAGGAGCCGAATTGCAAAAGGAGAAGCCGGGAATTGAACTGGAGCATATGGGATGCCGGCACTCCAGGTGGAGGCCCAGCCTCTGCACCACAGCGCTGACCCCTAAAATATGCGCATTGTAAGCACAAATCTGAGCATCACTGAAGTGTGGCGAGTGGCCCTTCCGGCAGTGGGGTTAGATGTCTTCAGTAATGGAGCCCAAGGGATGCGTCCTACGTCCAGAGCTGCGTTAAGCCAAACTGGTGCTGCCTGAGTGGACAGTCAGGAATTCTCCTCATCTTCTGGAACTTTCCTTCCGGTGGCGAGGTGCACCCATGCACACTGCACGTAAGTACACATGCCTGCACACATGTTCTCAGCACATGCTCAGACCCCTACGCATCCACTCACACACACACACGGGGCTGGCGCTATGACGTAGTAGGTTAAGCCCCCACCTGCAGCACCGGCATCCCATATGGGCACTGGTTCAGGTCCTGGCTGCTCCTCTTCCAATCCTGGTGCCTGCTATTGCATCTGGGAAGGCAGTGGGAGGCGGTTCAAGTGCTTGGGGCCCTGCACCCACGTGGGGGACCCAGAAGAAGTTCCTGGCTCCTGGCTTTGTATCGGCTCAGCTCCAGCCATAGTGGCCATTTGGGGAGTGAACCAGTGGGTGGAAGGCCTCTCTCTGTCTGTAACTCTGCCTCTCAAATAAATAAACAAATCTTTAAAAAGAAAACCACCTCCATGCATGTGTTACTCTAGAGAGTGAAGTGTGGGACGGGGAGCACGCAGCCTCTTGGTGCCAGCCGACCCCTGGGGTGGCGACTTTTAAATGTTATTTATGTATTTATCTGTCTGAGAGAGAGAGAGAAAGGGACAGGCAGACAGACTACAGAGAGAGCATCCATCAGCCGGTTCACTGCAGATGCCCACAACGCAGAGGCTGTTTTGTGGCTGGAGCCAGGAACAAGGAACCCCTCCCCCCTGGTGGAAGGCACATGAGGGCACTGCACAGGGCATGGCGCACGTGGCCCCAGAGCTGTTTCTGCAGCGGCCTGAGGCCCGAGCCAATGGAGACTGCTCCAGCGCTTCCTGGTCTGGGGAACAGGTGCAGGTTCTCTTCAGCAACCTTGACAGTGACTGTGACGGGGATTTAGAACCAAAGCCACTCCACAGCCGATGCAACTTGTAACAGCGGCCCAGACACCCCCGCACCCTCCCCGCCGCTGCATCCGTGTGGGGCTCTGACCGAGCGGCACGGCCAGGGAGCACCCTGCACCAGATGAGCCGTTTGTCCTGGGTGCAGCCAACACAGATGGAATCCGAGCATCATCGGGAGCAGCGCTGACATCCCTGCCCACCCACGTGGGGCTGGAGGAAAAATCAGAATTGCAATTTCCCTTCTTGGCCCTGGCTTTCTCCCAGGGCAGCTGACGGGGGAGCCGGCTCTGCCCGGGCGGCTCTGCTCATCCGAGCCGCAGCCGTGGCGTTGTAGGTTTCCGTGCTGGCGGCCGGCACACTGCAAACGAAGCCCATCTGTCTGCCACGCTCCCCATATTGGGGCTCGCGTGTGAGCTGCTGTCAGATGTTGGTGCAGGCCAGCGGCGACGGGAATTTCAGCTTGCACTGTCATGATGTTTCATTAGAAAAACACACGGTCTCAATTAAGAGTGATGTTCCCATCACAAGCGTATCCTGCAAGGAGGCCGTCTGCACGCTGGCGTGCTCTGAGACACGCGGACGCGCCGTGCAGTCCTCCAGGCTGGGAGGCGCAGCCGTGGTGGAAGGGTCGGACCCAATGGGCAGGCGGAGTCTTCCTCCTTGTGCCCAACCCGGTGGGGGGAACTCTGCCCCGGAGCCGCCGCCGTGCCCAGTGCCCCCTGCGCTGCGTCCGGCCCTGCTGCTGCAGTGCGGCTGAACTTGGTGCCCCGGGCCCCGCGGCCCCTGGCAGGTGTCCTGCGGGCAAGTGTGGGCCTGGCGGCGGTGAAGGACAGGTGAGGCCCTCAGACGCCCCTGCAGCTGCTGGCCTGGGGCTCTCCGCCCTTGTCCCGGGACGGAGCCAGCCACAGGAGTGCAGTGGCCAGGGCAGGAGCACTGAGAGTGACAGCTGCCTGCCTGTCTGAGCGTTCTGCACGAGAACCCTGGGGACACGGCCCCTCCCGTGGCACCAAGCCCGCCCTGCAGCCACCCTGCTCTGCCCTGGGGTAGGGCCTCCCTCCCGGGGAGGGTAGGTGCAGGTGCAGGCCCACCGCACGCCCTCCTAACCTTGCCACCAGCCGTGCGGAGGCTCCTGTAGCGTCTGGATGCAGGCGAGTCCCTCCGAGGTGGCGGTGGGGCGGCGTGGCCACGCTGTGCCGTATCAGCTGTTACTCGCCTGCAGCATGGCTTTTCCGGTTGTTGCATTTTTCCAGCGTCACTGAGATATTGACATATAAAACGTGTAGGATCACAGAGAGTGCCCCGTGACTGTCACCCCCCTGCTCTCCCACATCTGCCCTTGGACCACCTCCTGCCTCTGGCAGGGTTTCCTTCTTTCTAAGACTGAATAGCACTTTGTTTTGTGTGCATATTCCATTGTGTGTGTATTCCAGTGTGTGTGTGTGTGTGTGTGTGTGTGTGTCCCATTGTGTGTATATATATAGTCCATTGTGTCTCTGTGTGCATATACACTCCATTGTGTGTATAGAGAGCTTATTGTCTCACTGCACATGCATATCCACACATTCCCCGTCTGTTCCTCCATGTTCAAATGCTGGAATGTGCCCATGCCGCATGCCTCGTGCCGAGCTCCTGCCTTCTGGGGACCCAGGTGCCTTGTGCCTGCGGTTACCTGGACGTCCTCTGGAGCTCCCCACCCTGGGCCACAGGGGCACTGGGGTCCCGCGGCCTGGAGCAACACTCCACGGAGCAGAAGCCCAAGGCTGGGAGGCATCAAACAGCCGGAGCGGCCGTGGCTGCGGACCCCACCCTCAGCCCCGCGGAGCTGCCCAGGCGTGCCGAGGAGGAGGGACAGCTGTGAGCACAAGCGATGAAAGGTTTTCAAAAGGCCACGAGCAGCTTCGCCTGGGCTGTCTTTGATTTAAAGTTTCCTTTGATTTTCATAAGATTTCTCTCCCTTAAACAATAACTGATAAACTGATAGTGTCATTTACATGCAAATTAATGTGAAAACAATATCTATGAGCTTTCATTTCTTCCTGTTGAAGATTTTCCTCTAAGGAAATTGAGACCGATGACTTCGCTGATTTCAGGGGCTTCTTGGAAAGCAGAGAAGGGAAGTTGGAGCTGAGAACTCCCTCCTGAACCTAAGCTGAGATAACATTAAAGCAGAATTAACCAGGCATACGCTGAGGTAATTAAAACAAATGTGGTCAAGACATAAATGGTAAAATAAACTGAATTCCAGCAAATTTGGGCGACATTGAATAACACTGGCTTTTTAACCAGGCCTTGGCGGAAATCGATGAAGTATGACCTTGAAATTAACTATTGATCATTTTTAACTTGTTGGATGTAATCCAATCTATTTTCCCATGGACTTGGACTCAATTTCATAACTTAAGCAATTTCTAAAACCCAGAGCTTACTGTTTATTGATAGCCAAGTTCTCTGACGTCAGGTGCACCTGCTTGGGGCCGAGAACCGGCGCCGCGGCACTCAGCTCCGAACCTGTTTTGTGCAGCACTCAGTGTCTCGGTGGTCCCAGGACACACGGAGAGAAAAGCACAGCTTTAAATCTCCCCTGAGCCACAGGGCGGCAAATTCCCAGCGAGCGCTGGTCGATGGAGCTCAGGCCTGGCGTTGGGACCACCGAGGGCTCTCCCTGACGCGACGCCTGTGCCCGATCCTCTGCACTTCCCGCTGTCTTCCGGTCGTGTTTCTTCTCTGACAGCTGTGCTGTCCTGGCAGCAGCCCCAGCCGCAACCCCAGGGCCTTCCCTCCGGCCGACGGACGCCAGGCAGGCGCTGGATGCGGTCTTAGGATCAGCACCAGCTGCTGGCACAGAGGCCAGGGTTGGCCGCCAGAGAGGCGCTGGGCTGCGACTCCCCGGCTCCCACGGAGAGAGCGGCGGAGGCCGCGGCGGAGGCGCGGACCGCTGGGGAGACCAGGCGTGGAGAGCTGTTGATTCCCGACGCCGGAAGGTTTATGACTCCATTTGGCACTGGCCTCGTAGCTTCACTGAAGGAGACAGAGAATCCTAAAGAGCCTGTTGGGTCCTGGAGCACCTGCCTCTCTGATATTTAAAGTCTGCATCTCCTGGACACTCAGCTGCTGCCCAGAAGCGCCTAAAGGGGAGGTTGGTTCAGGGCAGAGGGGTCCCGGCAGCACTCAGCGCAGGGGGGCCTTCGGGTTGGAGTGAGCTTGGTCACCAGGCCCCGACTGCTTCACCTGCTTGGCCAAAATAGTCTCCCGTGCCGCCAGCCCTGCTGGGGGCCTGGCTCTGAGCGTGGCCCTGGAGTCCCGCCCTGGGCACAGCATTCGGTGGGCACTGGTTGGCCAGCCCGCCAGGCTTTGGACGACGTCTCGCACGCGGTTTGTGGCCAGGATGACGACGTTTTCAAGCATTTTTCCCCATCTCAAAGAAAACAGGGCTTAAAGCGTAGAGCAGGCGCAAGGTCGGGGGTCTGCACGCCTTCTCCACGGCAAAGCCATTCGGGCAGAAACCTCTCCTGGGCACTGCAGGTGCGCGGGCAGGGCCGAGCGGGGCATGGGCGGGATCTCCTAGGACTGCCTGGCAATCACTGCAGAGGCGGCCCCCACCCATCCTTCTGGCCAATGAGACGGCTTGGGAGGAGGAGCCAGGGTGCAGACACAGGTTAGTTTCATTCATTCCCTCACTCAGTCTGGATGTGCTGGTGGCTAGTGCTGAGGACATTCGGGGCACCGTGGCCACAGGAAATGGGGTGCTTCTGTCCTGCTGGGTGCCCTGGCCTCAGGCTGCAGGTCGCAGGTCGCCAGCACCCTGATTTAGGATTGGGGCTCGCCGCTTGTGTTTGGGAATCTTGCACATGTGTAATCAGAAATGTTTGTAAACCTTCTCCACGGGAACCAGAGACCTCAGACAACTCAGGCTTGAAAGCACAGAGCCCCGGGAAGTGGCTGCCGGGCGTGTCCTGTGAAGGCCCGCGAGCAGGAAGCGTCTGCCATGCATCGCAGGCCGGGACACAGCGCGAGCCCTGGTAAGCTGGTCTGTTTTGTCCACCTGTGGAGGCCTGAGGGTCCACTCGTGAGCCTGGTGCCACCGTGTAGGATGGGGCAGGGGTGGGGCTGCCTGAATTCTTGCTTCGCCTCCTGTGCTGCCGTGGCTGGAAGGACAGGCTTGGGGGCCCCGACTCCCCCATCTCACCAAATCCACAGCGCCGGGCTGTCACCTGCAGGCCGATGGGCTGGTGAGGGGCTAACAGACGCAAGAGGCTGTAACCCTCACCGACAACAAAAGGCCAGGGCCGCCCTTCTGTCCACCTACGCCTGAGAGCCACTCTGGCCGGCCAGGAGCCACCTGCCCTGAGCCCCACCCGTCCCAAAGCCAGAGCCACAGCGTTTGCTCCTGCGAGGTGGAACTGAAAATCCAATTCACACTACTGTGCTCCCTCGTCTTCACCATGCTTTCAAGGAAAATGTCCATTTTGAACAAAGTCCGGAAGCTTCGAGGAGGCCAGATGGCTGGGCTCCGGTTTCTCAGGGCGACTCCTGCCCCCAGTGGCCAGTGCCATGGTCTGCAGAATGAGACCTGAGCCTCCTCCTGCCATGGTCCCGCTGGCAAGGACAGCAGAGCTCACACCCGGCAAGTGCACGGAAGGAGAAGGGGCTGGCGGCGCCCACGGCATCTCACCGTCAGAGTAGCCCGGGGAGCCACAGCCTCTAGCACACGCCCCCACACCCCCAACCCTGCCCCTTCCGGCCCCTCTGCACAGCTCCCGCCCCCTGCAGCAGCCTGCCGCTTCCTCAAGACAAACACACCTGCTGCTCAGCCACCCCTGCCACGAAATGCCAGCTCCACACGCGTGACGGCCAACGCCGCCTCCTCACACATGGACCCCGCACGGAGCGACGGCCCAGTGTAAAGCAGTCCTGAGTGTAGGTAGGACGATGCTGAACGCTATGGTTATTCTGGTGCACTAATTATCACTGACACACAAGGTGTAAATACACGAACAATCCACCCATTCAAAAGTCTATGCATGTAGGTCTATTGTGTCTGATTTTTTTTTTTTTGACAGGCAGAGTGGACAGTGAGAGAGAGAGACAGAGAGAAAGGTCTTCCTTTGCCGTTGGTTCACCCCTTCAAATGGTCGCTACAGCCGGCGCTGCGCCCATCCAAAGCCAGGAGCCAGGTACTTCTCCTGGTCTCCCATGTGGGTGCAGGGCCCAAGGACTTGGGCCATCCTCTACTGCACTCCTGGGCCACACCAGAGAGCTGGACAGGAAGAGGAGCAACTAGGACTGATACTGGCGCCCCGACTGGGACTAGAACCCAGTGTGCCAGCACCACAGGTGGAGGATTAGCCTATTGAGCCGCGGCGCCAGCCCTATTGTGTCTGATTTTTATTTTTGCTGGTGATAATGGCTTTCCGCGTAAGAAGCAGATATGCATTCACTGTTCACACTCACTTGTATTCAGAACAAACTGACTTACAGAGGAATCGGAAGCAGATGCTAACCTACAGGTCGCCTGGCTGGGGGGCACTCCGGGGCGACGGAGCTCACGTGGCTGGCACTCAGGAGCTGTGAGTGGGTCCACGGCTTCCCGGAAGCCATCAGCTGAGATCTGGCCGGGCCCCTGCAGGCTGTTGAAGGCAAAACCTCCTTTACATGAAATATTAAAGGCAGCGGGGAGGCGGGCCAGGAGAAGCCCGAGGCTCGCACCCTCCCTGCGAGCAAGTCTCCCTTCAAACAGCGACAGGCAGCCGGGCGGGATGAGCTTGTCAGCCCAGTGATGCGCTCAGGGTGACAGCGCTGGAACTGCATGGCGGGAACCCATCTCCGTCCCAGCCACTTCCCAGGCTGAGTCGCTCTGCTCTGAGGCGCACGCGCATCTGTCTGCTCCAGCGCCCCAGAGTGGGTGTAGTGGCAGTCCCGCTGGGTGCACCTGCTCTGCCCCTTTCTATGGTGTGAACCCTCTCACCACGGCCGACTTCATGCTGCCAGCCCACACCACAGGTGCTCAGGAGCCTGGGCAAGTAGGCTGGGCACGCCCTCCGGCAGTCTCACCTTTGACCTCCCCCAGCATCCCCTACCCAGCACGGCCCCTTCAGACCCAGGACTTTGAGTCACCAAGGGCCCGAGTGAGAGAATGGAAGGGAAGAAGAGAGATCTCCCTGTGGGTTTGGAAGACGGTGCCGGGCAGACGGCACCAGGCCGAGCCAAGATGTTTCTGGAGAGAGAACTCCGAGAGCAAGAGCTCAGGGCGCAGCCATGAGCTGAGCAGGTGCGGAGCAGCGGGGCGGGGCTTGGGTGAGGCAGGGGAGAGTGGAGGCCCAGTGGTGTGTGTGGTGCTGGTGACCGACCGGTGGTCCCAGAGCTCACCCCCTGGCTGTGGAAGTGGGCCATGTGGTGGGGAGGGGTGCAGAAGAGGGGGCTGCACTCCCTGCGGCAGAATCCGATACTAAACTGATTGACAGGTGGCTCCGTGTCCTGCTTGCTGTGGAAGCAAAGGGGGAGCGAGAGGCTGCGTTTGGGGGCTCCAGGCTGCAGCAGAACTTAGAAAATCACATCTGGGCTGCGAGGAGTGCGGAGGGTGGGACCCCCCCGGGCCCCCCCCGGGTCCTCCCCCAAGCCTACACGGCCTCCCTCTGAAGCCTGGCTGAGCCTCAGCTGCCTCTGTAGCCCAGGGTGCCAGGGCGGGGCCTGAAGCTCCACCCAGGACGCTCACCCACCCGTGTTCCTTTGTGGGGAGATCTTCCGGGAAAGGCAGAGGAGCACGCGGGGCTCCAGCTCCCACGGGGACTGGGAGCAGGGCCCGAGACGGGTGCAGACCATGCAGGGGACGCGGGAAGGTCCCAGCCGCTGCCCGCTGTCATCTCAGCTCCCAGGGCCCAGGAACAACAGGACACACACGGTGAGTGAGTGCTGTGGTGTCCACCGTGATGGGCATCAGTGAGCTGGCTCAGGCGCCACCTCGGTTCCTAGAGGCTCCTGGTGATTTCCTACGCCCAGAATGGCTTCGACCTCTGTGCTGACCTGTGGGTGCTGTGCCGGGTGGACCAGGACCAGGTGCCGACAGTGGGGAGCATGCCTGAGTCCAAGCCCCAGGCAGGGTGTCGAGCTCCAGCGATGTGCTCTGGGCCAGGTACAGAGCTGCCCAGACCCATGCATCAGAGCGAGGGTGTGGAGCCTGTCCCCACAGCCACAGGGCCTGCCAGCCAGGGCCACGCTCTGCGGCTCGGCTGCAGGAGGGCTGGCTCCGATGCTGATGCCCGGTATTGCCACTCACGCCCAGTCTCACAGGAGGCTGGTTACAGAGCTGATGGCTGTCCCGGCCGGGGCTCCCACTCCGTGAGCTCCCGAAGGTTCCCTGAGCCAGGGCCACCCCAAAGCTTGCCAAGCCTCCGGCGGATTCCAGGGGCGGGGAGGGGCCTTGCCCTCCTCTGGGGACCGCAGTGCTCAACCAGAGCGGGGAGGGGCCTTGCCCTCCTCTGGGGACCGCAGTGCTCAACCAGAGCGGGGAGGGGCCTTGTCCTCCTCTGGGGACCACAGTGCTCAACCAGAGCGGGGAGGGGCCTTGTCCTCCTCTGGGGACCGCAGTGCTCAACCAGATTGGGGAGGGGCCTTGTCCTCCTCTGGGGACGGCAGTGCTCAACCAGAGCGGGGAGGGGCCTTGTCCTCCTCTGGGGACCACAGTGCTCAACCACAGCGGGGAGGGGCCTTGTCCTCCTCTGGGGACCGCAGTGCTCAACCAGAGCGGGGAGGGGCCTTGCCCTCCTCTGGGGACCGCAGTGCTCAACCAGAGCGGGGAGGGGCCTTGTCCTCCTCTGGGGACCGCAGTGCTCAACCAGAGCGGGGAGGGGCCTTGTCCTCCTCTGGGGACCGCAGTGCTCAACCAGAGCGGGGAGGGGCCTTGTCCTCCTCTGGGGATGGCAGTGCTCAACCAGAGCGGGGAGGGGCCTTGTCCTCCTCTGGGGATGGCAGTGCTCAACCAGAGCGGGGAGGGACCCTTGTCCTCCTCTGGGGACCACAGTGCTCAACCAGAGCGGGGAGGGGCCCTTGTCCTCCTCTGGGGACCGCAGTGCTCAACCAGAGCGGGGAGGGGCCTTGTCCTCCTCTGGGGACCGCAGTGCTCAACCAGAGCGGGGAGGGGCCTTGTCCTCCTCTGGGGACCACAGTGCTCAACCAGAGCGGGGAGGGGCCTTGTCCTCCTCTGGGGATGGCAGTGCTCAACCAGAGCGGGGAGGGGCCTTGTCCTCCTCTGGGGACCGCAGTGCTCAACCAGAGCGGGGAGGGGCCCTTGTCCTCCTCTGGGGACCGCAGTGCTCAACCAGAGCGGGGAGGGCCGGTGCTGCCGTGACCCTGGCGCCGCCCTGCGTGGAGAAAGCAGCTTCTGGATCTGCTGAAACGAAACGGCTTGGGGGCGGCACGGCTGTCCTTGGGGGCCGCACGGCTGTCCTTGGGGGCGGCACGGCTGTCCTTGGGGGCCGCACGGCTGTCCTTGGGGGCGGCACGGCTGTCCTTGGGGGCGGCACGGCTGTCCTTGGGGGCGGCACGGCTGTCCTTGGGGGCGGCACGGCTGTCCTTGGGGGCGGCACGGCTGTGCCCCTCGCCATCCGGCTCAGCAACGGCGCTGGACGGCGGGGGCGGAGCAGAGAAGGAGCTGAGAGAGACTGGCCTGGCACCCGAGCGCCTGGGCCAGGAGGCACCGAGTCGCCAGGCACAGCCGATGGGCTCCCGAGAGGCTGGAGGGCGAACTGGGGAAACCGTGTGGCTCGCGTCCTCCCCCGGAAGGCCAGGCCTTAGGGATGCAGGCCCCAGGATGGGTCAGCTGGGCCTGGTGGCTCTGAGGGCCAGAAACAAGGAGCCCGAACTGGCTCTCAGGTGTGCGCTGCTTTTCTCTGTACGGACCCTTTGGAAACAACTTGTCCCCTCCCCCGCCCCCGCCATGGCCGCAGGAAGTGACCGCGTCACAGGAGGTGAGGGGTGGGCTGGCCGGCAGCAAGGGCCTTGCGCGGAGCTGCGGCTGAGAGCGACTCCTTTTCCTTCCTCGGCGCTGGCTCGCTCCGGCAGCCTCTGCTTCTTGGCTAGGAGGAGGGCGGAGGCAATGGTGGCCAGCGGCAGTGTGGGCGGGGAGCGTGCTGGCCGGCTGCCCGGGCTCCCGCACCCCAGCGGCCCCGTGCCCGGCGCCCACAGAGGCTGGGGCAGAAACCTTGGGCAAAGCAGCTCTGACGGATCCATGAGAGCGCTTCTGGGACCCGTGACCCCCACCTGCGCTGCAAACAAACCAGACCCGGGACTCTCGCTTAGCCCCGATTTTAATAACGGTTGCGATTTTGCTGACATCTTTCAAAATTCGACAGCTTTTTTTGTCTTCTGTCCAAGAAATGCCTCTGGAGGTAAACGGATCTGAATTCAGTCCACATTTTCAGCGTGAATTCTTTTATTTTTCTCTTTTTTTATAAAACCAATGAACTGTGCGCTGTAAATAAGGAGAAATGAGATCCGTTTTTTCATGAGGATAATGCTTAAACTTATTTCCGCAGATGAAACTCTTATGGTAATACACGACCCGGTTAGAGAGACATTCCTCATCGCTTATGCGGCGGCCTCCAAACTTGGCATATTTGCCATGCACAGAAACGAACGGCAGCGACACAGCGCGCGCTCGGCTTCCCGAGAAGTGGCACAGACGTAATCAGAGGCAAAGGAGTCGAGGTCGGGTGAGGAGGGGGACCCAAAGCAGTGTCACCCCCCCACCCTGAGAGACGGGGACCTGGGATGGCCCGGGGCATGGGAGGGAGCCGCTGACCCTCGGCCCACACTGAAGCAGGACTGTACCGGTCACAGCCTGTCACCTCCCACCCTGTGCCGCTGTCCCATGGGGCAGACCCACGCTGGGGCAGGAGAGCAGAGGGGCCAACCCCAGCACAGAACAAGGGGAGGAGGCAGCAGACTGGGAATGGCGGAGCAGCCCTGGGCACCTTCCTCCTGAAGAGACCAGTGGCCTCTCTGTATCTGGGGTCCCGTGGGCTCCTGGGGCAGCCTGGGCCTCGCAGTCCATACCACATGTGGCTGTGAGCAGCCCCTGTGCCTGCAGAGCCCCTGGGAGCTACCAGGTCCCCCGTTAAGTAGAGCTGGCTGAAGGAGGGTGCTGCAGCCGGCCCCACAGGCCCCTGGCCTGAGCCCACGGGCTCCTGGTCTCCCTATGGACAGCATCTCCCTATCCTGTCTGTCCCCTCCCCACACAGGTGCCCAGGGGCTGCTGGGGGCTTGGCCATCTGCCCATGCTCCTTCGCCCCTCGGGCAGGGTGGCAGCCCCCATGTGGAGTCTGATGAGGTGGCCGAGGCCAGGAGAGCTGGGACGGACACACGAGGGCACACGCTTACTGCACACCTGTGAACACAGAGGCAGCAAAGCCCTGGCAACACTGGAGGATCCAGGTGACAAGCCAGGGGAGCTGGTGTCCAGGGCCAGCGGGGCCAGGTACAGGGCTGGAAGAGGCACCCAAACGTCTATTCTGACCCTGACCTCGTGACCCCTGGGCCCCTGACCTGCCTGTACCCACCTGGTGAGCAGAGGCCGGGGCCGGTGCACTTCCGTGTTCATGGGCGCTATCTGCAGAGAGTTAGCGCACTTCCGCGTTACCGTGGGTTGAACGAGCCCAGTTTCTGCAAGCTGCTCTTAGCCCTCCCAAGGCATCCTGGAAGTTGATGGATTCCTCCTCTGCACCTGCTGCATGCCCAGGGCGGTTGTGATCACCTCGGGGCCCTCCAGACACAGTCACGGAGGCCAGGCAGGGGCAGGGCTCTGTCCCCGCAGACCCAGGCTCTGACCCCTGCGACCTCTGCCTCCTCATATGTCAACAGCCCCGGCCCCTGCTGTCCAGGTCCCATGTCACAGGCATCCTTCAGGAGGGAGGCGGAGACAGACCTGGTGCAGACAGAGAGGCTGTGTGACCACAACGGCGGAAATGGGGTGACAAGGCCACAGCCAAGGAAAGCCTGGAGCCGCCAGGAGCTGGAAGAGGCAGGGACAGCCGATCCCTCGGGGTCGTCCGAGGCAGCACAGCCCTGCGGGCACCTCGCTGTCACCTCACTGCCAGAACACTGACATCGACCTTGGACTCTGTGCACCAGGGCTGCTGAAAAACAGCTGTGTGCTGTGCTGAAGCACCTGCTTGCAGGATAGTGTGCGGCCGCCCAGAGACCCACGCACACGGTGCAGCAGACTGAGGGTGCTGGGCGTGGGGCCGGGCTGGAGAGGGACCACCCACAAGGGGTCAGGGGGAGGGGCCCCAGGGCCAGCTTGCAGGGAGTGCTGTGGGTGTGGGCGTTCAGTCCAGCAGCTGGGGCCCTGCTGTCCCAGAGACCTGCGCTGTTGGACTCCACACGGAAGCGACTGAACCATCTCAGGACAGCCCATAAGCCCACAGTTCAGGGGATCCCTCAAAGTCCCACTGGCCTGCCCATGGGGTGAGGCTGAGCCAAGACGAGCTTGTAGGTAGTGATTACAAAAGAAGTTTGGAAAACACAGAACACGTGGCCAGGGGCCTGCCAGAGCCTTGGGCGGAGCCTGAATTTTAGCCTCAGCAGCCCAGTGGGAGCTCCCAGGCTGCAGCCTCCCCAGAACCCGGCTGCCTGAAACCGGACTTTGTGTGAATGAATGAATGAATGAATGAGAGCGAGAGGGAGTTGATTTTCTAGCACACTGTTCACCTACCCAGACCCACTTGCCTGGGCACAGACACTCAGCCACAGTGGCCTCCAACCAGGAGAGCAGGGGCAGAGCAGCCCCATGTGTCAGCACCGCAGTCTCTGGGGGCGCATCCCCAGCCGTGCCTCAGGGCAGCACCTGCCCCAGGACCTGCAGTCCTCTATCCTCGGCGTGCTTGGCTGTCCTGCGGGTGACAGTACTGCTGGGACGGCCTGTGCTCGCATCACTCCCGGCAGCCCCCGGGGCTCTGCAGTCCCAGACCCCCTGCACAGAAGTGAAAGCAGAAAGGGACAGTGGGGGAGGGAGTGGAGAGGGGTGGAGAGGTGATGGAGGGGAGGGGGGTAGAGAGGGAAGGAGAGGGAGAGGGGGGCGGGAAAGCAGCCGTTGGTGATAATCCGGCAGGTGTCTCTCACTACCTGTGACGATGTTTGGACAGGTGGAGGAACCTGGTGGTGCATTTCAGAACACAGGGCTGAGCCCACGCCAGCAGCTATGTGTGGAACTGAGGGAGGGGAGCAGGCTACTGGGCACTGTCCCAGCGCGGCCACAGACAAGGTGAGCCGAGGCCACACTGGCTGCTGCATCGTGAGCTGCCTGTGGCTGCCACAGCAGTCCCCAGGCCAGCAGCTCTGGCTCTCAAACTACGCTAATTTACAATCTCGCCATGCTGGAGCCGGCTGGGCGAACATCACAGGGTGGCCAGAGCTGTGTCCCTGCCTTCCCCGCCCGCGTCCGTTGTCCCGGGCCCTCATCCTCCACCTCCACGGCCAGCGGTGCTGGTGCACAGTGCGGTCTCGGCTTCGGCTGCGCACGGCCCTTGCGCACCCTCCATGGCACAGCCGGCTCCTCTGGCACCAGTTCACCCCATTCCAGCCTCACACCCTCCCCCAGGCCCAGAACTGCTTCCGAGGCTCAGGCAGTGACTGGGCCACACCCGCTGCTCCGGCTGTCCTGGGCGGTCATGCTGCTGTGAGATACTGAGACTGACAATTTGTGAAGAGCAGATTTATTTCTCACTGTTCTGGAAGCTGGGAAGTTAGACAACACCTCTCGTGCCTGCTGGGGGTTCTCCTGACTGCTGGGGGGCCCTCGTGCCTACCGGGCCCCTGCTCCCTCTGCTCTGACAGTGCAGGGTGGAAGGCTCACTATCACACCCTCTTCAACACCAGGGTTAATAACCCAGTGAAGACGGGAACCTGGCCTCCTCGTGTGGTCTTTGCTGGTGGGGGTGGGGTGCGGGGGTGGCTGTGAGTTTGAGTAGGGGTACGGGGGGGTGGGAGTGGGTTCTGGGCGGGTGGGTAGGTGTGGGTTTGGGTGGGGGTGGGTTGTTGGTGTGGGGTGCATGTTTGAGGTACAGGAGGGTGTTTGGATAGGGGTGGGTGTAGGGGGTGGATATAGTGTTCTTTTTTTAAAGAATTTTATTTATTTATGTGAGAGGTAGAATTACAGAAAGAGAGAAGGAGAGACAGAGAGAAAGAGAGAGGGAGAGACAGAGAGAAAGAGAGAGGTCTTCCACCCTCTGTTTAACTCCCCAAATGGCTGCAACAGCAGGAGCTGCGCTGATCCAAAGCCAGGAGCCAAGAGTTTGTTCCGGGTCTCCCATGTGGGTGCAGGGGCCCAAGCACCCAGGTCATCTTCCACTGCTCTCCTAGGCCACAGCAGAGAGCTGGATTGGAAGAAGAGCAGCCAGGACCTGAACTGGCACCCGTATGGGATGCCGGCACTGCAGATGGAGGCTTATCCTGCTACACCACTGCACCAGCCCCAGTGTGCAGCTTTCTAACTGGCCTCTGGCTTCCCTCCATGGAGCCATCAGGGGGTCCCCCTAACAGCCGCCTCCGCCCCTCTTCCACCTACAGTCTGCCAGCCTCCCCTTGTTGCTCCTGTGCGCCCAGAGCCCCTCTGGCCTCAGGGCCTGGGCACACAGCCGACCCCGGCCCAGTGGGGCTTCGCCAGCGCCCACACTCTGAGTCTCCCCTGCACTCGGCACCTGCTTGACTGTGACTCCGTCAGACCCCCCAACTGTATCCGAATCTGCTCCTCTCCAACGCCACATCCACAGCCCCCTTCCTTCATGCTTCTGGCTGTTTCCAGCCCGCAGAGGCACCCACGTGAGCTGAGACGGAGAGGGGAGCGGGGCCAGGGAACCTGCTGTCTGGCTGACTCCGGGCAGTGACAGCTGCTTCTCCCTGTGACCCCAGCCGGGCTGCACCTCTTCCATGGCCACAGCTCCCACCACGTCCTGGGCCCACCGCTCCTTCCCTTGCCTCTTCAGGCTCAGCGATAGAAATTGTGAGATGCTGTCTCCACTCCCAAGAGGGCCCCGTGGTTGCACAGCTCTGTAAATGGTCCCTCTGCCAGCTCTCTGACCTCTAACACTCTGAGGCCGCCTCTCTGAGCAGTGGGGCCCCAAGGGGCAGAGCCTTCTGCTCAGACAGCAGCCCCCGAGTCTGTCCACCTTTGCCTTCACACTCTCTCAGACTGGTGGAACCTCTCCGCTCACCAGTTCCCAGTCCTCATGCCCACCGAGAAGGGGCAGGGCTCTGGTCGCTCTCCGTGGTCCTGAAATCTCTTTCCAGGTTAGGTCCGGGGCATGTCAGAAGCAGATCCCTGACCCCTCAGTGCTCTGTGTCACAGTGCCATTCTTCTGCTTCCACCGCCTGTGCAAGGTTTCAGCCCAATTCTGTCCAGCTGGACTACTGGGCGGGGCAAGATGGTGGTGCTCACAGGCTGTGAACCTCCTGAGGTTGTGTCAGACTCTCAGCTCTTTGAGATGAGAATCCTAGATGCTGAGGAGGTGCACAGCCACAGCCCTCCCATGTCCTTCTCTCCTGACTGCTCAGGGCACCCAAGCACAATGAGCCGAGAGCTCAGATTGTATAACTGATGCCCCGGCCCCAAGCAGCCTCTCCCTCCTCCAGGCCACGATCTGCACACACAGCTGCAAGGCGGTACCTGGGTGAGTGCAGTGGGAGAGCTCCCACCCACTCCAACCTCATTAATGTTACAGTGCTGAAGCCAATTAAACCAATTGCCCAGATGGTTCTGCAAATTGCTCAACTCCCTCAGCAAGAAATCTTGTGCCATTTAGCTAAAGCAATGATTTTCTATGAATAAAATAATTAGAAAAATATATGTAAATGGAATATAATAATCCATTAGAAAGAGTATACCCTTGTCTTTTTTTCACTTTAAATGTGGAAGGCTGAGAGTCACCGTGCCATTGGAGACAACCTGTGTCATTATGGAAAAGCCATAGGAGAGTACTGCTGGGGCCACCGGATTCACACTTGGCATTGGCCCTTACGTAGCAGCGTGTTAAACCTCCCACCAGCCAAGGAAAACATGAGGCTAAGAGTGCAACTTTGGTAGAATAAACTCCTGCTTAAAATCAGACACTGCCTCATCATGAGAGCCTGGCCAAGCCTCCGGAGACCTCTCAGCTTCTGAATCCTCAGCCCTGAAATGGGGTGTTAGAAACTGAATTCTGTGCAGCCACGTGAGCTCCAGGGGCCATGGCACTTGCTGCACAATGTTATTTAAGGACGCTCCAGGGAGAGCTGGATTGAAGCAAGCTAAGCTCTGATATGATGTGCAGGGTGGCGTCATGGAAGGTAAAATGCTACTGGAGGGCCGGTGGCCAAAAAGCAGCAAGAGACTCTGGGAGCTGGCCACAGAGGGACAGAAGCTAGAGTTGGGGCAGTGACCACACACCCCAGAGGATCTGAATGTCCCTGCCTTCTCAGGGCACACAGCAAGGCAGAGACGGCATTCACAGGAAAAATACTGGATGGGCTGGCTGCCTTTGCCCACAGCACCGAATGGAGCTCTTGAAGGATGCAGAAGCATTTGTCAGAGCTGGGGCAAACTCCAGGGCTGTTGGGTGGAAACATGGGGCTGGGTGGGGGAAGAACATACCAACAGAGGAGCGAATCCCAGAGCCACAGTGAGCTTCCTCTGCCTCCTTCCTTCCTTCCTTCCTCCCTCCCTCCCTCCCTCCCTCTCTTTCTCTCTTTCTTTCTTCTCTCCCTCCCTCCCTCCCTCCCTCCCTCCCTCCCTCCTTTCTTTCTCTTTCTTTCTTTCTTTCTTTCTTTCTTTCTTTCTTTCTTTCTTTCTTTCTTTCTTTCTTTCTTTCTTTCTTTCTTTCTTTCTTTCTTTCTTTCTTTCTTTCTTTCTTTCTCTTTCTACCCAAATGGTCGCATCAGCTTGGGGCTGGGGCAGGCAGAAGCCAGGATCCAGGAGCTTCTTTCAAGTCTCATAAGTGGGTCCAGGGGCCCAAGCACCTGAGCCATCTTCTGCTGCTTTCCCAGGTGCAGTATCAGGGAGCTGGATTGGAAATGAAGCAGCTGGCACTCAAACTGGTGTCCATTAGGGAGCCCAGAGCTGAAGGCAGCAGCTTTGCCCATGATACCACAGCACAAGCCTCTGGGTTTCCTTCTTCAACAAGGAGTCATATTCACCCTGTAGGGGCAACAGGTTCTGCACTAATCCTGCCAACATAGGGCGATGATGTGACACGGGTGATGAGGACATGGGTGATGACGTGATGTGGGTGATGAGGACATGGGCGATAATGTGACATGGGTGATGAGGACATGGGCAATAATGTGACATGGGTGATGAGGACATGGGTGATGACGTGACGTGGGTGATAAGGACATGGGTGATGACGTGACATGGGTGATGAGGACATGGGTGATGATGCTATGAGTGATGAGGACATGGGGCGATGATGTGACATGGGTGATGAGGACATGGGTGATGACGTGATGTGGGTGATGGGGACATGGGCGATAATGTGACATGGGTGATGAGGACATGGGCGATAATGTGACATGGGTGATGATGTGACGTGGGTGATGAGGACATGGGTGATGATGCTGTGAGTGATGAGGACATGGAGCGATGATGTGACATGGGTGATGAGGACATGGGTGATGACATGATGTGGGTGATGAGGACATGGGTGATGATGCTGTGGGTGATGTGATGTGGCTGATGGTGATGGTGACATGGTATGACATGGGTGATGATGATGTGGGTGATGATGTGACATGGGTGATGGTGTGACATGGGTGATGGGGTAGCTTCCCCAGGGTCCAGCAGGAAGTCTGAACTCCACGCCTGAGTGTCCTCTCCTGGTCTGAAACATCTTGGTATCACAGATATGCCTCTCGGGAGCTGACTCCTGCCTCCCCCTACTGGTTGTCCACCACATGCACTGGAATGGAGACATACGGGCGTGCTGATTGGCCCTGACGTCCAAGTTAACTGCCACCAAAGACACCAGCTGACACTGCCAAGAAATCTTCGTCATTCTTTCCCGGCCAACCATCCTCCTAAGGCCTCTCTGAAACTCCTGCTGCCTCCTGGAACTTCCAGAACCTTCTTTGTGCTGTGCACACAGCTGACCTGGCTTCCTGTTTCACCCAGAAAATAGCAGCAATCGGCGCAGAGTTTTCACCGCCCCCCCACACCCACCCTCCAGTTACAATCCCGCCCCTGCTCTCATGCTGAGCCCCACTGCGGCCCCTGGTCCCGCCCTCTCCAGCTCCCCTGAATCTGTCCATCTGCCCAAGAGCCTCCTGTGCTTCTCCTTTGTGCACAGAGAAGAGAGCACCCACCCCTCCCCCCGCCACAGCTCTGCCTCCCTCCTTCTCCTTACAGAAAACTCCAGGAAATGCTGGTTTGGCCTGTAATTTCTTTTGAACTCAATCCCAGAAGGTTCTGGCATTCATCATAGACTGTTGCTACCTCCACCCGGAGGAGGCAAAATGAAATGAAAAATAACAGCAACAGGTGCGCTCCAATCTCAGAAGAGGAGGACAGGCGTCCACCCAGACTCTCCCCACGCAGCTCCTCCTGCGAGCCATCAGCATCTCCTGAGGGCTTCCATCCATGGTAATTCTGCATCTGTCTCCTCCCTTTAGCCACCACACCAACATCCCAGCCCAAAACGAGCCCCTCTAGCTATGGTCTTGTCTTCTTTCCACCCGACAACCGCCTGTCTCCCCGAGAAAACCAGTCTGACCAAAGCTCCTGTTAATCACCGCTGCCTCCCCATCACACTTGGGATGGGCCCCACACTGCCCCAGCCCCTGCCTGTGGGGTCAGACAGGGGGTCTCTGCCTGCTTCCGGACCGCAGCCTCCTCTCTTTCCCCAGAGCAAGCCCACCCCAGCCCACCCCAGCCTCTGCCCACTCATCCTCCCCCCCGGCGGGGTCGCAGCCCCGGCTTGGTGCCGGTCTTGTCCACCACCCACTGTGGACAGCTGTCGCCATCCACTGCCCATCACAGCCACTCTTTATGCTTCCCTAGACCCCTGGCTGCCGTCAGAAATGTCTCCTTTGTTTCTCCCATTCACAGGGGAATGAGGACAGCCGCCCTGCTGTCTTGTGGGCCGGGCCATCTCCAGCACCAAGGACAGCGCCCCAAACAGCCTTGTGCACTGCGGGCCAGTGGACTGGGTGGACAGAGATAGTGGCCATGTCCCCAGTTTCCGTGAAGTTCCTTCTCTGCAGGAAGGATGTCACGTGCGTCGGCTCTTGGTTCTCACGATCCTGCAAGGTGAAGCTTTAGTGTTTGGACTTTGTAAGTGAGAAACTGGAGCCTCAGAAACGTGTGTGATTTCTCCAGTCGCAGAGCTCGGCCGTGGCAGAACCAGAGAGGCAGCCCGGCTTTGCTGACACCAGACCCCACTGTGTTGAGGATCAGAAATGGTGGCATCGAGTCACCAGGCATAGCCGTGACTTCCCCTGTGTCCCTGAAGCCTGGAGAATGGTCACCAAAGCGGAATGAATCAGAACATCACGCGGGGAAACAGTTTTCCCAGTGTCCCCAGTACAGCTGCTCGAGTCACAGCTTGGTCTCAGATTCTTACACTGTGCTGATCAAAACGGAGCCAGTGAGTTTTAATCTAAAAAGTGATCTTTTCTCTTTAAAAATTCATGCTTGGAAGAGCTCCTTAACTTCCTGTGTGACGCTATTCGGCACTCTGAACAGGGAGAGTGGTAAACGATGACACACTCTTCATCGTGACCTAGAAAAATGGCTGTGCTGAGCACCGAGCCGCGTCCCGGGGTGCTGCGTAATCGCTCCCCGGGACTGTGCTGCCGACAGCGGGAGTTGTTTTGCACTTTATCAGGCTCATCAGATCCTGCCTTGCATCTGCAGCAGCCCACGTGCCATCCAGCTCCCTCTGCCGGAAGCTGTGGGACAACAGGAGTGACTTCCACCGCGCTCCTTGGCTGACCCTGCGGGCTCAGACTGGTCACCGCCCCTGGACGCTTCCTCAGCCTCCTGTGTGGCTCTCAGCTGTGTGTCCAGGGCTGCCCCAGGATGCTGGCCGCGCCCTGCTCACTGCTAGGAAACGAGCCCCCACGTGAGGCTGCACGGCCAGAAGGGCCACCTGGCTCACTCGGCACCCTCACCCGGAGCCCTCTGCATGCTCTGGGAATCTGGGTGACTTGGCAGAGTCAGGTACATGCTTGCAGGTGCGGGGGTGGGGAGGGGACTGGGCCAGCACCCTCACCTGCTGCCCAGAGGGATGCGGAAGGGTGGGCACAGTAAGACAACAGAGGTTTCAAAAGACAAATCCACACAAATTCCCTTGCTCCCAATTTTTTTTTCTCCTAGAGAAAGTCGAGATCAGCTGGACCCAGAGCGCAGCCCCCTGGGTGTGTGGGTGATGGCGAGGGTCCCACCCGCCTCTGCCCCGCTGAAGGGGACCGCCCTCCTTGCTCTCCATGTTAGAGGGTGAATCCTCTCCCACGGCCCCAATCCCTGCATTGCCAGCAGGTTGTGGCTTCTGCTGCTCCTAACCCAGCAACTCGTTCCCTCAACAGACAAACGCTGCTTTGGACGAGGCTCGAGGGCCCTCGCCTGCACGGTGCTGGGCCCCCCGTTCTTTCCGCTCCAGCTGGGGCTGGCTCAGGCAGGGTCCAGACCCAGAAGAGGTGCTGTTGTATTCCGCTTACTCCGCAGCAGTCACTTTCCTCTTCCACGGCCCAAAGTCATTATTCTCACGGGCGGGAGCGTCCCCCACGTCACCAGGAGTTCTGAGGAGTCCACAGGCCTGCCACGGCCACAACTCTCCCCTCTGTGCTTCCTCCAGCTTGTGTTGCCAGAGGCCAGGACACGACACAGGGCTGGGCGAAGGCTGGCCGGCCTCCTTCTCCTTCATTCCGCGTGGGAAGACGGCGCTGCGCATTGGACAAGTGTCTGCAGGGCCTGCAGAGGGCCAGGGCGGGGGCTGCTGGGCTCGCTGCCCAATGGGCATCTGACCCACCACTTCCTGTGGCTCCTGCACAGCAAGAATCATGATGGGGACCTTAGCAAGGCCGGAGGACCAAGAGGCCATGTCTGCCCCACCTCCAGCTGAGCTGAGGCTTTTGTGGGCCTGGGGCAGGTCTGGGGTGGCCTGGGAGGGCTCTGTGTCCATCAGTCCACTTTGCAGCATGGCCATGGGAGGACACCGTGGTGGGGAGGGGGCACTGGGTCATCCCCAGATACCTTTTTTTAAAAAGATTTATTTATTTACTTGAATGTTGGAGTTACATGGAGAGATGGAGAGAGGAGAGGCAGAGAGAGAAAGAGAGAGAGAGAGAGAGAGAGAGAGAGAGAGAGAGAGAGAGTTCTTCCATCTGCTGGTTCACTATCCAGATGGCCGCAATGGCTGGAGCTGCGTCAATCTGAAGCCAGGAGCCAAGAGCCAGGAGCTTCCTCTAGGTATCCCACATGGGTGCAAGGGCCCAAGGACTTGGGCCGTTTTCTACTGCTTTCTCAGGCCATAGCAAAGAGCTGAATCGGAAGTGGGGCTGCCAGGGCATGTACCAGTGCCCATATGGGATGCCGGCACTATAGGCGGTGGCTTTACGCCACAGCTCTGCCCCCACCCCAAATTCCTTTAACAGCCAGTGCTGGGCCAGGCTGAAACCGGGACTTGGGAACTCCACTCTGGTCTCCCACGTGGGTGACAGGGACCCAAACTTGAGCCGTCACTTCTGCCTCTCAGGATGGAGTAAGGAGCCAGACTTGAGCCCACGCACTCTCGTGTGAGACCCAAGGGTAAGCAGCGTCTAACTGCCGGGCTGACCCTCGACCTGAGGGTATTTATTAAGTGCCTGCTGCATACCAGCCAGGAGCTACTGCCCTGTGGGAGCTTCTTCCAGAACACTGAGCTCTCCCGCGGCCTCGTGGCTGCTGAGCCACAGGGCACAGGGACAGCTGGAGTCAGAGGACCCCTGGGCAGGTGCACGAGGACCGGCGCCGTGTCCACACCGGGCCGAGTCAGCTCTGCCTGGCGGCTTCCTGATGCAGAACCCTGACAGGCGCCTTGACTGCACCTGCTCTGTGCCGACGATGCCCACTGCTGCAGGAATAGATGCACCAGGAGCCGCCACAGCTCCCTCCTCTGGAAGCTCAGGGAAGAGCCGGGAGGAGACACAAGTTGGCCCCTAAGTCTGGGAGGGACTTGGGGAACTTCTCTGCTGTTTCAGCCTCACACATCCCGGGAAAGGAGGGCGCATCCACTCCCCTTCGCAGCTTTGCTCCTCGGTCAAGGTCTGCACCCCAGGGAGCCCGCTCTGACCGCCAGGCACAGACCCAGTGCCCTCTCTGAGCCCCACCCCTCGGTGGCTGGCGCATGTACCGAAATCACAAAGCCAGCCTCCCTAAGTTGCCTTCACTGCAGAGGAGACACTTTGCCCCCCGAAAGCAACCTGGGCTCGATGCCGCTGTGGCTATGACACCAGGAGTCACCAGGAGGACCACCGACACGGGGGCCGATCCCTCGCACCAGCCTTGCAGGGGAGCTGTGTACCCAGGACCAGCGCGCTTCCTGTGTGCTCTCCCAGAAGCACCCCGCCCCCGCCGATTATGCCCGAAACCCCCTCCAGGAGCCCCCAAAGACCCCTCCCTGTGAGGCCGGTTCTAGAAATGAAGGGGTCGAGAGGGGTCAGGCCGCTGGCCACAGCCCCAATTGGACTCAGCTGTGGGCCTTGGCGAACACAGCCCGAGGAGAGAGGGGGGTGGCGCTCACCTCCCCCACCTGCCTCGGAGCCAACATAAAGATGAGGAACGACTGGAAGGCGGCTCCGCTGGGCTCCCCTTTAATTGAAAATTATGTCCGCCGCGGCTGCCTGTCCGGATTTTGCCCGTCTCCCTCCTTTCAGAGTGCGTGGATCTATGCACCTGCTCTTTGAACGGCCCTGCAATCTCCCATAAATATGCACAGCTTTCTGATTGTTTGCACAATAAATATGACAGCGATCATGAGGAAATTAACGTGGAGCTCAGAGGCTGTGGCCCTGCAGTGCACAGGGCTCAGGCCCCGCCGCCCGCCCCCGTCCCCGGTCCTGCAGTGCACAGGGCTCAGGCCCCGCCGCCCGCCTCCCTCCCCAGTCCTGCAGTGCACAGGGCTCAGGCCCCGCCGCCCGCCCCCATCCCGGGTCCTGCAGTGCAGAGGCAGAGCCCTGCCCAGGGCCCCGCGGGCTCTCAGCGAGTTTCGGGGAGGCTGCAGACGGATGGGTTCTCTCCAGGAGCGTGTTCATTTAAAAACAATCGACCACAGCTCAATTTTGCAGCCTATTTGTTTTGGTAAACTGGCGCGCTAGCCATAATTCACTTTATTTGTGGAGAACGTATTAACTGCACAGACATGGCCGCCACAGTCCGCAGCTCCCAGCCGTCTGACGTGTTTGGTTGAGGTGAAGATGTCAACCTCTGCTCCTTCAGCTCCTCTGACTCCCCTGCCTCGGGGGTGGGGGGCACCTTTGGCATGAAGATGGAGATCTGAACAGAATTGGGTTTCTGTTAGAATCTAAATGGCCTTAAGCAGAAGCCTGACTTGAGGACCCCTTCCCAGTGGGCGATGAAATGACCAGTGCTCTCTAAATGCCCACCTCCCCTGCCCTGAGCCTCTGCCCGCACACGGAGAGCTGGTGTCCTGTGCTGGGGCTCAGGGCGTCGGCTGAGGGCAGAGCAGTCCTGGCCTGAACCAGGACAGGGCCCAGAATGGCAGCCCTGCGCAGGCGGCACTGTCTGCGGGTTAGGGGCATCCCGGTGCCCAGTGAAGCTCAGTAGGCGCTGCGAGGTCACAGGCATGGACCCCTGGGAGGGTCCCAGACACAGAGACCCCCCAGGAGGAGTCACAGACACAGAGACCCCCCAGGAGGAGTCACAGACACAGAGACCCCCCAGGAGGGGTCCCAGACACAAACCCCCTGGGGGGGGGTCACACACATAGAGACCCTCCAGGAGGGGTCCCAGACACAGAGACCCCCCCAGGAGGGGTCACAGACACAAAGACTCCCAGGAGGAGTCACAGACACAGAGACCCCCCAGGAGGAGTCACAGACACAGAGACCCCCCAGGAGGAGTCACAGACACAGAGACCCCCCAGGAGGGGTCACAGACACAAAGACTCCCAGGAGGGGTCCCAGACACAAACCCTCGGGGGGAGTCACACACATAGAGACCCTCCAGGAGGGGTCACAGACACAAAGACCCTCCAGGAGGGGTCCCAGACACAAACCCTCGGGGGGGAATCACATATGCCGAGAACCCACAGGAGGGGTCACAGAGGCAGGGACCCCCAGGGGGTCACACACAGAGACCCCAGCAGGGGTGGGACTGACTGGCTCCCTCTCTGGGATCCCACAGGCATGGAGGCTCTCAGGCCCCCTGGGCCACACTGGGTCTCAGGTGCTTTCTCAACACACTGTTGTCCCGTCAGTGTGCCCCGGGGTCACTCTGGCCTCACACGGCCTGTGCTGGGAATGTGACAGTGCAGGCGGAAGAGCCGGGGCCAGCCGTCCAGGGTCAGGGCTCATTTGTCAGAACTCAGAAGTGTGCAGGATACAGGCCCCATGACTGCCGCCCTGTACCACGCGCACACACACACGCACACACGCACACACACACATGCACATGCACACACACGTGCATATGCACAGACAAGCACATGCACACACATATGCACACGCACATATGCACACAGCACAGGCAACAGAAATACACATATGCAGGGTGAACACATGCACATTCACATGCAACACACGTGCACAAACACAACCACACAGCGTACACAGAGATGTGCACACGTGTGGGACACAGCACGCATGCCGTGACACGCGTGTGCACATGAGCACACATGCACACACCACACAGGCACGGGGGCACAGCAGTTAAGCCACCGCCTGCAGCACCACACCCCCTACCTCCCCTCCAGGCGCTCTGGTTCTGACCCAGCTCCCCGGGGAAGCAGAGACAAGGACCGAGTTCTGGGGCCCCTCCACCCACTGGGGAGACTTGGACGGAGCTCTGAGCTCTGGGTCAGCTTGGCCCAGCCCCAGCCACTTGGGGGAATGAACCAGCAGATGGAAGATCTCTCTCCCTCCCCTCCCCCTTCCCCTCCCTCTCCCTCTCTCCCCCTTCCTCTCTCTCTCCCTCTCTCCCTCTCTCTCTCTCTCCTTCTCTGTCTGTAATAAATGAACAAACCTTTGAAAACACACACACACAGAGGCACACGCCACTCAGACACCAGGGATGTGCACAGCTGTGGCCTCCCCAGACCCCAGTGCCCTAGGGCCCAGCAGGGCCTCCATAACGGGTATGTGCCTACACAGACACAGACGTATGCACACACACTACACCTATGGATTGCACACAGACGTATGCACACACACCTGCACCTATGGATTGTGCACACAGATGTATGCACACATGCCTACACCTATGGATTGTGCACACAGACGTATGCACACACACCTGCATCTACCCAC
This sequence comes from Sylvilagus floridanus, assembly GCA_949820135.1. Lineage (NCBI taxonomy): Eukaryota > Metazoa > Chordata > Mammalia > Lagomorpha > Leporidae > Sylvilagus > Sylvilagus floridanus. Next base: position 78,896,580 of record OX463235.1, on the reverse strand, counting down.
AGATTGTGCACACACACATCTGCACACACACACGTGCCTGCACAGACACAGACTCCCTCAAGCACCGCCCAACAGCAGGAACAGGGAAGCAGCGTCAGGGTCCTCGGCCTCAGTAGGCGGGAGCCCCCCCTGCCCAGGGGCACTTCCTCCCAGGCAAAGGAGCTCTGTGCAGCCCCGGGCCTGACCGCGAGCCGCAGGAAACATGTGTCCCGTGGTCCCCTTAATGAGAGAGAGGAGCCGGCTCAGAGACAGGCAATGCACAGCCTGAGGCCTGGCTGGGCTTCACCTGCTCACAGCACCACGGAGCAAGGCCCACGTAGTCCGAGTGCAAACCTCGGCTGCCTTCAGCCACAGCTGCCCTGTCTGCCTGGCAGCAGTCACTGGCCAGGAGTCTCTGTGTGGGCGGGGGTCTCTGTGTGGGCGGGGGTCTCTGTGTGGGCGTTGGGATCTCCCCAGCAGCTGGAAAATAAATGAGCCAGACCTCACGGCGGCTGCAGCCGCTGGGTTTCCAGAGAGCGTCCTCTACCACAAGCATCAGCTCTTAAACTCAGAATGAGATCCATGAAAAAACCTGCATCGTGGAGGTGGTTGGCCTGCAGGATAAAGTCTTCAGATGTCTATTTAAAGCCTGGGGAGCGACCCTCAGTGCTGGGGCAGCGGGCAGTGGGCGGGGGCCTCCTCTTGGCTGGCTCAGCAGGAGTGAGACGGCGGCGTCAGCAGTCGGAGCTTCAGCCTGCGCCGGACGGCAGGTGGTACCGGCCTCCTGGGAACCTTGTGCGGCCCCTGAACGGGGTGGGGGTGGGGGAGGGTTCTTCCTGGAGCCCCTGGGGGGCACTGCAGGGAAGGCACAGTCAGTCCAGAGTGAGGCCACAGCCCTGGGGACAGCACTTCCATCGTGGCACAGGACAGGACGAAGCCACAAGGGAGACAGAAACAGATCCCCAGGGCCCTGCTGGGATGCAGGTCACGCTCCTCTGCTCCACGTCCGTGCCAGTCCCAGCGCCAGCAGACGCCCAGAAAAAGAGCACGCCTCTGACTTCTTCAGCGAGAGCCCCGGGCCTCCTGGGCACCGATGGCCACTGGGGGCTGTGCTAGGCTGGGGGCACCGGGCAAGGGCTGCTGCTGGCACGGCTCAGTGTGGGGAGCATCGGCCATGCAGGCGCACGGCTACAGACAGCAGTCAGAGTGCACGCGCCCCAGCGCTCTCAAGCTGCCCCCTCCCTCTGATCTGTCTGCGGTGAGTGGAATTAGCCCATCTTAGGGATGGAAGACAGAGTCCGTTCCCCGACTGTCAGGAAGGCGCTACTCCTGAGCGTCCCAAGGGCCCCGGCTGGGGCTTCATTCCTGCCGGCACCAGTACTCGTCCCCATCACCACGCCACCTGCTTCCTCCTTGGTCCCCGATGTGGTCGAAAATGAGTTTTTCTACCTAATTTCACGGGGTCGTTTGAATTCAATTGGAAATTCATGCTTTCGAGTGGCTGAAACCTAGATCTGTCATTGGAGATGAAATTGCAGCATTTCACAGGAAGGGAACAGGAGGGGGCCAGCCCGTTTCAGTGAAGCGTCCAGGGCTGTCCACTCAGCTCTGCCCTCCTCCAAGCCCCGCCCCCGGCAGGGTGTCCCCCGCCAGGTCACACGTCCTCCTTTCCTGTGTGCTCCACTTCCGACCACCTGCATGGGGTCTGTGCCACCATGGCCTCCCCACCTCCCCTGACTGCCCCCCCCCGCTGCCCCAAGTGTCCAGTCGCACTTGCCTTTGCTGCTTCTCAATGGCAGAGCGTTGTTCTGGGTGTGTCACGGGCATCTCACTGCCTTGGCTTTCTAAAAACAACTTTGATGAGGTCTAAATCTCGGAGCACAAAACTCACCCAAAAAGCAGGCACCGTGGGGCTGTGGGTTAAGCCGTTGCTTGCGGTGCTGGCATCCCATGGTGGAGCACCTGTTCAAGTCCCAGCTGCTCCACTTCCAATCCAGCTTTCGGGCGATGCGTCCTGGGAGACACTGAGTGATGGCTCTAGTACTTGAGCCCCTGCCACCCGTGCGGGAGACCCAGCTGGAGACCCTGGCTCCTGGCCTTTGTGGCCATTTGGGCAGTGACCCAGCAGGTGGTAGATCTGTCTCTGTCACTCTGCCTTTCAAAGGGATGGAAAATAGGCATTTTTTGATGCATCACAGTTGTGGACACGTCTTCACCGTGGACATGTCATCACCGTCCGGCCTGGGAGCAGGTGCACCCCCCGCCCCACCCTGCGAATCCTGTCCTGCCCCAGGCAGCTGCCTCCCTGAGCCTGACTCCACCACGGAGTCGGGATGCGTGGGCTTCCCTGCCCGGCCTCCCTCGCTGGCGACGTGTTCCCAGGCCCCGCCTTCCCATCCCACTCGCTGGGCGTGGCAGCTTCCCCGGGGCTGGTGTCACACATGAACCCAGGGACCTCAGGCCCGCGTCTCCCATCCCCCCTTGGTCTGTCACGACCTGTTCTTACGTCTTCTGCTGTGTCCGGGCCGACTCTGGCATAATTCACTCCCAGTCCGACCACGTCAGGCCCTTCCACACACAGACTTGGGATGTTAAAGAAATCCGCTCTCTCCTGCTGGCTGTAAGTCCATGGTAATGGCTGTGTGCCTGTGGAGACCGAGACACTCAGCAATGACCTCCTGCCCCGCCTGCTCCCACCGCACGTGCTAGGGGTGCCATACTGTGACACACACAAGGACAGGGTGCCCGTGGAGGAGGCACACACGCGTGAGTTCCCGTCACACAGATACGTAGGGGTCTTTGCTGGGAAAGGGCACGGGGAGCCCCCCGGACACTCTGACCTTCATGGGAAGAAGCAGAACAGCGAAGGCAGCGCTGGCCCCGGGCTCAGCACTCCCTGGTGACCGTGCAAGGGGCGGGCCCTCAGCTCAGCACCTCCACAGGGGGAGTCAGTCACAGCCACTCAAGGGAGCTGCCCATGTCCCCAGGGCAAGGAGCACAGGGCAGTGGGGCAGGGGGGCAGGAACAGAAAGATGCACAAACATGGGGTGGGCAGGGAGGGCGCCTCCCGCTGCCTGGGGCTCCCACCAGCCATCTCTCGGAGCTCACTGGTGCTTGGACAGGCAGTGAGCCCTGCTTAGCTCAATGCTTCCAGCTGTGTGGGCCCCTGGGCAGCAGGGCAGGAGGACTGGGAGCTCAGGAAGGTTCTGGAATAGCCAGCATCAGAGGCGGGGCAGGGAGGGTGCTCCAGGCTCCTGCAGCCCCTGGCCCGCCCTGCCCAATGTGGGGCCTCCCTGAAGGCAACATGGTCGTCAGGCCTGCAGGCAGAGGCTGGGAGAGTCCAGGGAGTGGCCTACGGGGCAGTGTCCTGGAGTCCTGCTCTGTGCATGGCCGCACTGTCCACAGGGACCCGTCCTGGGACACTGCTTCCACCTGCAGCAGCCAGGGCCCTTGGGGCAGTGGGGGCCGTGAGCAGAACTGGCCCGGGCAGGAACCTCTCTGCCCAGGCAGAGGCACGCCACCCTGGGGAAGCTACTCTGAAGTGGCGATGGAGGAGGCCAGCCACTGGGCACGAGTGCCAGCCAGTGACTGGGGACAGCCCCAGGGGAACAGTCTTGCTGGCAGCCCGTCCGGTGGCCTGGGGTCAGCAGGCTCTCCCTGTGAGAGGAGGGGCCTGCCTCGGCCAGTGCTGGGTGGTGCCAGGTGAGGAAGGGGGAGCAGGGCAGTGTCTCCCCCTTCATTCCAGGGAGGGGGAGGTTTATCCTGTCCTGGGGGAGTACCTCCAGCACAGCCCCCGCCTCTGGAGCCACTGCAGCCCACACCCAGGAGGACCTCGTGGGCCTGGGGAAGGCTCCGTGCCAGGTCAGCACCACGCAGCCGGGAGGACCCAGCCTCAGCCATTGCAGGCATTTGGGGAATGAACCAGCAGATCTCTCTGTCTCCCCTTCTCTCTCTGTAACTCTGCCTTTCAAATAAATTTTTTAAAAAGAGAGTGTCCAAGTTAGAACCCTGGCTCCCTGGGGCGGGGCAGGGCAGGGCATGGTGGCTGGGGTGGGGACGGACGTGAGGGACACACAGCAGGCTGCGTCACCCCGACACCATCTCCGTGAATTTTTTGTCCTGTTCCCATGTTGAAACAAAGTATGACTTCCTCACCTTGCTGCAGCGATACCAGATCATCTGTCGGGGGTCGGGGGTCACGGGGACCTGCCTGGCAGGAAGTGGGAGGTGCCCCCACGATGGGCGCCCTCAGCTGCTCCTCACTCCACAGTGAAGCCACGTGAAGATCTGGGCCATGCCTCGGCCACGGGGCTGAGGGCACGTGGTTCCTGAGCATGCCCCACCCTCCTCACGCCCTTCTCTCTCGGTTCCGCCAGTCCCTCCTTCCATCTCTCCTGTCACTCGGCTGCCCGGCCACCAAGGAGTGGTCAGCTGACCGCTGAAGCTCTCAGAACCTCCAGGGCCTGCCTGGGCTGCCAAGAGTGGTCTTGACCACAGGGTGCCCTGCAGGACCAGCCACGCCGTGGCCGCTTGAGGGAGGGATAGAAGCCCACAGCTCCCTGTCCTGCAGGAATCTACTGGGGCATTCCAGAATGTTCCTGAAGCCACTGAGGGCCCTGCCAACGAGCACCCTGAGCCCCAGCGTCTGCTTCCTGAGGCCCAGCCTGGGGCCCGTCTGCCTGGTCCACCCTCCAGCCTCGCAGCTGTCCAGCTCCCCTGCCTGTGGCTGAGGCCTGGCACCAGCCCAGATGCCCCTCGGCCCCACCCCACCGTGGTCCCTGGAGCTTCGTGGCTCCTTCTCCTTCCCGCCAATCTCTCTGGGAATTTACATGAAATGCTCCCCGGCCAGCACAAACTCCACACGCAGCTCTCTGCTGCCCACCCTCGGCTAGCCTGTCCCCTGGCGTGCTGTCCACCCTCGGCTAGCCTGTCCCCTGGCGGGTCTCTTCTTCCCCTGCTGACCTCGCGTGTGGACAGTGGCCCCTGGACTCAGTGCTGTGCCACAGGAGCTGTTCCAGCTAAGGACACGCCGTGACCAATGCACCTGCCGGTGACCCGGCCAGCATTCCCGTAAGGATGTCCACGCGGAGACGTGCACGTCCCTGGGAGTCTGCGCTTACGCCAAAACCTGTAACCCAAAGAAGGGGAGCCCTGCTAACCCTGCACACACGGCCACGCCCTGGGGAGGAAAAGGCTCTTGGGTAGAGCCCCCAGCCCCTCCGCCAGCATCACGTATGCTCCCAAAGCTTTATCTGACCCTGAACCACTTGTGTCCCAGATATGGTGACTTTAGAAGGCAGACAGTTCTGGTCTGAGAGGCACCTAAAAATCCTCACAGTCCCCACGCTGATCTCTGATTGGCTTACAATATTCAAGATGCACCACGAGAGGGACATCTGGGCCTCTGAGGAACACGGTGCATCTGTTTGATCTGGCGTGAGCACGAGGATTTAAGTGCCAGTGGAAACAGCTCCTTGGGAATCATCTTGGGCAGGTGCTGTGGCACCGGCCACGCACTCCTCATGACGGCCAGAGATGCACTCAGAAAGCCCGGCTCCTCCTCCACTGAGCCAGGGAATCAGCCCGGCACCGAGGGCCACGGTCAAAGCCATGACCAGGATGTGTAGAACCACCAAGCGGTGATAGGAGGCGGTGACTATGGGGCGGGCACAGCTGTGCCGTGGGTTAGCTGCCGCCTACAGCGCCGGCATCCCACACGCGCACAGGTAGAGGCCTGGCTGCTCCTGTTCTGACCCAGCTCCCTGCTAATGCACTTGGGAAAGCAGCAGAAGACGGCCCTAGCACTTGGGCCCCTGCACCCACTTGGCAGACGTGAAAGAAGCTCCCGGCTCCTGGCTTCGGATCAGCCCAGCTCTGGCCGTCTGGGGAGTGAACCAGCAGAAGAAAGATCCCTGTCTCTCAGCATCTCCTCCTTTCTGGAACTCTGCCTTTCAAACAAATACACCTTAGAAAGCCACCGCTACCCTCCAGGAAGCGTGCTCCGACATGCTTGTTTTCCAGAAGGAAACGGAACGAAAGGCGTCTCCAGCACGAGTGGAGCTTCCCGAGTCAGGCTGGGTGCACGCGCGCTCTGCGGAACAGCGGTCCCTGCGGAGAGGCAGGGGCGTCGGGGCGAGCAGCCATGCGCGGCCGCCATCAAGCGCTGCGGAGACGTAGGTGTCCCCTCCAGCAACGGGAGTCGTTAGTCTGACGAATGTCAAGTGCTAATCTCGAACTAATGGGATTTAATTTTATAAATTGTTTCCATAAATATCAGAAAACATCTTGAGAGCCACATACTGTATTCTCCATCTGTGTGCATGCCAATGACCCGCCCGGCTCCTGAATAATTCATCCCCAGCACATTATTTACATAGGAAGATGATACTTGATTTGTTTGGCGGATTTTAAACCACAGTTTCTGTCGATAAACTGAGCCCCCAGCGTGCGGCCAGCAGGCCCAGGGCAGCGGGAGGCGCTCTGTGGAGGGGACGGCGGCCTTTATCTCATTGAATTCCGCTTTTCTTTCGAAAACAAACGCCTGTTTGATCTGGTCCGTTTTCAAAAGCCTCAGCTCTGTACCTCACAGCTGTTTCCGGAGACAATGCCCCTTCCCGGCCCTCCCATCCTGTCTCAGGGCCCTCTGCCCGCCCCCTCTTCCCAAACACGCTCTTTGCTCTCCTGTTTCTTGTGGCCCTGAGACAGCAAAGGAGAGGTGGGAGTTGAGGGCTGGAGAAAAGTCTTCCAGGACACGTGAGGGGCATCAGAGATGCAGGCCCCGCCCCTCGCCGTGACATGAGCACCTGGGGGCGGGGCTGTGCACTGACATCAGGGCTGGGGCTCCCAGGGGCTTGCTAACAGCAGGCTTCCCAGCTCCACATTCCCAGGAGCCCCTGGGAGCCAGGGGGCCGCCCGACCCCGTGGTGAGGCCTGGCAGTTCCTCAGCGGCCTGGAGTCCACCAGGCTCTTCCCGGACTCCAGGGTGGGTTCTCAGGGGCCGGGAGGCTCACCTCCTGTCTCCTGTCTCCTCCTGGGCCACCTCTGCCCCTGGCCAGGCACGAGGCTGTTGGGGCGGCCCCGATTCCCAGCTCCTGCTAGGGCTCGGCCCCCTTGGCAACCTCCTGTCTGTCCCCCCTTTCTCCCCCCACCCCTGCCCACTGCCAGGCAGTGCCTGGGGATGGCGACCCCTGTCGTGTCCCCTCTCGCCCACTGCTGGGGCCGCGTGGCACCCTCGGGGACACGCGGGGAGCAGACAGCCGGCGAAGCCCCAGTGCAGAGAAAGCAGGGCCTCCCGGGGCAGAGCACGTGGCAGAGGCTGAGCCCCCCCCCTTCCCATGGATCTTTGCTGTTCTGGAAAACCCAACCCGGACAAATGTCTGTGGCAAAGCAGACCCCTCCTCAAGAAGGAGAGCAACGTCCAGTGACGCAGGGCACGGACCCCAGGTGCTCATCTGCGAAATGGGATAACTGCCCACACGGCGAGACCATGGGGTTAGGAGGGAGTGCTCATGCCGGGCTGCACCACGGGACGCAGACTACGTTCAGCTGGGGCCACCGGGTGCGTGCAGAGGGATGGAGTGACAGGTAGCGTGCGCTTCCATGCACTTGAAGCACCTGTGTAGCCCAGAGACGCTCGAAGTGTGTGTTGAGTGCATGTGCACACGGGTCTCACGCAGCTCCCCTCTGCATCAGAGGAGCAGCTTTCGCTGAATGCCTGGGGCTGTGCCCGCTGTCCCTGGGGTGACAGGGAGGACGGGGAGCCACAGCCCGGCAGGATCTGGGTGGCTGGAGGCTTGGGTCACCAGTACTAGAACTCAGCCAGTTCTTTGGGCCTCTAGTGGATGCCGTCAGACGGAGGGCCGACTCTTAAAGCCTCAGAGGCATTCCAGGTGCGCCCCCAGGGAGCAGGCCTCACCCACAGGAAGCTGAAAGGCATTGCAACCTGCTCGTCATGGGTGGCACCGCCAGGCCAGGGCTCCTGTCGGACGGCAAGGCTGTCTCATTCATCACACCTCAGCCAGCAAGGCTGAACTGGGAGACGTCGGTGCTGGAGTTGACGGCTGTGCGGTAACCAAGGGGGAAGATCTGCCTGGAGTCTAGTGTCAGGGTTCATCACACTGGCGGCCGGAACATGGCGCAGCCGCCAGAGCTCATATTAGCTTCTTGATAGTACAATTAGGAGAAAGACCAGGCAGCCGATCAGTTCATCAATTACCCCACCCTCCCGCTCCCAGACAAGACCGGCACCGCACGACGTTGAATAAAACCTATTGATCACTTCAAGGATGATCCATAGGACGGTGGGAATTAAGCCTAGGGCTTCCGACTCCAAATCTCCCTCATCTCAAATGTTTTCCTTTAGGTTGATCTCAGAAACATGTTTTCTCTGCATTTGGCTTCCGCTGTTGGAATTTTATATCCTTTCAGATTCATAGAATATTAATAACGAGTAGGAGGCTGTCAATTTCACCTCTTATCTCTTTAACCAAGATGGCTGAGTGGAATCACTCTCTGGATTGTTTTTATTTCTGCCTCTGTAGTAAGAAAATACTCAGATTTCACACACCGGAAAGAAAAAAGTCTCTAAGAAGACTCTGTTTTCTGATGGCCCCGAAAAGTAAACCACTCTGGAATGTGAGGCATCGACCAGACGCGCTTCTACTTTGAACACACTGTCCTGACCCTTTCTGTAAAAATAATGACAGAAAAAGCCTGTGGGGGAGGCGAGGCATGAGCGGGCCAGATAAACTCTCTCCCTGCTGGGAAGCAGTCTGGAAGCACGTGCCTTTTGTCTTACTCTCTTGGGAGATCAAGGGCGGGATTAAAGTGCAGAACTGGGGAGCTCCCAGCCTCTCCTCCTGCGCTTCAGGTGACGTTCACAGACCTCTAATCGACACCTCCTCCAAGTGTGGAAGGTAGAACTCCTCCCAGAACCAAATGTGGGAAGCAGTACCTTCATTTAGAATCAGCCCTTCGTGTTTGGGGAAAAAAACAAAGAATGAGTGTGAATGATCATTCAGTAAGACAAGCGTGTGAAAAGCAAGACCCTTGCACACCCCCACTCGGTCTAAGGCTTTCCAGGGAGATGTGTGCGAGCTCTACCTGGAGGGACCGCCTCAGGGGCAGGTGCACAGCTAGAGAGCCACGCCCACAGACTCACCCTGCAGCCCCTCCCCTCTGTCCAGCCCAGTGTCTGCAGGGGTGGCGGCCTCCGCGGATCTTTGGCAGATCCGCGGAGGCCGCCACCCCTGCCGTGACCTGGGACTTACTGCAGCTCCCCCTACCTGCCATTCTGCACCTGCCCCTTTCTCCATACCAAGAAGAAACTTGGTTCCAGAGCCACGGCCCGGCTTCAGCATCTCCAGATGGAAACAAATGTGTAAGAAGCAAGCAACAGTGTATCAGAAGAACTAAAGCCAGAAGAGGAAAGTAGAGGGGAGGGCAGGGAGAAGAGAGGAGGAGGAGGAGGAAAGAGGGGAGGAGAGGAGGAGAGGGGGAGGGGAGGAGAGGAGGGGGGAAGAAGAAAATGAAGGGGGGAGGGGAAGAAAGGGAGGAAGGCTGGGAGGGAGGGAGGGAGATGTATTTGTCAACTCTTGTTGTTGTGTAAACACTCCCTGCGTGGAATTTCAGTTTACCAACTTGACTGGATCCAGCTGGGGAGAGCCAGGTCCAGGTGATTCTCCTGAGCCAGTGCGAGCTCACCACCGACAACCCAGAAGCACAGAGTGTGCACCAACAAGTGTCCTCCTACCGTGACATCATCCAAGTTTACTGGGGAGGAATTCGCTTGATGTCACGGGACACTACAAGAACACGGGTGGGAGCACCTTAATACAGCCCGGCTGCTGCAGCAGAGGGCCGAGGCTGGGCAGTTCATAAAGAAGAGAATTCACCCGCTCACTACCCTGGAGGATGCGACGTCCACGATGGGGGAGCCAGCAGGTTCTCTGCCCGGAGATGGCATCTGGAACATTCCACCCTCACAGGGCAGAAGAGACAGGGACAGGAGGGTGGGAGTCGGCACTCGCCCCTGGCACCCTTTTCCTGGGGAGCTAATCCCACTCCTCCAGGCCCCGCCTCCTGCCGCTGTGCACTGGGGCCCGAGTTTTGCAGGGACACAGCATTCCTGCGTGACTGAGCTCCTTTTCCTGGGGGGATGGAAATGTCAAGCTCAAGAAATTTATTAGAAGCCTAGAAAATGTTGATCTTAATAACTTGAAGGCAATCACTTAATGTATAACAATAAAATGCATCATGTTAAAATCAGTGCAAAGAAATTCAATCTAACCAGTAAAAAGTAATAAAAGGTGGAGAAGATACAGTCAATGAAACACACGAACCAGGTGGGAGGAAATAAAGCATAAAAATGGCTCAGTAAACAGAGGTGTGGAATCGATTCCTCCATCACGAGACAGGATCGAGTGAAGAGAAAGTAAGAGAAGAAACCGATTTAGGTAGAGGGAGAACGTCACAGCAGTAATTAACAACATCGTTGGAAATATGGACCCGAAGGAAACTACCACAGCTTTTTTAGTTCCAGACAAACTGTAATTTACGGTAAAACATAAGAATTGAAAAGGGAAGTCGCATAGTCACAAAAGGAGGACCAGAACTGCAAACCATCACCATCGTGAGCTCGTTTACAGGTAAAATAGATGTCCTCGCTGTCCACTCTGCCTGTCAAAAAATTAAAAAAAAGAAATACAAGTCCTCTGTTTGCCAGACGAGACTTGATCGGCAATGGTATTCAGTTATCAGAAAGCAAGACTGACAACGTCAAAGAGCCACGTGTGGGACTCAAGAGGCTGGGAAAAGAAGACAATAAACTCGGAGACAAGTGAGGAGAGAAATGTGAAACAAAAGGACAAAAGGCGAGGAAATCTAGAACCGAACGCAATGGAGTAAAAGGAATCAAGGAGCGGTTCCCTGAGACCCGACACGCATTGCGTGTCTACCATTTTGTTCAAACAACGAAGTCTGGATGTTGGTTGAGGTTTAAACGGCTTAACCAAGACTTCTCAGTCTTGAGCTACCAGAGTCCATGGCACTATTCTCTCGATTTTTGTATGCACTTGAAACTTAACGTAATAAAAACAATCATTCCTTTGAAAATAATAACAGAGCTAAACATCTGTTATCAATGCAGGACACAAACGAGCACCAAGTCAGAGAGGAAAAATAGCTACAGTACCGTAGTGCTGTGAAGACCGCAATGTGCTGCATCTTATTTTCCGTCATTCGTTCCTGTAGTGTTCATGTGTTTCAACAAGATTCACTTATTTTGAAAGTCAGGGGAGGGGGTCTTCCAGCCACTGGTTCACTCCCCAGATGGCTCCAAAGGCCGGTCCTGGGCCAGGCTACTGGCTGGGCCTTTTCCTCCCCTCTGGGGCAGGGCCGTCACGGGACTTCTACCCTGGGACTGGGGCCTGGGCTGAGCACATGTGAGAGAGAGAGGGAATCCCCACAGCCACACTGGGCAGCTCCGAGGCTCTGACAGGCACCGGAGGCAGTGAGACGGGGGAGAAGGAGAGGATTCGAGGTCAGGGGGCGGAACCGCTAGGGACGTGGCTGATTGGAGCGGGGGTATGGGAGCCGAGGAGACTGAGCGCCATCCCAGGACACTCGCCCGGGGACTGGGAGGGCAGGTCAGGAGCCCCAGCAGGAGCGGCTCTGGGTTCAGCCCTGGACAGGCGAAGCTTGGGGCCAGCGGGGTCCCCTGGGGCAAGTCACTGAGGGGTCACAGACACGGCACTGGCCTGGGAAGCTGTCGGAGACACTGGCCTTCCCTGGGGAGGATCCAAAGCGATTTTTCTACCAAGCTGTTGTGATCTTCACAGCAGAGGACCCAGGAGGACTGGTCAGTCTTCACACTGACAGCCATCGCGTCCGATGACTCAGAGGGAAAAGCATGTTGGAGCAGCAGCGACGGCAGTGTCACCACGGGGACGGGAGTCGGAAAGGAGAGGCGGCCGGGAGGACTCGCGCCGCCCCAGACTCTTAATGAAGCCATGTCCAGGCGACGGGTGGTGGGGAAGCGTCCACCACGTACCTGTGCAGCCGAAAAGACTTTTGGGTCCCACGTGCCGCTTTATAAAGACTTCAACGCCTGTGCCCTCCTGGGGCTCGAGATATTGCTTCTGCCCATCACAGCGGAAACCTGTCCGGCGGAAGCTCTCATCTGTCAGACAGACGCAGCTGAGCCGCCCTGGCAGCTCCGGTAATGGGCGTCGGACGGAGGTGGCGGTGCCAGCCCCACGCCGGGAGTTGTGTGCGTGGCTGGCTTTTAACGAGAGGAAACGTGGGCTTCCGAGAGGGGGATTTGCCAAATCTCCGGCCTCCAGGACTTCCCTGGCAAAGCCATTTGTTCTAGGATCAGGTAATAGCCATCTGTGTGGCACAAGAAGGCAGGAGCCTACCATTTAATTTAGATTCCATTAGTGCTAGGAACGTCCCGAGCCACGCCGGCAAGCTGCCTTCAGGCCCGTGGACTTCCCACAGCCCGGAACGGCCTCCTGCACTGGCGGGTGCCGCTCTGCCTTAGGCCCACCTAAGAGAGCGCCAGCTGCTGCCTCCCCGCCCCCACCTGGGCCAATCTCTCCATGCAGCAAGGTGCCCGGGGCACTGTGGAATCCACAGTGCGGTCACTTCCCCGTGATGCGCCTGTGACGGCAAATTCCTGGCAGTCAGGCCTCGCCACCGCCTGACTCACATGGTGGAAAAGCCCAGGGCGGAGCCTCAGCCACCTGGCCTCTAGCTGTCCTCCAGGGAAACATGGAAATGGAGTGCCTTCAGCAGCCGGGGCCCAGGACAAGAGGGAGACTTGTGTGTTCATTAAGTGCTTCGTGCAGTACCTGACCTCTCCCCCAGCCTGCACTGCGAGCCTAGAGACAGGCCGGGGGATGTGGGAGGAGGAAGGTGTGGGGAGGGAGGATGTGTGAGGGGAGGTGTGGGGGAGGGAGGGGGAGGGGGGAGGGAGGTGGGGGGAGGAGGAGGGCTTGGGAAAGAGAGGGGAGTGTGAGCTGAGGGAGGGGGAAGGGAGTGTTGGGGGAGGGGAGGGATGTGAAGGGGGAGGGAGGATTGAGGAGGAAGGTGGAGGGGAGGGTGTGGGGGAGGGAGGGGAGGATGTGTAAGAGGTGGGTGTGGAGGAGGGGGCAGTTGAGGGGGAGGGGGAAAGTAGGGAGAGGGAAGGGAGAGTATGGGGAGGGAAGGGTGTGTGGGAAGGAGGGGGAGGGTGTGGGGGAGGGGAGGATGTGTGAGGGGAGGTGTGGTGGTGTCCATGGCGCTCTGCACTGCTGGAATCCAGCCAGGAAAGCTGGGGTCCGCTCCTGAGCATCCAGTGCGGCGTCTGTCCCAGGAGTGACGATGACGAGAGACCAGGGACAGCGCATCAGGAGGCCATGCGCAGGCCTCGGGACGACCGGTGACGGCAGGCACCACAGCCAGGCTTCGGGCGGGGCCCTGTGACCACAGCTAGAGGGCCGGGCGTGGAGCTGACCCAGCGGCCCCCGCAGGTGCTGGGAGAGCAGGGCGGGTGGGGCCTGCCAGGCTCTCCCTCCACCACCTGCAGCCTTGCCCAAACCCTGTCACCAGGCGGGGCGGTGGCAAGACAAGGGGCAGAGTGGAGGCTTCCTGGCATCCGCATGGCCATGGGGAATGTGGCCGGGAGCCTGCAGCGCTGCACTCTGGGGACGTGGCCGGGAGCCCGCAGTGCCGCACTCTGGGGACGTGGCCGGGAGCCCGCAGCGCCGCACTCTGGTGACGTGGCCAGGAGCCCACAGCGCTGCACTCAGCCGCCACCCTCCCTCGGCGCCCGCACACTGGCCCAGGCAGCAGCTGCTGTTTCCTTGGCTTGGCCCACGGCTGGAGGCAGAAGGGACAGCACACTGGTCCAAGCCTGGCGCATGGATGACTGCACGTCTGTGCTTCTGCCATCGCCACGGGAAGCACATGCCGGGCTGTCCCTGCACCCCAGGGGGCCGACGGGAAACAGACAGACCCAAGTGCCTCCAAGCCCGTCTCAGCCAGTTCCCAGACAGCGAGCGAATGCGGCCAAGAGAGGCCGCGACCCTCTCAGCACCGCCCCTCCCCAGCCATCTGCAGAGTGAGCCTCCGAAGAGGTCGCCTGCCACACAGCAAGAGCAGGAGGGGAGGGCTGGGTGGAGGAGACGTCAGCCCAGCGGGAAACGGAATCACAGGTCCACGCGTCTCCCGATCCCGTGGCCGCAGCTTCTCCCCCATGGCCCCGCGTGCTAGGGCAGTGCCACCCAGGACACAAGTGCCACTCAGGTGCCCAGGGTGACGACGGACAGCGGCTTCCAGGGCGGGCAAAGGCTGTGGAAGGCACGCCAGGGGGAGGCAGCGGGCTGGGTGCAGGCACAGGGACAGGGGGCAGGGGCTTTGGGCCTCAAGGCCACTTTGAACATGGGTGTACATGGGGGGGGGGGTGAGCCCATGAGGCTGGGTAGCAGGGCCCTAGCAAGATGCGTCTGCGATTCGGCAAACACTGTGTCACACCCAGCTTCTCTCAGTCTCCGGGTCCCAGTCTTGTGGATTGGCTGCAGTTCCTGATGACTGAGACAAGGCGCACTGATTACCTCGCCGTCTGGGAGCTTCGGGAATGTGTGTGGCGTCAGCCCGGTGAGCCTGGCTGAGCGCTGCCCGGGACCTCCGAGGAAGTGAGCAGCCGACAGTGTGACCCCAGACACGGAGGCCGTGTGGGCTTGTGTTAACGCAGGGGCGCCCACACGTGTGTGATGTAGCCACGTGGACTTGGAGGTCGTGCAAGGGTTTGGAGCTAGGACTGAGGAGCAGTGACGAGGGAGGACGGGGTCCTGACCACACAGGGACGTCCTCTCGTCACCCCCACGCGGCGCTGCCGCCCTCCCCGTCTCCCCTGCTGTCTGGGCTTTGTGTTGGAAGTGGCTTCCCAGTTCCTGCAGGGCCACCTTGATGCCCTACTCCCCCAGCAGAGCCCCCGCTGTGCTGGCCTGTCACTCAAGCTCTACGCCGCCCCCTGGTGGCTGTGCTGGGCTGTGCTGCGTACCGGCCCCCCATGGTCCTTTCTCCCTGGAGAAGCTGTCGCTGACCTTACCAACAGGGTGGCGACAGCGTCCATGATCAAGAACACTGAGATACACGCTGCAGGCGCTACATTTCCAAGCCCCTGGAGGGGATCACTGGTTAACCACGAGAACTCGAGCGGACACCGCTCTGTGCCCCCTCGCTCTGGCGCTGCCGGTCCTCTACTTCGGGCAGGCCGCCGGTGAGGAGTTCCGAGCGGGCTCGTGGCAGCCCCGTTCTACAGCCGCACGAGGCCTTCAACCGTCGTCTGCAGCGTATTCCACCTGCCTCCCAGCGCAGTGCGGGGAGGGGGCAGAAAAGACCCCACACGGCAGGGGCACAGGCGGGGCCGCCGGAGCCAGGTGGTCACAGGGATGGGACGGGCCGCACGGGGCCGCATTCTGACCACAAGACCAGCTCGGCAGGGCAGGGCTGGAACCAGCAGGTGGGTGCCGTGTGCAAAGCCTCCCTTTGGCAGCAGTCACGCTGGGAGTGGGGGGCATTTAAACGAGCATCAGATGTGGGACCGCTTCTCACCCTCAGAGCATCCCAGGCCTCCCTGCCTCCAGGCCCCGCCTCATTCGCTGACACAACAAGAAAAAATGCACAGACGAGGGAGGTGGAGAGACAGAAGAGTGAGAGAGAGCGAGCTGGGGGAGAGAGATGGATTAGATGGATCATAGGATGGATAGCTGGAAAAATACCGATGCAGATGCGGAGAGATCGGATAGAAAATGCAGCTATAGGCATAGATAAGATGGACTGATAGATGGATGCTAGGACGGACAGCCATGGGACAGACGGATGGTGACAGATGGATGGTGACAGACAGCACAGACAGGTGGATCCTTTGGAGGAAAGCTAATGGAATCATATAAAGTGAAATGAAATCAAAGTGTTTGCTCTCTCCCCAGGCTCTGCAGGAGGCGGCTTCCCGGGGGTCTGGTGCCCGGGAGTGGGGCGCTCCCCAGGCAGTGGTGTCCCCACGGACGCTCCGAGAGGCAGTGTACAGAGCCCCGGCCTGTCCGTCTCCTCACCTTCCCATGGTGCCAGCGAGGACAGTTCACGGCTGGTCACAGGGAGGGTCCCATCCCCACCCGCTTCTCAGCGGGAGTCCAACGGTCACGCTGAGTGGGGCTGGGCCACCAGGGATCTGGCCTGCACCAGTAGCCGGCTCCGGTAGCCCAGTGACAGCCAGAGCCCTGGGAGAGAGCTTTCATGATGGAAATAAACCTGTTCCGTTTATTGGTGTATCTATTGCAAATAATGCTGTAGTCATTCCTGTCACACCGGGCGAACTTCCCCAGTGCGTCGCGAGCTGCCACAGCCCGTTATGCAGAGTGGCACCAGCTCTGCGGTGTGTGATTAAGCCGTAGGCCCTGGAACTCTGCAGAAATGAGCTAATAACAGCCTCCATCAGTTGCGCGCGTTCCAGCGGCCGCGCGGAGGCCTGGGGGCCGGCGCTGACAGGCAAGTGCCTCCCGAGCCCAGCTGCTCAGAGTGGAGTGCCTTCAGCCGTGCGTCCGTCGGCAACACGGTCTCCACGGGAAGCTGCCCGGAAGCAGGCGTGTTTCGAGGAGAGGGACACTCCGCGGCGAGCAGAGAGCGATGTCCGCGGTGTCACCTTGGCAGGCGGCGTCACAGCGGCAGACGGCTTTGCGAGATGCTAGCGCTGCCATTCCCCGGCGCCATGAGGAGCAGGCAGCAGCGGGCGTCACTCCCCTGACCTTGATGGCTAAAGTCAACGGGGAGAAGGAAGTGAAGGATGAGAGCTGGCGGGGTCTCCGTCCTCACCCCAGGCATCATGCCCGCCCCCATCCTCTCCATCAGCATGGTGGCCTCGCCAGCTCACGGGGGCCAAGGGAGCCACAGGCCCCTTAATGAGGCGTGAATCCCCGTGTTGCCGCTGTAGGACGAGCCTGGAGCCCAGGCTGGGCAGCTTCCAGGGTGCCGGGCACGGTCGCCATCGCCATGGCGCCGCAGCCTGGTGGTCCAGGGCTCCTCCCCGCCAGGCTCACATGCTGTTGCCTCTTTCAGGCCCAGAGCCCGCTGGCTGTTGGCTCACCCTCCTCTTCCTCATGCTGCAGCCCTGCTGTGGGATCTGGCGTGGCCCTGGCCACTGAGTTCCATGATTCGCCTCCTGTCCACACACTCCTTCCTTCCCTCCAGGCGGGGGCACTCCCCCAGCACTCAGGGCTCCGGCTCCAGCACTGGTCCTCTCTGCTGCTCTGGATGGGCTCCTGGGGGCCTGGGGGGCATGTGCCAGTCCCTTCTCTGTCCCTGGGGGACTGGGGATATCACAGTCCCCCTCCCCACGCCCCTCATGGAACAACAGTTTTCAAACAGGAAGTGGGAGCTCCGCCCGCCACGTCTCCCTGTGGGCTTGTGTCTGCCTGCCCTGTCCAGACGCGGCAATGCATGACCCCTGAGCAGTGCCGGGGCGGGGGGGAGGGGGGCATCTCAGAGACTTGCCAAGGAGCGGCTTCCAGAAACAGAGCGTGTCTCTGGGGACAGGCCTGGCCGGGATGGGGTCGAAGAGCAGGTGCGCGTGGTGACCCCTCGGCGTGGACATGGCAGGGGCACTTGGCTGGCTCAGGCAAGGGGCTGTGGAGGCTGCCTGTGCTCTGCAGCTCCAGTGAGTGGGACCTGGGCTGCTGGGATTGGTCCTGGAGCCCACCAGGTGGGAGGGTCTTGTGCTAACCCCTCCAACGTAAACGTCCCAAGTAAACGTCCACCAGGTGGGAAAGGTCTTGTGCTAACAGCCCACTCCCAGCCCCTGCTAGGCAAATGCCCAGGACCTGTGAGTCCAAAGGCTGCTTTGCTCACCGCCCTGTTAGCGTCCATGTCGTAATTCTTCATTGCCACGAGACAAAGAACCGACTTAAACTTCCTGTAACACCTGTTTTCGGTTCATTTATTTTTCAAGTCAATTTTCTTTTTTTTTTTTTTAATTTATTTGACAGGTAGAGTTATAGACAGTGAGAGAGAGAGACAGAGAGAAAGGTCTTCCTTCCATCGATTCACTCCCCAAATGGCTGATATAGCCGGTGCTGTGCGGATCCAAAGCCAGGAGCCAGGTGCTTCTCCTGGTCTCCCATGCGGGTGCAGGGCCCAAGCACTTGGGCCATCCTCCACTGCCCTCCCGGGCCACAGCAGAGAGCTGGCCTGGAAGAGGAGCAACTGGGACTAGAACCCAGTGCCCGTATGGGATGCTGGCACTGCAGGTGGAGGATTAACCAAGTGAGCCACAGCGCCAGCCCAGTTCATTTGGTTTTCATCTACTTAAAAGGCAGTGAGGGCCAGTGCCATGGCTCAATAGGCTAATCCTCTGCCTGCGGCGCTGGCACCCTGGGTTCTAGTCCCGGTCGGGGTGCTGGATTCTGTCCCGGTTGCTCCTCTTCCAGTCCAGCCCTCTGCTGTAGCCCAGGAGTGCAGTGGAGGATGGCCCAGGTGCTTGGGCCCTGCACCCCATGGGAGACCAGGAGAAGCACCTGGCTCCTGGCTTCAGATCAGCGAGGTGCGCCAGCCGTGGAGGCCATTGGGGGGTGAACCAACAGCAAAGGAAGACCTTTCTCTCTGTCTCTCTCTCTCACTGTCCACTCTGCCTGTCAAAAAAAAAAAAAAAAAAGGCAGTGAGAGAGAGAGATGAGTCTTCCATCCGTTGGCTTACTCCCCAAGTGCCCTGAGAAGCCAGCACTGAGTGAGGCCAAAGCCAGACGCCAGCACTCCACCCAAGTCTCCCACACGGGTGGCAGAGGCCCACGTACGAGAGCTGTCACCCGCGGCATCCCAGGTGCACCAGCAGGAAGCAGGACCAGACACAGAGTAGCCAGGACTCAACGCAGGGCTCTGGTGTGGGATACAGGTGTCCCGAGTGGTGGCTTAACCCACGGCACCTCAGCACCGCCGCACGCCTGTCGCCGCTGCTCCCAGCAGGACAGCTAGGCCAGAATCAGGATCCCAGCAACACTCATGGGCAAATGAGTCGGCCGTTGTTCTAGCTGCTTCGCCACCCCTGACATCCCGCCCACAGCCCCGCCAAACGGGCAGGCTCCGGCCAGGGCCGCCCAGGCAGACCCACGGGACTCCGAGCGAAGCCGTGGCGATGGCTGCGTGCAAACCTCAGCCTCTTGGTGTTCAGGATTCACTGCTCATCGGGCTGCAGAACGGTCCTGGAGAAACCAGCTCTTGGTCCCCACGCGGCTCTCGGTCCCACGTGGCTCTCGGTCCCACGCGGCTCCTGTTTCAAGCGTGAAATGAGCCTGTCTCCACCGCCAGCCACACAAACTCCTCTGTGTTCCTGGATCCAGATGTCTGGCCACGGCCAGCGGCGCTCAGCGTCTGCTCCGTCTATTTCCGCCCAAGCTCGGCTGCGTGGTCCCCTCCCTCCAGGCTGAGCCGCCTCTGAGCTGAGATGTATTCAGGGGCGACAGGGACACTGGCTCAGCGCGTCGGCCGCTCGGCTAAATCAGGTCCGCAATCGCTTTCCTAGGAGCGGGGACTCAAGCCAGGCCATTTTCCTGCAGGTGACTTGGGGGTCGAGGGCTGTCACTGGGGGCTGCGGGCACTGGAAATGGGGGTTCAGTGAGGCCTGAATGGAGAGGGACAGGAGCAGGCTCTGGGGACCAGCAACTGGGTGACTGTTGCAGGCAGAAGGTGCCCAGCTGCCCCCACACCCCCAACGGTGACAGCTTGAGGACATGGAGGGCATGGGCCCAGCTGCTCCAGGGAGTGGAGGTGCAACCCGTCCGTCTCCCTAAACATCACCCACAGCCAGGGGGCAGAAAGAGAGCCAGCCCCAAGCAGTCCGCGTGGCCACCAGTCCCGCGGGCACCTGCTCTCCTCTGCGGCTCACAGCAGCCGTGTGGGGAGGGGGAGCGGGGGTCGGTGCAGGTGCAGGCAGAGGGGCAGGGAGGGGGCTGAGGGTAATGGCTCCACTCGGACTGCAGACACACAGACAGCACCTGCCTCTGGCCCCGAGGCCTGGGCACCTGTGCAGGTCAGAGGTCATCCAGGAGCACTGGGGCCATCTTCAAATCGTTCTCACGTCCCTGCCTCTCGCCTGCTTTCTTGCTAATCAGACGTGAGACCAAGAGCAAGCAGAAGCAGACCCTCAGCTCTCAGTCTGCGTGCGCCCAGCGAGCTCTCCTGATGAACTCGTCAGCACGGCCAGACGCGAGAGGCCTGGCACTTCCGAGCAGAGGAAATAGCACACGTGCTCTCATCCGAAGACTTCATCTGCCCCGAGCATGTTCTGATTTCCCTGGCTATGGCTCCCTGTGCATGCAGGTGTGGAGGAGCCCCTCAGGGGCAGACCCCACCCAGGAGGGGCGCTGACCACCGATGACAGGGCAGGGCGTTCTCCGAGGCCCTGGTCAGCTCTCTGCCACAGGAGAGGCTACAGACGCGAGAATCCCCCGACGCTGTCCTCTTGTGTTCCGACGCACGGCTGATTCCATGGGGTAACGGATGCCACTGGGGAGCCAGACTGGAAAGTGACAAATGGACCCCGTGTTTCCGAGCGTGGCGCCCGGCACGTGCCCTGCATGACCCTGCTGTCTGCAGCGACCTGTGGTCCCGTTGTCATCTCGTTCCATCCAGACTCATGAAGCTGACCCTGGTGGGAACCCCTCAGGCAGGGAATGGGGGGCTCCCGCTGCTTCTGGAGCAGACCCCAGAGAAAGGCTGTGTGGGGACCTCAGCACGCAGGAGGTTCCCACTTTCTGCTTCGTTGAATTTCCATGTTGATCCTTGGCGATGTCCGTCATCAGTAAGCTGTCACGCCTGATCGACGTCCTAAACCGTCCAGAGCCCCTGTATATTACGCTTCTCTTGGGTGGAACGCTGGGGCCGGAAACGCATTTCACTCTGACCAGGAACTCTGTTGCCCAGTGAGGACATTTGCCAGCCCGTGCCACGGCAGCGTGTTGGTTCAGCACAGGCTGTCACCTCTTCCTAGGGGAAAACACCAACAGACCCCGTCGGCTCGGTTCCTGTTTTTCGGTTTTTCTGCCCACATCTACAGGGAGCGGTGGCCGATCACTTTGCCTGTCAGCGGTTTTGCCGTGCAGGCCGGTTCGGGGACATGATGTGCAGTGCGCACTCCTCCAGCTAACAGGAGCAGCCCGTTCCTCCAGCCAGTGCCTGGCTCTCGAGCCGGCGGCGCCAGGTCCCCGCTGCTGTGGATCTTGGCACAGTCTGGTTCACGACTTGGTGAGGCTGCACAGTGCATTACAGACCTGAGCGCCCAGACACACGGACACAGCCAGGCCCTCTGGGCGCCCAGATGCCCCGCAGAACCCAGGCGAGCCGCGTGCACTGGGTTTGGATTCTGCAGGACCCCAGTGTTGGTACTGAAATGCATTTCTTTTTCAGAGGGGGCCTGGGAAAGCAGCAGAAGATGGACCAAGTGCTTGGGCCCCTGCACCCACGTGGGATACCTGGAAGAAGCTCCTGGCTCCTGGCTTCTGATCGGTGCAGCTCCAGCCATTGTGGTCTTTTGGGGGAGTGAACCAGCACTGAAAGACCTCTCTCTCTCTCTCTCTCTCTCTCTCTGCTTCTCTGTGGCTCTGTCTTCAAATAAATTAATTTTTAAAAAGTGTATCTGGTGAATTAAAGTATTTCCAACAGTGTGCATTGTCACGGACAAAAAGGGAAAATCTTATGTCAATAGATTTCTTAAGTGAGCTCTGGTCGGTCCCATGATGCAGTTCTTTGAACGCAGTAAGGGTGAGACGGATGAGTGGCCTGAGACGGCTGCTCCACGCGAGAAAACCCTCCGTGCCTGAGCCGCCAGTGGCTTTCTGGTGCGTTCACTGCGCTGTGATGTCAGCCCTGCGGTCCGCACACGCGCTGTCCATCCACTCAGCAGGGCTGCTTTACGGACATTTACTACAAATGCGTGACTGTCCCTCACGCGCTCACTGCACCTGTTCATTCACACCTTTCCGGCGTATTTTCTAAGTGTTTGCTGCCAGGCTTGGAAAGGCACTTTAACCCACATACAGGCAGAGCAGCCACGGCAGCTGTCTCTTAACTAGCATTTTCGTGGTATACCTTTTGTCCAATCCACAAAAAAAAAGGTCATCAAAATATTTTTATAGTAGATAGACACTAAGTTGCAGACCCGACACGGGCTGACCGCCTCACTGTGAGGTGTTCACAGCTCTTACTCCTGGTGGGGGCCCCACAGGCAAATCCACCTGCGTTCTCAGTTTAGCCCTTTTGACTTCTCAAATTCGCCTTCAGCTCTCATCTGCACACAGACTAGGCTGTAAGGAGGGTAAATGCAACGAAGATTCTTGCCCAGATCCGTGACTTTTCACCAGTGGCTGCTCCTGCGCCCGTCTACCACGGAACCTGCTGGAGCCGCTACCTGCCCTCTCCGCAGGTCCCCAGGGCCGCCTGCTGCCTGTGCTCGCTTATGGCTCAGCCGGCACCGGGTCCCTGCCTCTCCTCTGAGGCCGGGGTGCCACACACAGCATGGGCCATTTCTGCACACAGTGGGGGAGCAGGTTCACCTAACGCAGACCCGGGTGAGGCTTCCCTTTGGCTGGGCGGGTGACATTCCAGCTCAGGGGACGGGTCGGGCCCGAGGCCACAGCCCCTCCCCCAGACACACGAGGCAGTGAAGGGGCTGTGTGGGCCGTGGACTCTCCTCTCTCCCCACTCCCACATCTCTTTGTCTCTTTGTAAGGGGACAAGAGCGTGGACAGGGGCCGGTGCCGTGGGGCAGTGGGTAGGGCCGCTCACTGCCCGCAGTGCTGGGGCCCTGGCAGCCTCTTCCTCCAGTCACGGAGGGCGTCAGCACCGCGGGGTCACCGCCCGGGCTTCTCCCGGGGTCTCGGAGTCTCCTGACCTTCCCGCTCACACATGTCTCTTCTCCCAGTGCGTGGCGCCCAGGCCCTAGGTCTGGTCAGTTCCAGGGTGAGAACACGGTTCTGGAGAGCCGCCCCGAAGCCGTCGGTGACTCCTGGGAAGTGGGAGACCTCTCCTCGGGGAGGGGCAAGGTGGCTGAGGACGGGTGAGAGGATCACTCTCCCTGAGGACCTTCAGCATCGCAGGGTGCTAGAGTCACAAATGTCCCACACTTCCTTGATTGGCAGGTGTCAGTAACCATGCTGAGCCCCAGCCGCAGGTCTCCATGGGACGGCTCCCCGTGCCTCGCCTTCATCTTGCTGTCTGCTCGCGGCCCTGCTGGAGGCACAGACGGAAACCGGGGCTGGCAGTGGGGGATGCGGCCTCCCACTGGCTCACGTCTGCGAGGCCGGGGCTGGGCTCCCCGACGGACTTTCTGTGGCACACCTGGGACCCTCATTCACCACGGACCAGGGACTATGGCCAGGAAGTCTTCTGGAAGGAGGGACCTCGCGGGCCAAGGGAAGTGACAATGAAGCTGCAGGGGCTTTGCTGTGGACACGCGCCCGCCCCAGCCTCCCGAGAGCAGCCTGGGTGGTGGGGGCGGCTTCCTGCACTCTCCAGCAGTGACCACCCGGGGCCAGCGTCTGCAATCTAGCGATTGCCAATTACTTTTTATTTCCTTTATAATGAGTGTGTATTTAGTTAAACTGTGTAAAAGAACCAGCAGATAATTGGATTACTGAGGCCACTGCCCTACACATCCTAGAAGCTCAATAAACTCTTTGTAACTGAGCAGCGTGGCACAGGGAGCCTTGCTTGTGTGTCGGCGCCTGCAGCGGAAGGCGAGGTTTGAGGCGCACTCCAAGCGCCCCGGGCGGCCGGCGGGAAGACGGGCACGGCTGATCTCCATGTGCCGGGGATACCAGACCCTGAGTCTGATGATGCCAGTGGCCGGCCAGGGGCTTGGAGGGTCGCTGGGCTCCCGTGTCTCCCCCCCAGGCGCTGGAGGCCGGAGGATGCAGTGAGACTCAGCCCTTCCCTCGGCAGCAGAGTTGAGATTCCAGCTCCCTCATGAACGCAGCAGACCCTCCAGGGGCCCTGGGCACCGGGATCCGGAGGAGGAGCCATCATCGCCACCAGCAGCCAAGTGCGGGAGTGCAGAGACCCAAGGCCCTGCGTTCTCACCGCCGCGCGTAACTGCGGTCAGCTTGCCCAGCCCCGACACAGATTTTGGTCACACTTTGTCCTGGACACCTCTGCCACAGTGTTTGGGATAAGGCTGACATTTAAACAGTGGGCCTGGGGAAAGCCGATCCCCCTCCTAACGTGGGGAGGGGTCCGCAGGGTTGGCCTCCCGACCTGAACTGCCACATGGTGCTTCTCCGCCTGAGGCTGTGGCCCAGCCGCAAAACCGGGGTGAGCAAGTCTCTCTGCACACACGTGCAGGCTGGTGGCTCTCTGTGCACACGTGTCCGTGTGGTTCTATATGCACACGTGTCATATGACTCTCTGTGTGTATGTCTTTATGTGCCCAGGGGCTTCTCTACACATACGTGTCCACGTGGTTTTTATGCACACATGTCCTGGTGGTTGTGTATCTCACGCAGGCTGGAATGGGGGTGACCTCAGGACAGAGAAGCATCTGGGAGAAGAGCCTTTTCCCCGGGGGCCTGGGGAGAGTCCACGTCTCCAGTCCTCTCCAGGAGGGACCCCGTGTCCAGCGGCTGTCAGGAGCTGCTGTTTCCAGCCCCGAGACGAGAGGGACAGGAGAGACGGTTTGGTCTGTTTAACCTCATTCCTCCCCCTGGGCCCCCGCCGGGCCTCTGGAATGTGTCTGCCACAGCCACTGGTGCACACCTCCAGGGGTCTGCAGGGGGCCCTCAGTGTGCCGGCCCCCCACAGCTTCTCCCTTAACTGGAGCTGCAAGAAGGAGCTGAAGTCAGGTCCCGCCCACGCAGCCCAGGTGTGCCATGGTCCCGCCCATGCAGTCCAGGTGTGCCATGGTCCCGCCCATGCAGCCCAGGTGTGCCATGGTCCCGCCCATGCAGCCCAGGTGTACCCCGTCAACACTCACCCCTGCTCAGATCACCCCCACCCTGCTGTCCTCCTGGGTCTCCGAGGTGTGAGTGTGTGGACGTGACGTCCATCTCTATGGCTCTGGTTACCCCCGCCCATGCCCGACCCTCGGAGAGCACTCAGGAGATGTCTGCCGAGGAGGACAGGCGTGCTAACACTGGCTGACACGCGAGGGGCGTCGTGAGTGTGCAGACGCCTTCTCCCCTCCCTGGGTGGGGCCGGGCCTCCAGGTCAAGGCCTGGGGCTGCTTCTAAGCCCCTCAGGGTTCTGCTGGTTCCAGCAGACCTGGGGTAGAACAGCTCCATCCTCTCCCCGGCCCCGGGCAGCCCTGTCCCGTGGTTGCCACCCCCATGGCTGCCCGAGGAGACCCTGTAGCTTCCACCCACCTGCTCTGCCCCTGCCCCCCGGCCCCCACGACAGGTGTCGCCACCAACTCTCCAGGCTCATCCTGGGATCCCCGCTTTGCGTTTGCTAAATGGCAGAGGCCAGTGCTGTCCGTCTCAGCGCTCTTGTTCAGAGCCCGGAGCCAGCCTTGTGCAAGTGTCCACTCTGCTCTGTTCGGCGGAGACCATGGGCTTCTGGGGTGTGAGTTTTTCTCCCTGGGATTGGGCAGCTGTTTGATCCCAGCCCACTTGGGACCAGAGGCCAGCTGAGCTCTGAGAGGTGTCCTCAGACAAGCAGGCCGGTGACAGCCCTTGGGGACAAACAGCGTCCCCTGGTTTGTCCTCCTCAGGCTCCCAGACATCACCCCCAGAAGCTGGAGAGGGGCTGCCTGGGGCAGCACACGCTGGGCCCACCATCAGGGGCTGCAGCAGGGCACCGGCCAGCCCACCCCAGGAGCCCCGGCCCAGCAGAGGCGCCACAGCTGTTGGCAGACGCCCTTCTCTGCTGACGCCCTCCGGCCGCTCCCCTGCAAAAGCAGGCTCCTCAGCCCCTGCCAGTGTCTCCCCTGTGAGCACCACACGAGGCTCCCGGCCTCAGTGACAGGTGTGTTAGCTGGGGAGGGGAGCTCCCCCCACCAGCAGGACCGATGCCCCCAAGTAACCGCCCCACCGTGGGGTACAGGTCAGTTTTGCTGTCATCTCATTGCCTCCAGCCTCTGCCACCTGCTTGCCCACTTCCAGCCCCGGGTACTGAGTCAGAGCCCGAGCACTCTCCCGTGGGGTTCTCCAGGCCACCGTGGAGAAGTGTGGTGTCCTGCTGGGGTGCAGGGGCGGGCGGCCCTGGCTCTCTGCAGCATCTTGGAGGTGGCACGGCTGCCCTGCAGGAGGCAGGCCCCGCCCTGCTGTCTCGGTCGCGTCTCAGGGGAGGCCACTGTCCTCACACGCTGGGAAGGGGACCTTGAGAGTCACTCATCAGGAGAGAAATGGCTCCTCCCTGCGCAGAGACCTCCTCGGCTTGGAGAGGAGCCTGCTCTGCAGCCTCTGCGCTGCTGATTCCAGGGGTCACCCTTGGAATTGGCTCTGGCCCTGGCGCCGCAGGCCTTCAGGTCCACTGTGCCCTGAGATGCGCGTCAGAGGCCCAGGCCCCCTTCTCCCAGCTCTGTCTGCCCCTGCAGCAACTCAGTGGGTGGAGGTTGCTGGGCAACAGTGAGCAGGGGGGAGAGCAGCAGCCGCAGCGTCTGGGACTCCGTCTTCCCACGCTCCTTCTTCCCTGACGACACTGAGCCACTGCTCACAGCAGAAGCCTGGGCTGGCAGGGAAGTGGGGAAGTGCAGAGAGCAGGGGTGTGGACCAGCAGGGGTGGGCCAGCAGGTGTGGACCAACAGGTGTGAGCCAGCAGGGGTGGGTCAGCAGGTGTGTGGGTCAGCAGGGGTGTGGGTCAGCGGGCTTCTTCTCAGCTCCATGCCAGTGAGTGCGGTCACCAGGGCCAGGTGGAGGTTTCTGAGGGTTCATTCACACATGGGTCACGCGTGACCCTTCCCGTTAGGGTGCCAGGGCTCCATTTCCAGGTGTCAGGGCCGATGCCTCTCTCCCATGTGTGCCCCAAGTGTTAACAACGGAGGGCTCATTACTCAACTGTCCCCATGTACAAGTTCTGTGCCCATAAACCAGTGCCCAGAACACAGCAATTCTGCAAACCTCCTGGGAGGCCCTGGGAGGCCAGCATGACCCTGGCTGTGGTACCCAGAGGGCGAGAGGAAGCTTTCGGGCACAAATTACACAGCAACGAGGGTCTGGGTGAACGGGACTCTGAAAGGCACAGCTGGCGCCCGGAGGTGGTGTCCCATGTGACAGATGTGACCCCTGGACTGGTGTCAGACACTTTCCTGGAGTGGCCGTGACCAAGCTCAGAACCAACGCCAGCCTGAGTGGGTTCTGCCTTGGCCAAAGGGCACCGCGAAGACGGGTGGTGTGGGGTCGCCAGCCCTCCCTCTCCCGTTGTCTTCTGACCACCTGCCTTCGTGGAGGTGAGCGGCAGAGCCCCTTTGTTTACCGCCCTGGCAGTGACCAAGGACTCGAGGGTCTGCACGGAGTTGCCCGCAGCCCCGTCCTCCTGAGGCCTGCAGTCCATGGCGGAAAATCACCCAAGAAAGAGGCCTGCACTGGGTGTGGGGCGCGCCTTGCAGTGGGGGACCACGGGCTTCCGTGAGGGCACTTGGGGCAGAGTGGATGGAGGAGCAGCCGGGTGCACACAGCAGACCCTGGGCCAGGCTGCAGGAGAGGCAGCACTGCTGGTGGCCAGCGGGAGAAGGCGGAGCCACAGCCCAGGGGGACAGGAAGGCAGGCAAGGGCCCGAGCAGAGGGCCAGGTGGTGTGTGGATCTCACATCTACCATGAAGACACATTAGATGGGCACAGTGCCCAGGTCACGTCTGAAGTTCCCCATTTTGTGCTAACTAAATCCTCCCTTTCATACCCACATATGTGCACATGCATACAGTTACATGTTCACAGAACCCTCCCTGTGTGCATGTATGTGCAAATAAACATACATAATTCTGCACACATGAACATGAATGCATGTGTGTAAACACATGTGCACATCAAAGTGTGGATGCATGCATACATCACGTGTGTGTGGATGCACATGCATGCATGTGGATACAGAACAGTGCAAGTGGGTAACATACACATGTGTTAGCATGCACACACACACACACGTGCACGGGCTGTGTGATGGGGAAATACACAGCCCTGCAGCTACGCACGCGGAGGTGGGGCCAGGTGGGTGGGTCAGGCCAGGTCCTGGACCCTGTGGTCCTCAGCCTGTGGGTCTGTGAAGACACGGGCACCATGATGTAGAAAGTGCCATTACGGACTTAAAGCTTTGGAGAACACGCAGCAGGTGCTCAGCAGATCACATTTAGGTACACATGTGTCTGTACACACCCATGTGCACAGACGTGTAAGCACATACATGGCCAGGCACACCCACATGCACCACACCAATGCACAACACACAAGAGCGTTCACCTGCACACTTGCATGTCCACACGGAGGAACACACATGCCCAGACACAAGCACACGGGCATACGATGTGCACACTAGCACACACGTGACACATGGAGGCACGCACAAATTCTCCAGCCCGAGGGAGACCCCGAATGGCCGCTCAACGGCCTCCCGTGCCTCCGCCCCACTCTCCTCGGCGGCCGCCTGCTCTTCCAGCTCGAGGTCTGGATGCAGAGAGAACTGATTTCCCGTGAGCGGGCAGCGCCAGGGCGCCTGACGGGTAGCGTGGGGCTCTGTGGCCGGGAGGGAAAGCACAGCCCTCAGCCCCAGGCTGCCGCTGAGAGGGGCCGGACAGCGATGTCGATGATGGCATCGGCACAGACCACAGAGCTGGGAGAAGCCGCGGCTGCTGACCCAGCCTCCCGAATGCCCACTGGCCCCTGAGCCCCAAGTTCCCAGGGGGGCAGCCTTGGAAATCCGGCGGAAGCACACTCCCCCGAGCCAGAGTCCCTGAGAAAGGAGAGGTGTGGCCTTGGGGACCCTGGGCCAGCAGGTGGAGCCAGCAGCCCCCCCACTGGGCCCGACTGTCCTCAGACGCCCGCCCCTTCCTCAGTGTCCAGCCCAAGGACACGTCTGGCCAGTGCCTCCCAGAGGAGTGAGCGAGGGCCTCCTGGGGTTTTTCCTAACATTTAATCACTTTCATTGAAGCAGGATTCGCAAGCAACTCACCAGTTTTAAGCATGTGATTCAATGTTTATGTATGCATGTATGTATGCCAATGAGAGAGAGAGAGAGAGAGCAATCCCGTCCACTGGTTCACCCCCCAGCGATGGGCCAATGCCATGACCTGGGAGCTCAATCCAGGCTCCCATGGGGGCGCCCAGAAGTCAACCCCTCGAGCTCCCCCGCTGCCCTCAGAGTGCGCGTCCCCAGGAAGCTGGAGTCCGGAGCTGCAGCCAGGGCTGGGGTCAAGCGCGGGCACTTTACATGGGCAGTGGACCTCGGCCCCCGTGAGCGCATTCTGACAAGGGCACAGCTGTCCCGGCACCGCCACTTCCAGCAAACACTGCCCCCACGCCTGGTTCCCGTCCCCTCCTTTGCCACCAGCCCTCCCCCTCCCTCGCCCCTAAGCGACCGCTGCTCTGGTTTCTGCTGCTGGGGCTTTGCCGTTTCCAGGATTCCACGCGTTGGAATAATTCAGGATGCAGCGTTTGTGCCGGCTTTGTTTTCCCCCGGGAGAGTGCTGTTGGCGTGTGCACCAGCACTCTTCTATCGTTGAGAATATTCTCGCTGTGTGGATGCACACTTTGCAGTTCATACGTAAGGACCAAGATACGCGAAGCTGTATCATTCTTAAAATCATTCTTCCCCCTTGAACTACCTGGTGAACTGTGTTGAAAATCAGTGAGTCCCAGGGGCCGGCACCGTGGCTTACTTTGTTAATCCTCCACCTGCGGTGCCGGCATCCCATATGGACACTGCTTCTAGCCCAGGCTGCTCCTCTTCCAGGACAGCTCTCTGCTGTGGCCTGGGAGTGCAGTGGAGGATGGCCCAAGCGCTTGGGCCCTGCACCCGCATGGGAGACCAGGAGGAAGCACCTGGCTCCTGGCTTCAGATCATCCCAGTGCTGGCCGTGGCAGCCATTTGGGGAGTGAATCAACGGAAGGAAGACCTTTCTCTCTGCCTCTCTCTCTCACTGTCTAACTCTGCCTGTCAAATAAAAAAAAAAAAAAAAGAAAGAAAGACAGACAATCAGTGATTCTGGACTCCAGGGCCGTGCCTCTGCTGCTGTGTCTGCGCCGGCTCCACGCTCTGGCCGTATGGGCAGCGCCGGCGTTAGGTGGACGTCTGCTGGAAGGCTCTTTTTTATTTAATTTTGGGGATTCTCTAGAAAATAGTACCTCTAAAGTTTAAAAGTTTAATTTGTTTCTTTTCACTGCTTTCATTGATTTTTCCACGGTTAACTGTCCTCACATTTCTGGGATAAACTCCAGTCGGGCAAGCTGAAATATTCTTTTGAAAAAACGCTGGTTCAGTTCGCCATGATTTTGTTGAGAAGTTTGACGTACACAGTAAACTCAGAATCAGGTGAGACGGCAACTCCAGCTTCCCCTTACTCTTTCAAAATAGTTTTATCATTATTTTGCATTTCTTTATCGTCTTAGAAGATAAACTCCCCCAGGAGTTCAGCTGGGCTTTTGTGAATCTAC
Organism: Sylvilagus floridanus; assembly: GCA_949820135.1. Classification (NCBI taxonomy): domain Eukaryota; kingdom Metazoa; phylum Chordata; class Mammalia; order Lagomorpha; family Leporidae; genus Sylvilagus; species Sylvilagus floridanus. Next base: position 78,865,999 of record OX463235.1, on the reverse strand, counting down.
ATCTCAGTTGGGCAAGAATTGATATTTTAATATTCAGCTTTCTGTTACACAAAAGTGGTCCTTTTATTTATTTAGGTATCCTGATTTCTCTGTGGAGACACTGGCAATTTTCAGCCTACATGTTTTGTAAATGTCGCTGAATGCAATCTTAATATTCAATACGAATGTCTTTTTATTCGCTTTTGAGTTTCTTGCATTCTCTAGAAAAACAGTATATCGAAAGCTTAACCGTAAATTAGTTATGCATAGTTTGTAAATATTAATATTTCTAATAATTTTATGTTTATAAAATCATGATTTATGAATGATTATGAAATAAAAGAAGCGCAGTTGACTTTTACGTGTGGCCTTCGCTGAGCCTCCGCACTGGCTCCAGCCGGGCATTGTGGGGCAGTCGTCACTCTGTGGCCTCCCATCCCCACACTCACCTCGTCGTCCCTGTCTCCTCTGCTGGGGCGGGGCCGCGAGATCGAGTCTGACTTTGCTGTCAGCAGCGATGATCTGGGTCAGGGGAGTGTCTCCACGGGGCCTCGTCTCACCACCACGGGGAACGTACGCCGAGGTTTGTCCAATGCCGTCTCTGTCCGTGGAGCTGGACTTAGGATTTCCACGTCGCCGTCCTGTGGGAGCCGCCTGGACTCACGTCTCAGTGTCAAACCGTCCTCACGCTCGTGGCTGAAACTCACATGGTCAGCCGGAGCCGTTCTTTGCAGTCGTGCTGGATTCGGCTGCTGTGGTCGTGTTGAGAATCCGTACAAGCGGCCGTGAGGACGTCTATTTACAATACATCCCTCTGCGGTGGTGTCAGGGTGGGCTCAGCACAGACCCCACTGAGACGTACCCCAGCCTCCTGTCTTTTTCCCCAGTTCTCTGTGACTTCTTGGATATGCGCACACATGGAGAACCTTGGGCTTCTAAAACTCGGAGACTTTCCTAGACATGTCAGCCACTGACTGGACTGTGTTCAGACAACAGGCACTGGTGAACGTCTCCATCCTGGTAACTGCCACCACGTCGGTGCCGCTGTGCGGGAGCTGCGCACACAGACGCTCAGCCGCACACCCCGTCCCCACCCCGCTCCGCGCGTCCGAGCACTCGTCCCTTGCCATCAGCTGTGGTGAGGTCACTTACAACAACAAATGGGAGAGGGCCAGTGGCCGTGGGGGGCTCAGCAGGCTAGGCCGTCTCCTGGAACTCCTGCAGCCGTCTCACCGTGCCTGCTGGGGTCCTGGCTGCTCTGTTGTCCACCCCAGCTCACCTGGGAGGCAGCGCATGACAGCCCGAGCACGTGAGTTCCTGCCACCCCGGCGGGAGACCCAGAAGCAGCTCCTGGCTTTTGGCTTTGGCCTGACCCAGGCCCGGCTATTGTGGGCATTTGGGGAGTGAACCAGCAGGTGGAAGATGGCTCGCTCTCTCTCTCTCTCGCTCTCTCTCTCGCTCTCTCCCTCCATCTCTTCTTCATTCTTCAAAAAAAGAAGTTGGCAGACACTGTTTTGGAGCTTTGGACACTTGACTGCTGTAAAAGCCGGTTGTTGGCTGGTTCTCAGCGCCCCAGACGTACTGTTGTGATATTCCGTGTCCCTGCACTTGTTCTGTATCCGTCGGGACATTGGCTGAAACGCGCGTGGGTTCCTGGGGTGGCTCGGACGCTGCCCAGCACCCAGGACTCCTCCCAGCCTCCCCTCCCACTTATTTCCGACTCCTTTCTCATCCTGAGAGCGCTGCCATTTGCCTGCAATTTCACTGAATCGTTGACCCCTAGCACGCTGTGCACGGGCTCAGAACGGGCAAGAAGCGAGGTGGCCCGGTGCGGGACGGCGCGTGCACCTGGCCATCGTCTCCTTGCCGTGCGGGGTCCAGATTAGAGATGCTGAGCCCAGGCGGACGCCCCGACCTGACCGAGCTCCACCCTGGTGCCGTCTCCGTCTTCATGCAGCAAAGTTCACTCTCGTGGGCGCGCGGCGCTATGGCTCTTGGCCGCTGGCCGTGTTCCTCGTGCCTGGGGTCGTGCTCCATCCGGTGTCGCCGTCAGCAAGCCTGAGCCAGTCTCCTGCTGGCGCGCGCTGCAGCTGCACGTGGTCCAGATGTCTTTATTCAACCCTGACTCTTGAGGAAAGTGTCCCCGGGTGGGGGAGGGGCACTACGTGGGCTTCTGCCTCCCTTGGTTACAGATGCTCCGTCTCCTGCTTCCTGGGGGCACTGTCCACTGCACCCTAGTCCCTCACACTTCGTCTCGCGATGCATTTCCATCGGTACAGAAATGAGACTACATGGGGCCAGCACTGTGTCATGGCGAATCAAGCCGCCATCTGCAGTGCCGGCATCCCACGTGGGCGCCAGTTTGTGTCCTGGCTGCTCCACTTCTGATCCAGTTCCTGCTAATGCCCCTGGGAAATCAGCAGAAGATGGCCCAAGGGTTTGGGTCCCTGCACCCACATGGGAGACCTGGAGGAAGCTCCTGGCTCCTGGCTTCAGCCTGGCCCACTCTTGGCCATTATGGCCATTTAGGAAGTGAACCAGCAGATGGAATATCTCTCTCTCTCTCGCTCTGTTACTCTGCCTTTTAAATAAAATAAAATAAAATAGACTACATTTCATCCAGTATTTATTTGAAAGGCAAAGTGACACACAGAGAGAGAGAGAGAGAGAGAGAGAGAGATTAGGATTTTAATCTGCTCATTCATCCACCAAACAGCCACAATAGATGGGGCTGGTTCAGGCCCAAACTAGGAGCCCAAAACTGCATCTGGGTCTCCCACGAGGGTGCAGGACCCAAGACTTGGTCCATTTTCTGCTGCTTTCCAGGGTGCATTAACCAGGAGCTGGATCAGGAGCAGAGCAGCTGGGACTGGAACTGGTGCTCTGATGTGGGACGCGGGGCCTTGCAAGTGGCTCAGCCCAGGCATCCCAACGCGGGCCGTCTGACCAGCATGGGTCCCAAGGCCAAGTGCAGGCCACTGGCTTCTTTGTTCCTCTTACAGAACCAGCTATTGCCGCATCAATTAATCAGCTATTACTGCATCTATGCAGCTCCTCTCACTTACACTGCTTTGAAGAGTCCCCGTGTGCCTGCCGGCTCGCCTGTGTGCGTGAACCTGGGCACACGTGTGGCCTGGGCCCTCTCTGTTCCTCTGCTGAGCTTTGCTGATCCGCAACTGTTTCTCCCTCAAATGATTGTCAACCAGCATTGCTTTCCAGCCCCGTCGTCAAGTACCGTCTCTGCACCTCTGCCCCGTGTGCAGCACGAGTCCTGTCTCCCGCAGGCCTGATGCCCCCTCCCCATCTTCCCTCCTCCGCACTTCCTGCTGGTTAGTTGTCGGGATGTCTGCCAGCTCACCAGCATGTCAGCGTGCGTGTGAAGCCCTTTGAAGTCTGTTGCACCGTCTCTGACATGCTGGACTGTGTCTCCTGGTTCTGGGAGCGTCTCCAACGCCGGCCGGGCATCGTGGCTCTGAGCGTTAGTCGGTGTCGCTGGGTGCAGGCTGTGTGTGCTTTGCTCTGGGACGTGGCCCACAACCCGCGATCAGGCAGATGCCTCTGAAGAAGGCCCAGGGCAGACGTTCGTCTGGGGCCGAGTCCTGACCCCCAAGGCCATGTCCCCTGAGAACGCCACCCGACACCCCGCAAACTCTGTCCCGCCAGTGTCGCTGATGGGGGCGTGCAAGTCAGTGCCCCCGGGGAGCTCCAGGGCCACCCTGCCCTCCTGCCTCCCGTGGGGATTTTCCGCTCATGGAAACACTGAGGCCTCCTGCCGACCCCAGGCCCCCTGCAGCTCCCTCACCTCACCAGGTTCTCACTGCGACCTCTGACGGCCTTGGCCACTGCAAGCTATGGTCTCTGGCCTCTCACCTCAGCAGCCTCGGTGGGCTGGCACTCCCCTTGTGGGCTGTCGCCTGGAGACTTCTTCCAAGCAGTAACTGGGTCCCTGCACGGCCACCCTGATTTGCTTCCTTTCTTTCCGGGTTGTTTTGGTCCTGAGCCATCGATCGTTTCAGGTTGGAAATGGTTGTTGCATTTTGTGGCCACCCGAGGGGGAGCAGCCAGTCCTCCGGTGCGACGTTACCGGTCCTGGGAATGCTCTCGGCATGGGGAGCCTGCAGCAGCCTAGAAATCACCGGGCCGTGCAGCGTGTGGGCCGTGCAGGGTGTGGGCCGTGCAGGGTGTGGGCCATGCAGTGTGTGGGCCGTGCAGGGTGTGGGCCGTGCAGGGTGTGGGCCGTGCAGCGTGTGGGCCGTGCAGGGTGTGGGGCTTCTCGCTGTTGACAAGGGAGGTGCAGGTGCGAACTGGAGGAAGAACGCCGTGGGCTGGGTTGGAGGTGGAGGTGCGAGCGAGCGTGAGCTTGTGCTTTTAGAGAGAGAAGTGAGCAGTCAGAGAGAGGGCACACTGGGGAGCCTCTCTCCCGGCTTTGTTTGCCGAAGCGCCTGGATTCCCCGCTGACACGGAGCTCAGGCGGCGCATGGGTCTTGGTTTACAGACATTGTTTCCCACCGCAAGAGTGACCAAGAGCAGTTCCTGGGCTGGTGACAAGGAAACTTTTTAAAGATTTATTTATTTATTTATTTGAGAAGTAGAGTTACAGAGAGAGGGAGAGACAGAGAGAGAATCTTTTATATACTCCCCAAATGGCCGCAGTGGCCAGAGGCGGGCTGATCTGAAGCCAGGAGTCAGGAGCTTCCTCTGGGTCTCCCATGTGGGTGCAGGGCCCAAGCACCTGGGCCATCTTCCACTGCCTTCCCAGGCCACAGCAGAGAGCTGCATTGGAAAAGGGGCAGACGGGACTTGAACTGGCGCCCATACGGGATGCCGACACTGCAGGTGGAGGCTTTACCCACCATGCCACCACGCCTGCCCCGCTGAAAAGGAGTTTGTGAGTGGAATGTGCAGTGTATTCCTGTGCCAGGAAGCAAGGATCTGGTCAGAGGATCTGGGCAAATCCCAGCCGGGGCGGCAGCGTGCAGGCTGGTGCTCATCACGGCGGAGCCTAAGTCGCGCTTTGAGTCGCTCCAGATGCAGGCAGAAATAGAAGGAAACAAGGCCAAGGAGTAGACAGTGGTGACTCTCGGAGAGCGGCTCAGACCTGCTGTTCTTGTGAATCTTGTGAAGTTATCTCAAAGTAAAGTGTTAGCAACACTTAGGTCATTGAGCAACGTCCTGGTAATTCATGGGACCGAGGGGATGCAGCCCCAGGCGACCTCCAGGCACCATCCTGCCGCGTACCAGCTGGGCTTAGCACCCTGAGTGTCCCTGATGGGACCCACTGACGGCGCTGCCCACCCCGGACCCTGCAGAGGCGGGGGAGGCGAGATCCGAGCCCCGGGAGGGGGACTCGACTGCGCGTTCGATCACGAGCTCCGGCAGGTGTGCAAATCACGAGAGACGCATGCACGATTTCTAGAAATGTCCATGACCGAGTGTGGCTGTGCTTCTCCATGCTGGCAAGTGGCTATGAGGACTTTCAGTGCCGCCACGGTTTTGGTAGGATATCTGGCCGCTGGATTCCTAGTTTCTCCTCTTGAAAGTCCCCACAGGCTTGTGAGAGCTCCCCGGAGGCGTTATCAACACACCCAGGATTGTTCACAACCCGTCCCACTTAAATGCCACTGTCTTTATCCATGGCCGCAGGACTTGTGACACAGGAGGTCCCCGCTCCTGCTGACCCTGGCTGCCGGGCAGACGCCATCTGCTTTGCTTGTGAGTCCCTTGGCACCCCTGTGTTGATCAGGAATCAGGCGAGTGGAACCCTCTGGGCACTGCCTGTTTGTGTACAGGAAAAGAATCTTCCAGCTGGGAGCAGACGAGGGGCTGGGAAACCAGGAAAGCCCACAGCCACCGACACGGCAGCCTGGGATTGGGAGACCCTCTGATCCTTCTAGAAATTCCACCCTGGGAATGAACCAGAGTCGAGCCACATGGCTGGTGAATGTGCATGAATCGGACTGGGGGTAGGAGAGGCGCCTGGGGGTGAGTGGGATGGGTCTCCTTCCCAGGGGCTGACCTGCACATCACAGAACACTCAGCAGCCATGAGCTCTGCTCTCTAAACACCAGGACGGTCCCCAAACATCCCCCCCAGTTCCCACCCCCAGGGGAGGGCGGCTGCACTGAGAACCCAGTGGCTCTGGGGCAGCAAGGACAGCAGGGGTCACTCCAGGCAGTAATCCCCTCCCTCCAGGCATCCCCGCACACTGCCCCAAATCACAGGTGTGGGAGTGCACAGGTACGTTAACACACACACACACACATCTTTAGAGCTATACACACGTAGACACAATGCACATGCATGTTTATGTGTATATGTATGTGCACACACACGTGTGCTATCTGTATGCATAGACAAGTAAGCATGTGTGTGTGTGCTTCTGAGTGGACACCGAAGGTGCTGCGGTCAGCAGGTCTGAGCCCTGTGCACAGCTCTCCCTCCCAGCCCCCCCCGAGACAGGCGCGAAGCCCCTGCCGGAGCGACAAAACCCGAAAGTCTGCAGGAAGGGGCGGGGACGCGGCTTCCAGTGAGAGCTGGGAGCGCGTGGGACAGCCAGGTTCCCGGCGTCCGAGGGAGCAAAGCCACGGTGCAGGCCGTCAGGACCTCCCTTCCACAGCCGGAGGCAGGCGGAGCCCCCACCCCTCACCATGAAGCCCCTCAAGCGCAGGAAGTGGAGCGGTTGGCCACGGCTCACACGCGTGGCTGCTGAATTCCTTGTTTCAAACTCAGTTGACGGGGGCAGCCACACTTGGCATCCTTTTTCCCAGGGTGGTAACCGAGCCTGTCGCGCCCGGACCCTCCGTGTCCGGAAGGGAGGTGAGCGGTGTGCAGCCCGCGAGGCCCGACAACCCACAGCCCGAGCTCAGCCCAGCTGCAGGAACTGCGTTATAAATATTTAGCAGTTCAGCTCTGCTTTCTTAAACCAAAAATTGACCCTTATTCAGAGTAATCACAGAAGTGATCAGTATTTGCAGCGCCGGAGGAAGTGGGAAATTTGCATCTGTCTTATCTAAGCCAAAATTAAACATTTATACATTTTATTCACACTGCTTGTCATTAGGCCCAGCTTACCACGGCTCTGCTCCTGGTTCCACGCTAGAAGAATGTTTCCTCTTTGAAATAAAATTACCCATGAAAACAGCACTTGTTCTAGGAATGGTTATGTGCCCTGTAAGCTTCTAAACGCGTGTTTTCCAGGAAGGAGCTTGCTGGGGGCGGGGGGGGGGGGTCCCTGGGCCTCAGCTGAGAATTCCAGTCAGAGGGGCCACGCGTCACTACACATGCCGAGAGGGGCCACCCGTCACCAACCACGCCCAACACATGCCGTTCCTTTGCTTTGTTCTTCCCATCTCTCTCTCTCTCTCTCTCTCTCTCTCTCTCTCTCTCTCTTTAAGATTTTACTCACTTATTTTAGAGGTAGAGTTACAGACAGGGAGAGGGAGAGGCAGAGAGAAAGGTCTTCCATCCACAGGTTCATTCCCCAGATGGCCACACCAGCCAGAGCTGGGCCGATCTGAAGCCAGGAGCTTCCTCCAGGTCTCCCACGTGAGTGCAGGGGCCAAGGACTCGGGCCATCTTCTGCTGCTTTCCCAGGCCGTAGCAGAGAGCTGGATCGGAAGAGGAACAGCCGGGACTTGAACCAGACTCGTACAGGATGCTGGCAGTGCAGGCGGTTTAGCCCACTACACCACAGCGCCCCCCACCCCAGGTCTGATTCTTAAACAACAACTGTGGACCAGACTGCTCTCTCCCGTTGTGCTCACAACCAGGAGGAAGCGGAAGTGAGAGACGGGAGAGGGGGTCCCTCAGTCGTGGAGAAGACGCACAGAGCCGAGGACCAGGAGAGGCCGCAGGATTCCAGCATCCTGGGGCGCACCGCGGGCAGTCACCACGCAGGAGCTGCAACCTGAGCTCTGGGCTCGGGGTTTCAGTGACTGCTAGCACGTGACGTGACCACGCCTGGGCTTGCAGAGCCCTCTCCAGACCGTCCGCAGAGTCCCCCGGCTTGCAGGGCTGTCGGCCTGCCTGTCCCTGTCCACGCGGCCCTGCCTCTCACTGACTCCTGTGGGGGCCCAGGAAATGAACCTGCTTAGGTTTTCTGTTTAACCACCTCATTGTTTGAAAAAATGTACTCTGGGGCCGCGCTGGGACGTAGTGGGCTAATCCGCCACCTGTGGCGCCAGCACCCTACATGGGCGAGGGTTCAAGTCCCGGGAAAGTGGCAGAAGATGGCCCAAGTCCTTGGGCCCCTGAACGCTAATGGGAGACCCAGAGGAAGCTCCTGGCTCCTGGCTTTGGATTGGCCCAGCTCCAGCTATTGCGGCCAACTGGGGAGTGAACCAGCAGATGGAAGACCTCTCTTTCTGTCTGTAACTTGCCTCTCCAATGAATAAATACAATCATTTTTGAAAAAAAGTTCTCCATTTACAAAACTACTCACGTCCACTTGGTGGTCTGGGAGACGAGCAGGGCACCAGGTCACGCGAGAGGACATTTCCAGCGCCCCAGGGCCCGCCCACGGTCCTTCTCAGCCACACCCCTCCCCCTGACCCCAGATCAGCACCACATGGGCGCCCACTGTTGGCCACGGGGCTGAGCTTTGCATTCATCTTTCCTGCGAGCAGACGCAGCCATTCCCGTGGGGCCGTTCGCGCCTGGCTTCTGTCGCACCATCGGGACGTTGTGAGGCTCACGTGCATCGACAGTGTCAGTTCTGCACTGACGCTGCCTCTGGGTTTCAGGCCCCGCAAGCGGTGAGGTCCGGGCACACTTCACAGGCTTCCAGGCGCAGCGTGCGTGTGAGCGAGTCACAGGAGCGCGCTGAGCAGGTTTGCCAGTCTGCAGCGGTCCCAGTCTGCACTCACAGCCAAGGTGCTTCCGCTCGGAGGTCCCGGCTCGCTCCCTGGGCAGCACCAAGCACCGCCGGTGTGCACGCCGTAGCCGCTGGGTCTCAGGATCCCCGGGTGGGTTTACACTGTCTTGCCCTGATTTCTGGTGACGTTGAGCCAGCCTGTCCTGTTTCTCGCTTCTCCCACGTGACACTCGACGAAAAGTCCCACTTCACTGTACAGTGGGTGTGCACCTTGCCTGTACACTGAGCAGTGTTCACTCTCACACTCCTTGTCCCGTGACGGCTACGCCCAGCCTTGAGCAGGTGCACCCTGGGACCCAGCACTGTGGGCAGGGTCACAGGAAGCAAGGGCTCTGCCTGTCCTTTGCCCGGACACTGTCTGGGTCCGTCTCGGCGTCCCTAGAGTGGCACAGCGCAGCAGTGAGCGCTGGGGAGTGGGTGACAGCCACCCCTGCTGACCAGTGACCGGCACGGCCCTCAGTGCCAACCACAAACGCAGACAGGTGGCGCTCCTTGGCGCACCTGTGCACCGCGCCCTTCACCTGCCGGAGCCTCCGTGGCCGGACGGATCTGCTGGGCAGCACCTGCTCTTCTCCGCTGTTCTCTGCCCTCTTGTTTCTCCTTGCCCACAGGCTGCTGCCTTGGAGCCGCTCTGCCTCTGCTTTGAGGTTTCTCAGACGCGTCTGGGCGTCTTCCTCTCCACCAGGGGCTTGTACTGAAGCACTCGACCATTCCGGAAAACTCTCCAACTCTGTGCTTTCACATTTTGCTTCCAAGAGCCACGGCCCATGACCCCAGGCCTGGGACTTGATATCTGTTAGGCCAGCTGGCCACGGCCTCCACGTCTCTGACCTTGGCCACGGCCTCCACATCTCTGACCTTGGCCACGGCCTCCACGGCTCTGACCTTCTTTCCTGTAGGTCTCATCCCGGTGCTGTGACTCACCCCAGACACGGCGAGCTCCCACTGAGCAGGTGACACTGGAAGCTGCGGGAGGCCAGGCTCCTTCTGAGAAGGGGACCCGGAAACAGGGCTGGGCAGCCGGTGGGGGCAGGAAGGGGCTAGAGAGTGGCGAGGTCGGCTCAGCCCCGGGCACCCTGCGGGGGCTCGTGAGGAGGACACAGGTGTGGCACAGTTCGAAGGGACACGGACAGGAATCACTTAGCATCGAAGAAGGACAGGGCTGACCCACGGGGGCCCTGGAGGGGCCAGCTGCCGCTCAGCCCCAGCAGCACCAGAGCCGGCCTGTGGCGGGGGGGGGGGGTGTCCTGAGTCAGGCACAGTGAGCTTCCACAGCCTCCAGGTGCCAGGGGCTGTGCCGTGCAGCGGCCATGCTCCGTTCCCTGTAGGCGTCCCAGGTTCCCGCGAGGGTCCTGCAGCCCCCGAGCGAGACGCCCACTGGGCTGACAGCAACCTCAGAGTGGGCGCAGAGAGAGACGCCCTGTGGGTCTGAACACAGGTGCAGGGGATCTGCTAAAATAACACAGCATTGGGTGGGCTCTGAGTGTCCAGCGAGAGGCCTGAGGACAGGGACAGGGCGTCCTATGCAGGCCCCGTGGTCACGGTTATGTGCTCTGTTCATGGGGCGCCGGTGGCGGAGGCAACCCAGGGCAGCAGAGCCGACGTGAGGGAGCCACAGCGCACAGAGGCCATGGGCCGGGCGACAGCCCCGGCCGCTCGCTGCCTCCAGCTGGCACAGAATCCTGCCCTCCGCGCCGCGCTGGTTCTGATTTGGCAAAAGCCAGCCATGTCCTCCTGTGGAAACACCGGGAGCAGAGCTGCACAAACCACACAAGAACCCTCTCAAGTCCAGCCAAGGGCCAGCCTGGGCTGCCGCTCACTGAGGATGAGATGAGCCCAGGGCCGCCTCCCCACACCCTCAGGGGTCGGGAGCAGAGAGGCGCGCAGCCCTGAGCCGTGTGGCAGCCACGGGGAAAACTTCCGGAATGTTGCTTCTGACTGAAAACCACAGCACGGAATTAAAAAAAGGACGGTGCAGGGAGAGAACAGGATTGAATTCTGGAAAATTCTGCCAGTGAATTAGGTGCTCAGCGGAGAATGTCTCCCCTAGACTGCTGAGGACAGGGGTGAAGGGAGACGAGCCGGGAAAGTGCATCACAAAATGGAATGAAATGTGTAGGGGCTCCTGAGCCCAGGCAGTGAGTGCAGCCCCCCCCCACCTGGGCCAGGTCCTGCAGCTCCGCCCACTCACTCTGGGGTCAAGGAGTCCCTCCTCCAGTCCTCACTCTGGGGTCAGGGAGTCCCCCCTCCTGTCCTCACTCACTCTGTGGGTCAGGAAGTCCCCCCTCCACGTCCTCGGTGCTGGGGGTGACTGTTTTCCGTTCACCTCACCGCCTGGCTTGTATTAGGCACACAGCAGATACTAATTTCTGTGAACCCCCGACAATGCCCACGCTACCTGGGGAGAGGGGAAGAGACACACCCCTGCGCACCAGCTCCAGCCAAGAGCAGCAGGTCTGCAGGAAGAGTGCACATGGAACCGCTTCCTCCTCTCCCTCCCCGTGAGCCAGCCGAGTGTCCTCCCCTTCCCGCCTGGAGTCCGCGGGTCATGGTGGGTGGGTCCCAGGTGTCAGCTGTGTGACCGCCTCCCAGGGCCGTGAGATCTCTGCCACCTGGGTCAGGCTCCTGCCTCCTCGTTGCTGGATGGACACGGAGGAAGCTCAGCACAGTCCCCACAGTGCTCATGGTGGCACTGGGCACTAAGCCAGGTGGGAGCCTGCAGGGCCACACAGGAAGGAGACAGACAGGTGTGCCATGGCCTCAGCAGGTGCGGGAGATGTGCCAGAGCTCTGTCACAGGCGCGCACCAGGCCCACGTGCCTTCATTGTCTTTTATGTTAAAGATTCATTTATTATTTGAAAGGCAGAGTAACACAGAGAGTGACAGAGATCTTTCCATGGCTAGCTGACGGTGGCAATGCCCAGAGCAGGGTCAGACAGAAGCCAGGAGCATTCTGCCTGGGTCTCCCACACGGCCAGCAGGGGCCCAGGCACTAGGGCCCCATCTGCAGCTTTCCCAGGCTCCATAGCGGGAGCCCGGAGCGGAAGCAGAGCAGCTGGGACTCAAACCGGTGCTGGGACGTGAAATGGTGGTGTTGGGACGCCGGCTTAGCCCACTGCGCCACCACACCGGCCCCACGCGGAACCACAGAAAAGAAACAGGGACGACAAACTGAGCACCTAGCGCACGAGCCTAGAAAAGCAATGGTAAACCAGTCAGAGCGAGGAGAGAAGTGCAGACGTGGATTCACCGGAACAGGAACTCGCAGGCTGCGTGGGCTTGGAACTACAGCGAAGCTGACAAAGAAAGTACAAACCAGGAGCACACGCATCCCAGTCGAACAGAGAACAGTAGGAAGTGAGAAAATCAACCAACAGGAATGACAGCAGGATCTGGGAGCAGGTTTTACAAAAGTGCAATAATTTCAGGCCAGTACCGTGGCTCAATAGGCTAATCCTCCACCTGTGGAGCCAGCACCCTGGGTTCTAGTCCCAGTCGGGGCGCTGGATTCTGTCCTGGTTGCTCTTCTTCCAGGCCAGCTCTCTGCTGTGGCCCAGGAGTGCAGTGGAGGATGGTCAAGTGTTTGGGCCCTGCACCCCATGGGAGACCAGGAGAAGCACCTGGCTCCTGCCATCGGATAAGCGTGGTGCACTGGCTGCAGCGGCCATTGGAGGGTGAACCAACTGCAAAGGAAGACCTTTCTCTCTGTCTCTCTCCCTGTCCACTCTGCGTGTCAAAAAAAGAAAAAGAAGAAAAGTGCAATAATTTCAAATAACCATAAGAAAACACACTAAAAATGGGGGCCGGTCATTCTAACACTCAAGAGAGTCGGCAGTGCAAGGTCGGGGCTTGGCCCTGTCCCTCGGCCAGATGCGAAGCCCCGTGGGAATCTTCACATGATGTTTGCTGAATGAATACATGAGTGGGTGAAGGGAGGCAGGACCGAGAGAAAGCAGGAACTTCAGGTGAAACCAAAGACATTTTAGGAAATCAAAGACTTCTAAGCACATTTAAGGGAGTATTATAAAATATTAACAGAACTACGGGAAAGAAATTGGACAAAGACTCAGTAAAATCAGGTTACTTCTATCATACACGATGCAGCAGGAGCTTAGAGAATTAGAGCCACACACATTCGCGTGGAAGATTCCTAAGATCTGAAAGAAAAGCGCCTCTCCTGACGGCGTTCAGCCACTCGCTTTAGCAAGTCCTGTGCCAGGAGGACGGCCTTCCTCTGCAGGAAGCTCGTCCTGCCTGGGAATCATGCAGGAAGCCTGGCAGCGCCACATGCAGGCCTCACGGGGGAGGAGGCAGGACGGCACCAGGGACGGGGCGGTCCAGGCTGTGTCTGTGTGTGCAACTGACAGAACAGGGCCGGCGCTGTGGCCTAGCATGCAAAGCCCCTGCCTGCAGCACCAGCATCCCTTGTGGGCGCCAGTTCAAGTCCCGGCTGCTCCACTTCCCATCCAGATCCCTGCTAATGCACCTGGGAAAGCAGTGGAAGATGGCCCAAGAGCTTGGGGCCCTGCACCCACGTGGGAGACCCGGAAGAAGCTCCTGGCTCCTGACTTTTTGGATTGGCCCAGCTCTGGCCATTGTGGCTATTTGGGAAGTGAACCAGCAGATGGAAGATTTCTCTCTCTCTCTCTCTCTCTCTCTATCTCTTTCAAATACATAAAAATAAATCTTAAAAGAAAAAGAAAAGAAGAAAAGTTTAGATAACAAACCAGCACTCACGGTGGCTTGCAGTTAAAATGAATTTTTAAAGAGTCGAGTGTTTAAAGCTGCCCAAGAGCCAACCTCAGCAGGCGGCCAGGGCCAGGCGTCTTCGTGAGCAGGAAACCATCCTGCGCTACCTAAGCGATTTCAGGGCGCAGAACCGGCAAAGGGCCCAGTGCACGCAGCCAAACCCAGACGCCAAACAACTCCGAGAAGCACAGAACTCAGGCTCCGTGGTAACGCTGCTGCAAATAAACGTCTAAAGTCTCAGACAAGTCTTAGCAAATGTAACGTATCTATCAGCATTTCTTCTGAAAGAGCAGGAAGTGACCAAATGTTCTATTCCAGAAAAAAGTCAATGTATGAATAGATCACAGCGAGTCCAAACACAGCACAGTGACAGCTCCTTACTCCGCGGATTTCTGCGGAATAAGGATCGGAGGCTGCGGGGATTTCAAATGAGATAAGACAGACTCAGCTCCCACTGCCAGCCCTGCGCGTCTGTCCCTGAGCTCAGCTCAGCCAGGCACCCAGGCCGGACACGTGGCCTCGGCCCAGGGACTGGCCTGCACCCAGGGTCAGCACGGCTCTGCAGGGCGAGGCTCCATCCCCAGGTGTCCACGTGCTGGCCGTGAGCACCAGGCTGTGGACCGGGGTCGTCCACACCCTGCCTGGGGTCCACTATTGTCCAGAGGTCCACGTCCGTGGGGCATAGGGCAGCGCTCTCCCGGCTTAGCAGAGGGCATCGCAGTGGATGGCAGGGGAGCGGCTGCACTTGGCCTGCAACCTGGACGCCCGGGGTGGGCGTCACTTCAGTCTGCAGCCCTGGCCCTGTGTACGGCCAGGCTGGGCTCTCCTGCCATGCATGGAGGTGCATGGCAGAGCCCACCAGAGGCCCCCTGACCAAGGAAAGTCCACGACACTTGGGGTTCTGTGCAAACACCACAGTCAAAGACCAAAGACCAGGGGCCAGCGCTGTGGCATAGCAGGTAAAGCCGCCACCTGCAGTACTGGCATTCCATACGGGTGCCAGTTCAAGTCCCGGCTGCTCTACTTCCGATCCAGCTCCCTGCCATGGCCTGGGAAAGCAGTAGAAGATGGCCCAAGCGCTTGGGCCCCTACACCCACATGGGAGACCGGAAGAAGCTCCTGGTTCCTGGCTTTGGATCAGCGCAGCTCCAGCCATTGCGACCAACTGGGGAGTGAGCCAGTGGCTGGAAGACCTCTTTGTCTCTGCCTCTCCTTCTCTCTCTGTGTGACTCTGATCCAAATCAATAAATACATCTTAAAAAAAAGACAAGAACCAGGTTCTCCCTGTGCACCTGTTGCCCATGTATTTAGATCTCCTGCACCAGGAACTGGGGATAAAACCAAAATATACATGTTCCCACCTTAACCACATCACACCATCACATACACGTTCCCAGCATAACCACAGCATTGCACCGTTAAATCCAAGGTGGCTGCTGTCACTGCTCTGCTTTGTGCGGCCACTGCGTGAGGGCAATGGGCAGCTTGTACGCCATCAGACACCGAGCTGGGGACGCGTTAGAAGCCGTTTCATTGTTCACGATTTTCGTGGACACTAAACCTGACGCTAACCCTTAGTACCTGACTCCTGCCCAGTTACCACCCAGTGCTGTGTAAGAACCCAATTCACAAAACCGCTGCACCTTCTGGGGGATGCAGTGTCCTGACCAGGGCGAGAGGTGCCCGAGGAACCTTCCGGTCTGAACCTCGTCTCCGTGGCCGCATCCCTGGCTCGAGTCATTCCAGCCCCTGGAGGGAGTCGCGCCCCCAGTTCACTGTCAGACTGAAGGCAGTTTCAGAAGGGATCACAGGTGTATGCCGGACTTGGGAAAATCTTTCAAAAATGAGTTTGAAAAAGAAAATGTGTAAGAACAATAGAGAAAATCTTAAAAGGATAATGAAGATGCTGGCCCTAGAAGATATAAAAAGTAATATGTGGACATATTAGTCAGAATAATATGTAAGTCTCACACACATGCACACACATGTGAGCACACATACATACATGCACACATGTGAGCTCACACATACACACATGCACTTGCATATACGTGAGCTCACACACATGCATTGCTACACATGTGAGTTCATACACACATGCACTCATGCACACACATGAGCTCTTACACACCTGCACATGCACACATGTGAGCTCGCACACACACATGCTCCATTTCCATCCAGCTCTCTGCTGTGGCCTGGGAAAGCAGTGGAAGATGACCCAAGACCTTGGGGCCCTGCACCCACGTGGGAGACCCAGAAGAAATTCCTAGCTTCTGGCTTCAGATTGGCTCAGCTCCAGCTATTCAGCCAGCTGGGGAGTGAACCAGCAGATGGAAGACCTCTCTCTCTCTGCCTCTCCTTCTCTCTCTGTATAACTCTGACTTTTAAATAAATAAATGATTTTTTAAAAGAAGCAAATCCATGCTCCTGCAAGTCCTCCAGCTCCCGCAGCGGCAGCAGGAGTGAGTGGGGGAAGGGGACGTCTGCACCCAGGGCTGAGGGGAGCCGTGCTCAGACCCGGCTTTCACGGCCTGCGCAGGTGGTGTCGTGGGTGCAGGCAGAGGCGTCCAAGAGAGGACCAGGGCCTGCGTTCTGGTGCAGCAGGTTAGACCTGCGACGCCCGGGGCCCATGAGTGCGGGATCCCGTCCTGGCTGCTCCGCTCCAATCCAGCTCCCTGGTATGGCCTGGGAAAGCAGTGGAAGATGGCCCAAGTCCTTGGGCCCCTGCACCCGTGTGGGAGACCTGGAAGAAGCTCCTGGCTTCAGCCTGGCACAGCCCAGGTTGTTGCAACCATTTGTGGAGTTGAACCAGCAAATGGAAGACTTCCCTCTCCCTCTCCCTTCCCCTCCCCTTCCTCTCCCCTCCCCTTCCCCCACCTCTCCCCTCCCCCTCCCCCATCCCCTCCCCCTCCCCCATCCCCTCCCTTCCCCCTTCCCATCCCCTCTCCCTCTCCCTATGCCTTTCAAATAAATAAAAAAGTCCTTTCTCATAAAAGAAGAGAACAACCAGAGGAGAGAGAGAAGTGTACAGCTTGCAGAGCCCCGCACAAACGAGACGAGAACAGGCGCGCTCCCGGGGAAAATCGATGGCACACGTGACGGAGGTCTATTATCCCCGCTACATAAAGAGTTACAACAGATCCATTTAAAAAGCGACTGTGGAATAGACATGCACGAAGCCCCAGTGGACAGGAGGTGCACTTGGAGCAGCTCATACACATGAGAAATACTCCCTCCCAAGAGGAATCAAAGAAGTGTAAACTCTAACAACAATGTAAGAACCAAGTCATGAAGCAGATTGGTTTCACATTTTAATATTCTAATAAAAGCAATGATATAAGCCAAATAGCAGCCACATAAAAATAAAAATCAATACTTTGGATACAACAGGGTACCCATTTCTGCTTTATAAAAAGGAAAACCAACTTCAGAACATTAAAATAATTCTACCACCTGCAGAATCATGGCTAACGACGAAATGCTGCAAACCTTTCTCTGTGAAAAAAGGAGAAGCCGATCTAGCCACTCTCACCATGATCACTTGTATTCTTTCAAAAGTGCGGCCAGTGCGTTAGACGATGAAACAAAGAGAAAACAGGGTGAGTTTTCTCACAAGAGAGGGATTTCTTTAATGACAGAGGGAGGCACAGATTGCAGCGTATTGAATGATCACCTTGTGTCGATTCCCTGATAGAGCCAGGACAAAATGCTTCGAGGAGTTACTCAGATACTCAGAAAGCAGCAGTCGCCGCACAACCGCCAGCGGAGAGTTGACTCCTCTTTGAAATGCAGTTACGTGGAGTGAGGGCTGTGCTTCGTCTCCCCAGGCCGCGCAGGGGGTGATGGACGCTCCCCGCCACAGCTGCAGGAGATCCATAGCCTGGGGCAGAAGCTGGAGACCTTGGGGGCACTCTGGAAGGACCCCAGAAGAATCCTGCCAAGGGAGTGAGAACAGAACCCAGATCACCGGCTGACGGCTCAGCTGTGCACACAAGGGGCCGCCACAGGGACCGCCACAGGGACTCCAGGCAAAAGCCCCGGAGTCAGAGCTGTGGACAGCACACTCCCCAGACTGCAGAGCAGAGGGCAGAGAGCTAACGCCTCACGGGCTGGACAGGTCAGAGGACAGAGCCTCAGACCACAGAGCTGTCGGAGCAAGGGGACCCCGGAGAAGCTGAGCCTCCCCGCTGAGTGTCACCACAGCCTGGATCTTCAATGGTTTGCTAAATTGCTCAGGCACAGGTGCAATACCAACTACTTAAGGAGCTATGACAAGATGGTTAGTTTCTAGCAATTATAATGAAATCTGAATATTAGCAAGTGCAATTTACAAAAGTAGGCTACGTGATAATAACCGGAATGCTTGAAAACAGAGCAATGAGTTTAGCAGGTTCGTAACACGCGCAAACAGCAGCATTTGTCATTTGAGGCCAGGCAGGTTAACTGCAAATAACAATAAAAACCCAATAAGATGACTTAGACAACAGACTCCAGAGTCGCTACCCACACCACCTACAATATCTGAACTTTAAGCCATGTCATGGCAGGTAAACAGATGTGAGATCTACACACGGGCAAAGACGGCCGGCAGGAACTCCCTGCAAGAAACCTAGATGCTGGCTCGGTACGGGAGGGTGGCCAACACAGCCGCACAGATAAACAGAAGTGAAAATAAAAGGGAAAAGTTCTCAATGGCAAAGACACGGAGTCAACCAAGAAACGATGATGGACGCCTACTACTTAAGGAGCTGAAAAATGCAGTAAGTGAACACGTTAGACATCCCCTCCAGGGCTCTCAGCCGTCAGTGATGGCGCAGAGGGACCACGTGGTGTGGACCTGGGGAACCCCTGAGCTCAACAAACAGGAGAAGAGGCCTCAGAGCCCCAGAGGTCCAAGCGGCAAGCGGGCAGGAGGGAGAAGACAGAAGAAATGATTGAGGAGGGCGTGCTATGAGGAATCTCCCGATCTGTGGGAAACACTGAGTGATGGACCCAAGAATGACGGGGCCTCCAGCAAGCTGCACACTCAGAGGCCGCGGCCGCACGCTGACAGCAGACCACCACCGAGGGCGGAGGCAAGGGAACGCGATGTCGTCACGGGCTCACAGGAGAACAAGCGTCTGTGTCTTACAAAACTCTCTTCTAAACGGAAGTGAAGCAGAGACAAGCTGAGGGCGTGGTCTCAGCACAAACACAGACACGCCCAGCCGGGTCCTTCACGCCGGTGGCCACGGGGACAGCGGCCTGCTGGAGCCCGACGTGGCCGAGCGGCCCGGAGCAAGTGCATCGGGTGACCGTGGTGTGTTTCCCTCTCTTCTTTTCTTTCTTGTCTCTATAAGACACACGGCTGTCTAGTCTGGATCAGCACCACTGGGCGCCACATGCATGTGTGCAGATCAACACACGTGACAACACCAAGGGGATGCAAAAACGCAAACCGACTTCCCAAGTTTCCTGTCTGTCGAGTCCTTCAGCACCAGCCCTCAGCAGTGACATGAGTGGAAGACGGGAGCTGAGGTCCCGCGGTGGCCACCTAAAGCCTCAACCACGGCGCTCGCCACCGTGGACGTGCCAGTCTCCCAGGAGGAGGCGACGTGGGGCCTGCACGGACAGCCGGAGGGGGGCGAGCAGGAGTACCACCCGACTGTCTGTGGGGCTGGCACCACTTAGAAACCTGCCCTGACTCCAAACCCTCCGATGCAGAGGCAGGACCCCGCCCCGTCTGAGTGTCCATGCCCGG
This sequence comes from Sylvilagus floridanus, assembly GCA_949820135.1. NCBI lineage: Eukaryota > Metazoa > Chordata > Mammalia > Lagomorpha > Leporidae > Sylvilagus > Sylvilagus floridanus. The sequence continues at coordinate 78,846,656 of OX463235.1, read as the reverse complement.
CCTTTCTCAGAAGTTCACTGGCTGGGGGGCGTGGTCTAGCGGATCACGGGACTCAGGGGTCATTTGCTTCCCCAACAGCTAAGAGCCTTGATGGCCAGCGCTGGCGTGGCTTGTGTCGGGGAGTTCTAGAATGCAGCTGCCACCTTCATGTAGCCCCCAGACCAACGGCAGCCCCTGGCCCCCCGAGCACAGCATCGCTGACCAATCATGGAGGGTCACGAGTGCACTGACCAGCCAGCAACTTGGACTTGAGCTGATCTCAGCCCCAGTTTTAATCCATAAGAACCCTCCCCTCCTCCTCCCTGGGGAGCCCGGGAGGAAGCAGAACTGCCCCACCCCCTGCTCCGAGCTTTGCAGGAACCCCCCCCTCCTCCCCCGACCCCGGTGTGAGGACCCAGTCTGGGGCTGCTCCAGCCAGGCTCCAGCCATTTTGGGCGTCGCCCGGCCACCTTGCTGACAGAGATGTGGCTGGAAGAAAATCCCACCTCCACCGGTAGTCCCCGGGCATCCAGCCGTGAAGACCCTTCACAACACGAGCAGCCCGAACTCCACGACAGGGAGACACGGAAGACACGGGGGCTCGTTAGAGTCTTGCCCAGGAGTGGAGGACTACGGTCAAGTTTAAGAAGTAACACGAAGCGCCACACTAGACAATCAGAGGAAAACAATGTATGCTTATCTCAACAGAGACAGAAAAATGAGTTTGGAAAGTTCAAACCACTTACGATTAAAAAAATCAGCAAACTAGGGAAGCAAGAACGTTTCCTTCACTCAGCTAAAAAGCATCAGTGCGAACCTGCAGCCGGCATCCCGGGCACCGGGGGAGGCTGGTGCTGGGAGTGAGGCGAGCAGGCCCTCCTGCCCCTGGGGCCAGCGCAGGAGTCCAGTCCCGTCCAGTTCTGTCCGGTCGCGGCCGAGGCAGGGAGGCGAGCCCAGAGGAGAGCATACGCTGTGATCTCTCGGAGGCGGCTGGGTCACGTAAGCAGAGAACATGGAAGAATCCACCTGCAGCAAAGTGGATTTAACAACATTGCTGAAAAATCAGCTGTATTTCCAAGCAATAAACCACCAGAAACGAAGTTAACAAGCACAATTTCACTTGCAATAACATCAAGGGTGAAGTTTTTGGATAAATTAAACAAGGCATGCATCAGACCTAGAGAGTGACAGCTACAAAACACTGTTCGAAGCATTGAAACCTGAACAAAGACACAACACATTCATCGCCTGGGAAACTCGATGGGTCTTTACATTTAACTCAATTATAACCAAAATTCCAACAAGTTGGGGTTTTTATTTAGAGTTTAGGAGGTGTTTTTAAAATGTATATGAAAATACAAATCACCAGAACACCCTTTATAGAAATAAAAAACATTCTGAAAGCTTGCTGTATGCATCCAAGTCCAGGGAGAAGAAGGGCCAGGGTTTTGTTGGAGTAAACGCGGAGGAGGGGCCTGGAGGAGGCCCGGTGTGGCCCCCGTGGACGGGTGGAAGGGAGGGCGGCCCTGCGCAGGGGCGGGGAGGGCTGGCGGGCAGAGCCCGAGGAGCCTGAGCCAATGCTGGCGTCACACGGGCCCGCGGCCCCCAGGAACGGGCCTGCCCTTGGGTTTCTGCTGCCATCTGGAGCAGCCCGGGTCTGCCCAGCCTCTGGTCGATGCAGGGACAGCTCTCAGAGCTGACCCGGAGGGGCACGAGGTGGACACGCTCCCTGCAGAGTCCCGGGGAGGAAGCCCAAGGCCACCACGGGGTCTGCGCGACTTCAAGACGATGGAGCCGCCGCGATCAGGGCCGCGTGGTGCTGGCGGAGGGGCAGACACGCGGGGTGGATTGACGGGCAGACCGCGAGCCCTGCGGTGGCCCGGTGTGCACCCTCGATGGGTTTGACAAAGGTGCCAAAGCAGTTCAGGGGAGAAAGGAACACATTTTCAACAAATGATGCTGTCAACACAAAAACACTCAGCTCCAGCGCACACCAGAATTACCTGGAGCCATCTCAGCCGCAAACGTAAAGTGAGAGCTGAAGCTATAAGGCTTCCAGGAGGAACCTCAGAGCGTCTCTGCCAGCGAGAGAGAGAGAGTCCTCGAGAGGCCCGGACAGGCTGCGGGGCGGGACCTCGGAGGTCCCATTAGAGGCGCAGGCCCTCGCCGCGTCACACCCGAGCCTGGCCACAGGCACACCCAGCCTGGCCACAGGCACACCCTGGGCCTAGCCATGTGCACACCCCAGCGTGGCCACGTGCACACCCCCAGCGTGGCCACGTGCACACCCTGGGCCTGGCCACGTGCACACCCCCAGCCTAGCCACGTGCACACCCCCAGCGTGGCCACGTGCACACCCTGGGCCTGGCCACGTGCACACCCCCAGCCTAGCCACGTGCACACCCCTAGCTTGGCCACGCACACACCCTGGGCCTAGCCATGTGCACACCCCAGGTTTGGCAGAGCCAGATGCAGAGCCAGGCAGTGGGGCTCCTGACCAGAGCTGTGGGCCACCCCCAGTCAGACCAGACAACACCAAGCCCAGCCAAACTCTCAGCGTGTTTTTTTAACCATCAAATTATTGCACTGAATGGAAGAAAACAGACAGATAACACACATGGTGGCCCAAGATGCACTGCTCCAATACACCGTGGAGACGCCAGGATGGAGGGCTCATGGAGGGGTCATGCTGGCCCACGGCCGCCGTCACCCATGGAAACATCCTCCAGCGGCCTCACCACAGACGGGGTGAGCGAGTGCGGAGGGCGACGGCACCAGTACTGGAGGCGTCGGTACTGGGAGATGTCCACTTCCCGGCCAGCTGTGCCACGTTCCTCTCTCCTGTGGTTTGAGGGAGCTGTGCCCCCACCAGAGGGGTCTCAGTGCACCACACTCTCACCAACACTGCGGCTTTGCTTTGTCGTTTTTTAAAAGCGGATCTCCAGCGCCGCGGTGCAAAATGCTCCCTCAGCGTTGCTGGCCTGGAGCCCCCACCCTAGCATCAGTGAAGTTCAAGACCATTTATGGTGGACGAGAAAATGCAAGGGTGTAAGCACAAAATTTAGCCACACTCTTCTGGTTTCCTAACGTGCACGTTAGCAGCCAAGTTCCCTCTAAGAAGTGAGCTCACCACACCCTGTGGGGTTTGTCATGTGTCGTGACGTTGGTCTACGCAACAAACACTCACTGAGCACGGCTGTGCATCGGGCATCACTGCTTTGCTCGATGGACAACCACTGATTACAGGCTAATTCCCAACCACACGGGCACTCTCTCTCCTGGTGTCTCTTTCATCCCAGATGTGAGATCAACTGCCTTAAAACAGAGAGCATCTCACGTATGACATCTCATGTATAACATCTCACATACGACATCTCACATGTAACATTTCACGTATAACATCCCATGTGTCACATCTCACGTACGACATCTCACATATGATGTCTCTTGTATAATATCTCACATATGACATCTCACATATAACATCTCATGTATGATATCTTACACGTAACATTTCACACATGATGTCTTACATGTAACATATACCTCACGCATAGCCTCTCATGTCTACCGTGCACCGATTCTTTGGGATTTGTGTCAATGTCTGGTGCCCTAGCTCCTGACCAGTTCCTGCAAATGTGCCCCAGTGAAGAGCAGGGCCGGCCTTGTATACCCCAGGACACGTAGTGATCTCTGGCTGCAACACCAAACCTTAATCGATAAGCACTTGTCTAACTGGTCAGATCCGGTTCCACACGTGGCTAAGGCGACGGCCGACCCAACACCTTTGTCCCCAATCGTTCGATGTTGGCCCTCGACATCTGAAGCCTGAGCTTCGGTGCATATAATGTTCTCATTATTACCGCTCTTTGTTGACTCCATCTCCTCAAAATGAATTTAAAGTATAATGAGGTTCAAATCAAAGGACTAATTCAGTTTTGAAGAGAATCTGGCAGGGGATTTCCAAGCCTCTTTGAAGAAATTTAAACTCGTTTGTTCATTCAGGGAACGTTTGTGTGCGTCTGCGCTGCACCAGGCGCTCCTGGACCTGGGCGCTGATGAGCAAACCGACGTGGCTCCCTCCTCCAAGCGACGTGACAGAGGCAGAGGCGCACGGGGAGACCGACGTCCCGTGAGCATCAAAGACAAGGATGCAGGGAGGCGAGGAGGAGGAGACTGACCTCTGGCAAGGCTGGAGGTCGTCTGGGGGAGGAGGAGCCTGGACCACACCCTCACACACACTCAGGGACGCCCAGGTGACCCCCAGCGGCAGGTGCAGGGCCCACAGCAGGACGCTGTCAGTCAAATACAGAAGACGCCTCCCAGTGCGGGTGGGAAATGCCTAGGAGCCTGACCACAGGCAAGGCCCCCGCCCCGCCCCAGCAGCCTGGGAAGGGGAAGGCTATGTGCAGCCCACACAGGGAAGGGGGCTGGTCAGTTCTCACAGACGCAGATCAGGGCTCTAAAAATGTTAACAAAAGAGCAAGCAGCTCTCAGACAGCGAGCAGCTAGCTAACAGGGAAGTGGAAAGGCCTCCACTGCCTTAGCTACAGGGGAACCTCGTGCCCAAGACACATCGAGGCCACGGCCACACGAGCAAGGACGAGGACACCAGGCAGCGGCGAGGCCCGGGCCAGCAGGAACGCTCCGGCGCCGGCGAGAGGACCAGAACTGTTCAACCACGCGGGCAAAACTGGGGAGCACCTAGTAAAGCAGCGGTCACGTGTGGGTGTCCTGACACACCCGTGAAGCGGCGGTCACGTGTGGGTGTTCCTGACACACCCGTGAAGCAGCGGTCACGTGTGGGTGTCCTGACACACCTGTGAAGCAGCGGTCACGTGTGTGTGTTCTGACACACCGTGAAGCAGCAGTCACGTGTGGGTGTTCCTGACACACCCGTGAAGCAGCGGTCACGTGTGTGTGTTCTGACACACCGTGAAGCAGCTGTCACGTGTGGGTGTCCTGACACACCCGTGAAGCAGCGGTCACGTGTGGGTGTCCTGACACACATCAGAGGTGCGTGATCAGGCCGACGACCTATACAGAGAAAGAAGGCAGGAAACACGTACAATTCAAGATGGGGCTGCAGGGACCCTGGGGTCCTGGGGATGACACAGTGCTTAGCCTATGTGGAGGCAGAAACACAAGCGACAACAGCTTTGTTTATTGCAATGCTATTCTGCATCCCCTCTTTTCATAGCTATGAGTCTGTGAACACAAAAGAAAAACAGGAGGCCCGGCAGAGGACGTGTGGGCTCAGGAGGAAGCTCAGCAGGTAGCACCTTGGTCCCGGGAGGGCCAAGGACGCCAGGGACACCAGGGAGGGCCAGGGAGGGCCAGGGACGCCAGGGAGGGCCAGGGAGGGCCAGGGACGCCAGGGAGGGCCCGGGATGCCAGGGAGGGCCAGGGATGCCAGGGAGGGCCAGGGATGCCAGGGAGGGCCAGGGAGGGCCCGGGACGCCAAGGAGGGCCCGGGTGGGCCAGGGAGGGCCAGGGATGCCAGGGAGGGCCAGGGATGCCAGGGAGGGCCAGGGAGGGCCAGGGACGCCAAGGAGGGCCCGGGTGGGCCAGGGAGGGCCAGGGAGGGCCAGGGAGGGTCAGGGACGCCAGGGAGGGCCAGGGACGCCAGGGAGGGCCAGGGAGGGCCAGGGACGCCAGGGAGGGCCCGGGTGGGCCAGGGACGCCAGGGAGGGCCAGGGAGGGCCAGGGACGCCAGGGAGGGCCAGGGAGGGCCAGGGAGGGCCAGGGAGGGCCAGGGACGCCAGGGGGGGCCAGGGAGGGCCAGGGACGCCAGGGGGGGCCAGGGAGGGCCAGGGAGGGCCAGGGAGGGCCAGGGACACCAGGGAGGGCCAGGGACGCCAGGGAGGGCCAGGGACGCCAGGGAGGGCCAGGGAGGGCCAGGGAGGGCCAGGGAGGGCCAGGGAGGGCCAGGGACGCCAGGGACGCCAGGTGCGTGCAGCCAGTGCGCAGACCCAGAGCCCACGGGCCCAGGCTGCACAGGAAGGAGGGTGCAAGGGACCACAAAGCACATCTAAAATACTCAGCTATTACAATTATAAGGATATTAAAGCAGATCCTGCAGCACAATTAAAACCCTTCAAGTCATTCACTGGACACACGGGGACTCGGTGCCCACGCTGCAAGGCATTGTTCCTGTGGGGCACGAGGTGCAGGGGCTTATATTGCAGGGAGGAGACCAGTGACCCCTACGGCAGCCAGTGAGTGGGCAGGGAGATGAGTGATGTCTACAATAGCCAATGAATGGGCAGGAAGGAGATGAGTGATTCCTATGGCCGCCCCTGGGAGGACAGCGGGGCGGGGGTGTCCTGGGAGGGCTGCCCGGGGTGGGGGGTGTCCTGGGAGGGCAGCGGGGCCCGGCCCCACGTGGTGCAGAGTCCCGTGGGAGCAGAGGCTGCAGAGAGATGGTGTCGGCCGACACTCGGCGTCAGGAAACCCGAGGGCCCCCAAGTTTCAGAACTCAAGGATGGGAGCGAGGTGCAAGGAATGCTGGCCGGGGCCCCATGCCAGCTGCGCCAGCCACGCGCGTTTGTGCTGAGCGACAGCAGCGACACGGCTAACACCGCAGTAAAATGACCCCAAGGTACGAATTCCCCCGGACTCCCCAGTGCAAGGCATCATAAACACAGCCTAACAGTGATGAGGGGGACTCACAGTGAACCCAGAATCAGCAGCAAGCAAGCGGGAGGGCAGCGCTCCACAGGTCACGGAGAGAGAACGCGTTAAACTGAGCGCAGGCGGAGAGGTAGCAAAGGGAGGGACGCAGATGCACCACAAATACACGGGGCCGTGGCAGCATTCGGGGTCAAATCTCCGGGAAGCTCAGCGAGAAACTCTTGCCCTGCTTTGACGGATTGGTTAACGCCCATCGGTGGTGGAGGGAGGCAAAAGTGCAGGTGGCGGAAGTTCTAGAAATCACTGGAACCATCAGGCCCCAGCCCCACCCTGCGAGGCTGGCGTCGGGCGCCAGGAGCAGCCGTGGGGAGTGCAGGGAGGTCCTGCTGTGGGCTTGTGGACAGCACTGCTGGGGCCACTCGGGCCGGGGAATGGGGAGCCCTGGGACTCTGTCCTTGGATGGCTTAGCCTTGGAAATGCACCCAGAGTCATTCAACAAGAAGTGGGTGCTTTGTAAGTTAGAGTTAGAGAGAGAGAGGGAGAGATAGAAAGAAAGATCTTCCATCCACCAGTTCACTCCCCAGATGGCCACAACAGCCAGGGTTGGGCCAGGCCAAAACCAGGAGCCAGGAGCTCCGTCCAGGCCTCCCACGTCGGTGCAGGGCCCGAGCACTTGAGGCACCTCCCGCTGCTTGCCCAAGGCCGTTAGTAGGGAGCTGGATTGGAGCTGGAGCAGCCGGGACACCACCCAGAGCCCGTATGAGATGCTGGCGTCGGGCAGGGGCTTCACCCACTGTGCCACAGCACCGGCCGTGAGAGGTGAGTGGTTTCATTTGTGTCCCTTTAAGCCCCACTGTGTTTTAGATCCGAGTCTTTACAAAGAAGTGCTGCGTCTGAGATCTGAGGTTTCGGCAGGAGCTCGGGCTCTAACTCCCGCGCGGGGCGCCTGCAGAAACTCCTTCCATCGGCGGCATCGATTTTCCGGGCCCCTCGCGCCTTTGCGGGAGGACGTTCCTGCAGGAGCCAGACTCTCGGCTCTGATGTCCTGACACAGAGAGCAACAGGTGCCTCTCCGGGCCTCCGTTCTATCAGGAGCAATAAAGCGCAGGCACATCCGGGCTAACGGAACCTGCCTCGCAGCCCTGCTCTCCAATTAAGATTCCAGACGCCTTGCCAGCGGCTCCTGGCTCCGTGCCCTGGAAGACGGATTTCCACACGGAGCGTGGCACGGCCGCCCCTGCTCCCTGGCCCCGGTTAGCATCAAAGCCAGCCGAGACCTCCTGGGCCACCGCCCTGGGCAGCCGTGGCGTCACGCCGCAAGCTCCTGTCCATTGCTTCCCTTCATCACTGAGGAAGCTACTTACGGTTTCCCAGGATTGTAAATGTTATGACAGCGGAAAGAAAACCAGGCTGAGTATTTCTCATCTGACCCCACACTGGTGCCGCATCTATTTAGATCTGGAAATTAAAATTCCATGCCTACAGAGTCCTCGAGAATATAGCAAAGGACGCTACAGCGTGACAGTTCATGACAGAGAAGCACCGAAGCCTGCATACATTATGTCACATGACAGCAAGCCCCTCTGTTCATCTGAGTCATCAGGATGTATTGAGCAGTTAGCATTGTGCGGGGGACTTTAATAGCAGCTGAAACAGAGACAGGGCTAAGACAGGTCTGGCCATCGCAGGCCAGCGGAAGCACGTGGACGATGACACCCCACGCAATCCCAAGGCAAGGTAGAATGATGTAGGCACTAAGTGGGAATGACGTAGGGACTAAGTGGGAAATTGTGGTGGCCAAGGAGATGGAGCAATTAACTCAGAAATGGAAGGGAAATGGGGGAAGAAAAGCAGCAGGTGTCTCTCGCGGGTCCCAGGGCTCCCTACCACGCCAGCCGCCTGCCTCCTGACCCTGCCAGATCCTGGGGCGGCGTCCTGGGGCCTCTGGTCCCCAAGGCTCACACTTTGTCACTGAGCTCTCTCCCCAAGCCCCTTCTCTCTGCCCCAAGGCCTCTGCCCCCTGCTGTCTCCCATTATCTCCACCAACCATACCTAACCTGGAGCAAAAAAGCATGAGTTTAACTCCGCGGATGCCTCACTAAAGCCATTTGGGCAGCTCCACCCAAGACCAAGTCCAAGTTCTGAAGAGGCATGCAGGGCCCCTCTCCTCTCTTCTCCCCTCACGTCTTCCCCATAAGTCAGATCCTGCCATGAGCTCTGCATGCCAGAGGCTCTTCCCCACCTGTGCCTGTGGTGCCCCTTCTCACAACAGCTCCTCATCCCCTGCCTCACACCTCCAGGACCCAAGTCTAGATCACGCGGTGGTACGGGGTGCACAGGACTCGTCTCCCCGTAGCTCTGCAAATGCCTGCACCCTGGTGTCCCAGGGTTCATGGCTGAGGGATTAAGGGTGGAGACTGGATCCAGTCATGGCGACTGGGGGTAGAGGCACTGGGAGGTGTTTAGGGACCTGGGGCAGGCTCTCAGAGGGTGGCTCCCGCCAGAATATTGGTTATATATTGATTATTTGAGCCCTGCCTGGCTGCCGCTCTTCACTTCCTGGGTCACCATGGATGCTTCCTGCACACTCAGGTTCTTGTCTTCAGCAAGAAAGAGTTCACGTGTGAAGACTGAGAGCAGTGGTCAGCACAGCAGTGAGGTCTCGTGGGTTAGGGCATCGGTCAGCACGGATGGGCACCTCTCCATGAAATCTGAGTCGGTGCCCAGGCACTCAGAGTGGGGAACGCCGGGTCACGTAGTTTAATGCAGAGAATGCACCTGCCGGGCCGCACGGGCATTGCAGGAAAGAACAGAGAGAGCAGAGGCTGAAAGGCACCTGCTGGCCAGGCCGGTGTCTCAGGAAGGGGCTGAACACGCAGGCTTCTTCAGACTGGGGCTCCTAGGGGGATGAGGGTCAGTTCTTCCCCCCACCCTCTTCTCCTGGACCAAGGATTTGCTAAGTGTGAAATGGGTGAAATTCCTCCCCAAGTGTTGCCAGACTGGTGCTGAGCACAGGAGGTTCCTGGTGCCTCCCTCAGGGGAAGTGGAGAACACCGGGCCACTCCGAGCTGCACTTCCCCGGCTGCTACACGGGCAGCTGCTTTCCGACCAAGCCCAGCCTGGAACCAGGGAGCACCACCGCAGGGAGGCGAGGAACCGACCAAGCCCAGCCTGGAACCAGGGAGCGCCACCGCAGGGAGGCGAGGAACCGACCAAGCCCAGCCTGGAACCAGGGAGCGCCACCGCAGGGAGGCGAGGAACCGACCAAGCCCAGCCTGGAACCAGGGAGCGCCACCGCAGGGAGGCGAGGAACCGACCAAGCCCAGCCTGGAACCAGGGAGCGCCACCGCAGGGAGGCGAGGAACTGACCAAGCCCAGCCTGGAACCATCAGATGCCAGGGCTGGAGACAAGGACATCAGGAGTTACTATCGATGTGCTCAAAAGACACTGGGAGGTGTGAGATCTAAAGTAAGGAACGGATGCTGGAGCAATGCAAAGTCATGAGTAGAACACATGCAACAGCTTGAATGAGCCTCAATAATTATTCAGACAGGATTCGTACCACCTGCCAGATTCCATTTCCGTAAACTCTGGGACCACACTGACAGAAAGCAGATGAGCAGCTCTTGGGGTGGGAGCAGTGGGAGCGGGGAGGCGACCCTGAGGGGAGGTGGAAGCTCAGGACAGTGGGGACGGCTTCAGTCTCAGCTGCGCCGCTCTCTTTCAGAGGTGAGCACGTGTGCAGACTCGGTGATGACTCTCTAAGTGTGGGCCACCCACTGGGTGTACCTCAAATATTCCTTTAAAATCTGTTTAATTACAGCCGATAAATAATGAAAGACAAGTCTCAAGCTACAGGATCAGTATACAAGTGTCAACTGTGTTTCATATGTAAAAACGAAGATCCAGATGAAATCAGGAATATGCTGCTCTGACAACACTCAGAAGACAAGACTTAACAATGAACTTGGGGAAAGTACAGCTGCTGAAGGAAACCGAAGGTGCACATAAGTGGGACACAGCCCTGCCCGGGGCTTGGGAGCTGAATGCTGTTGAGATGGAAATGCTCACCAAATCACCAAGACCCAGTGCAGCCTCCACCCAGGTCCAGTAGGTTCTTCCACAGGTATTCAAAGTTCATCCTAAGACTTACAGCCAAAGGCAAAAACCTAGAACAGTGTAAACAACTTGAAAATACAGAGCGATGCTGGAAGGCTTCTGCTTCTGATCTCAAACTTTGCTACAGAGACACCAACACAGAGACACCGACACAGAGACACCATCACAGAGACACCGACACAGAGACACCATCACAGAGACCCCGACACAGAGACACTGTCACAGAGAGACCGACACAGAGACACTGTCACAGAGAGACCGACACAGACACCGACACAGAGACACATCACAGACACTGTCACAGAGACACCATCACAGAGACACATCACAGACACTGACACAGAGACACCGACACAGAGACACCGACACAGAGACACCGACACAGAGACACCATCACAGAGACACCGACAGAGAGACCGACACAGACACTGACACAGAGACACATCACAGACACTGTCACAGAGACACCATCACAGAGACACCGACACAGAGACACTGTCACAGAGAGACCGACACAGACACCGACACAGAGACACATCACAGACACTGTCACAGAGACACCATCACAGAGACACATCACAGACACTGACACAGAGACACCGACACAGAGACACCATCACAGAGACACTGACACAGAGACACCGACAGACACCATCACAGAGACACCGACACAGAGACAGTGTGGTTCTGGCACACAGAAAAAGCATAGCCAGTGACACAGGACCAATGGTGCAGACAGACACACAGCCCGTGACACAGACCCAGTGGTACAGACACGCAGCCCAGTGAGACAGGACCAGTGGCACAGACAGACAATGCACAGCCAGTGGCACAGATCTGGTGGTTCAGGGACACAGTCTCATCACAGGTACTAAGGCCATTCACTGGGGAAAGGTGGCCCTTTTAATGGATTACTGGGGCAATATAAAAAAATGAACTAACATCATAAACAAAAAACAGGACAAAAAGAATCACAGACTTAAAGATAAGACCTAAAAACAATGAAACTTAAGAAAAATCTCAGGACTTCAGGGTAGGCAAAGAATTTTCAGACATGACCCCAAAAGCATAGTCCAATAGTAACCAAAAAAAAAAAAAATAATAGATTGAACTTTAGTAACATTTAAAACTTGCACAAAAGATCTCAAAATGCAAGCAGCGGATCTGAGGAAACAGTTCCAAAAACACGTCTAATAAAGTTCTGGGGGCCACAATATACCAAGAACTCCTGCAGCTCAATAATGTTGAAAGAGAGCGCAATGAAAACATTAGCTTGAGATTTAATCAACATTTCTCCACAGAAGACACACAAATGACTAATAACCGCATGAGAAGATGCTCAGCACCTCGTTCATCAAGGAAATGCAAATTAAAACCAGGAGACAACATTTCGCATCTACTCAAATGGCTGTAATTATAAACAGACGATAAGTGTTGGAGAGAATGTGGAGACACTGGAACCCTCGTGCACTGCTGGTGGGAATACAAAATGGCAAAGCCACTTTGTGAAAACATTCACCGGACTCTTCAAAGCGTGAAGCGTGAACTTGCGTGTGACCCAGTAACTCCACTCTGGAAGGCAAGCAGGCGAGAAACTGCGTGTCTGCAGGAAACCTTCCGCACCTTCCTTTGCCGATCCTTCCTAACACCCTGAGCGAGCAACAAGCGAAACGTCCATCAGCTGAAAGTGGATAGACAGTGGGTACAGTTGTGTGACAACATGGAGGAACTAACATGCCAACAACATGCCAGCACATGCATGAGCTTCAGAGAAGTCCCGGGTGAAGGAAGCCCGACAGAAGAGTCCTCACTTTGAATGACTCAGTTTATGAGAAATACCTAGGAAAGCGAAGATGCAGAACCAGGAAGCTCCGGGGTTGCCTGCTACGGACACATGCGCGCGGGGAGCATCAGAGGGCGGTGAGGATCCTTTAGCCGGTCAATCCCGATGGTTACAGAGGTCGTCAGTTTACTGAAGATCATTGGCTATGACTTGGACACAGGGGCATAGATATTAAAGTATCTCTCTCTCGAGATATTTGAAAACAAATGAAAGAAGCGCTTTTGACAAGCATCAGGGGTGTCTCGGAAAGTTTCTGAGGATTTTTGACACGACGCGACCTGCTCTCCAGGAAGCTTGCTCCTGCGGGTGCTGGAAGGACAGACCAGCGCGGCGATGGCGGCTTTGAAGTCACGAAGCGCCTACACGGGACTCCTCAAGCACGTCAGATGGCGGAAAAGCTGAGGTTCCCCGAGGTCCATTTCCAGAGCTCGCGGAGCTGACAGGGGGCTCTGCTGGCTTCCCAGCTTTCCCCCCACCCCTCAAAAAAATGCACCGATCCAAGTAAGAAAAGGGAAGACGGCCGCCCCGCTCCCGCTCAGCCCCGCCTCTGCCGTGACAGTGACGGATGTCGAGCCGGGGCCCTGGATCACTCCTTAAGCAGCGGAAATGCGTTTGCCATCACGGCGCCTCCTCCTAATGTGACAAGCTGGAAATATGACAGCGCTGGTGTTGTGTGCCGAGAGCCATTCAGCAGGTGATGGAGCTCACTCGGCGATCTGCGCGCGGAGCCATCTGCCAGGCGCAGGCGGGTGACAGCTTAGGACGCCCTGACTCGCAGGTTAAGAGACGATGATGTACTCGCCAGCCCAACTCTGATTTTGACAAAGTGCCTCATTCCAATGCAATACGTTATAGGGGCCAATGGGATCTTTTTTTTTTTTTTTTGGCAGTATTGGAGCTCGTGTGGAGGAAATGTGCCCTCCTGACAATTTCTCGCTTAGATCTAGAGCTGAGAATTGCCACTTCAAGGTCCTTTTGAAATGTTCCCTAATCGGCCGGCGCCGTGGCTCAACAGGCTAATCCTCCGGCGCCGGCACACCAGGTTCTAGTCACGGTCGAGGCGCTGGATTCTGTCCCGGTTGCCCCTCTTCCAGGCCAGCTCTCTGCTGTGGCCCAGGAGTGCAGTGGAGGATGGCCCAGGTGCTTGGGCCCTGCACCCCATGGGAGACCAGGAAAAGCACCTGGCACCTGGCTCCTGCCATCGGATGAGCGCGGTGCGCCGGCCACAGCGCGCCGGCCGCGGCGGCCATTGGAGGGTGAACCAACGGCAAAGGAAGACCTTTCTCTCTGTCTCTCTCTCTCACTGTCCACTCTGCCTGTCAAAAAAAAAAAAAAATGAAATGTTCCCTAATCGTGTGTCTGAGCAAACCCCTGCCCTGTGCAGCCCCTCGGGCGCTCTCTTCACACAGACCCTCCCGTTTGCACTCGCTCTGCTTTGGGTTTCAAGCAGTAAACCACAGCCGGACTGAGCAACGGCTCCTCAGGTTCCACTCGCCAGCTCTCGCTCGCTCAGCAGGGAGGGCTCCGTCCCTAACGCAACAGGGTGAGCGCCCTTCACGCTGAAGGCTGAAGTGCACAGGAGCCGAGCTCGTCACTCAAGGAGCTTGCACAGAGCCATTCCCAGGACAGTGAGCTGGGTGACGCGTGTGCTCAGATCCCCGGTCTCGCTGGGGAGGGGGAGGTAGAGGCGTGGGAGAGGAAGGGTGAGTATGTCTATGGGAGCCCACCGCAGTGCCCCGGGGCTGCGGCCTGAACGGGGCATGAGACTTGGAACATGCGTGTTAATGCTGACTGATGGACGCCAGGGCGAGGCGAGGTGGCCGGCTGGTCTCCGGAGGGTCTTCTGCCTGTCCAGAGCTGACGTGCGCCTCCCTCTGCAGACACCTGCTCACACGCCGCCGAGGGAGCTGGGAGAAGCTGCCATTTCTCTTCCGACACTCGGTCCACGTCGCACTGCTCATTACGCTTCCTCCTAACGGCTCAATGACATGATTTTATATTCATGATAAATCTGCCGTATTAGCTAAGGGGAGATTATGTCAAGTACAGTTTAAAGGAGGAATAAAACCATGTAGTAAATATTACAAAGCTTTAGAAAGTTATTAGTGTCAGGATTTATACTTTTAAAGAGGCAAATCTGAGTTATTGGAGAAATTCCTTGGTGCACCCTACTCTTGCCACATGATTGCTCCACGTTCTGTGATTTTATTATAGTGAAAAGTGTTTTCCTCCAGCAATTAATCAGAGACTCTCTACCTATGACCCTGACAACTCAGGCAAAAGTTAGTGGTGCACACGTCTGCTTGATCCTAAGCTTCGTCAGGCTTGCCAAGAAGTGACGACTTCCTCAGACACAACCCTCTGTGCTGGGCCCCTGTCTGGGCCCCTGTCTGGGCTGCTGTCTGGGCCCCTGTCTGGGCTCCTGTCTGGGCTCCTGTCTGTTACGGCGCGGCAGGTAACAGATCAGAAACCCGCAGTCTGGGAAGCAGAAGCAGGGCAGCAGCAGGGAGGGGCGGTGGGGGCAGGGACTGCCACTTGCAGGGCAGTCGGGTCAGACTCACCCAGCAGCCCACACAGGACCAGGAGGGACACAGGTGCCGAAGTGCGCGGGAGGCCACTGCCTTTGCTCAGTGACAGGCCTGTAGGGCCCAGGGTCACTGCTGGCCACTGCCGGACACCAGGATGCTGGACTGGAGGAAGGAGATGAGTCAGGGCAAAGAGCAACCAGCACCAGCGTGCCGCTGCCAGAGCCTCCAGGCTGCCATGGGCCACACGCGACCAGAGGGGCCACGGAGTGCTGGCTGCTGGCCTGCCTCCACACTCTGGGGCTTCAGGCAGCTCCTGGCCAATTCGAGTCTGGATTCACACAAGGAAGGGGACTGTGGCGACACTTCCAAGTTAGCCTAGTCAGGCTAATGAACAAAACCCCAACACCTCTATCACCCAACTGATCTAAAAGTTGTAGAAACTTAGAGATGACATCGCTTTAAGCACACAGAAGAGCTTAAAGGAAACTTGAAGATTACTCAGCAGCTACAAAGAAAGCCAATATATGAAGCTGGGTGGACGGTCCGGTCTGTATGGCCTCCAATGACCAGCATTTCCCTGCCCCAGGCTGCAGGGGCATGTTTGAAGCCAGATGTCCTGAATGGCTGCCTCATGGAAACAAAGCTAACCTCCCACTTCCAAGCAAAGATAGGGAACTTGAGGTGCATGGCATTGATGCTGTGTGTAATGGAAACATGACCCCTATGTGTTGGTCCAGCTGCACACGCGATGCGAGCTGAGGGTTTAAGCAAGCCACACAGCAGACTCACAGAATGACCATCACTTTAAGTAGCACTCTGGCCTCAGAACCAGCCCTCAAGGCATTCTGGTCTGGCCAAAAAGCCCACAAGAGCATTGCAGGCATAGAAAACCAAGACACTGTAGCAAAAAATTGTCCTACACAAAGAACCTCAGTGGGTGAGAGCCCTGTGGAGAGAAGTGGTCATCAGAGAAGGGGTACCTTTCTCTGAAGGGAGGAGAGAACTTCCACTTTGCTTATGGCCCTGTCTAAATACTGACGGAGTTTGTGGACTCAAAAGGCTTCCATGGCCTTGGCAGCTCAAGTCAAGACCCTCGGGTGATCAGAGCCATCATACGTGAGCGTTAATTGTTACATTAACAGGAGTTACTGTGCTCTAACTTCCCATGCGGGACCTCTGTCTTCAGAGTTGTGTTGTAATTATGTCTAAGTGCTCGCCAAAGATGTATCATTCTTGGGTGCTTCTTTAAAGTTAATTAAGTTTCTAAAAAAAAAAAAAAAGTGAAATCAATTCAAGATGCAGTGACTTTGAACAGCCCTTGTCTTGACGGTTGAAGAAGTTTTTTATGCAAATTGTGGAACTCTTTACTTAGTATAGAGTTGGTCTCCTGTATATAAAGTTAATTGAAAATGGATCTTAGTGGAGAATGGGACTGGGATGGGGACGAGGAGAGTGGGTGGGAGGGCGGGTATGGTGGGAAGAATCACTGTATTTCTAAAGTTGTATTCAGGAAATGCATGAAGTTTGTATTTCTTAAATAAGTGGTTTGTTTGGCAGGAAAAAATAAAATAAAATAAAAATAAATAAATCTTTTTAAAAAGGTAAAAAAAAAACAAAAATAAAAAATAAAGTGGTCCCAGACTGGAAGCTCCCCTGGGTACTTGGCATAAGCAAATGCAAATAGATCCCCCCGTATTCCAAACAAGGAAACCAACCACCCACCATCTAATAAGAAAAAAATGGGAAAATAAGGAGCCCAAGCAGGAGAAACAGCCAAGCAGAAGCAGACTCAAAAAAAAAAAAAAAAAAAACTTTGGTTATTAAACTAGTGTACATAAAACAGTGAATGTAAACTAGTGTATGTAAAACAGAAATTGGGGCAGCTTTCCAGCCCATCAGCTAAGATCCAGTTAGAAATCCTGCGTCCCCTGTCGAGGTGCTGGGTTCAGCTCTAGACTTCAGCTTCCAGGTAAAGCAGACACAGATGACAGATCAACCAGTTCAGCTTCTGCCGCCCATGTGGGAGACTGGGACGGAGTTCCTGCTCCCAGCCCTGGCCGTGGTGCACTGTGGGCATTTGGGGCGTGAGCCAGCAGCTGGGAGTCTCGGTCTCTTTGAGTCTCGGTCTCTCTCCCTCCCTCCCTTCCTCCCTCCCTCCCTCCCTCCCTTCTCTCTCTCTCTCTCTCTCTCTCTCTCTCTCTCTCTCTCTCTCGTCTCTCTCATTTTGTGCGTGTCTGTCTGTCTGTCTCCCCCCACTACCACCATCAATACATACACTTTTGGATTTTGTTAATGAGAAATGCTAGAATTCATAAGCTTGGCTACCTGAAAATTAGGAACCTGTGTTCGTTAACAGTCATCGTTAAGGGAACGAAAGGCAAGCTGGAGGAGACGCACACACAGACAAGCGCCCGGTGCTCGCTGGAGAACTGCCACAAAGGAACAGCGGAGTGAGAGGTGCAAAGCAGAAAGAGCCCCAAGCAAGATATTCAAGAAGTGACGACACACGTGCTAAGGCCCCTGGCAACACGCGCAGCCAATGGAAGCCAAAACCCATATCCACCACTCAAAATCCGTCATCAAAGAGGTCAGGGGTGCCAAGTACTCACAAGGATCTGGAAAAGTGAGAATTCTTGTGCACTTCCGGGAGGAGTTTAAGTTGTTATAATACTCAGAAAACTGGTGTCACCTACTGAAACTGACCACGAAGAAAACCAAGAACGTCACCATCAGCCCCTTCCATGGCTGTGCACACCCGTGGGAGTCACACACACACACGCACATGCACACGCATGCGCGCACACAGACATGCACGGGAGTCACACACAAGCACACGCACACACATGGACACGCATGCGTGCACACACACATGCACATGTGTGGGAGTCACACACATGCACACACATGCACGGGAGTCACACATGCACGCACACACGTGCACATGCGCACACATGTGTGCACACACATGCACATGCGTGGGAGTCCCACACACGCACGCACACACATACACGCATAGACTGCCCATCTCAGCTATTCGGCACAGTGCTAAATTAGAAATCAGCTCCAATGTCCCAAACAGAACACTGGTTAAAGGGGTTGTGGCCGAGTTACCTAATCCAATACTACCCAGTGTATGAAGACGTCTCGCCCCCCCAGTCCTGTCACTCCCATCCTCATCCTCGCCGAGAGCCAGCCCCGTGGTGACGGCCTTGAAAATGTAGACAAAGCTGCACAACCTTGAGCAGAAACTCAGGAAAAACGTCTCCATGAATTCGGAATGGCAAATTATTTTTAAATAAGAGAACAGCACAAGGGCAAAGGAAAATTTGATACGTATAAATTTGTTATAATTTTTTCATTAATAAAGCATGCCATAGGCTTGTGACTATCTGTATCTGCAATAATTTTATGGAAATAACAAAAAGTATCCAGAATATTTAAAGAGCCCCTCAAATCAATTGTTAAAGAAACACAACCAACTCAGGAGAAAAATAGGCACAGATCATTTTTTAAAGATTGGTTTATTTATCTGAAGATCAAAGCTATAGACAGAGGCTGGGGGAGACAGAGATCCACCTGCTGGTTCACTTCTCAAATGGCCACGACGGCCGGGGCTGGGCCAGGCCGCAGCCAGGAGTCAGAAGCGTCATCCAGGTCTCCCATGTGGGTGGCGGGGGCCCATGTACTTGGGCCATCTTTCTTTTTTGTTTTGTTTTGTTTTTTGACAGGCAGAGTGGACAGTGAGAGAGAGAGAGAGACAGAGAGAAAGGTCTTCCTTTTCTATTGGTTCATCCCTCAATGGCTGCTGCGGCTGGCGCACCACGCTGATCCGATGGTAGGAGCCAGGTATCTCTCCTGGTTTCCCATGGGGTGCAGGGCCCAAGCACCTGGGCCATCCTCCACTGCACTCCCGGGCCACAGCAGAGAGCTGGACTGGAAGAGGAGCAACCGGGACAGAATCCGGTGCCCCGACCGGGACTAGAACCCGGTGTGCCGGCGCTGCAGGCGGAGGATTAGCCTAGTGAACCGCAGCGCCAGCCTTGGGCCATCTTTCACTGCTCTCCCAGGCACATCAGCAGGGAGCTGGATTAGAAGCAGAGCAGGTAGGACATGAACTGGCACCCATATGGGATGCCGGTGGCATCGCAGGCAGCAGCTTTACCCGCTATGCCACAATGCTGGCCCCGAGGCAAAAATCTTAGAACTTTCACAAGAAGAAAGGATGTTGAAAACCAGTAAATGCAGGGAGAGATGCTGGACCTCACTCAAAGTCATGGCAGTGAGCAGCCAGGACCACAGGCACCACGTTACGCCCATAGTGGAAGAAAACTGAAACATATTTTTAAAGATTTCTTTATTTATTTATCTGAGAGGCAGTTACAGACAGAGAGAGAGGGAGAGACAGAGAGAGATCCTCCATCTGTGGGTTCTCTTCCCAAATTGTCATAATGGCCAGACTTGGGTCGATCTGCAACCAGGAGCCAGAAGCTTCATCTGGGTCTCCTACGTGGGTTCAGGGGGTCTAAGGACATGGACCATCCCCTGCTGTTTTCCCAGGCTATCGACAGGGGACTGGATTGGAAATGGAGCAGCCAGGACTTGAACCAGTGCCCACATGGGATGCTGGCACTGCAGACAGCAGCATTTACTCACTATGCCACAATGCTGGCCCCTAAAATATCTTACTGTAGAAACTTCTAGAAGGTAGGAGGAACAACTGAATTTTTGGTGGGAGTGTACCATGGCTCAGTCCCTTTGTGTGGGGGTGGTATCATCTAATTATGTTGAAACATTTGCATATATGTGATGTCCAAAATATTCATTGAAGATGCACTTGACTTTTTATTCCATTTTCCCAAGAATTGTTTGCAGTGTTGTCATCTTTGCATGTGCAAGAAATGTTTGCTTTTATGCAGCAGGAGAGACAGTCAAGAATATTTACAGCAACATTTTGTGATAGCAAAACCCTGAACATAATGCATCCCCAGAGGGGTAGATAAATAACTCCATCTCCACTTAACAGAAGGCTACAAAGCAGTAAAACTGGTGAACTACGTGTGGTCCCCTCCATATATCACAAAGCCAACACTGAGAAAGGCCAATCGTGGACACCGCCCTCAGTGTGGCTGCCTTGCCGCAAGTCCACAATTTTGCAAAAACTAAATATTGTCAGGGCTTGGATACATGTAACAAAAAATACAAAGGAGCAAGCTTTGGCAGCCACAGGCGGAAAGAAAGGACGGGGCTGGGCGGGAGGAGAGGACGGGGCTGGGCAGGAGAGGACGGGGCTGGGTGGGAGGAGAGGACGGGGCTGGGTGGGGAGACGGGGCTGGGCGGAGGAGGACGGGGCTGGGCGGGAGGAGAGGACAGGGGCTGGGGGGAGGAGAGAGGACGGGCTGGGTGGGAGGAGGAGGGGCTGGGTGGGAGGATGGGCTGGGCAGGAGAGGACGGGGCTGGGTGGGAGGAGAGGACAGGGCTGGGTTGGGGGAGAGGACGGGGCTGGGTGGGGCGAGGACGGGGCTGGGCGGGAGAGGCCCCCAGCAGGCTGCACAGAGCCCCGAGCCCCCGAGTGAGTGAGTGAGGGCACGGCAGTCAGGGGCCCTGGGCTGCCTTGGCCCCGGCACAGTGGTGCCTGCCTTCTGTCCAAAGCTGCATGATTGCCCAGGACCTCTGACCTCTGACCTCTGTGGCTTTGCCTCTTCTGCCTCTGAACACACCTGCAATCCTCCTTTCCCCTCCTTCTTCCCACAGAAGGACCCCCGACACTACGTGTGGCCCCACATCTGGCTCTCAGGTCTGTCCTGGTCTTCCACTTCCGCCTGGGCATCTCTCACTTGCCCGTCAATCACTGAGCCCTGGGGAGCCCCTCCCAGGTTGCCTTGACCCCCACCGCTACAACTGCTCCTGGACACGTCACGACCCCACAATGCGCTGAACAGCAGCGGGAGCATCCCACGACAGGCCTCCCCCGTGTCATCCACGTCGGCCTCTTGCCACCCTGGACACTGGAGGTCTCACCACTGATGTGCCTGATGTGTCTGAATCTCTCCTTCCCTGCCAGTCTCCGCCAGCACTAACCTGCTCTACCAGTGACTGTCAGACACGTTGACAGCCGCGGTTAGAAGTCAGAAGTGAACCCACTTCTCCACCTCGACGGCTGGGCGTTTCGCTGGATCCCACGGTGGGTCCAGCATCGCGTGGGAAGGGAAACAGAGGGTACCAGCTGTGCACACGTCCAGCCAGCAGGCCAGACTCAACTCTTCCCTGAAAACGGCTGGGGGTTCCAGAGGGATCTGGAGAACATGGCGGGAGAGGAAGGACGTCGAGGGAAACAGCAGGAGGGGAGGGCCAGCAGGACAGGACCGGCAGCACTCAGGCCCCTGCTGAGTTCACCGGGTTGCTGACCCCCCAGGGGGAAGCCGAGGGACACAGGGGCAGGTCCGCCCTGAGGGTACCCGGTGTCTGGCTCAAAGCCAGGGCTGCAGTGTCCGAGTGGGCAAGCAGCGGTCCCGACAGGCCCCCCAGCATTTCTTGGAGAGGGCGGCCCCCATGGCCTCAGCCTCGCCGACACCCACCAGGGGCGCCACCAGAAAGGTGAAAGGGCCGGACGTCGTAGGTGGACGGGAAGGACGTTATGTGCCATCCCAGGTACTGCCCCGATTTGCCCAGAGGACCCCAGGTGCGGCTTCATTCCCACTGGACACGGGGCAGCGTCCAGCAGGCCCAGAAGCTGAGGCTCAGCCCCAGGGCCCTAGGACACAGGCCATGGGACGGCGCCCTTCTTCCCCGACGTGGCTGCGGATGCCTAGGGGCAGAACTGGGCCTCGGCACTCAGCGAGGACTTGGGTAAACAGGTGACACTAACTGTGTGCTGGCTAACACAAGGCACTGTGAGAGGCTAGACCACACAGAGCACTGTTTGCTTCTTCGTTACATCTGCTTCATCGCAAATTGATTGCTGGAGCTCCTGCGAGAAGGCAGACACTCTTCATTAAACGCATAAATTAACTGGTGCAATTAGACACAGTCTATTACTCAACCTGAAAATTGCAATAATTTATTTTTTATTTAAGCACTTTCTTGATGGAGCTGTTACTCTGGAAAAGTTTGCAAATGTGTCTGGTTTGTAATCACTTGAATATATTCCTCCTCTAAATATACAAATGCAGTGACTTCTCTAATTTTTTTGAACAAACAAATCACTTACCAGCCGATCTTTCCAGGAATCTAGGTGGCATGTCAGAGTTTTGCTTCCGCCTACCAACATGGTTTTCTCCCGTGCAAGTGCACAGTGGCTGAGCTCCAAGCTGCCCCGTGGCTTGCTGAAGGCTGACAGCAGACCCCACAGGACAGCACAGGGAAGCCGCAGTCGGAGAGCCTGTGGTGACAGCGGGCTGCAGCCGATGCCCCAGCCCATCAGGGGCCGTGAAAAAGTCCAATTAGACGATGCGGAAGGACAAAAGCTCCTCGGGGGAAAATGACCAGTGGGCTAAACAGGACGATGCTTTTGGTGAACTATCTGACAAACTCCATTGTCGAAAGTTGCCTGGGAGTTATCAGCAGGGATTAGGATTCTTTCAGCGTGTGTGTGGGGGGGGGACTCTTGCCCCTTCCTCGTGGGGTGCTGGAGAAGATGGCAGAGCGGGGAGTCAGCTAAGACCCCGCCCTGTCGCCTGCAGGAGTGACACAACCTGGGGGAGTGGGCGCTGCCCAACGAATGGGCTCCAGCAATGCTGCTTGTACTCCACGGGCCAGGGGGACCAGGGACTGGCACCGTGAGGGGCAGAGTGAGAGTGGTGGAGACAGAGGTGGGGTGGCTCTCCAGGTCAGAGAAGGGAGCGGGCGAGGCCCCTGGTGTGGCCCTGCAGGTAACTCCCGAGGGCCTTGAGCAGGAGCCAGCACTGGACACCTGCCTCTAGGACAGCACCTGCCTGGGCGACAGCAGCAACCAACCAAGTGCTGACCACAGCAGGTGACGGGGAGACACAGACCCTCTCACACCCGCCTCCGACAGGATCCAGGAAGGAAGGGAAGGGAGAGCAAGGAGGTACAGCAGAGCCAGGCTCAAGATGGAGCCCCCGGGTGCTCCCCCAAGCCCAGGTGACCTTGGCCAAGATGCCCACAAGAAGCACACTCTGGGCTGCGAGAAGGCAGTGATTCGAAACACTAAACGACTTCTGGTTTGTACCACGTGGAGTCGATGCACCGCACGATGCTAGCGATTGGCCACGGGTCACTGGGAACAGAAAAGAAAGGACGGACAAGTGGGGGGGGGGGCAACTGCCTGTGTCGTGGGAGCCCCAGAATGGTCGCATGCCAACTGTCCGTGGGAGGGTTTCCTCCAGCAAACACCACAGCTCAGCTGGCCCCAGAAATGGTGACGTCTGATTTCTCTGTGCACTGTCAGCCACCACATCTCAGTACAGTCACTTAAAGCAGTGGGTGGCTGAGACTCCCCACAGCGGGCACACGGGATGGCTGCGCGCGGCTCCACCCAAGCTCTCACGAGATCCAGGGCAGCCTGGGTCTCTGATGGCCTGAGAGGCGGAGCTGGGGGTACACAGGAAAGATGTGACTGCTGGAGCCAGTTCGCAGCCTCACAGGTCACATCCCCCCACTCACCGTGCGGCCCTGGGTCCTGAGACAATGCCCACGGCCACACTCTGTGATCGTGGGCACTGGCTGGCATGGTCCTAACCCCAGTGACGTGTGATGGAATCACAGAACCAGCCCGGACCCCTACAGGATTGATGCCAGGACCATGCTCTGCCTCCCCAGAGCTGCAATGGCCCCAAAGCCTGCCATGCAGAGAGACCTCATTCGTGCAAGGAGTGGGTACACCAGGGGGGCTCCTGTCTCTTCCCCATGAGGGCCAAATCTGTTGGCCTCGCCTCACGTCCACCTCCGTGTCTCCCCAGCTCTGCACAAGCAGTGGGTGCGTGCTGCTGCCTCTCGATGACGTGGCTTCACGGCGTCCTTTCGGCTCCGGCACTGACGGGGCTGGATGGGGTCTGGAACCTGCGGGACGATGTGAGGGGGAAACATGAGCACGTGTCCCTGGATCCGCACTTGACGCTGGCATCCGTGTGCCAGCTGAAACCACAGCTCAGAGGGAAGGCTGGGACTGCCTCGCTCAATTTAGAGTCTGCTTGAAATTAATGGAAGATAAATGCTCCAATGCAAACCTTGCAAGGGGCAGTCCCCGCGACGCCTGCGCGCAGCCGCACTTCTGAGCCTGGCTGGTAGCACTGCAGCCGCGGCCCCCCACTGAGAAGGGGGGCAGCCCTGGGCGAGGAAGCCCAGAGGGGCGGAGAGGGCCGGAGGGGCAGGGCCCTGTGGGCCTCTTCTGCGTCCATCAGAACTGCCCTGGACGTGAAAGCATTGTCAGCAGGAGAGTGGGGAAGAAAGACCCCCGGGCTGCAGAGGGGGCTGGATGGGGGCTGATAGTCGCTGGCATCAGCAGTGGCTGTGCACAGTAACACTCACTGCCACGGCCGTCCATGGTAACGCCCACAGCCACGGCTATCCATGGTAATGCTCACGGCCACAGCCGTCCACGGTAATGCTCACTGCCATGACCATCCACGGTAACGCTCACGGCCACGGCCATCCACGGTAACACTCACTGCCATGCTGTCCACGGTGACGCCCACAGCCACGGCTATCCATGGTAATGCTCATGGCCACAGCCGTCCACGGTAACGCTCACTGCCATGACCGTCCACGGTAACGCTCACGGCCACGGCCATCCATGGTAACACTCACTGCCATGACCGTCCACAGTAACGCTCACAGCCACGGCCGTCCACGGTAACGCCCACAGCCACGGCCGTCCACAGTAACGCCCACAGCCACGGCTATCCATGGTAATGCTCATGGCCACAGCCGTCCACGGTAACGCTCATGGCCACGGCCATCCACGGTAACACTCACTGCCATGACCATCCACAGTAACGCTCACGGCCACGGCTATCCATGGTAACACTCACTGCCATGACCGTCCACGGTAACGATCACTGCCATGACCGTCCACAGTAACGCTCATGGCCACGGCTATCCATGGTAACACTCACTGCCATGACCGTCCATGGTAACGCTCACTGCCATGAACGTCCACAGTAATGCTCACAGCCACGGCCATCCATAGTAACACTCACTGCCATGACCGTCCACGGTAACGCTCACAGCCACAGCCGTCCACAGTAACACAGGGATTACAGTGAACAGCGTCTGGGCAGCACAGGGGACCATGAGGCAGTCGGAGGCCATGATGCCCGTGCAGGGCAGTGAACTTAGGGAAGGAGAAGCCCTGTGACCAAGCTTGGGCAGCTCAGCACCCAAAGGTCAGGAAGCGGAGACCACTCAGGAAGAAGGCCCCGAGGAGGAGACAGGGCACACAGTGGGGACAGCGTGTCACTCTCCTGCTCTGAGCCCCACCTCTCCCGAGCCAAGAGAACCAAACGTGCTCTGTGGGTGCCCCGGCAGGACGAGCCACGGGAGACAGGCACAGGAGGGGCAGGCCCACCAGGGGAGGCCGTGGGCGTCTCTCGCCGCGTGGTTCGCTCCGTCTGAAAGCTGCTCCTCTTCACCGCGAGACCTAGCTTGGCAGAGCTCAAGCTTCTGACCAGACTTCTCCCATCTCCTGAGGGTCTTGCGGGCTGCAACCAAGTTCCCTCCGGTGCAGGAGAACTCACATGCCAGGAGCTGAAGATTTTCCCGAAAACAGCCTCCCTGGCCTCTCCAGCTCCTCAGATTTCTTTGAAAAGGAAACTATGGAAAGTTTTGCTTTAGTTGTTCTTGAATTTTGAGAGAAGCAAAAACAGCTGGGTTGTTTTTAAGCAAAACACTACCACTCAGTTCAACACTAGTGTCTCAAGCACAGGTCCCCTATGTTTAACAATGATAAAGCCAGGGCCAGCGTTGTGGTGTAGCGGGGGAAGCAGCCGCCTGCGGTGCCGGCATCCCATATGCATGATGGTTCAAGGCCCAGCTGCTCCATTTCCTAAAGCAGTGGAAGATGGCCCAAGTGTTGGGCCCCTGCACCCGCATGGGAGGTCCTGAAGAAGCTCCTGCCTCCTGGCTTCGGATCAGTGCAGCTCTGGTCATTGTGGTCATTTGGGGAGTGAACCAGCAGATTGAAGACCTCTCTCTCTCTCTCTGCCTCTGCCTCTGCCTCTCTGTAACTCTGCCTTTCAAATGATAAAGCCCAAAGGGGAACGCACAACAAAGCCTTGCAGAGCTATCTCCTGGCAGCACAGGTGCGAAGCCACAGTGATGAGGAAGGAGGTTGGCCATGGCCTGGCAGTGACACCAGCCCGAGCAGAGCCTCATGGCAGCCACAGCCCATTAGCTCAGGCCTCACACTGGACACAAGGAACTGGAAGGAAGACCCAGTGTCAGATGAAGCTGATGAAGAAGGTGCAGAGCCGAGGACACGCAGGTGATGCTGGGTGCAGGGAACAGTCCTTCAACAACCGGGGACAGACAGTTACAGCCCTGAGAGGTGACCCTTTGTCTCCTGCAGGACGGTGACAGGTAATGCTGGCGTCTACACTCCTGCTGCACGCTTTCATACCCTTCACTCCAAGATTCAGCCAGGGACAAACGGCACACCTCTGGGGTAAGAGTGGCTGAACATGTGAGGAACAGCAGGAACTGATGCTCCGGGCGGGGCAGTGTAGGCAGCCCAACACACGCCAGCTCCTGCAGGAGGTGGACGATGTCTGTTCCCCGCAAAGGTTCAGAAGCACATCTCTGGCCAGCCCAGGACACGGAGAGGAAAACGCGCCCATCCACAGGGAACCCCCATGACCAAAAAGGCGGAATACAGGTCCTTAGGTGGTCATCTCAAGATGTACGATTTTTGGCCGGCGCTGCGGCTCACTAGGCTAATCCTCTGCCTGCGGCGCCAGTACTCCGGGTTCTAGTCCCGGTTGGGGTGCTGGATTCTGTCCCAGTTGCTCCTCTTCCAGTCCAGCTCTCTGCTGTGGCCTGGGAGGGCAGTGGAGGATGGCCCAGGTGCTTAGGCCCTGCAACCCATGGGAGACCAGGAGAAGCACCTGGCTCCTGGCTTCGGTTCGGCGCAGCACACCAGCCGCAGCAGCCATTTTGGGGGTGAACAATGGAAGAAAGACCTTTCTCTCTCTCTCTCTCACTGTCTAACGTTGCCTGTCCAAAAAAAAAAAAAAAAAAAAAAAAGGATGTACGATTTTATTCTTTGAAAGAGGAAGTCAGTGTGGAGTTAGGCTGCTAGGAGATGAGCGGACATCACCCCCTCTTAACTGCATGCCAATTCCAGAGCATTTTACACTAACAAGCAGCAAAGTGAGGCCAGAGAGGCACCTGCTAAAAGCTGGATGGATGTGCACAGAGCCAACATAAACGACCACCGTCCCATGGCTCATCCGAAATGCGCGCTCCCCTGTAGCTTATTATCGGAGAAGATCCAGGTCATCCACTACCTCCTGGGTGCGGTCACTGAGCCCACTGGTCAGCGACATAAGCCACTCTACTGCATGAAGGCCACTCCGCACCACAGGCCGGCGGGTCCGCCCCTCGGCCTCCCAGCGGGCCCACGGCCACGCACCCGTGTTGTACCACTGCGTTCCAGCGGCCCATGGGGCACACAATGGTTTTCAAAGTCTCCCTCGTTTCTCCATCACACATTTAACTGAGACGAGCATACACCTTATTGACTGGAAATTCGGATTCTGCAGAAAAAGCTTAGGGGTCCCACAGGTGAGCTACATCAGGAGCTGACTGAGCTCCCTCCAGGCCGCCGAGCCGGGAGCAGAAGCTGCACTACCAATGCGGCGGGGAGACCCTCGTTCCAGACCTGCTCACACGGGGCCCCACAGGAAGCTCCTGCCCCTAGGCCCACCGGGGAGTAGCTGAAGCCCGAGTTAACAGCCTCTGGGGTTCTGGCCTCCCCATCACCGACTGGGTCAGAAGCTGCTAATCCACGACAGCGTTTGTCTTTGCAAAAGCTGGCTTTCCGGGGTAGCTCCTGCTGCATACACGAGCCGTCTCCTACGTGAACTCATTCAAACAAGACAGGAGGTGAGGGGCCAGAGACTCCTGTGAATAAGGACCCCCTCCTGCCTGCACCCCATCCCATCACAGCTGCGTCCCTGGGGCATGGCACAGGCCTCAGCCAGGCCCAGCTGAATGTCCTGGGGCCTGCACCTGACCACACACGCCTCTCAGCGCCCTCCCAGGACCAGACACTTCTGGGACCCTCTGAGCCAGCCAAGGCCACTGCTGCCGAGACCAGCACCCACTAGCTCCTGGAGCCTGTGCAGAGCGGGTGGTGATGGGCCTGGCCCACCGGGGTGGCAGAGCTGCTGCCGGGACCTGGGGGGGCGAAGCCCGCCTTGAGGAGGGGGCTTTCTTAGAGGATCCCCTCTGGGTCTCAGCCCACTCTGCTTTGCCCTTCGGGGAGTTCAGAATTAGCTTCGGTCAGGAAAGAGGGAGGGTTTCCAAGGGAGTGACAGGACTTGGGAACAGCAGGGGAGGCAGCAGCTGGGCCTGAACCAAGGCTCCCGACCACTCGCCAGCTCCCCAGCTCTCCCAGGAAAGGGAGAGAACGGCAGACAACCATCCACGCCCTTCCCAGCTTCCAGCACATTCCCCAAGTTCTCTGACATGAAAGCGCTACCCATTTGCTGAGCGTGTGGTCTTCAATGCGCCTTGCTTTTCCCCAGAAACACAGGGGACGCCCCAGGGTCTCTGGAAGAGGAGTTTCAGCCCGAGGGCAAAGCCTGGCTGGGCCTGCCCATTGCAGTTTGTCCATCAGCACCAGGGCTTCAGGGACCCACAACGCTGTCCTGTGATGCCACAGGAGGAAGCCGCACGCAGCGCCGTTTGTCATGCAGGGCCACAGCAGCGGGACGATCCCGGACCATTTTCCAGGAGAAATTGGGATGGAAGACAGTGCTCTTCCGGCTGCAGCTGAGCAACTGCGAGAGAAGCAGGTGCAGTCGGCTTGCACGGATCTGGGAAGAGCAGCCCAGGCTCGCTGTACTCCCGAGTCCTTCGCTCTCTCCCAGGAAGCAGTTCAATATCAGTGTGATGATGGGCTTTACCTCCAAGAGCCACAGCTCCTAACTAGATTGATGAGAAATCAGCCAAGCTTGATGGGCCACTTACCCGAGAGATCCCCAAGCACAGGGTTGACATGCATGCCAACCAGGCGCGAAGACCAGGAACTCAAGCCAGGCAGTTCCGGCGCCGGCGTCCACCGCAGCTGCCCCGAATCGGGCCTGGAAGCCCTTGCCTCTCAGGAGCTGTGAGCAGGTGCGCGCTGTCCCCAGCGTCCCAGAGCCAGACCGTGTCAGGTGTCGGGTGCCAGCTCCCCACCGGATCTCCTCGGCACGTCCTGTCGCACTTATTCCGGTTGTGGTTAAGCCACGACCCTCCGGTTATTTGACTAATGTCTGTCTTCCCCAGCAGGTGGATCCATCTTGTCCATCTCAGCATCCTTATGCAAACACAGCATCTGACACACGGGAGACGTTCAGTGAGCACCTGGCCAACGAAGGCGCCAACCAATCAGCAAATCAACAATCAGTGTTCACCGTGGTTTCTATTTTCTTTCTGCCTGGGCTGTTTGATCCTGAAGAACCATGGTGCTGCCATCTGAGAGAACACGAAGTGCTGGCGTCTCTTGCCCTGCCTCTCCTGTCTCATCCACGCCAGAGTGAGATTGCCAAGGACTCCTCTTACAGCCCCGGGTGTTGGGATCCACGGCCAAAGGAACCCCAAGGCTCCTCAGAGGAAGAATCCACAGCCCAGGGACCACCCTGCTCTGGCACAACCCTGGGGATAGAGATGGGGCACGTGCTGTCCCCTGGCTGGCACCGTCAGGCTCACCTGCATCGCCCCGGCTCCCACACCTCTCCTTCCTCCTGGGACGCACCACGCATACACACCCCTGCGTGTGCAGCCTCGTGTTTAGACAGTGAGTGGAGAGGTCTCGGGGTTTGTGTAGGAACCCCAGGGTTCACCTCTTAGCCACAGAAAGACGCCCAAAGTCCTTCTGTTAACAGAGCTGAGGGAGGAACACCGCTGGGACTGGCCTCTGCCACCGACAGACAAGAAGCCGTTCCCAGAGGCCAGCTTTGGGTGAGGACTGGAAGGGGTGCTCCCGCCCCGGAGTCCCGAGAGACCACCGCGGCTTCCAGGAGCGAGTGCGCCTTGCTCCTGACGCCCTTCCGACCCTGGGAGCCAGGAGGGGCTCAGAAGCAGGGGTGTTTCCCTCCAGGCTGAGGGAGAAAGCCCAGGCAGCACCCCGCTGGTCACGGCGTCCAGCTCCTGGTCACTCGCTTCTCGCTGTGGCCACCCCTCGTCTCATTATGCTTCCCTCCACCCACCCGGAGGGCTCCCCTGGCACCCTGGTGATGGAGACCCCGGAAGGAGAAGACAAAGCCTTTGGTCCCACAACTTCAACCACAGCACCTCTGCAGACGAGAGGAATCCCACCCTCGTCCACCCACGCAGAGACCCCCAAAAGCCACCCTCTCCCCCAGCTGCTCGGGACACGAGATGTCGTAGCACTCCTGAATGGAAACTTCGTCTTCAGAAAGAACAAGGCTCTGTGTTCTCGAGTGAGAGCGCAGCACAGGCAGCCCACGGCGCTGGGAAGTCCCAGCAGGAGTCACTGACAGCCGACTCCTGTGATCCGTTCTGTGGGACTGGGGGAACAGCCCCAGCAACTCACGGGAGTGGCCGCTTCCAGAAGCATCTGGCCAGAGCCGGAGCAGCCCCACGCATGCGTGAGCGGCTGCAGGTGCAGGGGCCCGCGGAGCCGGGGGAGGGGTCACCCACTCTGGGCTTTTTCCGTTACTGGTTCAGCTACAACACAAAAAAAACCACAAATACAAAACAGAATAGAATCATTTATCATGAAGTCAGCATCAATGGAACTTCATTAAATGACGCTACTTCTAGGTTTCTGGGTGGGTTCAGTGGCTGAGCAGAGCACAGCGCAGCCGGCCTGGGCTCCTCACCGCCAACTCACCCGGGCCTGGTCCGGGCTCTGGGGCCAGAGGGAGCCAAGCCACGGCTCTAAGCATCGCACCCCAGCCCCAGCTCCTGGGTCGGCTGGGGGCTTCATGCTCAGATGTTGTAGCACCGTCCAGCCTCCCCACCCACACCCCAGAGAAAAAATTATACCAATTCACACAAATTATACAACTGAGAAACACAAGTAACAGACCGGCGAGAACTCCCATTTCCAAACCAACCATCAACGCTTTCGGGGTGGTCCTCCCAGGGGCTGTGGCCCTTGCTGGGGGCAGGGGTGGGCCTGTGAGGGTGGCTCCAGCTCCAGACTGGGAAAGGCCTGGACACAGAGTAGAGCGACGCCCGCGTCAGCACAGGCGCCGCGCGTCTCTGAGGCTGAGCCGGCAGGGTTCCCTCCCTCCACGTCGACCCAGAGAGACGTTTGCAGGAGTGCCTCGTTCAGAAGACAAGGCCTGCGGGCTGGAACGGTTCGTCCGCCTGTGAAGCCGGTCTGGGTCCCGGCCGGGTCGGGCCGCTCTTCTCTGCACACACCCCAGGTAGGAGCTCGGACCCCCGCGCTTCCCCAGCAGCTTCCTGAGATACTGGGGACAAAGCTGGGAGAGCAGCGGCAGCTGCCTGCTTGGCGGCTCTGCACCTTGTTGGAGTCACCGTTCCTGCACGCCAGGACGGACTGGCGGCCCCAGCCAGGCAGGCGAGCCGCTCCGCCGTCCCTCAGCCCTGGGAGAGCAGAGGCCGGAGGCGCCAGCCGCTCCGCCGTCCCTCAGCCCTGGGAGAGCGGAGGCCGGAGGCCGAGAGGGCATTCCTCGCTCTGCCTAGTGGACACTCACAGTAAAGTCACCGCATCCGGGTTTTCTGGAAGCTCCTCCCTACAGAGCCTGGAGGGCCCAGGGCTGATCTCACCATGAACACTGGGGCACCTGGGCTGCCCTCCAAGTCCAGAGCCCCGCTCCATGGGGCACCTCGGTCCCCTCCGCTGGTCCCCAGCCCACACATGAGCCAAGCACACGTCAGCCAGGTGGGCATGGTCACGGTGCACGGTGACAGCCTTGATCCGGCACAATGGACGGCACTTTGCCTCTGTCACCTGCTCCTCCTATTCCATTACCCGGACTGATTACGGAGAGATGCAGACAAAGCCCGGCTGAGGCATGTCTCCAAAACCCCTGTGCACGCTCCTCGGGCTGTCGGGGTCCTCTGAAGCCAGGGGCGTCTGAGGGGGTGTCCCAGCAGGAGGAGATGGCGGAATGAGAAGGATCCCGGGGGCCTGCCTGGCACAGCCGTGGGGACGCAGCGGGGCGCGGGCTGTTAGGAAGAACAACGCTCTGCTGCAGCAGCCGCACACGCTGGCGTCGCACGCACGGGCGGGCGCGGAGCGGGGACAGCCACGTCCTCAGTCCTCACCCCATTCTGCTCTGCAAACCTGCAGCCGTTGTGCAGTCAACAACAGCTTCCGAAACACAAACCTCAGCGGGGCATCAAGCCCTGAGTGCTTTCGGAAGGCGTGCGCTCGGCCCGGCGTTCCCACCCTGCCCCTCCTCCTCCCCCAGCTCTTCCTGTGGGGCAGACGCCCCTGGGCCCTGAGGGCCACCATCGCCCGCTTGTCCTGTCCCTCGAGTGAGGCAGTCGGCCTGGATGTGAGCGTCCTGTGACCCTGTACTGAGATCCAAGGGCCGTGGCCGCCGTAACAGGACGCAGGGCCTCGGAGAGGTGGCTGGGCCGCGGGGGCTCCTGCCCATGTGGGCGTGGTGTCCTTAGGAAGGGGAGCGTCCGGCCCCTCTCCTCTTGCACCACGGAACGAGCAGCCAGAGGCCCTCGGCAGATGCCAGTGCCTGGATGCTACCATCGCTTGTGAACAGAACCGCGAGCCGGTCCGTTCGGTCCCGTGGGAAGCACCCTGTCCCGGGCGTTCTGGGAGCGCCTCGGCAGGCGGGGGCCGCAGACCCAGGCAGCGGCTGTGGCTCTGTGGACAGGCGTGGGGTGGGGACACTTGCATGGGGAGCGTCCAGGAAACTGGGCAGTAGCCCCGCAGGAACGACTCCCCGGAAGGAGACTGTCTGGGAGAGCAGAGACCCAGGGCCTCAGGGGTCCTCCTGCCACAGTCTCAGCGCTGTGAGTCGTGAAGGCCGAGGAGGAGAGTCTGGAGTCCCAGCACAGGCGACGCTGGCCTTTCACGCTGAAGCTGCTCCGTCCGTCACGACTGCCGTGGACGGGACCCAGGGGCAGGGCCCGGCACCTCCGCCGCCCGTGAGACCCGAGCAGGCCCCGCCCTGGCAGCCGAGACACACCCCCTTCCTCCCCCTCCTCCCACAGCAGCCGCCGCGGGACAAACATCCACACTGCGGTCACTCAGCGTCTCGCCACCCTCCCCCGCACGGGCACGCGTGCATGCCTCCGACTTGTGCTGCAAATACGTACGTTTCCTTCTTCGGGATTTAATTTTTCCGCATTATCACCAGTGCACAGTCAAGCAGCATCGCACAAATACATTACTTGCATTTTGATACGTATTAAGCAGAAACATAACTTTCCACTAGAAGCGTGAATGAGCGGGGCTGGTTTTTCCAAGCGCTCCTTTCATCCGTGGACAGTGCTGTCACTCACAGCCGCTCCGGGACTCGGGTTGAGGATCAGCTCTGCTTCTGCTTTTTTGTTGTTTCATAGATGTGGGAACCAAAGACTCACGCGCCAGTCACGTGCAGAGGGCAACAGAGCCCCGGCAGCCCCATCGCTGAATGCTTTGAGCTTCTTCCAAGGGACCTGAGGCTCGGAACCACACAGAGAGCAGCCAGCCGATGACACTGAGCCTTAACCACCGGTCGGCTTCACAGCCCAACGAGGCCTTTGATCAACTTTGTCTCGAACCCTTGGGTGTGCAAGAAGGACCCCAGCCCAGTCCTGGGGAGCGAGGTTCTCCCGGGGGTCAGCTGCAGCTTGGTACCTGGGTGTTCTCCAGGTGTGACCAGGGGGGCGACAGCACTGCCCTTACTGCACACGTGGGGAGACAGGCACGCGGGGGGCCGGCAAGGCGGAGGCAAGAGTAAGGCAGTCCAGGGCGTGGGAAGTGGTCAAGGAGTGACACCAGCAAGCTGAGCCTGACCCCAGGAACGGGGGACCCCAGGTACATACAGACCCCGAGGGCAAGGGGTCCACTGCTGCTGGAACAGGGGCCATCAGGGTGAGGAGCCACAGGTATGTAGGAAGGTCAGCCCCACCCCACTCCACCCCCTGGCATGACCCATGTGACCCTTGGACCTGATGGTCAATTTTGGGTAAGATCAGGCCCCAGCTCAGCCTGGAGGACACAGGCTGGCCCATGGGTGGGAGTCGGGGTCTGAGACAGCGTGGAGGAGGCCAGCAGGGTCCTAGTCAGTGTTCGGGGCTCTGGTCGGTTGTCCGAGTGCTTTCCGGTCTGGCCCTCTCACAGGCAATGCAGCCTGGTCCATGGTGGGGGCATCGCCTGCCCTTGACCTCCCCATACTCGGCCACCTGAGGAGGTGCCCATCCCAGACAGGGCCAGGAGCACGGCCTGAGCCCACGGGCAGGTGCACCGGCGTCCAGGCAGACACCAGAGCCGTCCTCTGCTTCATTCCCCCACGGTCTGGGAGGCAGTGCTCCCCATGCAAGTGTCCCCACCCCACGCCTGTCCACAGAGCCACAGCCGCCTCAGGGGCAAAGGCAGGGAAAGCATCCAGGAAACTGGGCAGTAGCCCGGCAGGAACGACTCCCCGGAAGGAGGCTGTCTGGGAGAGCAGAGACCCAGGGCCTCAGGGGTCCTCCTGCCACAGTCTCAGGCGCTGTGAGTCGTGAAGGCCGAGGAGGAGAGTCTGGAACATTCCCCTCAAGCTCTGAACGCCAGGCAGGGAGTGGGGGACACGCGTGGCCGGGGGTTCGCATCCCAAGGAAGCAGAGCAGCCCAGGCAATGAGGTCAGGGGATGGGGCAGGGCCTTGCTGTCCACAGAGATGGAGGGAGGGGCATGAGGCGGGGCCTTGCTATCCACAGAGATGGAGGGAGGGGCATGGGGCGGGGCCTTGCTGTCCACAGAGATGGAGGGAGGGGGAGGGGGGAGGGCCTTGCTGTCCACAGAGATGGAGGGAGGGGGAGCGAGGAGGGCTCAAGAACCCCAGACAAGGTCAGAAGGGCAGAACGGCAAGGTCACACCCACCCGGGGCCCTGACCAGTCCAGCTCTGGCTCTGGCCAGGTGTGAGACTGGGTGCAGGCCATGGCTTCCCTGGCCTCCGTGTCACGACAGGCCTTCCTGCCCGAGGCCTGACAGGTGTGAAGTCACTGGTCATGACAGCTGACACCGGCAGCACTGTCTGGGAAGGCATAGGCCTGGTGCGGCCGCAGGGGGAGGAGCTGCGCTGTCCTGCTCATTTGCATCCCAGCTGGCGTTGGGCAGTCTGGGGCAGAAAGCCCTGCCTTTGACCACTGCCCACCAGGCCGGCCCTAGGCTGGGGCTGCAGCCATGCCTCAGGCACTGTCCCAGCCCCGGGGCGTCTGCTGAAGCCCCAGACCCCTAGAACGGACACTGACCCTCAGCCTGGTTCCGGGGCTCCAAGGGAATCTGCTTCCTGTGTTCAGCCACACTTGGAGCAGCAGCCAAGCAGTTGTCACCAACGGCAGTGAACCACCAGCAGGTTCGCTTCCGAGACGAAGCGCAGTCCCGGCTTCCTCTCGGGCGCCAGAGACGTGGTGGGAGGTCAGACCGTGTCCAGCCAGAGGACACGCGGGGGACATGCATGGAACCGGCTGCCCACACCTGCTGAACAGCACAGAAGCTCCTGGGGCAGCCACAGAGCAGACCCCAGGGTCCCCCAGCCTCCTCGGAGAGGGTGTGGGGGGGCTGGACAGCGTCTCCCTGGGCTGCTGGGTGGCCGCAGCCTGGTTCCTGTAATTCCCCCTAAGTTCATTCCAGCAATTTGAAATCACAGAACACAAAATTGCCTTTTCCATTGAGTCGTGCTACAAATCCCAGAACTGCTCCTTTAAAAGCTACCGGGGCTTTGTGATGTTGCCTTAAAGAACCAAAGGACAATTACTGGCGGAAAACAAAACCGGAGAAGCTCTCCCTCGCTGCGGAGGCCTCTTCACGGGGGGTGTTGGAAGGCACCGGGGGCGGGGAGGGGGCGGGGTTCCTTTGTCCGCCTCCTGGTCTCCCGGCACCCCTGCCAGCCTCCGCCTGCGCCCCATGCCCCATGCACGGCCTTGGACGAGAACAGCGCAGGCTGCTTTGTGAAACTCCCTTTGAGCTGAGCCTCGTAATTAAAATTCACAGCGGAGGCTGCTGAAAACATGTCATCTACGGGCAGAGCAACGCCAGTGAGACGGAGCGGCAACCAGGCCTGGAGCACGGCTAGAGGAAGTTGCAGATCAGAGCACACACAGAACCCGGCGGCGGCACAGGATGGCTCACGTGTGGCAGGCGCAGGTGTCTTCGGGGTGAGCCTGGGCCTCTCCCTTCCTCCTGGCTCTGCGGGGCGTCCCGGGCACTCGGCCTCTCACTGGGGAAAGGAGCCTCTCTCTTTGCCAAATGCCAACTACGTTCTAGAAGAAGCCGTGCGGCCTGGCGTTGGGCCGCCTTTGCCCAAACAGCTGTCAGCCTCTCCTGCAGGCTCACCTGCCTGGCCTGGGTCCCGCGGCTTGCACGGAGGTGCGCCACACAGCTGCTTCCGCCTGTGAACGGGGCCACTGGGCAGCTCCAGTTCCAGGAGCCAGCCTGAACCCCTGGGAGATGCCCCCCACCCCCACTGTGCCAGTGCCCACACAGACCACGCCCGGGGCCCTAAGTGACCTTGTGGTGCACAGCCCTCCCCTCCCCAACTCACGCAGTGCAATGGCGGGAAAGAGAAGTAAACCTTCGCTGGCATGGCTTCTGGGGCTGTGGCCCACCCGTCTGAGCAGCTGGGCCACCATCTGTACTCAAATGCCATCTGCTGCCTTGCCCGCTCCAGGCTCCGGGGGGCCCTCGATGACCGGAAAGCCAGCCGCCTAATGCGAGGCTGTCCCCTCAAGGCCTGGACCAGTGCCTGCTCAGAGCAAGCGCTCAGCTGCTGTGTGTTGATGAGTGGAGGGGTGCCCAGAGCTGAGCACGTGAGAGCTGCCCGTCACCCCAAAAGCAGGGTCCGACACAAACCCAGGACGAGCCGCACTGAGCACAGGCTGCTCAGAGCCCTGCTGACTCCCTCCTTGGGCCCCCAGGGGGACTAAGTCCAGGGCCAGGGTCCACATCTCTGCCTAGAGAGGGCTGGGACCGTGTCTGGAGTGAGGACATGATGGGCTCAGAGAAGGGCCGGCAGACAAGGCCTGCTTAGTCTTTGAGGGGTGGGGGCTGGTTCCAGGCTGCCTCCTCCCTCTGGAACCACGGGGGAGGTACGGGGCGGCTCAGCCAAGCTCAGTCTGTGAGCCCAGATCTGGCAGGCGCACCCATCTCTGCGTCCAGCCCCAGGGACTGTGGGGCAGAGCACAGACCAGCATGGGCTGCTTTCGACAGCCGGGTCGGTCAGCAGGTGAGGGCAGGAGCTCCCGGGGCCAGAGGACGAGGATCAGGTCTCAGAATCACTGAGCCACTTGGCAGGAGCCCTGCAGCTCTGTGGGGCTGCCTGCTCCCCTCCCCCAGGGACCACCATGGGGTCACATCCATTTGGCAGGAGCCCTGCAGCTCTGTGGGGCTGCCTGCTCCCCCTCCCCCCAGGGGTCACCACGGGGTCACATTAGACGGGCCCTTGGGGCCCACTGGTACCTGGTCACAGCCACATGCCCTGTCCAGCTGCCACCAGTGGAAAGCTGGGTACGGTGTTCCGCCCCCAGGTGCTGGGAAGCAGTTCCCGGGGGACAGGTGTGGCCCTAATCCTCCAGGGAGCCCCTGCCTCCAGCTAAGCAGAGGGGCAGGCGGCAGAGGAGTCAGCGTCCAGCGTGTCCAGCCCAGTCCACCCGGGTGACCGTGAGGCTTCGCCCGGGAAAGCAGTCACGGCCCTCAGGCCACGCTGAACGTGCGTGGCTGGGAGGAGCAGCATTGTGTGCTCTGTGGGAGTCCACGCCCCAGGCCTGTCCTGGCCCAGTCCCCAGAGTCTCCGGGGGGGCCACAGGACGAGGGGGCTGGGCAGGCACAGGACGGGGCACAAGAGGGAGCCGGAAGCTGCTGAGTTTACCTCCCCACGAACACCTCTCCCACCCTTTTCTCCAGGAACGAAAGCCGGGAATCAGGCGTGAGGGACGCTGTGGGGATCCCGCCTCTCCCGCTTGCTGGCTGGATGACCTGAGCAAGCCGCTGCACCTCGCCACTGTCTCCAAGCCGAGCAAACGGGAAGTGTGCAGCACCCACCCCACCAAAGGGACCACACAAAGCCCCCAGCCCTGTGCTGAGCTGAAGCCCCTCCCTCACCCCCCATCACGTACTCTGCACTCTGCCTCCCCACGCCTGTCCCAAGCCCTCCGGCTCTGTCCGTCCTGTGCTTGCCCGGCGCCGGCGAGCTCAACCCTCATGGCCATGATCCTGGGGCTCCTCCTGAATACCCTCCCTCTGCTCCACCCCAAGGGACCCCACAGATGGAGCGCAGCCCCCTGGACCCTCAGTCCCCCCAGCCTGGTTTGTCTGATTGGCGCAGGGCGAGCTCCCACCACCTCTGAGATGGGATTCTGCCGTCCACGCGCACAGAGCACGAGCTCCCGGCCCCTGGAACAGCCGTCAGTACGTGTCTGCTGAGGGAGTCGGACAGACAGCCGGACAGCACCCGTGCACCCGCTGCACACTGGGCGGGGAAACCCGCGGGACCCTCGGGCTTCAGGGGCAGCTGAGGAGCACGGCCCCCGGCTCTGCTTCTGGCGCGTTTCCCAGACCAGAACCACGCCGCTTTAAGCCACAGCGAGCCTTCCCCTGGGGGCTCTGGAGCGGGGGCCCTGCACCAGGCCCCGCTCACAGCCGGGCTGTGCCCACACAGGGGCAGCCCCTCGCCCGCTCCTCTGCCGTGCCCACAGACAACAGCTTCCCTCGATCGAGCACCCGCGCCAGGCCCGGGCCGGGAGTTCACACAACTCTGCCCGCTTCTGTCTGCTGTCGGCTCCTACTGCATGCAAATGTGACTGTGGACAGAGATACAATCACGGAGCATAATTGAAATTTCTAAATATTAGGACTTGGAGTTTGGGGGGATTTGGTTTTATAGAGAAACAAATAAAGGCCACACTGGCAAATAGGGGCTGACAGTTAAGAAATGAGATTTGCATACCAAACACCCCTGTAATGAATTAATTGGCAGCGAATTCCACTCCAGGTCTGCTCATAGTGTGGGGGTGGAGGACAGGCGCTGACCGCAGGGACTGAACCCAGGGCGGGCGTTCAGCCTAGCGGTCATGGTGCTCGCCCCGCACGTCGGAGTGCCTGGGTCGCAGTCCTGGCCCCGCCCAATTCCAGCTTCCTCCGATGAGCTCCCTGGGAGGCAGCGGATGATGGCTCTAGACTCCGGGTGCCCACCACCCACGTGGGAGACCGGGTTGAGTTCCTGGTTCTGGGCTCCAGCCCTGGCCCAGTCCTGGTTGCTGTGGGCATTTGGGCAGTGAGCCAGCAGATGAGATGTGTGCGTGCCCCTGCCTCTCACATAAATACACAAACAAACATATATTTTCCCTTGAAAAGTCTCGATTGGAAAGACGGCAGAGTGGAAACCTCTCCCAGAGCGCCTCGGGCGGGGCAGAGACGCAGGTCCCCGGCCAGGGCCTGGCAAGACGGACAGTGGCCTGATTTCCCTCTCCGTCTTGCACACACAAAATGCGGGAAGGTGAGAGCCACAGGGATGCTCCTGCCCCAGCGCCCGGGTCACTGACCGTCCAGGTCGGCCCCACCTGGGAACACCAGCTCTGAGGGCTCCTGCAGTGACATCCCACAGGGCCGTCCAGGGCCCTGACGCCGACGGGCATGCGGTATGGGAGGGGACGTGACTTCAAAGCAGTTCAGGCTCCTGTCTTATGTCCCAACCACCTCCCCCCATCGCACCCTCACTTGGGGCAGTCTCCAGCCGCAGGTCACCTGGGAGAATAGACCTCCACCTGCCCCGGCACAGCAGCAGCCGGCTCGGTTCACCTTCTGGACAGCGAATGAACTTACGGTGCCCATACGGCGTTGCTTCTGGGGGTGTTCTGGTGCTCCAGAGGAGACTGGTCCTCATGCCAGTGGACTGGGTAGGGAAGTCCACCCCCAAGGGGACGTTTGCCAGTCTGCACAGGCACTGATGGGCCCCACCCTTCTGGGAGCACAGCCCAGGTCCCCAGGCCTCTGGCCTTGGACTGGACGAGACACCGCAGCTGCCCGGGTTCCCACGCTCCCGTTCTGGGCCTCTGGCTTGCAGAGGGCAGGTCAGGGCACCTCGTGGCCCCATCACCCCAGGGTCAGTGCCCAAAATGGAGCCACTCTTATCTCTACCGCAGGGACTTCAGAGAGTCTGAGGAAATGGGTTTGGCAGGCATTTGGCAGAGTTAAGATGCCTCTCGGGGTGGTCACATCCCACATCAGGGGCCTGGGTTCGAGTCTCAGCTCCGCTCCTAATTCCAGCTTCCTGCTGACATGCACCCTGGGAGGCAGCAGGTGACGGCTAAGGCGCTGGGGTCCTGCCACTCACGTGGGAGACCGATGGAGCCCCCAGCCCCAGCTGCTGTGAGCATTTGGGGATAGACTGACCCTCTGTCTGCATATCCACGCTGTTTCCTATCACAGCTGCACAGCAGTGCACGGGCGTCCCCGTCCTTGCCCCCTCGCCAGCCCCGGTCACTGCCGTCTTCCCAGAACCCGTGCTGCTCACCGCGGCTCTGACCCGTGACGCCGGGCACCCGCTCATGCACCTGCTGCGCACTGATGCCGCCCTTGGGGAACCTCTATCCAGGCCTCTCCTCGTTGGTAAAATCAAGTTACTTGGGCCATTTGTTTGTTTGCTGTGGAATTGTGGGAGTTCCTTAATGTATCTTAGACTTCGGCCTCATATCAGATACGGGGCTCGCAAATACTTTCTCCCAGTCCACAGGCTGACTTCATTCTGTTGCTTCCCCACTGTGCAGAAGCATTTTGGCGTGATGTAGTCCCGCTTGTTTATTTTGCTGTCTTTGCCTTCACTGTTGGTGTCATAGTAAAAACCACCCTCAATCAGGCTGGCGCTGTGGCATAGAGGTTAGGCCTCTGCCTGTGCCACCAGCATCCCATACAGGGGCCAGCATCCCATACAGGGGTCAGTTCACATCCCGGCTGCTCCACTTCTGATCCAGCTCTCTGCTACGGCCTGGGAAAGCAGCAGAAGATGCCCAAGTCCTTGGGACCCTGCACCCGCGTGGGAGACCCGGGAGAAGCTCTGCTCCTGGCTTCAGCCTGCCTCAGCCCCAGCCATTGCGGCCACTGGGGAGTGAACCAGTGGACAGAAGACCTCTCTGTCTCTCCCTCCATCATCCTGTAACTCTGCCTCTGAAGTAAATCAATTAATTAAAAAAAAAAAAAAAACAGCGCCAAGGCAAATGTCAAGGAGGATCCCCCACGTTTGTCCTCAGGGCTCTGAAGTTTCAGACCTGCAACTCATCCTGAGCTGACTTCTGTGCACGGTCTAGGATAAGGCTCCGTGTCACTCTTCTGCTGTGGGTACCAAGTCTTTCCTACACGGCTCACCGAGGAGCCGGCCTTCCCCCTTTCCGAATGCCGTTCCTCTGAAGAACGGGTCTTCTTTCCTGGCTAGCACAGAGGAGCACAGGACAAACACTTCTCATAGTTCCGTGACTGGAGACGCCCTAGGCCAGGGTCCCAGCCACCTGGAGCCGCGTGTGCAGTTTCCTGCTCCACAGCTGTGCCTGCTCGCTGCCATGTCCTTGTGCGGTGGAAGGCGTGAGCCAGCTCCCTGGGGCCGATCTCCACTCCCGGGTGATGTAATCATCACCTTGAGATTGCAATGGTGGATTCTGGCAGGACACAGACACCAACCCATGGCCGAGGGGCTGGGCCAGCAGGGATTCCCACAGGCAAACTCCCAGTCTGGGAGGGTCTGTCCAGCCAGTGGCCAGAGCTACAAACACGAGCTTGGTTCATTCTCTGCCCCTGCTTCTGAGATCCAGACACGCGCGGGCGAAGACACAGAGACGATCGCAGCACTGAGGCGACCTCAGCCCCGACACAGGTTTCCTTCCGCTCAGAGTTCTCGGGGCACTGGGAGCCTGGGAGCCTGGGAGCCTGCGGCCAGCCAGGCCCACAGTAGCCAAGGACGTCTGACGGCCTGGGCCAGGACTTGCATGCGCAGGATGGCCTGGCCATCCATCTGCCTCCATCAGGTAGCAACAGAGCAACTCCCAGAACCCGTGTTTGCAGGTGCACAGGCGGGCACGCTCGTGTTCGTCATCACAGTTGGCTCTCCCGACCCACGACGAGCTCCATCCTGCCCAGGCGCTGTGCTGGCCGTAAGACCAAGGCCCTCTGCTCTTACTTCCCCACATGCATGGATCAGGTGAGCCCCTGGGTGGAGTGGAGACTCAGCTGTGAAAGGAACACCTCAGTGGGGAATTTCTCCCAGTGTGTGCTGACTTGGTGAGGGTGGGCTCCCCGTGGAGTGCAGGGAGGGGCAAGGCCCCAACTTTGGCCGGGGCAGGGGATGGAGGGGACAGGACCCTTAATGGGGAAACTGCCCAGGTCCCCAGGCCCGGAAGTCGGGGGATTCTGAGATCAGGGATCGCATGGAGAACGAAGCCGCAGAGCACGGAGCATCAACACAGCCCAGGGGGCTCCAGGACGCAGCCAGCTCTGCGCCTTCCTG
The DNA here is from genome assembly GCA_949820135.1 of Sylvilagus floridanus. Classification (NCBI taxonomy): domain Eukaryota; kingdom Metazoa; phylum Chordata; class Mammalia; order Lagomorpha; family Leporidae; genus Sylvilagus; species Sylvilagus floridanus. Next base: position 78,803,756 of record OX463235.1, on the reverse strand, counting down.
CCGCGCTCGGGCGTCCTCAGATTCTCACGGCCACCACGGTTCACACTGCCGAGTCCACACCCGCAGCACTGATCACGGTTAACTCGGAGCAGACGCGATTAGGATCAAGTCGACTCTCACTGCTCAGCACACATTCAAAATATTTGGCCGACACCGGCACGCGCCCAGTGCTTTCTCTCCATGCCATTACCTCCGAATGCGGCCTGGGACGTCGTTCCCATTAACTCCGAGCCCGGTGCCCGCAGGGGGAAGCCACGTCCTGACCCGAGCTCCTGGTGCCAGCAGAGCACGAAGCCAGAACCGCTTCGCTCAGCCAAGCGAGCAAAGATGGAAATTTACTTAAATTCTCATTTCCCAAAGAGGTGTCAAATGCCTCTAATTCAAACATAACCCTTAACATTAGTTTAGAATCTGCGTTTTTTAAGAACTCAGACTCGTGGCTGGTGCTGTAGCACAGCAGGCTAAGGCCCCGCCTGTGGCAGCAGCTCCCCATGTGGGCGCCGGTTCAAGTCCCAGCTGGTCCACCGGATCCAGCTCCCTGCTAATTAGCAGCTTCCCTGCCAATGCACCTGGGAAAGCAGCAGAATTCTGATGGTCCAAGTGCTTGGGCCCCTGCACCCACGCAGGAGGCCCTTGGGAAGCCCCGCCCCTACCTTGGGATCAGCCCAGCTGCAGCCACAGTGGACATTTGCAGAGAGAACAGTGGGTAGACGATAGCTCCGTCTCTCCCTCTCTCTGTAACTCCGCCTTTTGAATAAAGTAAGTTATCTTTTTTAGAAATACAATCTACTATAAGAACTCGGACTTGAGCCAGCAGCTCATTCTGGTCCCTCGGGGGAAGGAGAAGCCGAGAACGCTGATCTCAGCAGAGAACCCCGCCTTCCTCCAGGAAGCCTTCCTGCTCGCCCCGTCTCAGGACGCTCTCAGAACTCTGTCCTGAGATGGCTCTGCCAGCCACAGTCTCCAAAGTGCCGCAGAATCAGAGAGGCCGGCTGCCGCGGACACACCTGCTTTGCTAGGAGCTGCAGGGCAGCAGGTGCGGTGACTTTGGGACATGACCATAAGCTCAGATCACAAGAGGCAGTCGCCAAGGGGAGACCCCCCCAAGAAGGAACCGTGGTGCTTGGTCACGGCATGTGGTGGTGGAAACAGTGGGGGCGGGGAAGCCAGCAACGCCCGGCTCGCCATGCCTCTGCCGCAGCCGGCCCTCGACGGGGGCGGGACTGAGGGGCAGCAGGCGCAGTAGTGGGACACAGAGAGCTGTCACCGCGCAGCCAGGCAGCCGCTCAGTCATGCTGTCTCCTCGAGTGGGCGGGTCCAAACTGCCCAGCAGGATCCGTGGCCTGACCCTGCGGTGGTGGCACCACCGACCTGCATACACAGAGCGCAGGCCAGAGAGTGCACACTGACCACTTCTGCCGGAAGCAGGGATTCACGTGTCGGTTTGAAAGACAGAGAAGGGGCCCACCTGCCCTCTGTTCTCGGCACGCTAGGGTGGAGGAGAGGGATGGGCCTGCCGCTGGACTCCCCGGTGCCCGTGAGCACCGTGACCTTCACAGCTGTGGGAAGCCCTCCCCCGGGGTCCCTCACACTCTGCACCAGGATGGATCTGAGCAGCCTGCACTGGGCTCCCATGCTGAGACGTGGCCATGTTGATTCTAGAAACAACGAGCACCACCCCCGGGGCTGGGAGCGCGCCTGGGACTGCTCAGCGCGCTCATGGCTGGCAGGTTCCATGTTAGGCACCCCCCACTCGGCCGGGCGGCGCCGGTGTAGTCGCCACACAACTTCACAGTGTCCTTCACGGAGGCCCAAGAACAGCATCTTCTCCTCGATTTGAGGTTCAACTCTGGTCCCCAGGACCCCCCGGAACCACACGAGTGCTTTGCACACGACAGCTCCCTGCACCGGGCAGACCACGGGCCTTGCCACCGTAACGGGATTCCGCAGATCCACACAGTGGCTGCCCGGCCTTCCTGCCCTTCCGCACGGTGCCCGGGCACTAGGCTGTCTAATTCAGGCGTCTGTCCACCTCGGACGCCTCCTCTGGACGCAGCAGAGTCAGACACCCGTGCCCAGGGGGAGGCAGTCCCGGCAGAGGTCACAGGAAAAAAGAGGTGTCCATGTCCGAATGAGCCGGTGACCCACCAGCCTCCACGCCTCCCCATATGCATGCCCACCAGCCTCCACGCCTCCCCATATCCATGCCCACCAGCCTCCACGCCTCCCCATATCCATGCCCACCAGCCTCCACGCCTCCCCATATCCATGCCCACCAGCCTCCACGCCTCCCCATATCCATGCCCACCAGCCTCCACGCCTCCCCATATCCATGCCCACCAGCCTCCACGCCTCCCCATATGCATGCCCACCAGCCTCCACGCCTCCTCATATCCATGCCCACCAGCCTCCACGCCTCCCATATCCATGCCCACCAGCCTCCACGCCTCCCCATATGCATGCCCACCAGCCTCCACGCCTCCCCATATCCATGCCTACCAGCCTCCACGCCTCCTCATATCCATGCCCACCAGCCTCCACGCCTCCCCATATCCATGCCCACCAGCCTCCACGCCTCCCCATATCCATGCCCACAGAGATCAACGAACATTCTGGAAAGGTGAAGGGGCGAACAGGGGAAACCTGCCTCAGCTGCCCCCACCCACTCTCACACCTTCCCAAGGAGGCCCCGGTGCACGGTGCAGAGGCCTCCACCTGCTGCTGGGAACTCCTGGGACGCAGGAAAGTAACAGCCGGCCTTCTCAACGCGCCCCGTAAGCCCCAGGCCACGGCTCACCCGTCCGTGGAGAACCGGGGAGGGAGGCAGTGCATCATGCGTCCCCGGCTGGGACGGATGTTGAGGCTCCTGCCACCCAGGGATGAGGCCAGGCCGCAAGGCGTCCACTCCACAGCTCTGGTGACCTTCTCCACGCGAACAACATCGACCCAGGCCCCCCCACTGGAGCAGTGCCTTCCCACGGCCCAGGTGGCGTCACTGCCGAGGAAACTGACAACTGTCAGCACCCAGACTCAGGATGAGACGGCTGCGGCTGCCGGGAGCCGCCAGGCTGGCTGCCTGCCCACTTCACGGGAGCCTGTGGGTGGCTCTCCGTGTTTATTTCACTTTACCGCTCAGACCTATAGCTAAGTCTTAGGAGGGATTTTTTCTTTTGACAGAGTTAGACAGTGAGAGAGAGAGAGACAGAGTGAAAGGTCTTCCTTCCATTGGTTCATCCCCCAAAATGGCCGCCATGGCCGGTGCTGCGCTGATCTGAAGCCAAGAGCCAGGTGCTTCTCCTGGTCGCCCATGGGGTGCAGGGCCCAAGCACCTGGGCCATCCTCCACTGCACTCCCGGGCCACAGCAGAGAGCCGGACTGGAAGAGGAGCACAGTGGGATTCCCAGTAAAATGTGTCCATTGTACCCAGACCAGAGGACAACCTGTTCTGCAGCGATTCTCCCCCTACCTCGCTCTGCTCTCATTTCATCCAACGACACTCCGACTTTAAGTAGACCGTTTCTGCAAATATGATCATGTAATTGGAGCATCTGCCTTGATCACTATTTGGCAAACGTGTCCTTCTAACACTGGTCCAAATGAAATTTGGGGAATTTGGCTAATCACACGTTAACAGGTGTTCTGTCCAGTTCTATGCAATCTTCATTTTAACAGCCACAAATGCTCCCACTGGCTGAAGTTCTAATTGGAGTCTCTCTGTGCCTGTGGAGAACGGAGAAGGTGAGAAAATAATAATTTCATCCCATCTAGTCTTGTTCCTGCAGCTTTAATTAATTTAAGTGAAATCCCACTTGACCTTGATAGCAGCAATTATTTAAAGCAAGCCCTGACGGAACACTTCACCTCCTACGTGCGTCTCCAGAGCTTGCACGGCAGCCAGGACGGGAACCTGCGCCCACATGGTGGCTTAAGCCGCTGCGCCACACCGCCAGCCCCCCGCTGATCTCACACGAAGCTGGTGCCTCTTCCCTCGCCCTGGCTGAAAATGGCTCCCACCATGGTGAACAAAGTCCAGCTTCCCTCGGTTCCCCCAAGTCCCAGCAACGGAAGCCGCTGCTTCACCCAGCCTGGAGCATGGAGCACAGGCCCTCAGGGCTCAGGGCTGGGCTCAGACGCCATCCCCCCTTGCTGTGGGACTCTGGGCACCATGTTACCCCCTGGTGTCCACAGTGTGTTCATCTCGAGACTCAGAGTGGACAGTGTCACCCCCGGAGTGCTGGGAAGAGCGAACGATGCTGAGTCAATGTTCTCATTTCAGGGCGAGCTCGCGGGTGGGGGGACCGCTGGGCGGGCCCAGGACGACACGACCCAGATCTCCAGGCCCAGGAGACCCCACAGCAGCTCGAGAAAGCACATTATACTCATCCTGAGTCTGCAAGAAAATCCCTGTGGGGGAATCTGAGTGAGTGCAGAGAAGGAGATTGTTCGACTTCTTTACGTCGCCGTGGAAACACGGATACTGACGCAACTGCCGCGATAATAACAGCAATCGCTTCTGGAAGCCAGGAGGCCCCCCAGGGCGAGGAACTGGGCGTGGCAGGTGCTGACCACAGACCTGGATCCTGGACACGGTCTCCTGCGGCTGGCGTTCGGCCACTCCTGTGCCGCCCCATCCAGGATGTTTAGAGAGAACCACAGTGCACAGCAAGGAGTGGCAGCAGGCACCAGCCCAGGCTGCCTTCTGCCTCCGGCACCGGAAACCAAGACCAGGCCTCAGCAGCGATGCCGAGCCCGGCCAAGGACCAGGCGCCCTGCAGGGCTGGCCATGGAGCACGCCCTTCCCCACAACTTCCTGTCACCCTGCACCCTCCCCTCAGCTCACGGGCAGCCGTGAGCCTCTGTCCCCACAGCCATGTCCCTGGGAGTCAGGGAGGAAGAGCAGAGCACAGTCAGAACCGCGGCTGCACGCGTGTCTGCGAGCTGGGCAACCCGCTCCCACCCCCACCTCCCTGCTGTGCAGCTCCTGCAGGTTGCTTCGTGCACCAGCCCGCCAGGCTCTGGGCTGCTGCCGGCAGAATGCGCAGGCGCCGGGGGATGGGGGGGTCCCTGCTTCAGACGCGCTCCTGCACATCCCTGAAATCCCTGCCGGGGCCGTGGCGACCACAGACCCGGTTTCAAAGCCGAGAACTTGGCGGGACCCACTGGGGGCTGTCCCATGTGGCGCTGGCCGGCCAGGGAGACTCCTGACCCGGCTCTCATCTGCATCCGGGGTTGTCCCTGTTTCCTTGTGGCTCCCAAGGCTGTGCCCGTGCTTTGAGGAGCATCCAGGGGTCACAGCGAGGCTGCCCAGCCTGACACTCGACCCACGACCCCCCCGAAGCCTGATGCCGCCTGCCGATGGACAAGACAGATATCAAAGCTGAGCACATGAAGACACAGACACTGGCTGGAGGAGGAGGGCCACACGTTAACACTGCTTTAGGTCAAGTTGTTTCTGTTTAGGACTTATTTATTCATTTATTAGAGAGAGAGAGAGAGAGAGAATCTTGCATCGGCCTGTTCACTCCCCAGATGGCTGTAAAGGCCAGGGCTGGGCCAGGACAAAGCCAAGAACTTCATCCGGGTCTCCAAGGCCATTGGCAGGGAGCTGGATTGGAGGTTGAGCAGCCGGGACACGAATCGGCACCCATGTGGCGCTGGCTTAACCAGGGATGCCACAGCGCCGGCCCCTTCAAACTGTTTTGTAATTATTTTATGAAAGTATAGCAAAATCCGCTTTCTGAAATAAGAAATGTTACATTCCAGAGCTGCGGTGTCCTGACACACCAATGAAATCAGTAAATGCCGAAGGGGAGTCCCCAAGGTGGGCGATTCGCTCCCTGTAAGGGGCTGAAGGTTCTGTCAGCTGCGCCCTGGAAGGAGACCAGGAGTCTGCTGTAAATGGTACTGACGCAATCAGGCAAGTCAGCACCACTCGCAGAAACAACAGCAAGCAAGATGCATCCTCCTTACAGAGGAAAAGCCACGGGAATAAACAGACAGACACAATGAGCGGGAACCGCAAAGCAAAAATGACAAGGCTGTAACTGCGTAGAAATGAGGAACTGCAAACTGTTGCATTATTTAAAGGTGAATTTTAAATACTCTGAGTATTGCACCTCAAACAGGCGGAACAGCACGTTCAGAGCCAGAGCTCGGCGGGGCACAGCGGGGAGGAACACAGAAACCACAATCTTCCCAGCAAAGAAAAAGTTAAGTCAGGAAGCTGCTCAGTGCACGGAGAGGGTGACTTCATGCTGATGGAAGCTGCAGTGTAACAATGCACGCCTGCACCGAACACACCGGGAGACAGAGGCAAAGCCCGCGCCGAACACACCGGGAGAGGCAAAGCCTGCGCCGAACACACCGGGAGAGGCAAAGCCCGCGCCGAACACACCGGGAGAGGCAAAGCCCGCGCCGAACACACCGGGAGAGGCAAAGCCCGCGCCGAACACACGGGGAGGCAAAGCCCGCGCCGAACACACCGGGAGAGGCAAAGCCCGCGCCGAACACACCGGGAGAGGCAAAGCCCGCGCCGAACACACGGGGAGGCAGAGGCAAAGTCGGCTCCTAGAGCAGGAGAAACAGGCACGAGGGAGCGGAGCCTCCGTGCATCGTGACGCCCCCACGACTGAGCCAACAGAGAGGCAGCGAGCTGGAGGCTCCAGCGAGAAAATCCACACCGAGCAAGCCTTCCCGGGGGTCCATGTAATATTTATAAAAACTAATCAGATTCAAGTCCCAAAGAAAACTCCAATAAACTTTAACAAGCAATACGTACATAGATCACATTACCTGGCCACAACACACTAAAACTCAAAATTAATAATACAGCTTTTGCCACCAAAACAAAGAGAAAAAGTTAAAAACCTAAACTTTAGGGGGAAAGTAAAGGAAGTAAAATACCCTGTTTAATATATAAAAATAAGACTACTGCATGTCAAAACAACCGTGATGTACAGGATTGCAGATGCTCAGTTAACCCACATTGAAATGCTTCTAGAGTGGAGGGAGGGAGGGAGGTAGGGAAGGGGCAGGTGGGGGAGGGATGACCTGATATATGCGCATATATTGGTACACAGGTGCGTTGCTATGCATATTAATTGGGACATGCATTACTCAGCATGTGTATTAATTAACCGGCTCACGTATTAATGGGCACATGTATTAATCTGTCAGGGCTGCATAAGAGACCACTAGAAAGGCAGCGACCTTAGGAGGGTGTGGTGGAATGAGGAGGCCATGCCAAGGTGGCGGCTGGCAAGCCAGCATCAGTTACTCAGGAACGGCTTTGAAACCCACCTGGCAATGGAGCCTGCCTGGCAACAGGCTGTGATTGGATGGATTGGAAACTGCCTGGCAACAGGCTGTGATTGGTTGGGGCATAGACCGCCCCTTGACCAGACTGGCTGCCTTGGCTATTTAAGCTGCTGCACCAACTGAAATAAACGAGTCTGTGGGCTTCTTGCCTCAGGCCTGCTTTCACCAACTCTGGGGGTCTGTGTGGTGACTCCGCCCCTCTTGTCCCCACCACGCTCCTCCTCCTCTCAGAAACGAATCCACAGCAACAGGAGGACATCAGGTCAAAGTGAGGAGCCCTTGTGGATCGGGTTCGTGCCCTGACGAGAGAGACGGGGAGGAGACCTCTGCTGCCTTCCACGACTGGAGCTTGCAGTGAGAAGAGATCCACGCACCAACCAGGGAGGGAGCCCCACAAGACACAGTCTGCGGGTGCCTGGACCTTGACCTTCTGGCTTCCAAAACTGAGCAGGAAGAGCCCCCGGATGCATGGGACTCTGCTTCAGGAGAACACCCAGTGCCGCCCCAGATTCCAGCCATTGTAACGAGGCGTGGAGCAGGATCAGGACATAAAATACTCACAGAGAAAGAATTTTGCATAAAAGCATTATTTCAACAAATTTGAATATTAAAAATAATGCAATAAGCATTAATGAAGTCTCACCTTCTGTCTAAATTTGATATGGTGGGGCCAGCCTTGTGGTACAGCAGTAAGAGCCACTGTCTGTGATGCTACCATCCCACACGGGTTCCAGTCCCAGCTGCTCCACTTCCAGCCCAGCCCCCAGCTGCTGCCCCTGGGAAAGCACTGGAGGACGGCCCAAGTGCTTGGGCCCCTGCACCCGCGTGGGAGACAGGGAAGAGGCTCCTGGTTCCTGGTCTCAGCCTGGCCCAGGCCATTTTGGGAGTGAACCAGCAGATGAGAGATATCTCTGTCAGTCTGTCTTTCTCTCTCTCTGAATTTCAAATAAATAAATAAATTATAAAAAAATCAATTCAACATAATTAAAAAGCCCCCATTTTTGGCTAAAAGAGCACAACTCAGAGGCCATCGCCTGCAACTCCGCTTGGCGCCAGGTGGCAGTGGTGCGCTCGCTCTGACAGCTCCGCCCTCCCCAGCAGGTGAGCTGTGCCTTATGCAGGGGACTGCAGTCTCTGTGCAGGTGGATGGCGGCTAATATTTCATCTACAACATTAGGATGTGATAACAGCGTCACCCTGGTGTCATGTGGACAGTGGAACAAGTGCCAGACAAGCTGGGAGAGAAAGTTACTATGACTCAAGCATGAGACGCTTTTGAAAAGTTCACAGATAATCAGTATTGGGGAACAATGAGTGAATTTCAAAATCATTTTTTACCAACTTAAACGTATCTTTTTTCAGGTTTTGTTTATTGAGAAGCAGAGTTACAGAGAGGGAGGGGGGAGGGAGGGAGGGATTAATCTTGCACCTGCTGGTTCACTCCCCAAATGGCCGCAAGGGTTAGGGCTGCACCAGGCAGAAGCAAGAGTCAGGGCCTTCACCCAGGTCTCCCCGTGTGCAGGCGCTCGAGCGCTTGGGTCGTTTCCTGCTTTCCGGGATGCCTTACTGGAGCTGACGGGATGTAGAGCAGCTGGAGTGGAGCCAGCAGCCATACACGGTGCCAGTGACTCAGGCGGCAGCTTCGCCTGCTATGCCGTGATGCTAGCCCCAAATGTACCTTTAAAAAAAAAGATTTTAGTTCATTTATTTGAGAGGTAGTCAGAGAGGGAGAGACAGAGAGAAAAGTCTTCCATCCATACTCTGGTTCACTCCCCAAATGGCTGAAACGTCCGGAGCTGAGCTGATCTGAAGCCAGGAGCCAGGAGCTTCTTCCAGGTCTCTCACATGGGTGCAGGGACCCAAGGACTTGGACCACCTTCTACTGCTTTCCTGGGCCATAGCAGAGAGCTGGATTGGAAGTGGAGCAGCCTGGCCTTGAACCAGCGCCCATATGGTATGCCGGCAGCTCAAGCAGAGGTTTAGCCCATTACACCACAGCGCTGGCCCCCAAATGTATCTTTTTTTTTTTATTTTGACAGGCAGAGTGGACAGTGAGAGAGAGAGAGACAGAAAGGTCTTCCTTTTTGCCGTTGGTTCACCCTCCAATGGCCGCTGCGGCTGGCGCACTGCGGCCGGCGCATCGCACTGATCCGATGGCAGGAGCCAGGTGCTTCTCCTGGTGTCCCATGTGGGTGCAGGGCCCAAGCACTTGGGCCATCCTCCACTGCACTCCCGGGCCATAGCAGAGAGCTGGCCTGGAAGAGGGGCAACCGGGACAGAATCCTCCGGTGCCCCGACCGGGACTAGAACCCAGTGTGCTGTCACCGAAAGGCGGAGGATTAGCCTGTTGAACTATGGCGCCGACCTCCAAATGTATCTGTTAATTCCATTTTCAGTGAACTTTTTAAGCATCCTTTTATTTAAGTGTATCATTTATGCATAAATTAGGTTTTAAAAATAAGCAATGATTCACTCTGATAACATGCACATGCATCTTAAATAAATTTATGTGCCTGAACGTACACATTCACACACAGGCACACGCTAATTCCCGTGGGAAAAATTATGTTTGAATAAAGTAACTTGTAAAACACCTAATGCTAACAGTGGCTATCTGAGAAGGACAAACACTGTATGGAAGAGTAACTAAATCCTTTCATAAAATAATCTATGAGATTGCAAATAGAGTTTAAAAACCAATTGCCAAGGACCAGCCCTGTGACACAGTAGTTTGAGCCTCTGCTTATGGCACTGGAATCCCATGTGGGCGCTGGTTCAAGTCCCGGCTGCCCTCTTCCAGCTCCCTGCTGTGGCCTGGGAAAGCAGTGGAAGATGGCCCAAGTGCTGGGCCCCTGCACCCGTGTGGGAGACCTGGAAGGAGCTCCTGGCTCCTGGCTCTGGATCAACCCGGCTCCAGGCATTGCAGCCATCTGGGGAGTGAACCAGCAGATGGAAGACCTCTCTCTCTGTCTCTCCCTCTCGCTGTAACTGTCTCACAAATAAATAAATCTTAAAAAAAGCAATTGCCGGGTTTGGGCACCGCGGGTAGACACTGCCGTAGCTGCCGCATTTGTAACAGTCCTGAGGTCCACTGTCGGCTCGCTTCTGATTCCATACTCCTGCTAAAGCAGGACCGGGACACGGCAGGTGACGGCGCAGCTGTCAGCTCCCTGCACCCACGCGGGTCCCAGCTCCCGCCTTCAGCAGGGAAAGCCCCAGGTGCAGTAAGCATCTGGGGGGGGAACCAGTGGGTGGGAAAGCTCTCCCCCCTCCCCCCCTCTCCTTCCCCCTCTCCCCCCCATCTATCCCTCGCCTCTCCCCCCGGCCTCTCTCTCCCTCGCCTCTACCCCCCCCGCCTCTCTCTCCCTCGCCTCCCCCCCCCCCGCCTCTCTCTCCCTTGCCTCTCCCCCCCATCTCTCTCCCTTGCCTCTCTCTCCCCCCTCTCTCTCCCTCACCTCTCTCCCCCCCATCTCTCTCCCTCCCTCCCTTTCTCCCTCAGCCAATTGGTGGGACCTCTTCCCGCCAGGCTGTCTCCCTTGTACTTGAGGACAAGCCCCGACTAAGCCTGGTCGGCACTGAACATTAGCTTGTCCGTTTCCACTGAGGGAGTCGAAGAACCCGGGCTCAGTGTCAAAAGGAAGACCTAAGCCACCAGAGGACACGGAGCACCGGACACGGGCTGCTGTCAGATCTCAGCCAAAACAATGCAGGAGAGAAGATGGCAGGAGCACCGATGAGGAGCAGAGGTGGGGAGGGAAGCTGCCAACCCAGACCCCACTCCCAGAAAACACCAAAACCCCAAAAAGCTGCAAGACAGAATTAAAGAGCTTTTAGACAAAAACTGAAGGGACGGGATGGTGTTGTCATCACTGGCAGAAGCACATAGCAGGGAACATGCAGGGAGGGCCACGGCAGGAGGCAGGCAGGGAGGCCACAGCAGAGAGGCCACGGCAGGGAGGCCACGGCAGGGAGGGCCACGGCAGGGAGGCCACGGCAGGGAGGCCAGGCAGGGAGGCCACGGCAGGGAGGGCCATGGCAGGGAGGGCCACGGCAGGCAGCCTATCTTGGAGCAGAGCCACAGGCAGCACAGGAGCCCAGGAAATGTTGACTATGGAGAAATGTGTTTCCCTTGTTTTTTAAACTCATTTAAATACTAACATTTATTAAATAATATTTTAGCCATTTTGCAGAAACCAGTGTGTTGCTGGACTTACAACCTGTACAGCAGTGACATACGTGACTCCACGCATAAAAGCGGGGGGGAGAATGTTAAGAATGTTACTGTAGGGGCCAGCACCTTGGTGCAGTGGGTTGTCCTCCACCTATGGCACCAGCATCCCATATGGGCACCGGTTCTAGTCCCATCTGCTCCTCTTCCAATCCAGCTCTGTGTTGTGGCCTGGGAAAGCAGTGGAAGATGGCCCAGGTGCTTGGGTCCCTGCACCTGTGTGGGAGACCAGGAGGAAGCTCCTGGCTCCTGGCTCCTGGCTCCTGGCTTCGGATCAGCCCAGCTCCAGCCATTGCAGCCATTTGGGGAGAGAACCCATAGAGGGAGGACCTTTCTCTCTGTCTCTTCCTCTCACTGTCTGTAATTCTACCTGTCAAATAAATAAATAAAATCTTTTTTTAAAAAAGAATGTTACTGTAAGGTTCTCAGACTTTCTATGAAGAGTGACAGCACTTGAAGCTGGAAAGTGAAAAGTCAATGATGTATACTGTGAACTCTAAGCAACCACTAACATGAAAAACAAATACAGCTTATAAATCAACAGAAGATACAAAACAGAATTTCTTGAAAGAATCCACAGCCTGAACCAAAGTGGAGAAATGAGAGCCAAGAGTGCATGATGCAAACAATACAAACAGCAGGTGGACAGATGTCCATCAAACTCCACCAAGAGTCACACAGACCCTGGTGGTCCAGATGTCTACTGAGGGTTCTCACAGGTTGGACTTAGAAAAGCAAGATCCAGCCTTAGGATGAAAACAGGAAACACATTTTAAAATAAACACGGACGTAAGTTACCGGGGGTAAGAAAGGGGCAAACCCTCATCTGCAGCAACTGTTCCAGCCCAGACGGAAGGAGGGCGCTGCGTCCTGACCATGGAATCAGCTCACACAGACACACCCACAGAGGCTACTGGGACCAGTGAGTTTAATCAAGGCTGTGCAATAAAAAATTACAAAAATTTTAAAGTATTCATACTAGCAACAAGTAATTTGAAATTTAAAAATAATAATACGTTTATAATAGGATTGTTGTGGGCTACATTGGACCTAAATTAATTTTCTAGAGAATTCAAAGAACAGGCCCAGACACGGCATGCAGTGTGATGAATTTATTTACAAAGTAAGAGGAAAACACAGCCACTTGAGGGCTCTGCTTAGGGAGCGTGGGCCAGGGAGGGGACTCCCATACCTGCTCTGCTCGCCCTGAAACAGGGAGCTTCCGGAAAACCGAAGTGTTTACGTGGTGCCGCCCCATGTCCTGGGTAGAAGGAGGTACTTCCTGGGGAGGGGTCCCTGATTGACAGGTAGGTGAACGTATCAACAGAGCGAAGGAGGTGCAGCTTCCAGCTCATGAACTTAAAGTCACCTATGCTCCCACATCAGGATCACATCTGGAACAGACCTGACAGAGATGGGAGCCAGTACACTGAAACCGGGAGACTTAATGCCTAAATAAATGAAGAGATGTGGGGCTGGCGCTGTGGCGTAGTGGGTAAAGCCACCACCTGCAGTGCTGGCATCCCATATGGGCACTGGTTCAAGTCCCAGATGCTCCTCTTCTGATCCAGCTCCCTGCTTTGTCCTGGGAAAGCAGTGGAAGATGGTCCAAGTGCCTGGGCCCCTGCACCAGCCTGGGAGACCTGGAAGAAGCTCCTGGCCCCTAGCTTCGGTCTGACCCAGCTCCGGCCATTGCAGCCACTTGGGGAGTGAAGTAGTGGATGGAAGACCTCTCTCCCTCTCTCTCTCTCTCCCTCTCTCTCCCTCTCTCTCTCTCCCTCTCTCTCTCTTTCTCTCTCCCTCTCTCTCTGCTGTCTCTCCCTCTCTCTGTAACTCTGCCTTTCAAATAAATAAATAAGTCTTTAAAAAATAAGTGAAGAGATGTCTTGTTACTCGTGTCAATTCTACCCTAAACATACCTGCAGGTTCAATATAATCCTGAAAAAAACTCCAGTGGACGGCGAGCTAGAAATTGACAAGCTGATGTTTAAATCCGCCTAGAAGTTGAAAGACACCAGACATCTTTGGAAAGGAGCACACTTGGGAGGGTGTTCGCCAGCTGCTGCAGGATGTTGCAGAGTTAGGATAATCAGTGTCCGCAGCACAGATCAGCTGAGAGGAAGGGACGCCAGGAGTGCGAGCTCACACAGCGCAGTTCCAGTGAATACACAAAGGTGATGAAGTGAGCCAAGGGCGATCGGTCCGCGTGATTCTGGCACATCTGGGGATCTATGTGCAAGAGGAGTGGGAGAGAACCTCCGTCCACACCCAGCCCGCCAACAGAGGCTGGTCCAAACCGCGTGGTCGGCCGAAGCCCAAAGCCTGAAACTACAGAATTTCCAACAAAAACATCAGTTGCCACCTTGTGTCCTGGCACAACGCACGGAAGAACCAATCCTTAAGTGGACGTCATCGAAATTCAGAACTCCCGGCCCCGGGTCGACTCTGCCAAGGAAGCAGAGACACGGCCCGGCTGGGAGGAAGTGGCTGCGTCTGGAGCCGGTGCTCACATGCGAACTGCGTCAAGAAACCTAGAATTCAACAGCAGCAAAAATAAGGGGGAAGTGGGCCTGATACAGGCCGAAGAGCAAAGGAGGGCGTGAGGAGGGGCACCGATGGGAGCCACAGAGAGAACCACGTCGCACCTGTCCCAGCAGCTGAACAGGACACACCCGTGCTGGGCACTGGAGGCACCGGGACCAGCCGGGCCCTCTCCCAAGGCCTAGGAAGCACCTACAGCTGCACCGGGACACCGGCAGGGACCCTGCGGCATGGCAAGGTGACCATTAGAAGGCGGCCTTTGAAGGTGGGACAGGGTCTGGCAGCTCTGCCCTGGGAACCAGTCGTCCCACTCACAGGTTTTTTTAATTTATTTATTTGAAAATCAGAGTGACAGAAAGAAAGAGATAATGTTTCCACCTGCTGGTTCACTCCCCAAAACACTTCAATGGCAAAGGCTGGGCCAGGCCGAAGCCAGGAGCTGCATCCAGGTCTCCCGCATGGGTGTGGGGGCCCAAACCCTTGGGCCATCCTCTGCTGCTTTCCCAGGCCACGAGCAGGGAGCTGGATCAGAAGTGGAGCAGCCAGGATTCGAACCGGCGCCCACACGGGACACTGGCATCTCCGGCGGCAGATTCACCTGCTTTGCCACAACACCAACCCCCACAGACTCTGTCACGAGTTAGGAAACCACGTCTTGTGTGTTCTCGTCAGAGATGCCCACACACATGTTCACAGTAACATGTACAAGAGCCTGAAACCAGAAACACCCAACTGCCCCAGGCCATAAATGGATCAGAAACTGTGGTGCGTCAGGACCCCGGCATACGCAGCACAGAGACGCACGAGACCTCGGAAGCACCACCCTGAGGGAAAGAGGCCGGGCGAGGAAGGGTGGGCGCCCTCCAGTTCTGTGCGCAACCAAGTCTAGGAAATAAATAGGATGGAGAGCAGGTGCGCGGTTGCCATGGAGACAGCAGGAGGGGCGGGGCGGTGCTCCGGGGAGCGCGAGGATGGGCTGTTCATTAGCTCGTGGTGATGATGGCTGCAGGGCGGCGCAGGCGTCAGAGCCCATCAGGTCGCCTGCCGTAAGGACGGGAGTTCATCGTGTGTCGGTTACACCTCGATAAAGCTGCGAAAGCCGCGCTTGTAAAAATAATAAATGTCATTTCCAAAATAACAGTCGTATAAACTATTCAATCACTCTGTAAAATGTTTACGATAGAACACTACAGGACCAGCAATCCGATAGTATATGAAATTTGGTTATTTTTACACAAGAAAAATAAAGCAGCTTTATGTGGGTGGGGGAGGAGATTGAACTATCCAGACCCGTAGGTGTGCCTGTGTCCGCGTGACGAGGCTGCACACGCGTGTGAGGAGGGGGACACGTTTCCAGGATGCTTGGAACGCCGCTGCTGCGACTTGGCTGCACACAGACCACACAGAGCTGCCGGCCCTGCGTGTGTCTCCGCGGCTTCCCCAGAGTGGCTGGTGCCTGCAGCAGGGTGCCAGCCGGCCCAGGCTCGGGGTCTCACCCTTCCCTTCCCTTCCCATTTTGAGAGACTGAAGTCCTCCCGGAAAAGACCGATTTACCCTCACGTCCGTGACGTCACGGCCTTACGGTGCCAGACGGCTGCAGACGTTGCTCCTGGAATCCAGGGCAGGGGCCAGGGAGGAGGGAAGCACCCCGCCACACCCACCAGGGCCGGGGGCGCTTCCCCCTGCACCCGGGCGCAATCGGGGCGACCACAGTGCCGACAGCAGCAAGAGCTCCCGGATGATGCCGCTCCCTGGGCCAGACCACATGCCTCCCACACGTCCACTCACTCGTGCCCACAGCATGCTGGGACACACCCGGAACACCAGCAAGGACCCTGAGGCACGGCAAGGTGCACTGCACGTTGGAGGGCAGCCTTGGAAGTGGGAGCGGCTCCTGCGTCTGTGTCCTGACAGAGGCACAGACCGGCTGTGACCATGACCGACGCCACCGGGAGATGGCCGTGGCCTCACCTGTCCCTCTTGCCACTTCACTGAGGATGTGCCGCCCTCCCCCACCACCGCCCCGCGAAGGATGGCACAAGGCGTCTACACTGCCTGCCCGTGAGAGCCAGGACCCGAGGCTGCTCCCGTCCCCCTCCTTTGGGTGCTTGGAGCTCCCTTCTCCCACGACTTGCAACAAATCTGCTGATGCGCTGGATCCTAAAACGCCCTGGAAGAAAAATTGGAATTGCTGGCTCGTGCCCCTGTGACGAACAGGCCTGCTGGGTGGAGTGCGAGGTGGACTGGAGGTGTTTTCTCTGCGGCCTGAGGACAGAGTCCAGATGCCGGGTCAGAAGTTGTTCGGGTCGGATCTCCCACTGCCTCCCACGAGCTGTGTTATTCATCCCGGAAAACAAGTCACTTTATTTCCTTAACAGATTCCATTCTCATGGGCCCCCACCCCAACCCCTGAATTCTGCTGATTTCCCTGTCGGGGCTGGGGAGTCAGGAACTCACCAGGAGGCTGCCACTGAGTCCTCCCCCACCCCCGCTCCCGCCCCCGCCTCCTCCCCGCTCCTCTCGACCGCCCCAAGCAGCCCCCAGCTTCACTGGTCCCTGACTTCTGTGTATGGGTGCTGGTTTCTGCTTTTTTTTGGGGGGGGGGAGATGAACACACAGGTGCATCTGCTATTTCCCTCCTATCTTCTCACACAAACATTTGTACCCTACAGTCGCCCACACTTTGCCTTTTGTCTGCCTGACGGTGCTTCCTGGAGGTGGAGGGTCCCTCCTGCCAGGGCCCGGTCAGGCCGTGTGGCAGCTGCGCCCTGGCCTGGGGGTCGAGGACGCCCCGGGCTGTCCCAGGTAGGCCTGTTGCCAGCTGCTGTTCCACGATTCCGAGCAGCACTGCCGGAGTGACTGCAAACACGTGGCGTCACAGTGCTGGAGTGACTCAGTGGAGCCGATTTCTGGGCCCCGCAGCCGACCTGGCTGAAGCCAAAGCCCGGCCCGCAGGGGGGCACCACGGCACGCCCCAGCAGCGAGGGAGCAGACTGCCTGTCCCCAGCCTGGCCACAGAGGGAGGGGCTTTAAATGTCGAGAAAGGTCCTCTCAGGTCTTCCATTTCATTCCAAACTTGAGAAACGTTCCCGTGCTTTAAAGTCAATGCCAGGACCCCCCGCCGCCCAGTGTTGAACGGAAACCCGGGCCTCGTTCCGGAGCCTTTTGGAAAATGCTTCCCTGTTCAGGAAACTCCGGTCCATGGGCTTAACTGTGCATGTTCTATCACGTTAAAATGTCCACCCACCTCTATTTGCAGGAGTATTTCTGCCAGGACTGGTTGTAGAATGTTAACGAGACATTTTCAGCACCCAGGGAGAAAATCATCTGCAATTTCTCCTTAGATTAGCATATTCTGCATTATATTAATGGTTTCCCTAACATTAAGCAACCTTACATTAAAAGGAATAAAAACACCACTTAGTGTCGGATGTCGTTTTCTCAACCTGGCACTAGATTCTGTCCACCTACTTCTGCTTTTATCGCTCTAAGATTTATTGGAAAGGCAGTTACAGAGAGAGGAGAGGCAGAGAGAGGGGTCTTCCATCTGCTGGTTCACTCCCCACATGGCTGCAACAGCAAATGCCGGGCCAGGCCAAAACCAGGAGCTTCATCGGGGTCTCCCACGTGGGTGCAGGGCCCGAGCACCTGGGCCGTCCTCTGCTGCTTCCCCAGGTGCGTTAGCAGGGAGCTGGATCGGAAGCGGAGCAGCGGGACAGGAGCCAGCGCCCGTGAGGGATGTCGGCACCGCCGGCGGCAGCTTCACCCACTACAGCACAGTGCCGGCCCCTCTCGTCCGTCACAGCCCCTTCCTGTGGTTTCTTCTGGTTTCCAGCTCTCTGAGAAGGAAAAGTCATTCACCTTTTAAAATTCTTTCATCCTTGTTTATAAAAAAGGTGTAGGGCTACCAACATTCCTGTTTGTAAATACACATACATTCTGACATGTGATTTTTCATTATCGTTGTTTATGAGCTCTGTAGTTTGGGCATTCTCCCTCCGTTTTAAGTGTTGACAGGATTTTAATTTTCTGACAGAAGGACCATTTGAAACGGGGTTAATGTTTCTACCTCCATTGCATTAACATCGGAGTTCCTACCCCACGGACTCACTAAACTTTCTTTGTGGCCTAGTGTGGGATGGATTCCGCTGCTTCTCCACGTCTGCTCTGATGTGCCCAGTGTGGAGGAGGATCGATCCAAATGCCTTACTCTGCGCTTTAAAAAGATTTGTTCATTCGAAAGTCAGAGTTACAGAGGAGAGGAGAGCCAGAGACGGAGACCTCCCCTCCGCGGGCTCACTCCCCAGACGTCCACAGCAGCCGGGGCTGGGCCAAGCTGAAGCCAGGAGCCCAGGAGCCCAGGAGCCAGGAGCTTCTGCCAGTCTCCTGCGTGGGTTCAGGGTCATCCTCCACTGCTGTTCCCAGGCAGGGAGCTGAATTGGAAGTGGAGCAGCCGGGACTTGAACGGGTGCCACATGGGATGCCGGCTCTGCAGGTGGGAGCTGCACCCGCTGCGCCACAGCGCCGGCCCCTACCCTCTGCCTTAAGTCCTCTCTACCGCACTGATTTTTGTCCTCGCTGTCTGTCCTGTACAGAGTGACATCCTGAAGCCCTCCTTCCTTGTTTCCTCACATCACTGTGGTGTTTGTCTTTCAGACCTGGCGTGTGTCACCTGCGTAAGCACTCATCAGCATTCCACCAGCTCACCAACTGCAGGTCCAGCAGCACAAGGCGTCCTGTGTGATGCAGCCCTCGCGTGTGGACCACCCTGGGTCTGGAAGGAGGGGCCGTCCTGGGTGCACCTGCGCACTGTCCTTCATTTCCATTCCCTCCGGTCGTCTGTTCTAGATGAGACTCCTGCCAACCATACCTGGCTGACCTTCTGAAGCAAATTGAAAATCATTTCCTTTTACAAGGTGAGCTAAATCACTTGTCTCAATAAAACTGACGCCTTTGGTTTCCACCCTGTCGCATTATTTTTGTATTAATCTTCATTAAGGCTTAATTTGCGTATCATAACATTCATCCCCTTTATGCATAAAATTCAATTCTTTCAATAAATTTATGAGCTGTGGAATCATCACCACAGCCCAATTCCAGAAACTTCATTCCCAGTGGGAGGCACTTCCTGTCCCCACCCCCTCGCGGACAACTGCCAGCCCAGGGCCCGAACCTGCAGGTTTCCCTTCTGAGTGGGAGCATGTGTTTGTCCGGTTTCTTTCTCATGGAATAAAGTCGTGAGGCTGTCCCCTGCTGTGGCGCACATCAGCGCCCGTCCCCGCTGCTCCTGAGCCCTGTTCTCTGGCAGGGATGGACCACACTCACAGCTGGCAAACGCCTGTGGTCACTAACACTGCAGTGTGGAAATGCCCACACGGGCTACGTGGACGCACGCTTTCATTTCTCTTGACTGCACCCGTGGTAGTAAACTGCTGGGCTCACCGTGCACGCGTGGGTGAGAACTGCCGAGCGTCTCCCACAGTGCCTTGTTGGGGGCAGAGCTTTCCTGCACCCCACAGCCTCTTCCATGTGCACTCCGCTCAGCATCTGCTCTGCCTGTCTAATGGGCTTTTCACTACCAGGGCGAAAATGCTGGTGAGGAGCTGCTCGGGGAGGCCAGAGGTCCATCTGGGCCCAGGTCTGGGGGATCACAGTCCAGATCAGGCTGTGGGGCCGGCGCTGTGGCACAGCAGGTAAGTCACCACCTGCAGTACCCACATGGACACTGGTTCGAGTCCCAGCTATTCCACTGCCCATCCAGCTCCCTGTTAAAGCACCTGGGATGGCAGTGGAGGATGGTCTTGGGGCTCTGCATGCACATGGGAGACCCAGAGGAAGCTCCCGCTCCTGGCTCCAGCCCAGCCTGGCCCTGGCCATTGCAGCCATCTGGGGAGTGAACCAGCGGATGGAAGATTTCGTTCTCTCTGCCTCTGCTTCGCCCTCTCTGTAACTTTACCTTTCAAACAAAAAAATCTTTAAAAAAAAAAACACACACACAGGCCAGGCTGCACCTCTGGTCTCCATCTGAGGAGGAGGTTAACAAGGGCCATTGGTGCAGAACAGGACAGGGTGAGGAGGGCCTGGGGCGGCAGAGAGACGGGACCAGGTTGGTCCTTGTGCATCTCCTTGTAGGGCCACTACGACTCCATCGCCAGGACCTGATCCAGTCGTTCCCCGGCTGCAGATGCCGTGACGGGACAGTGTCTGCCTCGGCAGCACCATTAACACAGGACGCTGGGATCTAAACACTTGGGAGCATTGGGAGGCAGATTGTGTTCAACCGACAGCACTATCCGCCTGCCTGCCTGCCCATCCACTCATCCATGCATCCTTCCCAAGTGCTATGTGACTCCAGCTATTAAATACAAATATTAAACGTATTATATACTAACACTCTTTGTTCTGGAGTTCCCACAGTCATCTCTTGATAGAATTAGATCTATTTTTTAGTGAGCTCTTCAAGAAAGCGCCCGTGTGTTTAAACTATTTTTAAACAGCTTTGACATCTGAAGGACAACTTAGCCAGATAGGAAATCCTTGGTGCGCACTTTCTTTGTAGGAGTTCTTTGAAAATTCTGCTCCATTGTTGCTTTGATTTGCATGTTCTTTGTGAGATGCCTGAGTGCTGGAAGACTTGACCTTGGGAGGCTCTGCGCTTCCTGGGTGTGTGGGAGTCCTTCCTTCCACTGGAGTTCCTGGTCCCTCCAGGCACCAGGGTCAGGTGTTTACATTGGACTGTCAGGTTCCATTCTCGCCTGCTTCACCAGGCGCCTTGTAATTCAGTCTTCACGGACACACGTGCGCCTCTGTGCTTTCTGATTTCACCTCTGGCTTTCCTGCGCGGATTCTCACCATTCCTGCTGTGGTTCTTCACTTGCGACTCTCGGTGTTCTTTCCCGTCCCTGCCTGCTCCTCGCTCCCTCCTGAGGGTCACAGAGCGGCCGCCTTCGCCTTCCGGGGCAGGGAGGCAGCAGGCGAATCACTGGGAGCCCACGTTTGTCTTCTTCCCGCTGGAGTCTCGTGTCTGGTGAGACCCTGCCCTGGCCGGGAAGGCGGGTGGGTTGCGAGGCCGTGGCTCCAGGCCGTCCTTCCCTGGCTCTGTCTGTGAGAACGGGTTCTCGGGTTCTCGGCGCTCCTGTGACTCGGAGGCAGTGAGGGGCAGTGGCGTCCCTTCATTTGCTTCTCCCAGGAGCCCCGGTCTGCAGTGGGCGCGCTTCTCTGCCTGGGGACGGCCACAGCACCTCTGCCTCTGAGCCCGCGCTCCTCCCAGCGCCGCCTTCCCCAGGACTCTGACCTGGGAAACCACGCATCGCCACGCCCCGGAGACAAATGCTCTCTATGGCAGCTCTCAACTCCGCCCCCTCGCCTCCCACCCCATACCGTACCCACAGCTGGGAAGATGGCAGAGGCTGAGGGAGGGACAGTGCCACCAGCGGAGCCAAAGTTCAGCCTCAAAAAGTCCACAGAAAACAGAATCAGAATGGGAGCATATTCTGTTGTTTGCAGTTATTTACTGATTGATTTGAGAGCGACAGAGCCCCCATCCACCCACTCACTCCCCAGACCCACACAGCAGCGGGGGCTGGAATTCAACCCAGTGACCAGAGCACCCCCCCCAGCCCCTCCCTCCCGGGGTCTGCGTCATCAGGCAAGTAGAGTCAGGCGCTGGATCTGGGACTCACAACCAAGTGTGAGACCCCGGTGTCGGGGCCAAGATCCCAGGCACTAGGACAAACAGTCCCCAGCATCTCTCCTGGACTGTGTTCACAGTGCTTCAAACACTCGCGCTGGCTTTCTGGTGTGTGCACATTCTCTCTCTCTCTCCCTGGCTCTCTGACTCTCTCTCTCTCACTCTAGCTCTCTCGTTCTCTGACTTGCTCTCTTTCGCACTCTCTCTCTCCCTGGCTCTCTGACACTCTCCCTCTCTCTCTGGCTCTCTGACTCTCTGACTCTCTCTCTCTCTAGCTCTCTCTGGCTCTCTGGCTCTCTCTCTCTCTAGCTCTCTCTGGCTCTCTGGCTCTCTCTGTCCACCCGCATTTTGCCCTCTCCGTGGTCTTCCCTGAAGACAAGATGTCCTTAATACGGGCAAAGTCCAACTTCTGGACCTTGAGCTGGACGGACAGAGCCGCGTGTTTCCGTGCTGTCCCTCACACTAAGCCAGCGGCGTGGCTGCCTCTGCTTTGTCTGTGATGAGGCAGCGCTGACTTTGCTCCCACGTGGGTCTCAGTTCACCCAGCGCCATTCGCTGTGAAGAAAACCTCTGTGTGCGCCACAGTGGCGCCCGTGGGGAGGGGTCCCTGCAGCTACCTCCCACTACTCTAAAAGCCAGAGTTTCCTTTGTACTAATTACAGGGGGTAGATGGACACAAAAGTGACACTGAATTCAGTGTCCCGGGTCAATCTACATATTTAGTAATTTATCCATGAAGTCTGGGAGGTTTTTGTGTATATGAACTTGACTTCTCCAAACACAAGCGACTCAAAATAACCTTGCACACCTGCAGCACCGCATCCCATGTGGGTGCTGGTTCGAGTCCCGGCTGCTCCACTTCCGATCCAGCTCTCTGCTATGGCCTGGAAAAGCAGCGGAAGATGACCCAAGTGCTCGGGCCCCTGCACCCACATGGGAGACCCAGAAGAAGCTCCTGGCTCCTGGCTTCGGATCAGCTCAGCTCCAGCCATTGCGGCCAACTGGGGAGTGAACCAGTGGATAGACGACCTCTTTCTCTCTCTCTCTGCCTCTCCTTCTCTCTGTGTAACTCTGACTTTCAAATAAATAAATCTTTTTAAAAAGCCTTGCATTCATGTTGCCTCACTAATTTATCAAACAATTTCCATCCTTCTTTCATGGGCTCTCTTGAGGTTTATCTCTAGGGTGACTTGGTATTCGCTGCTCTGAGGTGTGTGTTTAAGGTTCCGTCTCATCAGAACGCAGCATTACCTGCTGGTTAAGACTTGTGTTCTCGGGGCCGGTGTTGTGGCACAGTGGGTTAACATCCTGGCCTGAAGCGCCAGCACCCCATATGGACACCAGTTCGAGACCCGGCTGCTCCTCTTCTAATCCAGCCTCAGCTGTGGCCTGGGAAAGCAGTAGAAGATGGCCCAAGTCCTTGGGCACCTGCACTCGCATGGGAGACCTGGAAGCAGCTCCTGGCTCCTGGCTTCGGAACGGTGCAACTCCAGCCGTTGCGGCCATCTGGGGAGTGAACCAGCGGATGGAAGACCTCTCTCTCTGTCTCCACCTCTCTCTGTAACTCTGTCTTTCAAATAAATAAAATAAATCTTTAAAAAAAATGACGTGTTCTCGAGCACATGGACTGCCTCTCAAGACATCGCACACCCCTGTCAGACACCTTTCCCCTCTGCTCCTCGTCCCTTCTGAACCCCTCAGCTCCCATGGGGTCACCATTCTGCTGCCTGTTTGTGATAATCGGCCTCCTACTGTCCTCTCTGCTTTGTCTCAAAATCTCTTTCTGCGTTACTGTGTCGGAGACACTGTGGGCACACAGAGTGCTAGGGAGGGAGCTGTTTTCCTTCAGCACTTTGAACAGGTCTTTTTGCTGCTGACTGGATCTCACTGTCTGGTTGGAACGCCAGCTGTCACTCTTGCTTTGCTGAAGGTAGAATGTGGGTTGCTTTTCGTTTTTGGCTCCTTTTAAGATTTTCTCTTTACCTTTGATTTTAGCAGCTTTGGCATAATTTGCGTAGGTGTGGTCTTCCTGCCATTCACCCCGAGTTTTATGATGCTCCTTAGATTTGTCTCCTATTACTCTCATGGTTTTCCTCCCTCTCAACCCTGTTTTCATGCATTAAATTGGACCAGGAGGAATTATTAATGATTTTTCCTACAATATTCACATAGCTCACGCCAAGATGTGACCACCGTTTTCCTTTGTTTCTTTTCCATGCATCTGCCTCCAGTGACCGGGTAAGTGTGTTCTGAGCGTTTTCAGAGTCACTGGCTCTCTGTGGTCAAACTCGGTCACTCAGTGGTTAATTTCAGCCATTGCACTTTTCAGCTACGTCACTGCCATTCTTGTTTTTTAGCAGTTCCCAATTCTTTGTCAGTTTTCAATCTTTAACTCCCATGAATACGTTAATCATGGACGTGCTGAATAACTCCAGAATTCCACATCGGACCGTCCCTCTCTGGCAATGCTGTCTTTGCTTCTCTCTGCTCTTCTGGTTCTTGGTTGTGGCTTTGCCTCTGCATTGCCTGGCGGGTTGTTAACTTTTTAATTAATTGCAAAGCTCTGCCTGTGAAAAGCAGAGGTGATTCGAGGGTTCTGCGGTGCTGCCGTCCAGCCTTGTCTTCTTATTTAGATGGCTGGGCCAGGGGCGGGACAGCAGATCAGCTGACCCAGCCGAGGCCGGAGTGCTTGGCAAGCAGTCCATGCCAGGGCCTGTTTGGTTCCCCTTTGCTTTCCAGCTGTGAACCTTTGAGGCCCCAGACCAAAGCCCTCGGCTCGCTCAGGTGCACAATCCTGCCCCAGCTCCGCCACCATCCTTTCTCTCTTTCTTGCCGTCTTCAGATTCCTCGTTTCTTGTGTCATTCAACATGGTCTCAGCATGACAGCTACGCGTTTGTTTCCAATTCTTTCTGTGCTTCTCCTAGAGGTAAGGACTCACATCCTTCTGTTATCAAAGTTTGATTTCCCAGCGCCCAGTGCCTGCTGAAGACTGGCCTGGCCTCTCAGGCCTGAGCCACTACTTCCAAAAGCCACAGGCAGGGGCTGGCACTGCGGCTCACTTGGTTAATCCTCCACCTGCGGCGCCGGCATCCCACGTGGGCGCCGGATTCTGTCCCGGTTGCCCCTCTTCCAGGCCAGCTCTCTGCTGTGGCCTGGGAGGGCAGTGGAAGATGGCCCAAGTGCTTGGGCCCTGCACCCGCATGGGAGACCAGGAGAAGCACCTGGCACCTGGCTTCAGATCAGCTCAGCGCCAGCCATGGTGGCCATTTGGAGAGTGAACCAATGGAAGAAAGACCTTTCTCTCTGTCTCTCATTGTCTATAACTCTACCTGTCAAATAAAAAAATAAAAAAAAGAGGGAGAGGGAGAGGGAGAGAGGGAGAGAGGGAGAGAGAGGAGAGGGGGAGAGAGGGAGAGAGGGAGAGAGGGGGAGACAGGGAGAGAGAGAAGGAGAAAAGGAGAGAGGGAGAGAGGGAGAGAGAAAGATCTTCCATTTGCTGGTTCACACCCCAAATGGACTCAATGGCCAGGGCTCAACCAGGCCAAAGCCAGGAGCCAGGAGCTTCATCCGGGTCTCCCACGTGGGTGCAGGGGCCCAGGCCCATCCTCTGCCTCTTTCCCAGGCACATTATTAGGGAGCTGGATCAGAAGCGGAGCAGCTGGTATTCAAACCATATGGATGCCAGCACTGCAGGCAGAGGCTTAGCTTTCTATGCCAAGGAGTCAGCCCCTGTAGGAAGTATTAAGTTCACGATGATAGGATCTTTTTCTAAATAAACTCCAGATTACAGAAATGCCATCTAACGATTCAGTGATTATACTACTTAGGGCCAATCAAGCCAGCAATGTGCTCCCAAGAGGGCTACACCAACCTCTCCAGAGGCCAAGCCACACACCCCGAGGCAGGGATGGCTGCTCCTTTCCTCTCACCCCAGAGAGGGGACAAGAAGTCACAGCACAGCAGAGAGCCAGCAGGAGGTGGGGACCACACGGCCCCTGTGGGCACACTGTCACCCCCAGCAGGAGGCCCCTGTGGGCACACTGTCACCCCCAGCAGGAGGCCCCTGTGGGCACACTGTCACACCCAGCAGGAGGTGGGGGACACACGGCCCCTGTGGGTACCACTGTCACACACCACCAGGAGGTGGGGACCACATGGCCCCTGTGGGTACACTGTCACACCCCAGCAGGAGATGGGGGAACACACGGCCCCTGTGGGCACACTGTCACACCCCAGCAGGAGATGGGGGACACACGGCCCCTGTGGGTACCACTGTCACACACCACCAGGAGGTGGGGACCACATGGCCCCTGTGGGCACACTGTCACACCCCAGCAGGAGATGGGGGACACACGGCCCCTGTGGGTACCACTGTCACACACCACCAGGAGGTGGGGACCACACGGCCCCTGTGGGCACACTGTCACACCCAGCAGGAGGCCCCCGTGGGCACACTGTCACACCCCAGCAGGAGGCCCCTGTGGGCACACTGTCACACCCCAGCAGGAGGTGGGAACCACACGGCCCCCGTGGGCACCACCATCACACCCTTAGTGTCTGCTCTTTACTTACAAGGCTTTGACAGCAGCAGCTTCCTGGACAGGTCTCGGGGGGCACCCTGGCCTCTTCCCAGTGCCGAGGGCCGCACCACCTGGGCCAGCAGACGCTCCATCCTCAAGCTGAGCAGGCCGAGGTTCCCACGAAGAAGGTCCCGGCAGTGAACATGGGCAACATCAGAGAGACCACGGTGGCGTCCCGAAAACCCTGATCGCAAAATTCCCCGGAAGCGTCAGAAACAAGAGACCCATGTTTCCCTGACGGCGATGGGAAGTGCCACTCCTCCTGGGCAAGGCCCACGTGGCCTCCCCTACTACAGGGCCCTGTGCCCACAGCTCAGCAGGTGCCCACTCCAGGACAAAACCAGAACCCCAGCCAGGTCGGGGACGTCATCCCTGCGGTGCAGGGGCAAGGCAGGGAGAAGAGACTTCACGACGCGCCGCTGGCACGCACACCTCACTCGGCAGACGCTGGACCCCTTCGTGCATTGTCCGAGGCCTAGAAATCGTCCCCTTCTCTCACCGCTGGCCACGGCAGGGGGTCCCCTCCCAGCCCTGCTCTCGGTGTGAGTACAAACCCCACGGGCTTCGAGGCAGCGCCACGTCTGAATTGCTCAGGGCTCTGGTGCCCAGGTCTTCGCCCCATGCTGCCTGAGGCCCCTGGCTGACGGCAGAAGACGTGCCCATCAACACAAATGGGTAAAGGCTGCATGGGAGGCCAGCAGAGGAGCTCTGCTTTAAGGAAGCAGCTGGATGACGTCCCTCGCCCGATGCAGGTGTCATCAGCAGCCTGAGCAGCTGCCTCAGACCACGGCAACGCCAGGAAATTCACCCGCAACCAGAAGACGAGACCGGCTGCTCTCCACGCCGGATCTCCATTGTAAGATCACAGGCCACCACGCTGTGCTGGGACAGCAATGTTTTTCCGCTGGGCCAGGGAGGCCGCCATGGGCTGGGGCAGGGCCAATGGCAGCACCCATGACCCCTTTGCCCAGACGCTGAGCAAGGATTGGGCAAGGACAGGGCTCCCGACTGCAGGGGGAGAGGCGTGAGGCTTCTCTCTCCTGTCCCAGACATCAGTGTGCCGGGAGAGCGAGCACCGGCTCAGAGCAGTACACAGGTGCTGGCAGCCCCGGCCCCGCCCCGGGGCACCTGCTGGGCTGAGTGGCCCACCTGCCCCTGACTGCCAAGTCCACTCCCGTTCTCCCAGCCCCTCCCCTCCCCATCACCCTCCTCCCTCTCTCCCAGCCCTGGCTCCTCCCCCAGGTGGTGTGGGTTTGCTCCCCCTTCCTTCAGAGAGCACTGGGGCGCCATTCAGGGTGCTGGCTGTGCCCCCCTGTGTATTTCCCCAGCTACACGAACCTCCATCGATCGGGGTGCTACAGCTTCCACAGGTGTGGCCGTGGCCCGGCACGGGCGGCGGCTCCGGAATCCCACAGGCACGTGCAGTGCCCCCCCCCCCGACATGCTTTCCTCCCTTGGAGACCAGGTCCAGGAGGGACCAGAGCACCCGGTCATCCCCGGGCCAGCCCCACCCTGCCCCCACGGGGGAAGCCAGCCAGCAAGTCACAGCCCTGGCGGACCCTCCCTGGTCTTTCAGCTTCCTCAGGCAGAGGTGTCCTGCTGGCCGGGGCAGGTACGACCGGACCCTAAGGAGGAGGAACTCCCCGTGCCCCCACCCTGGCCCCCCACGGTCCAGGCTCCCCTGAGGACCCACGCACTCTGGCTGGGAAGACCCCCGGTCCATGCGGAGGCCTCCATGAAGGTGCAGTGGGAAGCGCCAGCCCCGCCATCATCCACGCTCCCTTCTCAGTCACCAAGGTTCCGTGGCATCCACAGCATTCTTCATCTCACACAAAATATTTCAAAGAATCAAATTGGCCCTTGTCAAGTGACTTTCAGAAGGAGCCATACAATAATTCCACCTGCACAGCCGTCCACAGCTAGGAAAAATAAGTCTGCAATGTGTATTGAATTTTTGTAAGGGCTCTCACTCCCGCTGCTACTTTAAAATTATTTCTCCCAGAGCATGAAGACAAATTTCACAAAATGCAAATGTCAGACGTGGGGTCTCCATCATCCTAGCGCTCCCCGTTCCCCTCCCCAAGCCCGGCCAGCGCTGCAGCCCAGAGTTAAATGAAGGAAGAGCCATTGCTGGCAGGAAGCTCATGGTAAGTCTAATGTGTCATACATTGCAAAAAAAATATATTTTTGCAAAATACAGTGCAACCATCACACTGTTCAATTTTCCCCAGGAAAAAAATGCATTTTAAAGTAAGTGGTGCGTTTTCCTTCTCGTCTCTCACTTGAAATTTCCCTTGGTGGAAGTCGAGAGAACAGAGCCCCAACATGCAGATCACTGAAGGATCAATCGGGTTCCTGCAGGCGTTTTCTCTCCGCGAGGGAAGAGCGCGGTCTCTCTAATCATTCCCACGCTCTCGCCCACGCCGCGCTCCTTTCCTGGGGACAAACCACGCGGCCAGGTTCTGGGAACTGCAGACTGAGGCCTCCCCGGTGCTCCGCTGGACCAAGCCCGGAAACACTGTAGCACTGGAGCCCTGCCTCTCTGCGGCCAATGACACCTCAAAGACAAAGCTGGGGCTCACATCTGCTCATCCTGTCGTGGCTGAGCCCACCCGCAAGGGAGCCCCACAAACCCCACCACTGGGCCACCAGGGCCCCCCACGAGGACGGCAGCCTGGCAGGGCTGCTCGCTCACTCAGGGGCACGAGAGCTACATGGGAGGGGAAGGAGGCATGGCTGTGGAGGGGCTTCCAGTCCCGCCTGGCTCGCCTAATCCCGGAGGGCATCTGATTGACACAAACAGCCGACTTGAATGCGCATGTGTGGTGGGAGAACAGAAGCCTCCCACAGGAGCAGCGGGGTGGGGCCGGCCCCTGACTCTGCTGACCCCACCCCTGCCCCTGGAAGGAGCAGTGTCTCAGAGACCAGGTTCCCTAACTCCGATGACATCGTCACCCCAAGCACCACCCCACAGAGATGGAAAGTCCCCAGATGACACCATCTGGACCTTCCTACCCCTCCCCCCGCCATGGCATCTCCCCAGGGCCTGGTTAACCCACTCATGCGTCCTGCCTGCCACCTCTGGTTTTCTGTCTCCTCCATGAAGCCCTCCTCCCCCCGCAGCTGTCAATCTCCCTGGACCGCTCCCACTCAGCCACGACTTCACCCGCACGTGGCATCCCTGGGGCGAGCTGTCCCTCCTGGGTCTGCAGGATGCCCCCTGCCCAGCTCCCCCTCACCCCTGTCCCCACCCAGCCTCTGTAGCTCCTACAACCCAAGCCGCTGGGGCTTCCCAAAGTCCTAGCAGTGGCCTGCACGCACCCCTTCCTCTTACCAAACCCCCCGGCCTACCCACTTCCTCAGCACCATCCCAGGCAGAGACCCTGCTGCCTGGGCCCCAGCACTGAGGGAGGCACAGCCCACACCTGCCTCCGCGGGGCCTCCTCTGCCCCAAGCCTGCATTGAGTTACCCGCTCGGAGGCCCCCATCCTCCGCACAGCCCCCACCCCCGGCCCTCTCCACTCCCACCCGCCCCCCTCCCCCGGCGTTTGAAGCCCTGCCCACACGCGCATCCCCAGCAGCCTGGAAGAGCGGGCCCTGGTCTCAGAATTCACCACACAATGCACGGGGTCTGCACCACGTCAACGCTTCCCAGAGAAACAAGAAAACGTCACCTCCCATCCCGGGAGGCGAGGCCAGCACCGGGGTGACCCTGGGGCTCCTGCAGAGCCCTGTAAGCCTGCACCACCTCCCTTGGCAGCTGTGCCAGGCAGACACGGGGGCAGCCGAGGCCGGAGTCTAACAGGAGCTCCTCACATCACGCTAGGGCGTCAGAGGCTCCGCCACCCTTGAGTGTTAGCAGAAAGGATGCCTTGCTCTGCGGGAAGCGGACTTGTGTGGACCTCGCCCTGGGGAAGGGTCGCCCTGGACCTCCCTGGACACCGTGGGCAGCGCGTGGGCAGGCCTGGACTCCTTCCACCACCAGCAGCAGGAAGTCTGCGTTGCACGGGGTTCTCGGGAGGAAATCGGGCTCTTCCCTCTGCTCCGAGGAGCCCACAGAGAAAGTCCAGGGGGAAGAGCAGCTTGTCTTCAAGACAAGGAGCAGGAGGCAGCAATGGCGGGCAGTGGCCGTGCAAGCGTTCGTCAGGGTGGGTGCTGTGATGCACGCAAGGGACAGACAAGGCCAGAAGTTCCTGGGTATGAAAACCACGACGGTTAGAAGGAAACAAACCGGGTGGACATCGAGCCCAGGAAGTAAGCGGCCAGTGGACACCCAATCCCACCTCGAGAGTGCTGGGTTCAAGTCCTGCCTTCAGTTCCTGTCCAGCTTCCTGCTAATGCACCACTGGGAGGAAGCAGGTGACAGTCCCAGTGACTGGCTCCTGCGGCTCATGTCGGGGCTTGGATCGGGTTTCCAGTGCCCAGCTTTGGCTCAGCCCTGCCCTGGCCATTGTCGTCACTTTGGGAGAGAAGCAGTGGACGGGAGTCTCGTATTCATACTCTCTCTCCCCCTCCCTCCCCCACCCTAGGAAGTGAAGTAAAACCTCAATGACTCCATGTCTGTAATGCTGGAGGAGACACACGGCGCTCCTGATGCAAAGACCTCAAGACTGTGGACATCACCGACCAGACGGCCTCTGGGCAGAGGCAGGAGACGGGCCTGCGGCTACACCGGGGTGAGTCTCTGGGTTTTCTCTGGTCTAACGTTTCTCAGAGTTAAAGCCAGCCGGCCACAGAACACACGGCCGCCTGCTGACCTTGGCACAGGCTGAGTGGGAGGGGCCTGGACGTCCACGCTGGCTCACCTGGTTCACGCTGGGGGCTGCCACCCTCCCCTTCACCCCACAAGGCAGTGTCAGAGCCAGAGAAGGCACACAGGGAGCTGGGACCTTCCTACCCACAGGAACACAGTCCTGAGCCGAGGTCACACGGGGCCTGGACTTGTCCCCACCCCCCAGCCCCAGGACACGGGTCCCATTCCTGCAGAGCTGGTACCAGTGGTCACCCTTCCTGTCCTGTGGCCACCCAGGGAGAAGTCACAGGAACGCGCATCCCCCACGAATCCTGGTGGGGATTTGGAACTGGCACCCCCAGCCCCACCCCACAGCTCAGAGGGGAGGGGAGGGGAGGCGCCCTCCTGGGGAAAGCAAGACTGCACAGCTCCCACTCCTGCCAGAGGCTGTCGGAGAGCCCAGCTGAGCCTCCACACAGACCCAGGGCCTCTCAACATGGTGCCCCGAATGCCCGGGATTCAATAAGAAATCATCACCACAGGGACCGGGAAGTGTCAGAGAGACTGAAACGGCGTCGGTCAAGGCCAATGCCAAGGCAGCAGAGGCATCAGAATGGTCTGACAAAGACTCGGAAGCAGCATCACAGAGTGCTCCAGACACGCTGGAGAGAAACGCAGAAGGTGGAGTCGCACAAATAACAAAGTCCCAACCAACAGGGGGAGTGAGGACCCGGGGAATCTCAGCCCCGAAGAAATGCAGCTGAGACGTTCACAGCTCAGGACGGACTCGAGAGCAAAGGGAAGAACGAGGGGGAGAGAGCCCTGCAGAGGCCCTCCAGCGAGCAACAGGAGCCAACGGACCCAAGAGGAAGCAGACCTGGGAGCCCGGGACCCCAGCAAGAACAGCGCGTGGGGGAATGGGGACTCCCCAAGTCCAGCACAAGACACAAGGCCAGGTCCTCCTGATGCTGCACCTCGGCCACCAAACCCCCGAGGGCACAGATATCTACAGGAAGGGTCCTAAGCCCACCCACTCCCACTGCCCTCCTGGAGCTGAACCCCCTCCAGCCAGTATCAGGAGCCCTGGGGACTGCTGTGTCTTGACTGTGGCTGTGCACAGACACCTGGGAGTCTAACCAGTGATGAGCAAGTACCCCTGAGCCCCCAGACAGCCCCCCCCACAGAATCACCCCATGTTTGGAGGCCAAGATGGCAGCAGCAGTCAGCGTGGCGGCTGCCTCTGCAACATATCTGACCTACTTACAGAGGAAAGATGCACCTCCTCGTGAAGGTAGAAACGGTGCCCCGGAGACCAAGGCTGCGCCCAGGACTGTTGTTTCCCACAGCACAGGGACACCCACACTCATGAGCAGCTCCGTTCAGGGCTCTGCCATCAACTCACGAGCCCCTCACAGGAAATCCAGGAGCCAGAGGCCACTGACCTGCCCACTGCACACGGAGGAAACAGCCAGGCAAAGTCAGGGGCGGCGGTCAGGGCAGCAGAGTCGGGACGTGAACTGTGGCCGCATGCCCTGGGTGCTCACAGAGCCGGTCCCCCCGCCCTGGGGCAATGTCCCGAAATGCCCCTCGTGCCTGGCTCCCAGGAACCCTCGGTGACTGCGGGAGAGGGATCGGCACTGGGGCGCCCCCTGGGTGCCCCAGAGTCTCAGATGAAAAGTCCCTGCTGGGGTTTCAGTGGTGACCATAGGCTCCACCCCCACCTCCCACATACTGACGCTCAGAACTGCTCTGAACAGACAAGCACCTGAACCACGGGCCCCGGGGGCCTCGTCCCCTACAGCCCAGTCCTGGATTTCAAGGACAAGGACCCTGGTCTCTGCATCGCCAGAGCCTGGGACGAGGCTCGGCACGGAGATGCCGTTCCCTCGAGTGAAGGAAAAAAGTCGGTGGAGCTCCTGCTCCCTGTAGAAGTGCCTGGGCCACGGAGGCGGAAAGGGGGTGTGGCGGTGCCAACACCCGTCTGCTCCTGGCCACCAGGGCTGGGCACACAGGGCCACAAGCCAAGCTGAGTCTGGTTACATCAGAGGCCACGCCTGTGCAGCACCCACTGGAAGTTCAGAAAACCCAGACACTGGAAGACCACTGCTGCATCCGCCCCAGACCCCCTCCAGCAGGACGGGGTCCCTTCCCCCGAGCCCAAGATGGCCAGCTCCAAACCAGAGCGGCCAGGCAGGGGCTGTGCACGCGGCCTCTCTGTGCTCACAGCCACCTGCTCCCTCCACCTGTTCCCAAGGCCTCTGGGAGGGGGTGCAGCTCTGGCCCAGCCAGGAAGCGTGCACATGAGCTTCCAGCTCTGGGATGTCCTCACCTCCCCGTGTTTTGCAGAGGACGAGAGCAGCATGCTCAAGACGACGCGCCACACTGGGCCGGGGAGGTGGAGAACTCGGCACGACTCCCCACTCACGGCTGCTGTGGAATCCGACGACGGAAAAGAGAACGACTCCCCCGTCCGAGGGAGGCACCCCGTGGACAAGCCGTAAGGACTCAATGTGTTTACGGAAGACTGCGTCTTGTGTGTTTCCAGCGCACGCTCTGTCCTCTGGGACTTGCCGTGCTGTTCAAACACGCAGCGCCGTCCCCTCCGGCAGCGAAACGTTAACAGACGGACGCCGTGGGCTCGCGTGATCCTGCAAGTGATACAATTTGCTTCCCCGGGATGCCATCAGCGAGACATAGAAAGCGCTGTACGGCACACTCTGGCTGCTTAATTCCTAGACCCAAGCCCGAGGAAGTTCCACACGTGGGAAATTCCCGCCTCCCGCGGAAGAGGCGCCGAGCGTGGACGGTGCAACTGAGAGGACGTTCCCGCCTGCCTGAGGCGCCAGCACCGCCGTGGCCCCCGCGGTAGCCGTCTCTGTGGAGCGGCTGGGGCATTTTGCCAGCTTTGGCCACAGATTGGCCACGTGGAGGGAAAGGGCCCAGCCCCGTCCTCGGGTTTGACTGGGAGCAGGAAGCCACCTGCTGTGGGCCCAGGGCTGGGGGGCAGCAGGTGGCAGGCCCAGCCAGGGCTGCGCTGTCTGCTAGTACCAACAGGGAAGCAGCCGGTCCTGCTGTCCTGGAGGGAACCACAGCCTGCGTGGCCACTCCCATGCGTGTCTCAGAAACAGTGGACGTGGATGAGAAGAGAGGCAGGGCCCAGTGCCCAGGGCTTACCCCGCCTTGCTCAGAAGCTGTCAGTCTCACAGCGCCAGTCAATCATTCCTGAAGGAGCAAAAGGTCCCAGATCTGCTGGAGGCAGCACCCAAAGGAAAGAGGGGGTTCCAGGCACACCCGTCCCACACATCCCGCAACGGCACGGGCAGGGAGGCCGGCGCTCAGGTGCCCGCTCTCCCTCACGGCTGTTCTCACCAGTCTGGTGGGCTGGCCCCCAGCAATGCACCCATCTATCCCTGTGACCCTGCCTGGGGGCCAGCACAGGCTGTCCTGGGCCTGCCGGTGACAGAGCTAGGGTCCTCGGTGTAGCTCAGAGAGGCCCAAGGGCCCAGCCTGGCCACATTTGTCCCCCTCAGCATGTGTCTGTCCCTCAGCTGGGAGCAGTGGGAGTGCAAGTCCCCACCTGTGCCCCCGACGACCGGCAATCCGGACTCAATCGGGGAGGGAGGGACAGGGCCGTTTGCTCCACACCCTGAAGGCCAGCATGGCCGCTCTCCCCAGAGGACAGTGTGAGAGCGCAGCCTCCTCCCCCAGGAAGGCCAGCTCCGGGCATGCCTGAGCCCCCGCCCCACAGACACAGGAGTCTGTGGCAGCCACAAAGGGCCAGAGTCCTGTGACACGCCGGTCCCAAGCCAGGCCTGCCAGACCCCATTCACTCCGTGTCATTGGGGTCCCCGACTGCCTCCCGGAAGTGTCAGCCCCTCACTGTTGCCCCCAGAGACCACAGCGGGTGCGGCAGGAAGGAGGACCCCGCTCCGCTGAGCGTGGGCAGCGTTCCGAGGGGCTGCGCCGCAGAACACAGAGCAAACACAGCCCCAGAGCAGCCTGGCCACGTGAGCTGTCCAATTCCTGACTCCCTAAAATACAACAAAGGCAAAGAAGGGAATCTGCTCGGCCTAAGTACTGTTCAGTCTGATTTTCCAACGTGCCATTCAGTGTAACAATACATTGTCTCCTGAGGAGCAGCCCCACCCACCAGGCCTGGCTTTGCTCTTTGTTACACACCGGACAATAATCACCCCCACACGCATATGCACATGCATGCACACCGGAGAACATCCGTGCACACACAGCAAGCGCACGTCCGTGCATGCGGATCCAAGTGTGTCTCCTCCTAAATGCATCTCATCACACGTATATGCACAGGCACGAGCACTGGCAGACACGCATGCGCAGATACATGTGTGCACACACCGTGCACACACCGTGCACACACCGTGCGCACACACACACACACACAGGGCTCTCGGTAAAGTGGCTGGATGTGGTGTTGCTAACGCTGGTGACTTGCCAGGGTTTCTCTGGGTTTGCATTTGTACTGCTTCGTGAGCTAGGGCGATCTGGAGGCGACAGCCGGACAAGGGAGGCCCCTGGACAGAGTGACCTCTGTCTTCCCGCAGAGCCCTAGGCCAGGCGCTGGCCCTGCACAGCCCAGAAAGCATTGATTCAAACCGGGAACCACTCCTCGCGTGTCACCCCTCTGCCGGCTGCGATCTCTCCATCTGTATGGTAATAGTCCTCGACTCTGCTTCCTACAGAAACGCTCAGACACGCATGAAAGTGGAGCAGCAGCATCCACCCCGCCCCGCCCCGGGCACCTGCCACTCAGAGTCTGCCCCGCCCCGAGCCACACTCTCACTTGTCCACCCCGTCATCAGTGAGGCAGGTGGAGACCCGAGAGCTGTCCAAGTTCCACCAGCGCGGCCCTGCCCGGCCAGCCCCCGCCTGAACCTGGTGCCCTCGTGCCAGCCGTGAGGCCGGGCTGGAGCCCAGCTCTTGGGAATGCAGGCAATGGTGCCCAGTCCCAGAGCCCATGTAGACGTACGCGTCGCGATGCACGAGATGCTGCGTGCACCCCAAGCAGTGATTAACAGCAATTATTAACTGGCCATTGTATGACGAGCTGCACGTTCACACACCAAAGCACAGGTGCTGAAGGAGCTGGCCGGAGGCCACCGAGCCGCGAGGGGCGACAGCCCAGGCCCAGCTCTGCCGCCTGCTCCTCTGGAGTGGACGACTTGGCGCCCGAAGGCAAAGCTTCCCTTCTGTGAGCTCAGCAGCGGACGCCTTGCTGGAAGCTTCCCCTCGGTGTGAGCCTCAGCGGCCACACTTGGGGCCGTGGAGCCCAGCTCGCCACGCTTGTACTTCCTTTTCCCACGCTGCTGCGTGGGCCACCCCGCCCCCACCTTCCATCTGCAGCCAGGTGCGCCCTGGCCTTGCTTGCACCCTGCGGTGAATCGGCACCTGCGGCCGTCAGCCACCTCTTGGGAGCCGTGAGAGGTGTGAGGGTGCCAAGCTTAGCAGTCAGGCCCCTCCAGTCCGACCCGTTCTCTTTTCACAGTGCCCCAGCCCATGCACGTGCCCCGGCCCCGTTGCCATCAGCAAATGGCTACAAGGTCCAGCCACCGGGCCCCTGCAGCACTGTCCAATCCCAGCTGCCCTGCTCATGCCATGGCCCTCCTGCTCTCGTGCCTCCACGCTCACCCTGTCTCGGCGTCCTGTTCCGAGTGTAGCTGTCAATCGCCAGAGGGGCCGGGGTGTGGGTGAGGGGCGGCAGTGTTCACAGCCTGGATGAAGCAACGCAGAGACTGGAGTCTGCAGCCACAGGGAGGCTTTCCCAGCAGGGCGGGGAGCACTGGCTATCGTGGAATTGCGGGAGGACCCGCCCCGCCTGCTCTCTGCCGTCCATCCCCATCCAGCAAGAGCAGTTCATGCAGCGAGCCAGCACCCGGCACCCGGCACTTGGCATACTTCCTGGCCAAAGGAAATACGCAGTAAATGCTGGGAGGCCGGAATAATTCTGCTCATCACACGGGGTTTGCCTGGCTCAAAAGCCGTCCCTTGACCACAAATCCGGTTCCGGAGCTGAGTCCAGTGCAGCCCACATTCTGCAAGGCCGGGCTGCCCCCCATCACCACCGCAGTCCCTCGACTTCATGACACGCTGTGTAGAAAGGGGCGGCTCCAGTCAGAGCTGAGTGGTCATTTCATTCCCGACTCATCTTTACAGCCCAAGGGAATGTTTAAAATTCCTTCCACCGAGCCCTGGACTAAATGTGAATTTTTTAAGAAAGTAAACAAACACTGCGTTTCCCATCGGGAATTAGTGAGGAATGAACAACTCGCAGCTTGGTCTCAAAGCAATGGCTCAAGCTCCGGCTTTGCAGCACCAGGACCTGCAGTCGGCTCTGGGGAGACGTCCTCCTCCCGATGACAGCTGGTGAGCTGTGGCCAGGCAGAGACCCCCGGCCCAGCGCCAGCCCCAGTGCAGGAGGGGTCCCCGCAGCTGCACGGGGAGGCTCCTAGGAGTCCCGGTGGGGGAAGGGCCCCTCATCGCCTGGTTCCTGGGAGCCACTGGAGGGAGGAAGCAGGTCCTGGACCATGCTGCCCTCGGGGCCACTGTCAGGCCACCTGTCAGTCACCCTGGAACAGCTAGGGAGGCTCAGAGACAAATCCCTGGAGCCCGCCCAGGTTTCTCCCCTGGTTGGTCTGGGAGAGACTGGCTCAACACTGGGATCCAAATGTGCAGCCAAGTCAAGGCATCCCTTGTTGGAGGACTCCACACATGACTGCCACCAAGGGAGAGCCAGGAAGGAGGGAGGAGATAGAGGAGGAGGGGGAGGGGGGGAGTGGGGGAAGGGAGGAGGGCAAAAGGGGAGGAGGGGAGAGGAGGGAGGAGAAGGGAGGAGGAAGGTGGAAAGAGAAGGAGAGTAGAGGAGGAAGGAGGAGGAGGGAGGAAGAAGGGGGGAGGAGGGGGAGGAGGGATGAAGAAGGGAGGGAGAGGAGGGTGGGAGAGGAGGGGAGAGGAGGAGGGGAAAGAGGAGGGAGGAAGAAGAGGGGGAGGAGGGAAGAAGGGGGAGGAGGGGCAAAGAAAGAGGGGGGCCTGGGGAGGAGGGACGGGGAGGGGAAGGAGGGGTGAGGGGGAGAGGAGGGATGGGGGGGGCAAAGCTCGGGGAAGGATGTGCACAGCCTGGCGCCGATCGCAGCCCCTAAGGAGCAGGAGGAAACCTCGCGCCGGCGCTCCCACGGCAGAACAACAGGAGCGGAAGTTCAACAAAAGCCACCGTCAAGCCGGGGCTGGGTCACCTCACCGCCCGCAGTGCCAGCACCCATCTGTGCACTGGTTCCAGTCCCAGCCACTCCACTTGCAACCCCGCTCCCTGCTAATGCTCCTGGGAAAGCAGCGGACGACGGCCCAGGTGCTCGGGCCCTGCTCCCATGTGGGAGACCCGCAAGAAGCTCCTGGCTCCCGGCTTCGGCCTGGCCCAGGCTTGGCCCTTGTGGCCATTTAGGGAGTGAATGAGTAGACGAAGATCTCTCTGTCTCTCCTTCTTCAACTCTACCTTTCAAATAAATAAAGAAACATTTTTTAAAAGTCACTCAAAGGCGAGATTATGAAACAAGAAAATAAGATGGAAACGGAAATTGCAGACTCAGCAAATAACCTGCCCCAGGACTCGCGGTGCCAGGAACACGGTGTGGAGCCGGAGCGCCAGGAAAGGCAGCGCACAGCGGAGCCCAAGCCGGGACGAGGGCAAGGCTGCGGTCAGCACAGCTGAGGCCGCGGGAGGCAGAGCAGGGCATGCGCAGTGAGGACGGAACGGGGCAGACAGCTGCTCGGGGCACAGCCCGCAGCACACGATGCCGGTGAAGATGCGGCCAGAGTCGCAGGAGAAGCCCATGGTGCGCCCACCACTCAGAACAGGACAAGACCGCACAGCACACGCTGCGGCCAGACAGCCCAGCCCAGTCTGCTCTCCGGGCCTGAAGAAGGGACCTGGGCTGGACAACGAGCCACCAGCTGGTGTTCTTGGCAGGGCCAGCGCTGTCGGCAACAAGCACACACACAAGGTGACAAGTCGCCCTCGAGGTGACAAGCCCACGCTCGAGCCTGTGACAGCTCTGGGGCTGAGCCATGACCACCAGCCGGCACAGCTGCAGGAAGGGCGGTGCAGGGCCTGGGTGGAGCTCCCTGGATGCAGGGCGCACACGGCTGGAGCGGGGTCCAGAGGGCAGTGGGAGACAGAGGTCCCTGAGTCCCAAGACCTGGGGAACGCGCAACGGGACCTTCTCGGAGAGAAACGGCAGCCAACGGGGCCGTGCAGGGAACGAACTGCAACAACCCAGGGGTGGGGACGGGGACCTGGGGAGTGGGGGGAGGGACGAGTCCACAAAGCACAGAACTCAGTAAACGCAGGGAACTAGAGCCACAACGTGAGCGGGCGTGCAACCAGCCCTGGTGCCACCCGAACAGGAAGTCACAGAGCCTGGAGGCGGGGCCAGCAGGAAGCTCATTGCCAGCAGCAATGCTCATTCCTTCATCTTTGCTGGTGCAGACCCCATCAATACACGGGGGATGAGGGCGCGTGGTGTCCCCAACCCTGCCGTCCCCACGTAACTTCAGAACCCCCGCGTCACTGTGCGGCTGACGCCTCCTGGGATCAGGATCGTTCGTCAGGTTCAGCAGCGCCTTCAGCCTCACGCCCCTTCTTCTGCTGTCTTCATGCAAAATTACAACGAATGTGCGCTCGAAGACGCAGACCCCCAGAACCTCCCTCTGCGGTTACACCAGGCACCACGCCTGCTCCCCTCCCCTGCCTCGGGCACGGGCAGAGACGCCTCGGACAGGGTTCAGCAAAGATCAGCCGAGCAAGGTAACGAGAAGAGGTGGTGCCTTTTCTGAAAACCTGTTATGGGGCCGGCGCTGTGGGGCAGGGTTAAGCCACCACCTACAACACTGCATCCCACGTGGGCGCCACTTCCCGTCTCAGCCAGCTCCCTGCTAGTGCACCTGGGAAAGCAGCAGAGGACGGGCCAAGTGCTTAGGCCCTGCACCCACGTCCTGCTTCAGCCTGGCCCAGCCCGGCCACTGCAGGCATGTGGGGAGTGAACCTGTGGATGGAAGCTCGCTCTCTCTCTCTCTCTCTCTCTCTCTAACTCTGCTTTTCACATAAATAAATTTTTTTCAAAACCAAAAAGACTTTCTTGGAGCCGGCACTGTGGTGTAGAAGGTTACGCCTCCGCCTGCTGTGCCGGCATCTCACATGGGCGCCAGTTCACATCCCGGCTGTCCCACTTCCGATCCAGCTCCCTGCTGATGTGCGTGGGAGGGCAGCAGAGGGTGTCCCAGGTATTTGGGCCCCTGCACCCACGTGGGAGACCCGGAGGAGGCCTCTGGCTCCTGGTGTCAGCCTGGCCCAGCCCCAGTTGTTGTCATCTGAGAGCAAACCAGACAATGGAGGATTGATCTCTCTCTCTCTCTCTCTCTCTGCCTTTCAAATAAACGAATGAATCTTTTAAAAAAATGTTCCTTCTCTCCTCTGCTTTCTCTCATCTTCATAGCTGTTTCCTCCTAACATACAAAATGATTCCCTGGGTATGTTTAGAAAAACAGAAAACCTTTTATGCGACTTTCTTTACTGTGTGACTCTAGAAGTCCCAGAAGATGAGCAAGGCGCCCTTGGACAGTCCCAGCCGCCCCTGGACAGTCCCAGCCGCCCCTGGACAGTCCCAGCTGCCCCTGGACAGTCCCAGC
Source organism: Sylvilagus floridanus (assembly GCA_949820135.1). Taxonomy (NCBI): domain Eukaryota; kingdom Metazoa; phylum Chordata; class Mammalia; order Lagomorpha; family Leporidae; genus Sylvilagus; species Sylvilagus floridanus. The sequence continues at coordinate 78,762,959 of OX463235.1, read as the reverse complement.
CGCCCCTGGACAGTCCCAGCCGCCCCTGGACAGTCCCAGCTGCCCCTGGACAGTCCCAGCCGCCCCTGGACAGTCCCAACCGCCCCTGGACAGTCCCAGCCGCCCCTGGACAGTCCCAGCCGCCCCTGGACAGCGCCATCCCAGCTGCTCAGCGTGATTCTCTCCGCCCCAGCTGAGCCCCATCCCTCACCCCCCACCAAGTCCCCTCGGGCCCCACTGCCTCTCCCATCAGTCTCAGCTCCCTGCCTCTGCCCTCAGACAGTGAGTCTCGGGAGCCGAAACTACTCAGAATCCCCAGGAACAGCGGTGTCACCTCTGGGAAGCCAGTGGCCCAGCACGGCTTCGAGTGACAGTGCAAACGGCACAGGGTGACCGTGAAAACCCCAAGCCCTGCACGTGTTGGTGCTGCTGAGTCATTTCCCAGTGAAGTTCAAGGTGCCACACTGACCCAAGGATGCTGCCTGGGGTTTATTTTCCACAGACAGACGAGTGTCCAGCATGAAGCAGCGTGCCCGTGGGCACGAAGGCCTGTCCAGGCCATGTGGAGCCAGGACGGGAGGGCCCATGTGGGACCGGGGCACAGGGGACACAGCTGTCCACCCACAGCCTGACCGGGACAAGCTGCCCGCCCCCCTCTCTGCCGCGTGATTCCGGTAAGCTGAGGGGTGGGCATGGCTGTGGCCGCTCCCTGGGGAGCTCTCTCACCTGTCTGCACCGGAGCCCACAGGTAAAAGCAGCACCCCGGAGACCTGAAATCCGTGACCCCAGAGCACAGGGCCAGGGTTCTTGGGCTCAGCTCCTCGGGCCACAGGGCTCCCACGACAGAGAGCTCTGCCCGGGGGAAGGGGCCGGCTGTACCCCGAGCTCCGGTCACCTCTCCCGTGCGTGGCACTGTGACTGCACACCTGAGGCAGGTGCCCAGCCAGGGGCAAGGGAGGAGCCCCAGAAAGCAGGACCTCCCCCTGCCCCAGCGTTGCCCTGAGCTTCTGGGAAGCAGCAGAAAGCTACAGGGACCAGCGTCATGGGGGCTGCTGAGTGGGGAGCAGGGTCTCGTGGGTCAGTTCTGGAACATTCTCCTGCACCGCACTGAGTCATGGCCACTGGGGACCTCAGTGTGCAAAGCTAACTGAGAACAGTTGAGAAGGGGTCAGATGGGTTAGGGGCCCTAAATCCAATGACTGGCGGCCTCCTTACAAGGAGCCCACGTGAAGACCCAGACCCTCAGAAAGCGGCCACGTGATGGCTGCTCAGAGCCAAGCAGCACCCAGGGATGCCACAGGCGTGTCTGCATGCAAACAGGAGCACTCTGGGGCAGCCAGCGAGCTCCTGCGGGAGCAAGCCGCAGCCCCCGGCTGCCCATCTCTGACAGCCACCCCAGCTGGTTCTGCCTCCCAGCGTGGGGCTCAGGAGCCCATTTCTCTCTCCCATACTGGAAAGAGAGGGTGGCACCCCAGCTCCATTGGTTCTTGCAACACCAGGGACCCCTGCCCTGTACCCCAGGTCTCCCTGCTGGCCCAGCCCAGCCTGCAAAGGGGCTGGCAGGTGTGGCCCCCACTGCATATAGTAAAGTTCTCAGGCTCCTGCAGCACTGGCTGGGTCTGCGTGGGTTACGGATGCTCACCAAGAGGGTGAGGCTGCCCCGCCGTGGAGCTGCTCTGTGGCAGGTCCCCCCGGAGGTCAAGTAGGCTTAAAACAAAGGCGCGTGAAACGCGGCTCCCACGTGCTGTGGAGCTGGTACCAGAGACATCAGCAGGTGCCGAGAGCACGGCGTCCCCACGCAGGGTCTGCACTGCGGTGCACCACGGCTCCTGCTGCCAGCCCACCCCTCCACAGGCCCCGGTCAGGCCTCAGTCACTGGGCTGCCCAGCAGCTGGTGCCGTTAGACAGAGGCCGCCGTGCTGACTCCTCCCAGAAGTCCCACCGCCTGACCCAGACACAGGCCTTGCTGGGATGGCAGCTCGCTGACCCCTGGTCCCCAGATGGCCAGCTGGGCACTGCAAAGACAGCCGCAGCAGTCCCAGCCAACACTGGGAGGAAGCAGAACAAGACACAGCCTGGGCAGGGTCTCCTGGACCAAGACACAGCCTGGGCAGGGTCTCCTGGACCAAGACACAGCCTGGGCGGGGTCTCCTGGACCAAGACACAGCCTGGGCAGGGTCTCCTGGACCAAGACACAGCCTGGGCGGGGTCTCCTGGACCAAGACACAGCCTGGGCGGGGTCTCCTGGACCAAGACACAGCCTGGGCGGGGTCTCCTGGACCAAGACACAGCCTGGGCGGGGTCTCCTGGACCAAGACACAGCCTGGGCGGGGTCTCCTGGACCAAGACACAGCCTGGGCAGGGTCTCCTGGACCAAGACACAGCCTGGGCGGGGTCTCCCAGACCAAGACACAGCCTGGATGGGATCTCCTGGACCAAGACACAGCCTGGGCGGGGTCTCCTGGACCAAGACACAGCCTGGGCGGGGTCTCCTGGACCAAGACACAGCCTGGGCAGGGTCTCCTGGACCAAGACACAGCCTGGGCGGGGTCTCCTGGACCAAGACACAGCCTGGGCGGGGTCTCCTGGACCAAGACACAGCCTGGACGGGGTCTCCCGGACCAAGACACAGCCTGGATGGGATCTCCTGGACCAAGACACAGCCTGGGCGGGGTCTCCTGGACCAAGACAGCCTGGGCGGGGTCTCCCGGACCAAGACACAGCCTGGGCGGGGTCTCCCAGAGCCACAGGCAGCCACAGGCACAGAGCAACTCCCCCATCCCACGGGGCCAGAGCTGATGAGGGGACACTGCATCCCTTCCAGGACAGAATGCCAGGGCTCCACCCCAAACTCACCTGTCCTACAGGTCCCCCAACCCAGGCCGCAGCACAGATGTCACGGCCGACAGAGCAGGTCATGGTGTTGCCACCAGCCTTGGAAACTTGTGGCGGTTCTCAGTGCGGGAAGGAGAGCTCACTGTAGCCCGTTGCCCATTCTGGCATCACGGGTGCAGCCTGCTGACCCTGACCTACAGAGCACGTGGTCTCCCGAGCCCTGTGAGCTGTAGTTTGTGCCTGGACACTCCCACGTGCAGAGTCCAGTGAGCAGGATGGAGTAAGGCGTTCAGTTAGGAGAACAACACCATCCCTGCAGGTTTTCACTCTTACAAAGAAAACAGCCTCAGGACAGGTCTGCCCCAGGAGCAGCTCCTACAAATGGGGCTCCTGAGGGGCCTGGGGCTGAGGGGCGATCAGAGCCCAAGGGAAGCCACTGAGTGCCAACCGGGGCCATCCAGCCAGCTCAGCCATCACAGAGCCACGGCCACCAGCGGGTGATGACACCACTCGGTGTCGTCCATCACGGGCGAGGGGGCTCACTGACAAGGTGCACTGGCCACGGTTAGTGACCCATGATGAAACAACGCTGTGCTCACTGCAGAATGAATGCAGAAAGCACGGGAGGGCCTGGCAGAACTTCTAGGCAGTCACCTGCAGCAGAGCAGCAGGGCCAGGAGGACGCAGCCGTCCCTGGCTCCCACCCACCCCCAGGCCCCCCACCCCTCTTCCCCGGACCCACCTTCTGAGCGCCAGCGGCCTCTCCAAACTGACCCTGGCCCGGACTCCTAGGGCCGCCTCTCGCCCCTCTCCTCACCCAGCATCTGTCCCTGCTCCTCAGTTAATCACCTGCTGTATGCATCACACTCCCTGTGCTCCCAGTGCTCAGAAGCAAACACCTGGCCACGCACCCAGGACTACTTCAGCCTAAGGGTAAGAGACAGCGACGACTCTCATCAGCAGGCACCCACACTCTCCTTTTCTGACTTTCATAAATGCCGTCCACCTGCAGCTCTGCAGAGCCAGGCCCCACGCCCCACACACACACACGCACGCATGCACACTGGGTCCGCTCTTAGGTCCAGTTCTCCTCGGTGCCCTGGCCGGGCCCGGGGCTTCCTGACTCAGCTCGGTCCCCTGGCATTTGGACTTGGATTTGGGAAGCGGAAAGAGCCTGAGAGATTGGAATAATGACAGCGAGGCAGAGATGAGTGAGACGTGGGCCTGGGGCTGATTCCACCGGACACCGAACTCCAGAGAGAAGCTGCTCATCTGCCCGCGGAGCTCTCCTTCAGCAAGTCCAGCTCCGGCCCCCTGGCGTGGCTGCGGCCGTGATGGTGCGGGTGTCCGCATCCCCGGAATGAACCCTCCTCTCCATGCGCCAGCTCTGACAGCCTCTGTGCCGAGCAAGCCAGTCAGTCCTGACCGAGAGCTGGCCCTCCTGCCAGGCGGTGTCTTGGGCTGGATGCTGCACCTGCTCCTAATGGCTCTCGCTCTGTAATCACACGCACGAGACCTCGATGGAGGCAGCAGCGACAGGAATCAGCCCAGACTCTTCATTCACAGAGCACAGAGTAAACCAGACAGGGCCGGGAGGAAGTGAGAGCCAAGGAGCGCGGGGCCGAGCCTGCCTCCAGCCAGAGCAGCTCAGACCTCTGCAAGCTGAGTATCCACGCGGGACGCCTTCCCCGACTCACCAGGCCTCAGCGTAACCGCCTCCCCCAGCACCAGGGCTTCCCGCACAGGCGGGGATGCCCTGCCTTGAGCCTATTCCAACACACACAGGGAGAGCAGCTTCCGGCCGACGAGGCCCTGTGGACACCTGGCCCTGTGCCTGGCACCGGCTGAGTCTTTGCAAAGCCAGGCGCACGTTCCCAAACTTGGCACTGCCCAGGACCCTGAGGACAGAGCCACTCTGGCTGACTCGGCAGCTCTCAGAAACCACGGGGCCCTCATGTGCCCGGGGCACGGCTCCCAACAGCACACAAGCTCCCGCGAGTCCTGCAGGAAGACAGGTACACCTGGCAGAGCTGCAAAGCCCAGCAGAGATAGTTCTCCAAGAAGCCCTGGCTGCCAGCCCGGCGCCCCCGGGCTGGAGCGTGGCTGACGGTGCCAATGAGTCGCCCGTTGTTCCCAAGGAAGCAGGAGGCACCCAGACAGGGTTCAGAATCCATTCTTCCAGAGTATTTGAATATTTGATGTTTTCATCCTTTGCTCACTGTTTACAAAAGACAAACGCTTAATGCTATTTGGCATTTTTAATGCTCTTGAAGGAGGAATGACATCATCCGTGAGCAGTTGGGGGCTCGCTCCCCCCCCCCCACCGCTGGAGCTGCACCCGACGAAGGTGCACAGCTCTCCAGACCAGGGTGGACACAGAGTGCAGGCGGACGGAAAGGCCCAGCGCACGTGCCTCTCTGCCGGGGGGGCGGGGGGAGGTGGTGCAGGGGACACCTGGCCGGGAGTTAGGTGGGAGACGTGGGGCCCAGTCACAAAGCCACAGATGGCACAGGGCTGCGTGACTCCATCTTTGCGTGTAACAGAATCTCTGCCAGTCTGAAACACCAGTCAGACTGGAGGGCGGCACGGACCCCTGCCCGGCTGTGGGATCAGTGAATGTGGGAGGTCGCTCATGGGCTGAGACGGGTGCCCACGACCATCTGCCCAGGGTCTCGCACACCCTCCACGCGCAGCTGCGAGCTGGGGCCAGCGCCATGGTGGGAGGGGGCACAGTGGGCAGCGAGGGCTGGTGCAGACAGCAGGACGGGACGCTGGCCGGCATCAGCTCAGCTGTAAGCTCAGCCCCGGGAGACATTCACTCAGGGTCACATAGAGAGACACAGGAACTCCGCGCCCTTAGTGTGACACCGCCAGCCGCAGACTCGGCCTCACGCCCCTCCCACAACCCCCACGCCTCCCGCCCCGCCGCTGACAAGCGTCTGGCCCAGGGGGCTGGTTTGTATTCGAGCTGTTTTCAGCCACCCAACCACCCATGGAATCTGCTTCCACCCTCTTACACTGCTAATAAGGAGGCAAGGAATTGCCATAATTAAAGTTTTCAAATTAAAACCAAAATAAGTAAAATAGTTCCCATTACTCATATTATTTGGGGGCTGACATAGAAGATACCAACTACCAAGCAGCAGTCGTGATGAACGCGAATCTCCGTTCCGAGGCTTCCTGAGACATCTCGGGCTCCAACTGCTCGGACAGGTGTTGTCTGTCCTTACCATGCTGCTGCAGGAACTCCGGGACGGCAGCCAGGGGACGGGCACACAGGTGGGCAGCAGATCCAACAGTGTCGGCCACCGGACAGCACCCGCCCGAGGCCGTGCCGGAGCCAGGACCCTCCTCCCCTGCCCAGCCCAGCCTGCCCAGCGCCTCCCCCCGGGGGCCATGTCTCCAACAAGTGTGTCTGCAGTAGAGGCAGGTGCAAACCTGCCCCCTTCCGGGGTTGAGCGGAGATGGCATTTGAGGGGAGAGCGAGTCTGCACCTCTGGAAACAGGGGAGCGGCGGGATCACAGCCGTGGGGGAAGAGCCGAGGCCGGGGGCAGGGAGGCCCTCGCTGGGTCAGGGGCGCCTGGTGCAGGTTGCTTTCAGATCACTGTCGTCAGCACCCAAAGTCACAGCACGTACGAGGCCACTGAGCCCCAGCAGCCAGCCCTTGCCCTCCTGTGGGGTCCTGGTCTACACAGCCGGCTCCTGCCCTGACCCACTCTAGTCTCCAAGTAGACTGTCCCCCAAGGACGCTGCCAGCCAGGGTGGAGGCAGGATGCATCTTTGAAGACGTCCAGTAAAGGAGCTCAGGTTCAAAGCCTCCACCACCTGCCAGACCCCGCCTGGCTCTCCCGGGGGCGGCAGGGCTGAGGGCCGAGGGCCACGCCGCTGAGGCCTTGACCACAGTCTGAGAGAAGGAAGCGTCCCCCACGGCGCTCAGTGGGCGGTGACTGAGAGCCTGTGCCCGAGGCAGGTGTGGGATGAGGAGCAGTGTGTGCCCTAAACCAGGGCTTTCCTTCCTGGAGGTCAACAGGCCCCCGCCGGCACACACGGCACCGGCCCTCCCTCCACACCAAGCCAGCTGCAGAATGCACGTTGCTGTTTCTCTCGGTTACACATTGGCGACTGAGACCAGCTCAACGTGGGCAAGAAGGGACTTCCTGCTCTTCCCTGGGGGCTGCACAACCTCACGCTGCTGTACTGAGTCCCCGGGATCCCCACACTTAGCGTGGCCTCAGGGCCGCTGGCACCAGCTGTGCCCTAACTGTCCCCGTGCAGGTGAGCACCCTCTGCCCAGGGGCCACAGCTGCTGGGTTTAAAGGAGACTTTCAGAGGAGCCCTGCTGCCCTGGATCTGCTGTGCTCAGATCCCCGGGTGGCCCTGTGGGCGCTGTCACAGGAGTGGTGTGCTCAGATCCCCGGGTGGCCCTGTGGGCGCTGTCACAGGTGTGGTGTGCTCAGATCCCCGGGTGGCCCTGTGGATGCTGTCACAGGTGTGGTGTGCTCAGATCCCCAGGTGGCCCTGTGGGCGCTGTCACAGGGAGTGGTGTGCTCGGGTCCCCAGGTGGCCCTGTGGGCGCTGTCACAGGAGTGGTGTGCTCGGGTCCCCGGGTGGCCCTGTGGGCGCTGTCACAGGTGTGGTGTGCTCAGATCCCCGGGTGGCCCTGTGGGCGCTGTCACAGGTGTGGTGTGCTCGGGTCCCCAGGTGGCCCTGTGGGCGCTGTCACAGGAGTGGTGTGCTCAGATCCCCGGGTGGCCCTGTGGGCGCTGTCACAGGAGTGGTGTGCTCAGATCCCCAGGTGGCCCTGTGGGCGCTGTCACAGGTGTGGTGTGCTCGGGTCCCCAGGTGGCCCTGTGGGCGCTGTCACAGGTGTGGTGTGCTCAGATCCCCGGGTGGCCCTGTGGGCGCTGTCACAGGTGTGGTGTGCTCAGATCCCCGGGTGGCCCTGTGGGCGCTGTCACAGGTGTGGTGTGCTCAGGTCCCCGGGTGGCCCTGTGGGCGCTGTCACAGGGTGTAGTGTGCTCGGGTCCCCAGGTGGCCCTGTGGGCGCTGTCACAGAGAATGGCACTGTTGGGTCCCTTGGGTGGTCCTGTGGGCGCTGTCACATGGAGTGATGTGCTCAGGTCTCCTGGCATCCTGCCGCACAAGGGGCACCGCCCAAGGAACAGATCCCCCTGCCCCCGAGGAGCTCTGTGGTTCCTCAGAGCAGTGGGGGGGGGCAGCCCCTCACTAGTCCTCGAAGGCGCCTCCCTGCTTCTGCCTCTGAGCAAACGGCAGAGACAGGAGGAGGAAGGGCCGCAGGGGCAGACGGGAGCTCCTACAGCCAGTGATACAGACTGAGCGCTGTGTCCCCCAGACTCCCGTGATGGAGCCTCCTCCCCCAGGTGACGGTGTCAGGAGATGGGTGGGTGCCCCCTAGAAGGACCCCTTGGAGCCCCCAGCCTGTCACCTCGGTAACTCCCACAGCAGGCCCGAGCAGTGCCATCACCCAGACCAGACCCTGCTGGCTCCTGCGTCTCAGACCTGTGCCCCCCTGAGTGGTGGGACATCCATGTCTGGGGTATCAGCTGTGCCGTCCAGGGGACACTGGGGGCCGGGGTCTCTCACCAGGGGGAGGACAGCCAATGGGTCGATGGAAAGAGCAAGGACTGCATTAAGGAGCCGTGTCCAGCTGTGCTGCTGGCCGGCAGTACACGATATCAACGTGCCTGCGCCCTGCCCATCTGCTCCCTTTTCCCCAAAGACCTGGAACCAGAGCCAGCTAACCCAGAGTGCAGGTGGCACAGCCCATGCAACCGGCTTGCAGAGGGCTGCGACCCACGCTCAGACCTCACGGCCCCCCCAGGGCCACCAGCGTCCCCTGAACACCCGACATCAGCGGCCACCGCGGCTCCAGGCTCCCACGCTCCCACCAGACCACACCAGCAGCTCCTCCCCTTTCCCGGTCTCTAAGGACATTTCGGGCGCTTCGTGAGCGAGCACCCCCGCACGTTTCTGGGGGCCCAGGGCAGCGCTGCGGCAACGCTACAGCACGTGGACATCACCTGACAGCGCAGCTCCCGTCCCCACGGGGAGTCTTGCAGAAAAGACCGGAGTGGACACTGATGACAGCTGACACATTCTCCAGCCCGTGCAAACATGTCGGACATCACAAAAATAAACAAACAGGCGAATAAGACCTGGCCCGAGCCCCTGTTCCTTGGGGGGAGCAGCAGCAGGAGAGCCAGCCCCGCCCCATGGGCGCTGCTCCATGTCACCTTGGAAGGCGGTCGGCTGAGCATAACCGGGACGGCTTCTCATGGCAACGGGGCTGCAGAGAGGGCTCCCGCCCCGGCGGGGGGAGGGGAGGGAACTTCAAGGTGAAGCCAAGGAGAGCTGTACCCTCTCAGCTTCTCCGCTGTCTACCTCAAAGGGAGGATGCACTCTGTGATCCTTCCAGTAGGGGGCGCAGTGGAGGCCGGGGCTCTGGCAGAGAGGAGCATGGTGGCCAGTGGGTTCTGGACCAGCTAAGGATCGCTGGGTTCGGTGGACACTCATTTAAATGTGTATATTTATTTATCTGTTTGAAAGGCAGATTTAGAGAGGGAGAAAGAGATCTTCCATCTGCTGGTTCACTACCAAATGGCCACAACGGCCAGGGCTGGGCCAGGCTGAAGCCAGGAGCCAGGAGTCTCTTCCTGGTCTCCCACGTGGATGCAGGGACCACTTAGGCCATCTTCTGCTTTCCCAGGCCATTAGCAGGGAGCTGGATCAGAAGTGGAGCGGCTGGGACTCAAACCAGCGCCCACATGGGATGCCAGCGCCCCAGACAGAGGCTTTACCTGCCATACCACAGCACCAGCCCCACGTGGAAGCTCATTCTTTAAGCATGGGCTGGCTGAGCTGGAGAGCAAGGGATCGCCTCTTCAGAGAGCAGAGCAGCCCTGCCCGCACCCCTGTGTGTAATGCGGGCTCTGGACCATGCTAACGAGCAGCAGTCGCCACGCTGCTGAATCCCCGGGCTCTGCAAGTCCTCACTTTCCTGCCTGTCCACTCAGCCGCTTGTTAGCACAGGCAAGAGAGAGGGGGTGGGAGGGAACGGGAAACACAGAATCGCACCTGCGCGGGCGCGGAGCAGGGAACAGCTCTAATGAGGTTTGGGGTCGTCGCCTGTCCCCTTCTCCCCCAGTAACCGAGGCTTAATCACATTTTCCTAAGCCAGGAAGGAGCTACCAGCTGGAATGACGATGATAGGAAAATAATGACTCTGTATTAAGTGCTCATCTCGGCGCTGTGAATATTCCGTGTTTATGTATTTCTGAAGCCACAAACTGCTCACTGACGAGTCAGACAGGTCCAGATGCAGGTGTGGGGCCATAACGAGCGAGGAGGACGTGCGTCCTGGTGCCGAGTGCGGGCGTGGTTTGAAAGAGCTTCTGACCTGCCGTGAGTCGGGAGACAGCAGCCAACCGAGCCTTAGCCGCACGGGGCCATTGTCATTCCAGGAGCAGTTACAGCTGAGATTGCAAAGTATTTACAAATATTAGAGCGCACAAAATAATTGCATTCTTACTCCCCTGGAATGAAACATGTCGCCTGCCAAGCCGATTAAGGAATGAGTAGAGATCCCTCGAGAGGCCACGTGAGGAAACCACGCGTTTGCAAGCAGAGGTTTCGCCGCCTCCAGGCCCCACCGAGAATTAGGGGCAGGGTCTCCAGCCAATGGGCCAGGGCTCCATCTGCCGCAGGGCGGGGCCCCCGAGATGGGGTACCCAGGCCCTCCAAGAGCCCTGCACAGCACAAACCCTCAACCAGTGACACGGGCATGGGGACAGACACTGCAGCCAGTTAAAACCTGGGCAGTAGCCTTGGCACCGGAGCTCTCGTGCCGGACTCCAAACTTCCCTCCACTCTCAGCAGCGTCAGCACCGCGGAGCTGGCCCTCTCCCAGGTCAGCGAGCTAGGCGTGCCTGCCAGCTGTGCCCGTGCGGCCAGGCCCAGGCTTGGACCCTCCCCAGAAAGCATCCATGGCCTTGCACATGCCAGTCCCCAGCAGGCTGGCTTTGGGGCCTCTGGCACCCAGACCAGTGGGCTTGTGTCATCTCCACCCTGGCAGTGAGCTGCCCACAACGTGTGGTGACCTCACTCACAGGGGACAGGTGCGCCCAGCAGGACAGTGAGGCAGGGACGCATGCTCTCTGAATCCACTTCCCACTGAGGGGTCTAGGGCCGTACTTCCAAAACTCACTGGAAATTGAATTGAAAAATAGGTTTATTCTGGTGCGAAAAATTTCTTAAATCCATGAATGCAAGAGATTTTCAAAAAATTCATGAAAAATGCATAGTATGAAAATATACATGGATTTCAATGTTTTTGCACCAAAACAAATTTATCTTTTAATTCCCTTTCCCAAGGACTTTCAAAGCATCTTTGTATTTCTCCGCCATTCTATGCAGTGTGTGTGCGTGTGTGTTCTACGCCCATGTGTGTGCACAAGACCCCAAGGCAAGCTGCGTCACTCCCCATGGATCCGGTCGGGCCAGTGTGCAGACCTGGAGTCTGGGAGGGAGGAACAAGCTGCCCTCCCTGGGCCCCCGGATCTCCTGTCACTCGTGCCGCCCCGGAACACAAAGCTCTCTGGCCTCCAGCACTGGGGGAGCAGGTGCCAGGCACCCCCTCTGCTTCCTCTGGGGATGGCGCGGGGCCCCCACTGGCCTGAGCCCCTCCTGCATTCAGCTGGCTCTTACCTGGCCCAGGACTGCTGGACTCTCGCTTCCCCACAATCCTTCCCTCCTGCTTACACAGGAACAAGCGTGGGGCGCCCGGGAGACAGGACTGTGTTGGAGAGAAGAGAGCGAGCACCCTCCCTGCCACGCCACCTGCAGGGCGAGGTGTGTCCTGCTTCTGTTGAGCGTCCAGCTTCCTCCCCACACCCCCCGCACTGGCCACTGCCCTGCTGGCTGCCCCCGTCTCCACACTCCAGGAAGGGTGGACCCTGGAAGGCAGGGAGCCTGGGGCAAAGCAACCGGCTATTGTGGCATCGCCTGCCCTCCGCAGGGTCCTTTTGCATTCACTGGGAACCAGACTGAGGGCCGGAGCTGCACGGGCAGTGTGGGGGAGCAGACACCCCAGTCGCCGCTCAGTTCCTGCTAAGGGTTTTGGTTCACACACTGCAGACTCGACTCTGTACAAATGTCACCAGCAACCAGGAAGTGTGCATGCTGACAGCTGGACGGGGACAGAGAAGCCGTGTCTTGGGGAGACACCTAGGATGGACCACAAGGTGCAGTCAGGCCTGGGAGACCAAGCCGGGTGCGCACGTCACCCACCTGTCACCTGGCGGCCAAGACTCACTCACTCATGTTCTTCAGCACGTGCCTGCAAGGACCAGCTGCAGCCTCGGTGATGTGTTCGGCCGGCTTCTCATCCCACCGGCACGGGGAGGGCGGGGAGGAGCAGCCTGGAGCTCTGCTTCCCTCCGCACACCCCGCGCTGGCCCCACTCGGCTCCGCCATCCGTGCTCACACTTCTCCGGCTTTTACGGAGGAGACATTTAATGAGTCGTTTAATCCAGCCTAATTCTCCCCATTTAGGTCGCCGTCTCCTTGGGGAAGAGGCTTCACGCATGGAAACAGCCAGAGAAGGCTCTGCTGCTCTCCCCAGGGACCCCGCTCCTCAGAGCTGTCACTCGAGCTGCCATTTATCCTCACTTCTCCTGCTGGGGCCCAGAGCATCGAGAGGGCCTGGCTGGCTCCCGGGTGACTTCTGCAACCCTGGCCCAGGCTGCATCTCCCAGACAGGCTGTGAGCAGTGGCCAGGCAGGGCGGCAGTGACCACAGCCCACTCCACAGACGAGGAGCAACCCCCCGTGGGCACTGCCTCCCAGAGGAACACCAGCCCCGCGTCCGCTCTGACGCTGTCTGGATACTGGCACGTCAGCCTAACGAGAAAGGGCAGTGCTTCCCTTCAGTCACCAGCATTTTCCACAGGCAACAAGAACAGGTGAGAGGAAGCTACGTGTCGGAGCCGACACCTCCAGATTCTTGGTCTGCCGAGGCCGGCAACGGCAGCTCAGCACCTGAGGCCCCTCCGTGCCCCCAGAGCACCACACTGCCAAAGTAATTCTTCCTAGCCTGTGGGCCTCTAGGTCTTCCCAGGCCACATGTGCATGTTAAACACACATGCACACCAGTGCACATCTGCATGGATGCCCTTGCACACATGCATATATATGTATGCACACACAGCTGCACGCACACAGGCCCCTTGCACACATGTGCACATGGGTGTGTGCACACAGACGCTCTGCACACGCACATTCGAGCCAAGGAAGAGCAGGGGGATGAGCTTCCTGCTTCCGGGCTTTTCATGCAAGCAAGGTCAGCACTCGCGGGCTGTGACCCGAGACCACGCACACGCAGCCAGCACTCGCGGGCTGTGACCCGAGACCACGCACACGCAGCCAGCACTCGCGGGCTGTGACCCGAGACCACGCACACGCAGCCAGCACTCGCGGGCTGTGATCCGAGACCACGCACACGCAGCCAGCACTCGCGGGCTGTGATCCGAGACCACGCACACGCAGCCAGCACTCACGGGCTGTGACCCGAGACCACGCACACGCAGCCAGCACTCGCGGGCTGTGATCCGAGACCACGCACACGCAGCCAGCACTCACGGGCTGTGATCCGAGACCACGCACACGCAGCCAGCACTCACGGGCTGTGACCCGAGACCACGCACAGGAGGCCAGCACTCGCGGGCTGTGACCCGAGACCACGCACACGCAGCCAGCACTCGCGGGCTGTGACCCGAGACCACGCACAGGAGGCCAGCACTCACGGGCTGTGACCCGAGACCACGCACATGACATTACCTTCCGCAGCGCCAGACACAAATACGTTTCTTGTTCCACACGATTCACTTAAAAACAAGTCAGAAATTTCACAATGAAACAAAAATCGCTAATATTTCCCCTAAAAGCTGGAATCGACATATTCAAACAGATCAAAGGTTTCTGCCCCCACCCTCAGCTCTGCAATCAGCCCCGGGACAAGCTACACCCAGGAGGTCTGGAGCTCAGGTGTTCCAGCTCAGTCTCCCGTTCTACAAGGAGCCAACAGTCTGCCTCCCCAGAGGCCGGCACCCCAGGGCACGGCCATGCGGCCACATGCAGAGGCCACAAGCGCTTGAGGACGTCAGCGCCGATTTTCTGCAGCCGGGTCAGCCCAGCGTGGACCTGAGCGGCTGTCAGAAGGAATGTTCCATGCCGCTGCCCGACACGACAAGGCTGCGGGCAGATGCCAGAGCCCGGACTGCCGCCGTAAGCCAGCCCACTGGAAAACGGGCGTTAAACAGGGCAAAGCAAACCTCGTCCCGGCGGACGCACATTTTTAGAGGGAAAAGGCGTCCGTGGTGAAACAGCCGCAAAGCAACAGCAGGGGTCCGGCACCGCCCGGCCCTGTGGAGACCACGCCGGTGCCAGTCCCTCCCGGGCCTGCTGCCTGAGGAGTAGACACCCACAGGCCAGCCACCGGGGGAGCGCCCAGCGCCACAGCATCCCGCTGTTCCTTCTTCCAGGCCTCACCCAGGCACCGCGTCCCCACTTTTAGGAACTTGAAGGAAACACAAACCAAAACACAACGATGGAACACGTGGATGCTGAGACGAACCCGGGACAGCAACAGACACGCAGACCGGTCATCGGCTGTTTCCACGGAGACTCTGGCCTCCCTGGACAAAAGATTCGCCCAGCATTGGCGTCTGCTCGGCAGCTGGTACTCCCCAGGCGCTGGCTGCCGGGATGTATGAGCTGGGGACCCTGCCACGAGGAGCTCCCTTCTAAGGAAGGGGCAGCCACGGGAGAGGGGCAGAGTGGCAGAGTGGCAGGAATGGGGAGATGAGGCTCCACTGACCACGAACACTGCAGGAGGGCGGGACGTGACACAGCAGGTGCACCCAACTCAAGTCAGAGGCAAGTGAGGAGGAGGCACCTGCAAAGCCCTGTGCGGAGCTGCCTGTGCGAGCGGCCAGCCTGGGCGAGGAAGGAGCCTCCAGGGAGGAGAGAGAGGACGCAGGCCACCCCTCCAGCCCACAGAGCAAGGTCGACAGCCCTGCAGGGGACAGCGAGGGACAAGGTCGGGAGACAGGGAGGTGGGAAGGGAGAGGATGAGAAGGACAACTGGAAGACTGAAGTGCAGCTGACGAGAACACGATGCCCTCATCCAGGACAGGAGGCTGGAGGCAAAGGCCTGGCTAAGACGTGCAGTCTGTGCAATTATGCAAAGTGTCCTCTGTCCCAAGTGGAGCTAAACTGCAGATCAACAGAACGCTATCTGGAAAAGGCCCCACATCCAGGGCAAACCCCGCACTTCTGCACAACCCCAGGCCCACGCCCAGTGTTCTTAGAGTGGAAACGAACACGCGGCGTCAGAGAGCGCAGGCCGCAGCCACGGCAGCACCCACAGGAGAGCTCAGCGGGAGGTTCTGGGGCTGGGAAAGGGGAAAGTCCCGACTCCGGGGTCTGGCGTGGGGCACCAGAACCAGAGGGTGGGCCGGGGACAGCACTGAAAACAGAGGCCGACCCGGGACCCTGCCTCCAGCCCACTGCACACCCGGCCTGCTCCTTCTCCCGGCTTCTCACCACCTAACCCCAAACCCCAGAGGGTGTTTTTCTCTCTCGTCACCTCCCACTTCCAAACAGGCACCAAACCCGACTCTTGACAGCCTCAAACTCCCCTGAGTCTCTCCCTCCCTCTAAGTCCCCGCCCAGATCCGCTCTGTCAACTGCTGTCAACTTCTGTCTCCCAGTCGGGGCTGCAAAATCCTTTGGTCTGGTCCTGCCTAGGCAGTGGCATAATTCACTCAGCCTGGAGCAGGCTGACTTGTAAACTGGTAATTCTACACGGCCGTGAGCGACACTGTAAGTACCCAAGTGACCCTTGGCAGAGAAAGCCTCCCCCTCCGCTACACTAACGGCCCCTAAGCAGTGCCCCGTGTGGCCGCCAGCTCGCGCTCCGGCCCTGGCTGCCTGCGTGACACCTGGCCGAGGAGGTGAGACCCCATGCTTGCGAGCAGACTGGGGCTGGCTGGAGCCAAACACAGGGACAGTGCACACCCAACCCCGAGCCTGCCCTTCCACACACGTGTGGCTGCAGCGTTTAACCCTGGTGCTTAGCAGACCTGCGCCTGTGCACCACACGTGAGCCACAGAACACCAATTCCGGTTAAGGAGCGCTCACCTCCCACCGTGATAAAGCCTCTGGGTCAAAGCAAAGCAAGCCTAATGGCCTCGCAGCGTGAACCAAGCCACAGCAGGCACGAGCAGACGGCCGGGAACACGGGGGCCGCTTCTGCCTGAAGCAGCAGCTCACTGTGTATGTGTGTGGGGGGGAGGTTGTTCTTCTAACACAGACTGGATATTGGGCTGAATGGTCCCAGTGTGGGTGGTTTTGCTTTGTTGGGTTTATGTTAATGGAGTGGACAGACAGGTGCCTTGGTCACCTCAGTGCCAGAGGGGAGAGGAGGAATGGGGTGGCCCAGCACACACGGAGCCCTTGCCCAGATCCCTCTGAGCATCCGTACACAGCAGGTGTGCAGAACACAGCACAGTCCCTGACTCGGGCTGGCGTCTCACAGGACTTCAAATGTCCCCAGAAGGGAAACCCAGGTCTAATTTCTCACAGCTAAAAGCAGCTCCGAGGAAAGACGTCCAAAGCTGACGGGAAAAGCAAAGAACCATTCAGTTCTAGGGACAATGCTGGTTGTTTTCGTTGTCAGTTCGCCTGTGCTCAGGAGTCTGTAACGGGACCTGCTTGGTGAAAGGAAACTAGCCGGCGCCCTGCAAGCTGTGGCCGGTGACCGTCATGTTCACGTCAAGGACACCTGTGCGGAAGGAAAGCCAGCCTGGGAGGAGCCAGAGCTCCAGGGACGTCGGCCACACCTGGAGCGGCTGCAGGTAGGAGAGAGCTGGGGGTGGGCGAGCCCCCCACACCCTGCAGAGGGAGGCTGGGCCACGCTCAGGGAGAGGCCCCTCCCTCGTGGGCTGGGCGGACACGGGCACGTCTCTCTCAGCAGCCAGGGGCAGCAAGGACGTCGCAGCAACCCGCTCAGTGTCCCCGTGAGGGGTTTGGGAAGGAGGATCCCTCACCCCAAGCCCGTCCGCCACGGCCGCCCCAGGGAGCAGGAGCCGGCCCCCCGGGGCGTGAACAACGATACCCTTCGCACGCTTGCTGTGCACCCGTCGCCACGCTGAGCATTTTACACGCGTCGTCCTGCAAGCTGAGGCCACGTCCATCACCTGCACGACACCGAGACGCCAGCCGACACTGCACAAGGTCGTCCCTGGCCCGCGTCACTCAGCCGGGCAGGGGTCTGACGCGATGCCATCCCAGCCCCCCCAAAGCACCTCAGAGCAGGGGCTGCGCAGCTAGGGAGCCGGGGGACCTCAGCACACAGGGGCCCTGAGCGTGACTCAGCCTGGGTGCCCACCCAAGGCTGCTAGGGGTCCGTTCCCAGGACTCCAGGCCCTCCCCTCCAACCACCCACTGAAGGCGCTGCAGGCAACTCAAACTCAGGCTGCCCAAGGCCCACCCTCCTCCCTGCCTGCTCATCACTCTCACCACCCATCATCCCCTCGCTGACGGGCCCAGACCATGACCCCCATAAGTGCTGAGGGCACACTGGAGCACTCCCGACCTGTCCCACCGCACACTGCAGTCCCCATGTCCTCTCCTCAGGGCTGTGGCCACAGCCTCCCACCTGCTCCTCAGGCCAGCGCAGCGTCCACTGAGCTCATGCCTGGGAGGGGGGCTTTGCTCTGGTGAGAGAGGCCCACTCACGCACACACACTCACACCTATACACAGACTCTCACACACACTCATGCACACACGCATATATACACAGACTCTCACACACACTCATGCACACACACCTATACACAGACTCTCACACACACTCATGCACACACACCTATACACAGACTCTCACACACTCATGCACACACACCTATACACAGACTCTCACACGCACACATACACAGAGACTCTCATGCACACTCACACACTCATACACCTATACAGACTCTCACACACACACTCACACATCTGTACACAGACTCACACACACTCACACAGATTCTCATTCACACACTCAAATACCTATACACAGACTCCACACACACATTCTTTTGCTCACACACAGTCTCACACTCATGCACACTCACGTACACATACTCATTCACAACCACACATATAGACTCGCACATACTAATGCACACACACATTTGCACTCACACTCACACACATGTACACACAGTCACACTCACATACACACTCACATTTGTTCTCACACACTCACATGCACACATGTTCTCACACTCAACATATACTCGCACATCCTCACATACACTCACACACTAACACACACTCATGCACACTCACACACTGCACACACATGCTCTCACAGTCTCACACGCATGTGTTAAAGTTGCAGCACACCCCTGACGTGCAGGCATGTGTGCACGTGCAGGCAGCCATGGGGAAGTGTGCACAGAGCCACGTCACCATCACAGAGAGCCCCCAGACTTCAGACGGCTGCCAGGTTCCCCTGCTCACAGAGACCGGATCAGCTCAGCGCCTGGCCCCTCATGACCACTTCCGCACGGCCACAGGGCCTGGCCGCCTCTCTCCTGGCTGGCCAGCCGTGACACTGAATCAACACCAAGGCCGCATCCCCAGATCCCGGCCCTGCACCTCCATGGGCTGGTCAGGGGTTGTGTGTCTACAAACTGTGGATCTCGGAGCCAACCGATGGCCCTGAGCTGGGACAAGTCCTGTCGTTGGCTGTCCCGAGAATCTTCGTGGACCTGGTGCTGTTTGCAGACCCGCTCTCATCACTGGGCTCGTCAGCACCATCACGGATCTGAAGCCCAGAGCCGGCCGTGTGCCCTCAGTGGCTCCACGGTCATCGCCTCCTCTGATACTTGCTTGTTTTCTGTTGGGCGTATCAGCTCCGCTGCAAACATGGAGCCCGAGTCTCTGCTAGTAGCCAGAGCTCTTCTTGTGCAGAAGGCAGGAAACCACGTCTGGGCGCCAGCAGGGCGGACACTGCTCCACGTCACAGCAGAACAGCTCCTCTCTCTTCTAAGACGTGTGTGTACTTGAAAGTCAGAGTTACCGAGACAGGGGAGAGACATCTTCCATCCTCTGATTCAGTCCCAGATGACCACAGAGGCCGGGCTAAAGCCAGGGTCCCGGGAGCTCCATCTGGGTCTCCCACACGGGTGGCAGGGCCCCACGTGCCGGGCCATTTCTGGTCACTTTTCCAGGGGATTAGCAGGAAGCTGGATTGCAAGTGGAGCAGCCGGGGCTCAAACCGGCACCCACATGGGATGCTGCATCACAGGTAGTGGCTTCTCCTGCTGCCACAATGCCCGCCCATAGCCTCCCTTTTCAAAGGTCAAGGTTCACACGGGTTCAGTTCACCTCTGCATGTACCCAGCACATGTGAGAGTGCTCGCTTCTCCCCTCTCCCCAGACCATGCTGGGATCTCATTGGTCTGGGGTCTCCCGTCAGGCAGGTCCCACACCAGGCAAGGCCTCGCTGGCTTCCGCTGTGAACTGCACTGCAGAGGGGGCACCCGCTGCCCTCCACCGTGTCTCGGGGCATCCCGCTGCCCTCCGCCGTGTCTCAGGGCACCCCGCTGCCCTCCGCCGTGTCTCGGGGCACCCTGCTGCCCTCTGCCGTGTCTCGGGACACCCCGCTGCCCTCTGCCGTGTCTCGGGGCACCCCGCTGCCCTCCGCCGTGTCTCGGGGCATCCCGCCGCCCTCCGCCGTGTCTCGGGGCACCCCGCTGCCCTCCGCTGTGTCTCGGGGAGCTGCGGCTATGGAGACGGCGGATTCAAACCTCTCCAGACCTCCCTTTCTGAGCTCAGAACCCACAGAGGTGGTACGAAACTGAAAGCCGCCTCCCTGGGTGGTTCAGAGAAGCCGATGAGGCAGCAACGGGGAGCGAGTCCTTCCGTGACCCCCGTGCGCGGGGACGTGGCTGGGCCAGCTCCGGGCAAAGGCTAGCCTCCCTCCAGAGCCCACAACGCTCCAGTCCAGCCAGCGAGGTTTTCCCAAGCCACTTTATTCTGGAAGCATGCAGGTTGGTTAATGTTTCTTGTCCAATCTTCTCACTATAAATTCCATTCAGTATTTGGGAGCATTATCTCAGGCATAATAAAAGGTGCATTTTAAGCAGCTCCTGTAATCAGCCAACATTCAAATACCCCCTCTCGACAAGCTGCACGTCCCTATTTAGCTCTTTAACAAAGGTTCAAAAGTGGAAAACAGAAAATTAGCACCATGTTTTTAAAAGGCACGGTTGCATATCTCAAGGAATGTTTGCGATTTTGCCCTTCAAAGGGAAATGTCTGAAGAGAAAAGTTGGGAGGCTCTTTATCCTGCTCGCCGTCTTCAGAACACCAAGCCCCATTGGCCTACAAACTCCAGAGCGGCATCCCCGAGCCACCTTGGGAAACTGGGATTCTGGGCACAGGGGCTCGCGCCCCTTGTTCTGGATCAGACGCAGAGACCACGCGGGGGGCAGAGGCTCCCATCTGCCTGGGTCACCAGCCCCGTCCGGTGCCTCTCTCCAGACTCAAACATCGCCACACCCAGTGCGACTATCGGCAGGCCCCAGCGAGGGCACCGGGGCCACACTCCCAACCTCGGGCCAGGCTTGTGTCCTCCAGCTGCTCTGGAGCCTCAGCAGTGCCCGGGGACCTGGCTGGCCTCTCACCCCCCAGTGACGCTGCTGCTCAACACATGGTCACGCACCAAACCGAGCTGCCGCCTCCTGCATGCCCCAGCGCAAGGGCTCCACCTCACGGCAAGAAATGGGGGACCGGCTGGTTTTCTTACTCTTTCTTTTCATCTCAGCTCCTGGTGCTATAAATGGCCCTGATTTTATTTGCATAGGAAATGATAAAAGCAATTTGATGAGAAAGTGCACACTAATCCCCTGCTATGCAAATTTATTTCTTAAAGCTGTGGTGAACACACCCACTCCTTCTCCCATCTGCCCGTTCATTAGCTGTGGGCTTACCTAAGGCCTGGATTCTTCGGCCCTGGTGGTCCCAGGACAACCCATCCAGTAGGTTCTTTCCCACAGACGGGAAGTTTCCAGCTGGGGACTGGGGAGGGGGTGCCTCAGGGAGTCCTGATCCCTTGCAATGATTCTCATCACACTGTGACCCCCAAGAAGGTCATCATCACCCCTCACACCCGCACGTAGATCAGGAGCCGTGGGTGGTCATGCTCTCGTCCACACTGGCCATTTCCATGTCCAGCATAAGGAACATTTCCAGAGGCAGGGACAGGAGGTACGCTGGACATCGGTCTGCTAAATGCTCCCATTGCATTCTGGGACGCTCCCCAGGGAATGCTCAGCAGACCAAGCCAGAGCAGCCCGGCGGCGGAGCAGAGGCTGGGCTGGGCGACTCTGGCTTCGTTCCACGTGGCGCCGGTGTCTCTGCTCCCCTGCCCTGCAGAAACACAAGTGTTTTGCTCAGCCACATCCAGACAACAGAAGTTTTAAGGCAACAACAACCAAACGACTCCTGTGGCGCTTTGCAAACATCTTAAAGTTAAGACCACGTGGTTCCGCTGCCTGCACAGAGCTCTCAGCTTGGCGCTCAGGGTCCCTGGAGGGAGGTGAACCCTCCCCGCACTGGTGACTCAGCTGCTTGAGGGGAAACAGTGCCTCACGCAGGAGCACACACACAGGAACCCCGGGCACTCCTGCCGGAGCGGGGTGCTGAGGGTGCTCCCTGCGGGCAGTCAGGGAGCCACAACAGTGGGCTGGCGAGCGCTGTCCCTCTCACCACACCGAGAACGCTTCTGCCTCTCGCCCGGGTCTGTGTCGTGACACCAGGAGCCTGGAAGGGGCTGACCACCTGGCTGTCCAGCAGGACGCTGTCGAGGGCCGCCCACGGGGGGCAGGTGCTCGGGAAAGGGAAGTCACCGGAGACAGAGCCCCTGACCCTGGGCTCCCCCACAGCAGGGACCCTGCCCCCGCCTCTGCAGAAAGGGGAGAGCCCGCACCGCTGGCGGCACAGCAGGGACACGAGGAGCCATTTCTCAGTTTCCCTGCAAACAGAGCCTTTGACGGGCTGAGCGCTGACCCCCACCGCCAGAGGACGCCCGCCTGCTTTTGAACCTGGAGACCCTGAGCCTTCAGAACACACCAGACTCCACAGGCTCTGAGAACCCGCCCCCACTGGTCACCACCAGGAAGCAAGGCTTGGAGCAGCCAGCCGGCCACGTCACGCAGTCCTGGAATTGAGCCAGCGTGGACTCCTGTGCTCTTCGTCATCCCGGCACCGGGCATCCTCCACGTGCCCTGAACACAGACGTGACGTCCAGTGGCGACTGTGGCAGGAGTGACAGCGTGAGTTGAGCAGCTCATGTAGGGGAAGAGGGAAAGAAACGCAACTCTTCCAAGAGCCTGGGGTTGGCGGCAGAGGGGCCAGAGAGCATCTCCCACTTCACTGGGGCACCGCTGGGCGAGTGTAACAGAAGGGGGGTCCCAGCTGTAGAAGGGAGAGCAGGAGGGGCTGGAACCCAACCCCCTGGAAGGGCCTGGCTCAGACAGCGGGAGGCTCCCTGTGCTGGGACCAGGAGGAAAGAGAGGCTGCGTGTGGGCCAGAGAGGTGGGGAGGAAGCGGAGGATGTTCCCAAAGCTCCGGAGACCTTTCAGCTGAGAGCCCGTGTGGACGCTGGGGAGCTCAGAGGCCTGAGAAGAACAGAGGGTCTGACAAAGCCATGGCGGGGACAGGAGAGCAAACTGCCAAGAACAGGAGCGTCACTGGGCCACTCTAATGGCCCAGGTGCAGTCGGAGTTCGTGAATTTATACCCATCTGTCGTCAACAGTCACTCCCTCTCACGCAGGATCTGAAACAGCTCAGCAGAAGGGCGAGCTCAGCCGGAGAGAGTTGTGTCAATCAACAAACACAGCGACCGGAGTGCTGCATTTAGCCCCGCACGCGAAGGCAGCGGCGGAAGCCTGGCTGTTAACCTGACTGACACCTGCCAGGAGACCGGGGGCAGGTGCCGGCTCGCGTGCTGCTGGCGTTAAGAGATTTGTCATGACGTTTAAATAGCCACAGTACAGAGCCCCTGCCGTGTGGGAGGAGGAGACACACACCCCGATTCCTCCAGGCACAGCCATTTACAAGAGGTCTGGGGAAGGCGGGCGCAGGGCCAGCCCTGCGGGGTCCGCTAGATGCCAGAATGTTCTCTGTGTGGTCACTCACATCTCCACTTTGCACAGAGGGAGGACACAGTGCGAAGCCATCTCGGGGCATTCCTCTAGGATGCAAGGTCCCCGTAAGCAGAAAGCGTCACATGTCCTGCAGGTGATCTGGCAGGCGAGGCAGAGATCAGCTAATACACGAGGAAGCGTGAGTCAATCACCCCCTGGTCGGCTGGTGTCACCCCTCACTGACGAAAGGCCAATGGCGTGACCAGAACAGCCTGGAGCGTAAATCCAACACAGACTCCTGACCCCAGCCCCAAACCACAGGATGAACCACACTCTGAATACCCCGTGCAGTGTTGAGAGAGGACGGACAGAGGTGTCTAGTACTTCCTGACTTCAGGTTCTACTACCTGTATAATCAGAACGAGGTGGAACTGGCAAAAACAAACAAGACCCAGACACGCAGATGAGGTAACCCACGACCTGTGCCTCGTGCAGCTCACTGCCGGGCTAAGCCTCCAGGGACGCAGCAGAGAAAGGACAGCCCCTCCCACAAGCAGCGCTGCTGCCACTGGACATCACATGGGGCAGAATGAAATCCGACCCCGGCCTTATACCACCCACAAAAGTCAACTCCAAACGGTGACACCTAACCTCTAACCATAACACTGAGGCGGACGCTCCCAGGAGACATCTTGACACTGGTCTTGATGATTTCTTGGTTAAGACAGCAGAACAAGTGGGGCCGTATCAAACTAGAAAGCTGCACAGCACGGGCACAGACAACAGAATAACAAGCGACCTACATGATGGGAGAAAACATTTGTAAACCATGAGTTGGACCAGGGACAAACATTCAAAATCTATAAAGGAAGTGTGCATCTCGATAGCAGTAAGTCACCCCATTTAAAGACAGGCAAGGGCCGAGACAGACTCTCTCCAGAGAGCATGTCCACGTCGCCAGGAGGCACAGTACAAGGTGCTCAGGGTACGGCAGGTAAGCCTGAGAGGGGTCCAGCTTCACTCCTGCCTCCAACCCAGCTTCCCGCTAACCTGCCTGGGAAGACAGTGGACGATGACGCAGTACTGGGCCCCTCCCACCCACACGGGAGACCCACGTGGAGTTCCTGGCTTCAGCCTGGCCAAGCCCAGCCCTGCCTGTGGCAGGCACTCAAGGAGTGAACCAGAGGATGGAGGATACCTCTCCCTGTCCCTGTCCCTCTCCCTCTCCCTGTCCCTCTCCCTCTCCCTCTCCCTCTCCCTCTCCCTCTCCTCTCCCTCTCCCTCTCCCTCTCCCTCTCTCTCTCCCTCTCTCTCTCTTTCTCTCTGCCTCTGCCTTTCAAATAAATAAATGAATAATCTTTAAAAAGTAAAGATTCTCAGCATCACTAAGTGTAAGGAAACGCAGATCCAAAGCACACTGAGATGTCACCTCGCGCCAACACGGCTGTTATCAAGAGAGAGAGCTAAGTGCTGGCAAGGGTGTGGGGAGCAGACGAGCCTTGGGTGCTGCTTGTGGGAACGTAAATCGGCACGATCGCTCTGGAAACCAGGAGGAGCTTCCTCCACAACCACACGCAGAATCAGTGACGAGCAGCAGCCCCTCTCCTGAGCGCGTCCAGAGAACCAAGAGCAGCGCCTGTCTGAAGCCTGCACCCATGTTCACGGGCGCGTTGTCACATCCCCCACACGTGGAGAAGGCGCGCCCATCAGTGAGTGCACGAGTGGAGGAAGTGTGGCACGCACACACACTCACACTCACACTCACACTCCACAGAGCCTTTAAAGAGAGTCTCCACTTCCCACAACAGGGGTGTCTCTGGAGTACATTACGCTACATGAAACAAGATAGAAAGGAGCGACCTCACCAGGCGTAGAATCCATACAAGTCAAAATCATAAAAGCAGAGAGAACAGTAGTCGCTGGGGTCACAGAGACACGGAGGTGCAGGGCCAAGGGCCCAACCCCGCCGCTGCACTGGGTGAACGTCAGGGACCTCACGCGCGCCAGGAGCCCTGAGCTGAGCAAGCGCGCGCTGAGCCCTGGAGATGAGCTGGAAGTGGATTGCGGGCGCCCTTATCCCAGAGATAAACAGGGAACTCTGCGAGGAGATGGAGATGCTAATTCGCTCGACTGCTGCAATCACTTCCCCGTGTGTCTGTACATCAAAGGGCGTGTGTATTCTCTAAAGATAGACGATTAAAAATAGCAGCAGCAAGACGCATGGCTGTGGCCTGGCAAGGACAGTCAAGCAGACTCATCCCTGCCAGGAATGCAGGGGCCGTGACCAGGACCCCGCGTTTCACAGAGACAACGGAGAGCAGCGCGAGGCGTTCCACGCCGGGGCATCTGAGAACTCAGACGGAAAATCAGCCGCTCTGAGGGACACGACCTAAACGATACGGGCACGAACGATCCAGGTACAAACGGAAAATGCGAAGACCCTGGGCTTGATTTTAGAAACAGAACAAGGATGAGCGACCTTCTCACAGGGAACTGCAGACCCAGTGGATGCACAGGTTAATTTCTCTTTAAAATAACAAAACCCATACGGAAATACACTTTCAGAGAAGAGAAGGGGACACTTCCCAACTAGTTTTATAGGCACAACATGGCCTGAACATGAAAATATGACAAAGACATCACAAAACCAGAAAGTCATGGGCCAGTATCTGTCGTAAATGTAGACCCAAAAATTCTAAGCAAAACGTCAGCATTTCTGATCCACACGCAGTGAAAGGGGACTATAGCGTGACCACGTGGGTTTATTCCAGGAAGGCAGGGTCGAGTTAATACTTAATATCAATAAGCGTTATTCACCAATCAACAGAGGAAAAGGAAAACACTCGGGCTTCAATACCCCTTCCTGATCACAATGCGCAGAAAGCTGGGGACAGAAGCGTCTTCCTAGACCCTGTGGAGGGGTCAGGGACAGAGCCTGCGGCCGGGCTCAGGTGACGCCAGCACGGCTCCCGCTCAGCAAGGACATCCCCACGTCCGTTAGATGCCGTCCTGGAAATATGACGCCACAGCAATCCTCAGAGGTGAACAAATGCACGCGAGATTAGAAAGGAAGAAAGAAAAACCTCACCATTCATGCACGACACAGATGTGGAGCTGGATAACCCAGACCTGCATTAAACGCTCAGAGTTTACAGGTGAATTTAGAAAAACCATGGAAACGTGGTCATAGAAAGGTTGATTTTTGTGCCTAAATACAAATCAGCCAAGATATGTTTTAACTTTAAATAATGTTTAATTCACTAAATAGAACAGCCAGGGCCCAGTGCTGTGGTGTAGTAGGTGAAGCCGCTGCCTGCAGTGCCAGCATCCCATATGGGTGCTGGTCAAGTCCTGGCTGCTCCACTTCCCATCCAGCTCTCTGCTATGGCCTGGGAAACCAGTGGAGGATGCCCAAGTGCTTGGGTCCCTGCACCTGTGTGGGGGCCTGGCAGAAGCTCCTGGCTCCTGGTTTTGGATCAGCCTAGCCCTAGCCATTGTGGCCATTTGGGGAGTGAGCCAGCAGATGGAAGACCTCTGTCTGCCACTTTGCCTCTCAAATAAATAAACCTTTTTAAAAAAGAATAATACCCAATCCCTATGAAAATTTATTTTAACATAAAGCCTCTACATGAAAAACTATCAAAATTGCTGAAATAAATCAATGAAGATTTAATTAAGTGGAGGAGAGTCCCTGCTCATGGGTTAGATATTCAAAATGTCAGTTCTTCCCAAATTGATCTCCAGACTCAATGCAATCCCCATCAAAGTCCCCAGGTATTTCCGTGTGAACTTACAAGCCAACTGTAAGTTTATGTGGAAAGGCAAAGGATGTGGAGTCCTGGGGCGGGGTTGCAGGCGAGCACCACACTGGGAGCCATTCTCACCCAGCACAAAGCCACAGGAATGGGCCAGGCGGTGCTGACCCTGACGGATCAATACAGGAGTGACGGACAGCACAAAATGCAGGCCCAGACGCCTGTGTGCAGTCGCTTCCTGAGAACTGTGCAGCGAGACGGGCTCCTCGGTGCATGGCCAGGCAGCCACGGAGGGGAAACGAAGACGCTGACACTGACTGCAGCTCGCGTGCAGATTATTTCAAGATTCACTGTTGGTCCAGAAGCGAGAGGCACAACAATAAGCTTTCAAAAAGAAAACACAAAGATATAAAAAAAAAAAAAACTTGGGGCTGGCCCTGTGGCGTCGTGGGTGAGGCCACATCACCTGCAGTGCCCACATCCCACATGGCGCCAGTTTGAGTCCCAGCCACTCCACTTCCAGCCCAGCTCCCTGCTGTGGCCTGGGAAAGCAGAGGAAGCTGGCCAAGTGCTTGAGCCCTGCACCCACGAGGAGACCCGGATAGAGCTCCTGCCTCCTGGCTTCGGCCTGGTCCCGCTCTGGTGGTTTTAGACATTTGCGGAGTGAATCAGTGGAATGGAAGACCTCCCTCCCTCCCTCCCTCTTTCTCTCTCCCTCTCTCCCTCTCTCCCTCCCTCCCTCCCTCTCTCTCTCTCCCGGCCCCTCTGCCTCTCTCTAACTCTGTACTTCAAATAAATCCTTTTTAAAAATTACTAAAACAATAATAGGAATTTGTGAAACACAGAACACTCAAAAAAAGTATTTAGCAATGTGTGTGTTAAAACTGACCACGTGAGGCTGGTGCTGTGGTTCACTTGGCTAATCCTCTGCCTGCAGCGCCGGTACCCCGGATTCTAGTTCCAGTCGGGGTGCCAGATTCTGTCCCGGTTGCTCCTCTTGCAGTCCAGCTCTCTGCTGTGGCCTGGGAGGGCAGTGAAGGATGGCCCAGGTCGTTGGGTCCTGCACCGCATGGGAGACCAGGAGAAGCACCTGGCTCCTGGCTTCGGATCGGCGCAGCGCACCGGCCGCAGCACACTGACCATAGCAGCCATTTTGGGGGTGAACCAACAGAAGGAAGACCTTTCTCTCTGTCTCTCTCTCTCTCTCACTGTCTAACTCTACCTGTCCAAAAAAAAAAAAAAAACTGACCACGTGGGACCTGTGCTGTGGCATAGCAGGTGAAGCCACCACCTGGTACTGGCACAGATGGGCACTGGTTTGAGTCCCAGCTGCTCCTCTTCAGACCCAGCTCTCTGCTATGGCCTGGAAAAGCAGTGGAGGATGGCCCAAGTGCTTGGGCCCCTGCACCCATGTGGGAGACCTGGGAGAAGCTCCTGGCTCCTGGCTTCCAATAGCCCAGCTCTGGCCATTGCAACCATTTGGGGAGTGAACCAGCAGACAGAAGATCTCTCTCTCTCTCTCTCTCTCTCTCTCTCTCTCTCTCTCTGTCTATAACTCTGCCTCTCAAATAAATAAATAGAATCTTTAAAAAAACTGACCACGTGCAGCCAGCCCTGGCGTACAGTTTCTGCACCTGCAGATCCGATAATTGTGATCAAAATATCTGAGAAAATTTCCATCTGAACTGACCACGTACAGCTTTTGCTTGTCGTTTCCATAAAGACGCACTGCAACACTGCCCACAGAGTCCCCACAAGGCACTGGGCACTGCAGGTCACCTGTGCATGGTTTAAGGTAGGTGGGGCTGGGGGGCTTCTATGAGGATACGGCACCATCACACCTAAGCAACTTGAGCACCCATGGATTTCAGTATCCACACGGGGTCTGGAATCATCTCCCTTGGAGAGCAGGGGACAACCATGGGCATTTTGTGACAAAACAGTGCTTTCCTAAAGTGCATGCCCCCGAGAAATGAGAGCATTCATTTCCCAAAAGGTAAGTGCAAGACGGCACCCGGCACCTTCATTTACTCCCAGTAAGAATGGCCGGGAGCAGAACAGACGACGCGGATAATAAGCAGGTGCCGAGTGCGGACCCAGTGGAAGACAGCAGCACGACAGAGTGAGTAGCTACATTCACACGCAAAGTGGACGCTGTACCGCAGACCACAACGTGAGACTCCGGGAATACGACACTGGAACAGGCGAGAGAGGCCTAGGTGACGGAAGGCGGCACGGTGCCTCCACGCCGGCCTCTCTGTCTCTCCTAGAAAGTGCTTGAGGGGCCACCGGGGGCGGGGGGGGGGCGCTCACTGCCTTCACGTGAGTGAACACAGAGCCACCAGCTACCAACATCCGTGTGCTTACGTGTACAGGGCACAGCTTCATCAGAGAGCAACAAAGCTCTAACACCAGGCACACATGCAAAAAGTGGAAAAACGGTCAAGGGAGAATTTACGCGTGGCTGTCCCTGCGGGCCAGGCAGGTGTGTGGGCTGTCCCTGGGGGCCAGGCACGAGAGTGGGCTGTCCCTGGGGGCCAGGCAGGTGTGTGGGCTGTCCCTAGGGGCCAGGCACGAGAGTGGGCGGTCCCTGGGGGCCAGGCACGAGAGTGGGCTGTCCCTGGGGGCCAGGCAGGTGAGTGGGCTGTCCCTGGAGGCCAGGCACGTGAGTGGGAGGTCGCTGGGGGCCAGGTGCGTGAGTGGGCTGCGTTCTCTTTTTGGCTACCTGTGTATTCTTGCTTCCCTCCATGCCATGAGACATTTGAATCTTGTACGATTTTCATGAAAAAATTTAAGGAATGTTTACAAGACAAATCTGCCACGCCACTTCTGACTGATCCGCGTCCTGCATGTCGTGGAGTCCAGGGAAACACCTTGTGAACCCGAGCTCAGCCTGAACAGCCCAGGGACGGTGGCTGCCGAGGGCCGAGGGCCTGCCCCATGACCAGAGCAGCTCTGCATCACCTGCAGCCCAGCCCCCACCCTCTGTCTGCACTTTAAGCATCGATCCCTCAGAGCAAGACGGAAGCAAGCGCAGGGCGGCCGGCCAGCTCCGAGGTCACGTCGTTAAGCATGGTGTCAGTTTTATGGCAAAGAACAAAGTGAGTCCTTTTTACGGCCGCCTGCCTGGCTCTCTGTCTGGCTCGCCGGTTTATTCCCCACATGGGGGATCCTATTGCCCCGTGAGTTACGTCCACTTCACGTCTCCTGGACCAGGGGATTCTCATGCCCAGTTAATTTCATTTGCATCACGGACATTGTCTCAAAGCCGTAAGCAAGGATCTGCACACCTTGCCCTGCACAACAGCCGCTTACGGGGCTCAAAACGAGTCTCCCGCCTGGGGAACTGGAAACGGTCTTCCCCTTCTCGGGCTGGGAGGTGGAACGGGGGTGCGCGCTGCTCACGGCAAAGCCGGGGAGTCCTCTCAAAGACTTGCAGTTAAGGTCACTGAATTATGCATCTCCTGAATCATTTCAACAGGAAACTTCGGCCCGTGACGTGCACTTGAGCCTGATGGACGAGCAGAGCCCCGGAGTCCCGCAGGGCCAGAGAACGGCCCTCATCGACGTTCTGGAGAGTACCAAAGAGCCGATGGATCAGTCCCTCTGATCTCATTACAAGCACAAAATTTAGGATCTGTGCTTTCTTTACACAAAATCTAGTTACGGAATCTCATAAATCTTTAAAGAAGTCATACATTAAGCCTTTTTTAAAATATGGTATTTATAGGGTTGTAGATTCCTTCTGCAGCTCAGACGAGTCGAGAGCGTCTGCATACATCAAACGCAGGGGAAGCAACACAGTGGAGGGGAAAACAGAGCCTCATCACCACCGGCTAATTTTAGATGAAATTAAGGAGGCAATAATTGTCATCCCTGCAGCGGCCCAGCATCCCCTCTGATTCGCTCCACAAAGAGAGTGAAGATAAATGCAGAACCAAAGCCGGCAGACACCTAACGACAAACGCATCAGCCTGCATCAGGCCCGCACTCCATCATGGAGGGGCGGGGACGGCTCGGCGCAATTAGGCCACTTAAAAGGTTTCAATCAGGATGACGAATGGCGGGTTTGGGTGGTTTAGTCACAGGTTCAGAAACTTCCCTTACTATTTTTTTTCTAAGAGAGGAAAAAAGCCTGGAAGGTCAGCAGACACTGGGGGCTTGTGAGTGGCCGTGTCCAGCGGGACGGACAGGCTGCAGGGTGCCTGGGGGCCACCCACTCAGGGCCCCGAAACCTCGTCTTCCACAGGGGACACGGAGACCCAGACAGGGCAGGCCTGGTGCCCCAGATGCCTCCGGGAGGTCTGGCGTCTGGCTCCTGGGCAACAAGGCAGCAGGCCCAGGAAAGCAGAGGACCTGCTGAGCCACGCCCGCGAGGGGCGCCCCTTCCCTCCCCCGGGGGGCGTGTCTTCTGTGGAGCTCTGGGCACCACGGTAACGACACCTTCAGAGCTCGGGCGGGCCTGGCTCCCCCATCTTTTACCTTTATCTTGCATCGCTGAAAAGGACACTTGGGCGACACGCCCACGATCTGGGCTTTCACCGCGCCTGGGAAGCTTCCCGAAGGCGCAGTCCGTCTCCTCCCGACAGGCTGCGGCTGTGGCCCAGGGTTGCCTGCCACCTGTCGTCCCGCGATGATGAACACGCAGCCCCGCGCAGTGAAGGCTGGGAAGAACAGAGAAGGGGCCCGGGGGCGGGGGGAGGGTGCTCATCCTGAAACGGAGCTGCAGCCGGTGCACAACCACCTGTCACTCAGGGAACACCGGGAGCCTGGGGGAGCAGGCGCTGTGTCAGCTTCCTGGACCAGCAGTGACGAGCCCGCCGCTCAGAGCTGTGACAAGGCACCCTCAGTCCTGGCGCTCAGCACTGTAACATCAGGGAGCCCAGGGCTGCCTCCCGCGAGGCTCCTGGGAGAGTCTGCCTCCTGCCTTGCCCGTTTTAGGGGCACCTGCACCCCTCGGAGCCTGACCCCTCCTCGCTCCAGCCTGATCAGCGTTCCCGTCAGTCCCTGAAGTCGGCTGTCACTTCTTGTCTCCCTCCCGTCAGGACCTTGGGGGTGACCTTGAGCCCAGTCAGGTAGCTGGGGTGAAATCCCCCCTCGAGATGCCGGATCCATCCCAGCTGAGAGGGAGGGCCCTTGAGCCATCTCAGGGATTAAGACACACAGCTTGGGGAGCCGTTATCCTGTCTACCGCAGCAGGCACAGCACTCGGGGCTGATGACTTACAGCTAAGATGGGATCCCACCCCTCCTTCCGGGAGGTGGCTCAGGCCAACACCCACCAGACTCCCCATTCCCGGGGGCAGTGGTACCGTGTGCCTGAAGAATCCAGGAGGGAGGGAGGGGGCTTCTGCATGAGGGCGCTGGGGAATCAGAGAGCACACAGTGCAAAGTGCATCCGCCTGCCCCCTCACCACAAGCTGTGCACAGCCCGCCGGGGCTGTGTCCCCCAGTCCCACAGAGGCCAGAGGTGCACAGAGAGCAACCAAGAGAGAAGCACCCTGGTCACAGTCCTGGAAGCTGTCCCCAAGGGCACGACAAGTCCCAACAGGGAATCCCAAGCCGCTCTCGGCGTGGACCTGCAAGGCAGTTGAGAGAGGAACTTAATGGGATCCGGCTCGCCGGGAAGCCGGGGTAACGTGGTTTCATTTCCAAAATGGCCTCGCTCCCACTCTCATTGAGGACGACGGTGCAGAGCAGATGAAAATCCACCCAGAGACCTCCACACCGCGGCTCACACACCCGGAGACGGAACTGATCCAACCACAGCCAACAGCTAATTACCCAGCAACAGGCAGTCATACACAGGGCCAGTGGAAAATGAAGTCGGAGACGTGAGGGAATGAAGTCGATATTCGAGGGAGCTGATGGGCACGAGGCCGAGAGCGGCGGCCTGAACCGCCAGGCGCGGAGGCCAAGCTTCGCTGTCGGGGCGACTCTGGACTTCAGGGCCGAGCCCCCGGACAGCTGCCGGCAGCAGCACCTCGCCCCTCCGCCCCTCTCAAACCAGAGGCCGCACACCGCTTCCCAGGAGACACACCCTTGCTCACCTAAAACCATGACCCAGTCTGGGCCCACGAGCCTCTCGCCTTCACGGGTGTCTGGTGAGGGACACGGGCCCAGCTGTCTTCTACTTGTGACGGACACGCTCTGGACTGCGCCATCGCACAGCAGGGAGGGAGCCTGCGGGAGAATTCTCACACAGGTCACAGGCGATCAGGAGCGACACGCGTCAGGCACTCATGTGTCGCAGTCTGCATGGGGCTCCCTCAGCTGCCAGGCTGGGACTTCCCCGTGCAGGGCTCCAGCAGCGCCTGCTGGGCGCTGAGCTCCTTCAGAGACAGCGGTCGTTCGAAAGTCAGAGACCCGGGGGTAAGTGCACGGCTAGCAACACAAGGTCCAGCCAAGCAGCGAGACCGCGTTTCGGCTCCTTTTCATTAAGTACACTGCAATCCAGAACTCGCTTTAGAGTGATTCTGTAAGTGTTATTCTTGTTGCAAACTCACAAGTTCAGAAAACGCCTTGAAATGCCGCTTCATAAATATTGTCACCCAGAGAGGCCTGAGCAAGACAAATTCACCCCTGTTCAAAACTGACCACGCGGCAAACAGAAGGAGCCCAGGGGGGGCTTCTCCTGGGGCAGAACAGACCCAGGCCCGTCTGCAGGCTCCCGGGGGGCCACCCCGTGACCACTGAACCCCAGTTCCCAGGGAAAACAAACCCACCCGAGGGTTCACGAGGAGGCACGGCCCAGACTCCTGTGATCCTCTGCCAGTCCACGCCCTTGAGGCAGGCGTGGGGGACAACAAGGAGCAGCCGGTCACACGGCTGTCCGTCTCCAACACGCACCTTCACGTGTGTGCTCTCACCGCTGAAGCAGGAAGGACAGGCACCGGCCCAAAGCCCAGGAGAGGAGTGGGGGCCCAGAGCAGGGCTCAGGCCCAGCAGCTGGAGACGGCGGCGGCAGCAGCATTCGCACCCCGATTCCCCACCAGCTCTTTCCGCTGTGAGCCAGCGTCCTGGTTATGGTCTGGCAAAGGTCAGGAACGACCTGGGAGGTGGAGCGCCGTGGTCCTGAAAACCCGTGCAGATACACTCAGGGGGCCCCGAGGAGTTTGGGGTCTACATGGTCCCTACTCCAAGCCTCACCCCAAAGCACGAAGCTCCAGCCCGAGTTGGCGCAGCCGGAAGCAAGCTGTGCCCCAGGGCTGCCTCAGAGGTGAACCCCTCCCCCGGGGCTCACTGGTGATGTCCGGCTTAATCCAGCGTTGCCTCTGAGCGGAGACTCACGTGTGCCTGCAGACGTCCGGGAAAACCTGCACGGTGGACACGCACGAAGCAGCAAACAGGAAGGAGATTTGCCCCGCAGCCCAGTCGGAGGCCCTCAGGTGCCCCCGGAGCAGTGGGGCCTGCAGAGCCTCCCAAGCCGATCGCTAGTTCACCTTCACGCGCTGTCAGTCACCTCAGGTCCTGGCATGAGGCGGGCCTACAATGCCAGAACCAGACTTCTCCCAGGATGCACCTCTGCCCCCAGACGAGTACCCCGGACCCCGAGCATCACCTCTGCTCAGAGACCACGCCATGGCACCCGCCCCCCATCATCAGGAAACCTCAGAGCGGGGGAGGCTGCTGTCTGTGCCACTTCCGCACGAGTCTCCCCAGCTCTATACACACTGCTCCCCCCACCCCTCTGGCTGGCCCCTGAGGTCTGGGGTCTGCGAGGTGTTGGGTGGAGCACTCAGATGAGCCGCATGGCCTCTTTCCCGTCCTGCCCCGCCCGCGAGTGCTTCCGACCCTCCCAGGAGTCCCCATCCCACTGCGCGCTGCAGGGCGGTGGCTGCACAGCGTGGCCAAGGTCTGCCAGGAAGGGCAGCAGTCGGGGCAGCGTTTCCAATGCTGTGGAACGAGGCAGCTGCCTCCCAGAGGCAAAGCATCGCCGTGCCCTCACCCAGGACCCGCGCTCTGCGCCGTGGACCACTGCCCTCTGCAAGGGGCAAGCCCATTAAGCTAATGGGCTCCGCGGCGGCGAGCGCTCCAGGCTGACAACAGTGAGCTGCAATTCAGCGTCAGAGAGTTTTGGCCTCTCTTGTCTGGAATATTTAAGGAGCTGCTCCCGAGACCGGGACCCCCAGCAGGTTCCCTGCTGAGCTAGGAAGGGAAGGCAGAGGTGCGTCCTCAGAAGCAGGTGAACAATGGCAGGTATGCAGTGGGAGGGAGAGAGGGAGGAAGTGCAGGGTGGGGGAGGGAACCCATGGGGGGGTGATACATTGTCTTCTCTATCTACCTCCTCCTGCGGCAGTCACCTTTCCCACCTGGAAGGCTACAAGTGTCACTTGCTAAGGGGCCGAAGCATCAGTGAGCAGTGGGCTGTGCAGAGAGGGCTGCCCGGGCAGGGGCCAGGCTAGACCTGCTGCATCGCCTCCCGGGAGCACAGCCAGGAAGGCCCAGGGCTCTAGGGGATGCAGGAGGAGGGGGAAGCTCCAGCAGCTGGGAAGAAGTAGGAGATGCAGAATGAAGGAATAACACTACACACGTATGACGGGGCCCGAGTCAGACGACACCACGTATGATGGGGCCTGAGTCAGACGACACCACGTATGATGGGGCCTGAGTCAGACGACACCACGTATGACAGGGCCTGAGTCAGATGACACTACGTATGACAGGGGCCCGAGTCAGACAACACCACGTATGACAGGGACCCGAGTCAGACGATACCACATATGACAGGGACCTGAGTCAGACGATGACACCACGTATGACAGGGACACGAGTCACATGACATCACGTATGACAGGGCCTGAGTCAGACGACACCACGTATGATGGGGGCCCGAGTCAGACGACACCACATATGACAGGGACCCGAGTCAGATGACACCACATATAACAGGGGCCCGAGTCAGACAATGACACCGCGTATGATGGGGCCTGAGTCAGATGACACCACGTATGACAGGGACCCGAGTCAGACGATACCACGTATGACAGGGACCTGAGTCAGACGATGACACTGCATATGACGGGGCCTGAGTCAGACGACACCACGTATGACAGGGACCCGAGTCAGACGACACCACATATGGTGGGGCCCAATTCAGACGACACCACGTATGGTGGGGCCCGAGTCAAATGACACCACGTATGACAGGGGCCCGAGTCAGACGACACCGCATATGACAGGGACCCAAGTCAGACAACACCGCGAATGACGGGGCCCGAGTCAGACGACAGCACATGTGACAGGGACCTGAGGCAGACGACACCATGTATGACAGGGACCCGAGTCAGATGACGACACCGTGTATGACAGGGACCCGAGTCAGAGGACACCAGGTATGACAGGGACCCGAGTCATATAACGACACCACGTATGATGGGGCCCGAGTCAGACGACACCACGTATGACAGGGACCCGAGTCAGATGACACCATGTATGACAGGGACTCGAGTCAGATGACACCACGTATGATGGGGGCCCGAGTCAGACGACACCGCATATGACACCATGTATGACAAGGACCCAAGTCAGAGGACACCACGTATGATAGGGACCCGAGTCAGACGACACCACGTATGACAGGGGCCCGAGTCAGACAATGACACCGCGTATGATGGGGCCCGAGTCAGACGACACCACGTATGACAGGGACCCGAGTCAGACGACACCACATATGATGGGGCCCAAGTCAGACGACACCACGTATGGTGGGGCCCGAGTCAGACGACACCACGTATGATGGGGGCCCGAGTCAGACGACACCGCATATGACAGGGACCCAAGTCAGACAACACCGCGAATGACGGGGCCCGAGTCAGACGACAGCACATGTGACAGGGACCTGAGGCAGACGACACCATGTATGACGGGGACCCGAGTCAGATGACGACACCATGTATGACAGGGACCCGAGTCAGATGACGACACCACGTATGATGGGGCCCGAGTCAGACGACACCAAACGCTGATGAGGAAGTGGAGCAACAAGAACTTGTTGCTGCTGGGGATGCAAAATGGCGTGTGGCAGTTTCTTGCTAAACATGCCCTTAGCGTACGGCTCAGCCTCCTGCTCCTTAGCGTGTACCCAGAGGAGCTGAAAGCTTGCACACACACAGATATCTGCACAGGGTCTTGTCCATACTTCCGCCCACACTCGGAAGCCACAAACTGCTCTTCAGGAAGTGAACAGCTCGGTCAGCCGTGGAACATCCAGACCGTGGAAGAGTTAGTGCTGAAAAGAAACAAACTACCAAGCCCTGAATGACAAGGAGGAACCAAACACTCACACTGCTCCATGCAAGAGGCTCAACACGTGGCACAACTCTGCCTCCGTTATCCTGGAGACTGAGGAGCAGGAGGGCAGGGCCTGGGTGGCAGGGGGTGCAGACCGTGCACGGGGGACTCAGGGCCATGAGCTCTCTGGGCAACGCTGCAGTGGAGGACACATCTCACTGTCATCCGCCCAGGTCCATGCACAGTCCAGCATTGCAAGTGACTGCATGGGAGTGACAGGTCCACACAGGCCCACCAGCTGCAGCCAGTGCTCCCTGGTGAGGGCCACCAGCTGTGCGTGCGTGAGGGTGCAGACCCAAAAAGAGTGAAGAACACCTAGCCGATCACAAATCAAATGCACACACCCAGATGTGCACGACACAGTGAGACAAGTCCTGAGGGTCCACCCACACCCACTGTCGTGGCCTGGCGGGAAATCTCGCCCTGGCCACTTGGGGACCTCCCACCAGGGACTTGGTCAGCAGGTGAGCTTTCCTTTGTGGCTGCTGTAACCAGGTCCCCAGACTACACAGCTCATGACAGGGGTCAGCTTACAGGGCCACATCAGTGTGTCCGCAGGGCCACAGTTCCCCAAGAGCCTGGGGAGGGTCCTCCTGGTGGCCACGTGCCTTGTCCTGTGTGTCCTCTCCTCTTAGAAGCACAGCAGTGACCACTCCAAGGCTTCATGGCTACTTAATCCCCCTGCAAAGACCCTGTCTTCAGAGATCCCGTTCCGATGTCTCCAGGAGTGACCTAGCGTATCTTCAGCTGGGAAGGGACCCAGTGCAAGCCCTTGTGGCTGCGAGAGAGCCAGTCTCGGTCCCCAGGGCACTGCTGAGAGGCCCCCTCCTCCATGATCAAGGCCCCTGGGGCACCCCTGGCAAGGCTGGGGACCCCATGCTCACCCCCGCCTCCCAGGAAGCTCCCACAGCCACCTCTCTCCAGGCCATCACCCCCCACACGCTGTTTCTGGGAAGGCATGGCTGGGCTGTCCTGGGAGCCCTCTGTCCAGCCTCCCCGGTTCAGGTTATCTCATGAGTGGGTCTGGGGGAAGCCCCCCCGTCACTCCTCCTCCTACTCTGCCCCTTTGGCTGAAGCTAAGGACAAGGAAGCTCCCAGGTGCCCTGTCCCTGCCTCCCCCTGCTGCCATCCCCTGAGGTGACCTCTGGGGTCAGCCCCTTCCCTAGGAGGACAATGCCAGGGCAGGCAGGAGAGGGTGGAGAGGCAGCCCAGTGCAGGATGTGTGGGGCCTTGTGACGTCCCTTTGGAGCTTCTCCAGGGTCTCCATGGAGACAGCAGCACAGCAGAGCGGGCAGTGGAGAGCAGAGGTGACCAGGAGCCTTCTGGTGCTCGCCTTGGCCCTGCCCACATGGGTCTCTGCGCTCTGAGCCTCTCTGACCAAGGCCGGCAGAGGCAGCTGTCACTGTGACATGGACATTCATCGTTGCTCTTAAACAGGTGTTGTCAGAGCAGGCTGAGCTTCAGGTGTCCACACCCAAACCCTGCCTTACCCTGAGAGTGTGCAATATGCAAATGAGCTCATTGACATCGGGCAACATGCCAGATTTATAGACGTGAAGAACACTTAAAATATTTACTGACCGAAAAAAGATTTTGGGAACATTTCAGCAGCACATTTGTAAAGGCCATTAGATCACAGCGCGCACACGCCGGCCAGAGAGCTGGAGAGACAGCGCAGGGAACCAGGGCCACTTTCCGAAATCCCATGAGTTTGGGTCTGCCTTTTCCTTTGGTCCTGAAGCCGTCAGAACCATCTGTTTTCCAACTTCCTCTGGAACAGACTGGCATTTCCAAAGAGCTCCGACTCTGCCCTGGAGGCTGGCTGGCCTTGGAGGGTGCACGCTAACAGCTGTCTCTTGGGGTCACGCATCCCAGGCTCCTTGTAGCCACAGACCCCCCACAGACCACGGCCACCCAGCCAGGGCTCTTCGACCCAGAGCTTCACCAGCCAAGGTCAATTGCCCCTGCAGAGACTGACGGCACCACCACGCAGGCAGGCAGCACACACTGGCGCCAGCCAGACCCCACAGAAGCCCCGACTCCTGACCAGAACCACCGCCCCACGCCTCCCATGAGTCCCGGCAGGTCAGCAGTCAGGCGGCTCAAAGCTCCCAAGCCCGCCTGCAACACGATTCCTCTGGGCAGCGAGGGCTTGGGCGACGTCTGATGGGGTCCTTGGGGCTGAATTCCTTACCTGGTTTAAGCCTCGGCAAGTGCAGTCACCCCCACCCCACCCCCGCCCTCCCAAACCTCATCCCATCAGTGACACCAGGTAGATTAGATTTGCCTTAATAACGTGGATAATTACTGGCCTTTCAAATCTAATTAAGAATGATGCTCCTGCTCTGTTTGTGTTGTGTCTCATCGCTCTCCTCCTCTACCATCTAGGGATTTACAAGACAAGTGTTGAGTTTGCACAGTGTTGAGAAGAGCCAGGAGCACACACCCCTTCCCAGCCAGCCTGGGTCTCCACACACACAGCTCAGACCCTGGCCAGCCCCGCTCCCACGGTGCCGGACAATGCCAGCGTGGTGCCCACGGCTTGTGTGCCACTGACCTGCCTGGGCACAGGGGCAGGGCAGGCTCCTCTGGGAAAGGCTGCATTGGGGGCCCCTCCTCCTCCCCCTGCAGGGGGGCTCAGGGATGAGAGGGCAGGGAGCTGAGCTTCCAGGAGGGCAGGGTGGGAACCGGCGGGGAAGGAGAGGGATTCCAGGTGGGGGAGAGATTCTCTGAAAGCTTTCGATTTGGCTCCGCAGATTCCCAAATGACACCAGGACACAGCATGTGAGCCCTGGGCAGGCACCCAGGTGCATCCCCGTTCTGCCTCCCCGTGTCCCAGTGAGAACCCACCTAGCAGGTGGCTTGGGCGGCAGGGATCGGGCAGGCTCCTGGCATTTGCCTCTAAGAGGCTTTGGCTGTTCTTAGAATCCATGGCACAGCCACTGCCGTGCTGAGGTTCTGCCTGTGTGGATCGTTGGGGTGTAGGGGCCGGGGATGCAGAATGGAGGGAGCAGAGGCCCAACACGGCAGTTAGCAGACAAGAGCTGGACCATTGTATCAGCAGGCACACACGTGCACTCCCACTGGCATCAAGATCCTACTTGAAGCTTGAAGGAAATGAAAGAACGGGGTGGGGGTGAGGATGAGGCAGGGAGAGCCTGAGCTAGAGTGACGCACGAGAACAAAGGCCCGGGACAGGCAAAGAGAAGCCCTGAGAGCCAGACGGACGGCTGAGAAGAGGCCAGGAGGAGCCTGGGTATGTGGCCGTGGACTGGCTGCAGCAGGCTGGGAGGAAACACAGCGAGTTTAGTAAGGCGCACGTTGAGTGCGAGTCAAGACACAAGCGTGGCTGTGGCGACGGCAGCCGCACAGGAGGTCTGAGCCCCAGGGAGGGGCCGAGCCCCAGGGAGGGCCGGGCTGCAGCTCTGCCTCAGCCTCTGCTCTAGGTGCTTCCACTCCAGCCATGCAGACGCCACCTCAGTGCCTGGAGGCCAAGGCAGGGACTGAAGAGCAGGACTATGCAAAACCTGGAGCCAGTGCTGCTGCTGTGGTCAGTGCAGGTTTGGGGTTAATGAGGACTTAGGGTTGGGAGCCCCCGACACGATGGGAGCAGAGAAGCTGAGCTTGACGCGCCACGGGGCGGTCAGCACCTTGGAGAGCGCCCCGGGCAGGGTCCACTGGCCTGGGAGTCCAGGCTTCCTCTCCTGAGATGAGGCTAGAGGCAGGGCAGAGGGCAGAGAAGGGAGGCATCAGGCAGACCGGGTGGGGCACTCAGGTGACCCTGCGCCCACCCATTCCTGCTGCCCCCCTCCTTCCTGTTGAGGCCCCCGGCCCACAGCCGCTTCCTCGGGAGCCACCACCCATTGCTCTGCAAGATCAGGCTGGAGTTACGGCACTGCCCTGAGCGCTGCCGACTCACAGGTCTCATGGCTCCTTTCCAAACCGGCACCACCTGCAGCTAACGGAGCTGGCAGGGACAGTGCGGCACGAACGCCAGCAGCGGTGGCTCGGTCGTGGCCATAAGGCTGAACTGAAACCCTGGCTGGAAGAGCCCTGCTGCTGCGAGGCTGCTCAATCTGACCAAATGCCTGGGCCCAGGGGCTTCCCTGGAAGGAACCCCTTAGGCAGGGCGAGCGGGGACAATGGCTTCGCACGGCACTGCGCTCATCCCCCCGACAGCGGGCTGGGAGCTGCAGTCATGGGAACAGCCAACACGCACTTACCACCCACAGCGAGGCAGGCGTGCTCCAGAGATGATCCCGCCTCACTTAACACTAAAACACCTGCTCTGTGGGGTGCTCATCAGCTCCCCACAGGGGACAACACGGAGAGGCCAGGGCAAGAAGAGCCAATGCCCCCGAATAGCCAGACTCCAGGATGAAGGGCTCGGCGGTGATCACAGAGCTTGGGGGCATGGACCTCGGGGTCCCGCTTTTCAGCCTCCAGCCCAGGGCTCCCTGCTGCACTCAGGCTGGGTCAGGGGCCATAGGGGGCCATCCCCTGAGGCCTCCTCTGTCCATCCCCAGCAGAAGGAATCCGTCTGTGGGACAGGGCCTTCCTCATCTGTTTAGCCCATGGGAGAGCCAGGTGCAGAGCTCCGTGCGCCGATGTCTGATCCAGCTCTGCCACCTTCACTTCTCCTCTCCCGCGTGTCCCCTCCACCGCACACACGAGACAGCCACGCACCACCCGGCGCGGTGCCGAGGAGCCGCCTGAGCGTCCCGAGGAGGCAGCGGCACGTGACACTCTCCACAGAAGCCATGCAAGCACTCACAGCGGGCTGCCACTTACAGACAACAAAGACACAGCTGCACCGCATCTTAACCATCGCCTGCAGAGGCACAAACTCTGGGCCTCACCTCCACCGCACAAATCCACTGCAGCAAAGACTCCCCGCACCCACGCGGCTGCGGGCCCTGGAATCCAGGTTCCGATGCACACGCGGTCCCGTTCCAACATGTGGGAAGGAATAGGTTTTTGCTGACCCTCAACGTGTCACGTGCTACAGGGTGGGGACAAGGCTGAGAATGTTTACATGTAAACGATGACAGGAAGGGACAGAGAGGTGTTCTGTCCTCTGAGGCTCTCTGGGCTGCACGGGGGCACGTGGACAGAACACCTTGGGGCTTGGCCAACAGGGAGGCACCTGCTGCATCTGAGCCCGCGGAGGGCCCCGGAGCCCCGGCCGGGGAGGCCAGGCCGTTCCGGCAGCAAACACCCTCGAAGGGAGCAGGAAGGCTCCGGGGGCTCCCCTAGGAAGTCGGCTTCTCAGACTCTGGTACAGAGTTGAACTCCTAAATCAAAGATTAAAACCCATTTAAATTATTGACACACTTCTTCTCACATCTTCTTACACTTGCTGTTTCATGCCAGTCTGCGAAGGATCCCCTGAGCCGGGCGAACACTGCGTGCACTGCCTTCTCTGTGCGTGCTGACAACGCAGGGAGAGAGTAGAGCAGTCATGCCCCGGGCTGGCCCAGCTCAGGCCTTTTGACCACACTGGGGCCTGCTGGGAGTTGGGCCTGGTGCATGCCCCATGCTGCTCGCACCCGTGCCGCACCTGTGTGAGCTGACTGCCCACAGAGGCAGGGAGCCTGGGACCCCCTGGGGACCTCGCTGCCTCCTTGACCTTGGCTGCCCTTGCCCCTCAGCCTGGGCAGCCTGTGCATCTGCAGGAGACCGTTCCCAGGCTCGTCCATGACACCGAAGTGTCGGGCGTGACTGCCATGGATCACTGACGCCCGCTCGCCCCGATGCCTGCTATCAGCACTGGGAGACTCAAACAGATCACACTTGGGACGCTGAGGAGACTGACCGCCTCCACTCCGCAAAATGAGGGAATCCGATTTTGCAGAAAATCAATACCTTGAGTAAAGTCTATTTTTACTGAAGTAGGACACGTGACCTTGGCCAATACTGTCAAGCACAAAAGATACAAAACAGAGTTAGTATTATGATGCTGACATTTTTCTCCTGGAACTTAACTGGGAACAGATTGTCCATGCAGTGCATCTCACAAATTACACCCACCAACCAACGCCTGATGAGCACCCAGCCTGCAGGGGCCAGGACCGTGTGGGTGACAGAACACAAGGGTCCCCACAACCCGCGATGGTGTGGTGTGCTGGGCCAGCGATTACTGCCGTCCCCGTGGACTCTGCCAGGATCTGAACCAATCTGCTGAGGCACAAGCCCCTTGTGTACGAACACCTGAAGTCTTGATCAAATTGAAAACTGAGTGGTGACTCTGTTGATTAAGTGTTAATTTTTTTTTGACAGGCAGAGTGGACAGTGAGAGAGAGAGAGAAAGGTCTTTCTTTTTCCGTTGGTTCACCCCCCAAGTGGCTATAGCCGGTGCGTTGCTGCTGGCGTACCGCGCTGATCCAAAGCCAGGAGCCAGGCACTTCCTCCTGGTCTCCCATGTGGGTGCAGGGCCCAAGGACCCGGGCCATCCTCCACTGCACTCCCGGGCCACAGCAGAGAGCTGGACTGGAAGAGGAGTAACCGGGACAGAACCGGCGCCCCAACCGAGACTAGAACCCAGGGTGCCAGTGCCGCAGGCGGAGGATTAGCCTAGTGAGCTGCGACGCCGGCCGGTTGACTGTTAAATTTTTTAGTCCAAGCCTCCTGCCCTGGTGTGCGGCAGTCTCAAATCAACTGCATTCTGGAGCATTCTGGAATGAACTATGGGGCTTCAGCTGGACTTGACCACAGCCATTTGGGTTATGCCCACGGCTGTCCTACCCGATGCAGAAGGTGTTTCTTACCTACACCAGGAATGTGATCTCTCTTGCAAATCCCTGTGCACTCGGGTTAGCTTTTATCTTCAAAATTGTCCTCCCTGCCTGGTGGCCTGGAGAACTCTTGTCTCACGGCCGCCTGAGATCACACCTGTATGTGAGTCCAATAAATTACACTTGTGTGACTCTGGATCTGTGCTGTTCCCTCAGTCTCTCCACACCTTCCGTGGCTGGTTCTCACACACCTGTGTTTTTTCCCTAAAGGGGGCAGGTTTCCCCTGTTTGCAGCTGACAGCAGCTCCCACCTTCACAGAGCAGCGCCCCCTGCACACAGCGCTGCATCTGTTCTGCAAGGTGTCCAGCACCTGCCCCACCCACCCTTGTGCTACCACCTCCTTGCGGGACACACCTGTGTTCCTCGCTCCCTGCCACTCCCCCTGCAGGCCACTGTGGACACAGCTTCCAGATACCCCTGGGGAGGGCATCTGTGCCACCCCGTCTGACCTCCAGGGCCTGACTCTGTCCCCAGCCACTCAGAGAGCACAGAGCATCCTCCCAGGCCCGTCCTTGAAGCCCTCCTCAATTCCTGCCACCACCTCCCAGAATCCCTCTCCCCAGAGAGCTACAGCACGGGGTCCTTCCTTCCTGACCACAGGTGACCTGGTGCTGCCCTCTCCCGGGCGTCGCCTCCTGGCTGCACACTCCACCTACTTCGCAGCAAGGCCCTTCCTCCCCACCCCCAGCAGAGAGCACCAGCCCTTAAGCCAAACAGAACTTCCACCCAAATGCAAAATCACCGCGCAGATTAAGTCCAAGCCCCTCAAGTGGGAATATGCAGATTCCCACCCTGGAATTCAGCACAATGTACAGAGCAAATAAACAACAGGTAGAAAACATAAGACATGTCTCAATTTTTGCTTATGGAGGATTAATGCCTACTAAAGAATGCATAATTCCTGGAAAAACAAAC
This sequence comes from Sylvilagus floridanus, assembly GCA_949820135.1. NCBI lineage: Eukaryota > Metazoa > Chordata > Mammalia > Lagomorpha > Leporidae > Sylvilagus > Sylvilagus floridanus. The sequence goes on along the minus strand of OX463235.1, from coordinate 78,718,159 downwards.
GAGGGACACACACTCATTCCCGTAAACAAACAGCTGTTTCTCTGATGGCCGGATTTAATGGCGGTGTAGTTGCTGGCTCATTCATTCATTCATTCGTGGGTGAGATTTACTGAGCACCTGCCCTGCACCTGGCCTCCTGCCAGGCACTGGGGACTCCGTGGAATGAGACGGGTCCTGGCCCACTGGGATTCTCCCCGGCTGAGAAACTGCCACAGGTAGCAGATAAATCCCCTGCCGACCCAGCTCACTGCTCCACAGATCTTGCTAGGAAAAGCACAAACAAAAATATACAACAAAAACTAAAAGCCCTTGTAGTCTGAGGCCCTTTGAGAGGGAGGCAAATGGCTCTGCATATCTTAGCAGCCTGAGTGCCTCGCTGTCCCAACAAGGCTGGGAGATGGCCATTAATATCCTCTGAGTCACAGAACAAGCGTGGTTTGCATTCCACACAGCCAAGAAGGCCCTTCCATTGTGACGTGAGATTCAGAAAGCTGTCCTTCAAGAACTGCTCTTCCCAGAGCTGGGTGCTGGGGACTCTGCCTTGGGGCTTGTGACTTGGATCTCGGGGACTGCCATTCCCTCCTGGGCTTCAAAGGATCCCCGAGTGATGTGAGGTCAGGGCCCCAGCACACTCACCAGGGGTCAGGGGTCGCAGTGCTGAGCTCCGGTGGCTCCTCCCTGGGCCCAGGCCTGCCCTGCCCTGCTGCCTGCCCTCGGGGTCCTGGCTGCCACGCCTGCCCCAGCCACAGCCTTCCCAGGGACGCAGGCAGATGACCAGCGTCTTCTCAGGAATCCTTCGTCCTTGCTTGTGCTGAGTCTTGGGGGGAGGAGGTCAGTGAGCCCCACACTCAGCAGGAGGCTCTAAGAAGCCAAACCATCTGCAGACAGGCCAGTGAGTGACCTCGCCCTGCCCTGGCCCAACTTCCACTGGAGTAGGGCCCGGCTTTCAAAGACCCCCGACCTCCTGGATTCCTGGGTGCACGGGTTCTTTTTTTTTTTTTTTTTTTGACAGGCAGACTTACACAGTGAGAGAGAGAGAGAGAGAGAGAGAAAGGTCTTCCTTTTCCGTTGGTTCACCCCCCAATGGCTACTGCAGCCAGTGTGCTGTGGCCAGCGCACTGCGCCGATCCGAAGCCAGGAACCAGGTGCTTCTCCTGGTCTCCCATGCGGGTGCAGAGCCAAGCACTTGGGCCATCCTCCACTGCACTCCCGGGCCACAGCAGAGAGCTGGACTGGAAGAGGGGCAACTGGGACAGAATCCGGCGCCCCAACAGGAACTAGAACCTGGAGTGCTGGCGCCACAGGCGGAGGATTAGCCTAGTGAGCCTCGGCGCCGGCCCAGGTGCACAGGTTCTTAACGCTTCACATCACTCTCATTGTCTTACAATAATTCACCCCCAAAATGGCCTCAGGAGAGCCACCAATGGAGGCGGTGTGAGTTCAGGTCCTGGTCATCACTGCTGGGCGGGTGAGCAACCCCCCAACAGGAAGGACGAGGGCGGGCGGGGAGGGCTGGGGACGCCATCAGTCACCCTGGGCCCATCTGCTACGTGGACGATGTCCAGGAAAAGCCAGTAAAGAAGGGGACAGCCCGACCTGGACAGAAGGGCACCGTCCCTAAAAGTCCCCCCAGTTCAAGGCTTGAATCCCATTGACAGCACAGGAATTCCGCCCCGCCCACTGGGGGGGGGGGGGTAAACAGGACTCAAGGGCCTGCTCAGGGCTGCGTTCCGCTCAGCAGCTCAGGGTTCCCGGAACCGAGATTCCCCGTGGCAGGTTGATCGTCTCCCGCCTGCTTCTGCCAAGAAACTCGTCACTTGACATTTCTAAAATTTATACCTAAATAATTGCACGTGGTAATTGAAAGCATTAGAAACCATGCTATGTGCCAAACAGTTAATTAAGGATAAAAAGTACACCGACACAAACACTCCGCTGGTTCGACAAGCTCAGGATGTGGGCTGTGATCAGCCACCCCCGCCCAGGGCGGCTCCCCAAGGCTCACCCGTCCTGGGCAGAGGCCTTGTATGTCCACCCGTGGGTGGTGGGGAGCGGGGCAGGGGGCCTCCCAGGAGTCCAAGGTCAAAGTGGCACAGGGCCGGCTCCTGCTGGAGGCTTCGAGCAGGGGCTGCCCCTTGCCCCTCCGGCCACAGGCCTCGGCCTGCAGCTCCTACATTTGAGGATCTCTAGCCTCTGCTCCGTCTTCCTGGGGGTCTCCGTGTCCTCATGTGGCCTTCCTCCTCCTCATACGGACGATAGCCACTGGATTTGGGGCCCATCCTAACCCACTAGGGCCTCATCCGCTAAGACCCTAGTTCCATGTAAGGTGCATTCGAGGTTCTGGTGGACTTGAACTCGGGGGACGCTGCGTAACCCAGCACGGGCAGCAAGGCCCTGCAGGTCCAGCAGAGTGGTCAGAGCCGTGGCACGCCCTCCACGGGGATGGTGACACGAGGCTTCCCAGCCGCCCGCCTGCTCCGGAGCAGGCTCTGAACACGCCTCCCTCCCCAGAACACCACGATGCCTCCGATGAGCCTCCTTCAGTCTCTCGCTGAAGCGGCTGCTGTTGCAGGCAGCCCTGGAGACGGCCATGGTTCCGGAAGGCACGGCCCGGCCCAGCAGTGCACCCCCGCGCTAGGAGCCCTGCCTGCTGCCTCCGCCACGCTCAGTCCACAGCAGTCACTCACCTGAGCGACTGCAGGAAGCGGAGAGCCACACTGAGACAGTCGAAGAGACTGCAGAGTAGACTGCAGAATGTTCCAGAAGGAGGAGCTGCGTGCGTGCCGGCAGGTGGGAAAGCAGAGCCCGGTGCAGAGAAAGCAGGGCAGGACCCGTGCCGAGGACAGACGGGCAAGAGACCGGCAAGGGGGAAGGCGAGCCGGCTGCACTGCTCCTGACTCCGACGGGGCCCCAGGAGGCGAGGCGCTGCCCCCTCCCCGCACTGAGCCACAAGGAAGCCAGCAGTGTGGGGCCGAATCCAGGCGGCTGTCGACAGGACCGGAAACCCGTTCCAACAGGGCTGGGCTCCGCCTCGCCGAGCCACCGACCCTCCGGCACCCTGGCAAAGCCTACGGAGCCCTTCTCAGGACAGTAATTCTTAAAAGCATTAAAAAACAAACCCCACACATGCATACTTACAAAGGAAGTCCACTCTAGGGAACTACAGTCACCAAACTTCTTGCAAACCAAACTTGCGCTGGGCAAACTTGTGCGGGCTTGCGAATTAGCACCGCACAGAACACGCGCGGGAGGGCCGGGCTGCTGACCACCCGACCTGGAAGCCGGTCTGAGAGTGACCGTGTGCCCTGCTGCCGGCAGCCGCCCTGACGGGCTGCGGGAGCGCCTGGGCCGTGTCCAGAAGCGAGGCCTGGTCCGGGACAAGGCCCTGTCCTGCACTCCGCCGGTGCCACCAGCCTGTGGAAGGGAGCGCTCCTGATGACGACAGCGGGGTGTTCATTTCCAACCCAGGCCCTTGTCTCCACGGGTGTGCAAACGGCAGCAAAATCTAACGGCGAGGGAATAAACACACATGCACACGAGCCTGGGGGCCGCCCCACGCAGAGCAGTACCCGTCATGAGTGGACCAAGGAGGTGCCGTGAACGAGAGAGAAAAACATCGAGAACGGCACCTGCGAGGGCGGAGCGGCCCGAGCGTCAGAAAGTCGTCTGCGGTGGAAAACGAGCTCTCGCCCTTCGTCTGCTTTTTTTTTTTTAAAGGAAGGGGATGTGGGGCCAGCGCCGTGGCTCACTAGGCTAATCCTCCGCCTGCGGCGCCGGCACCCCCGGTTCTAGTCCCGGTTGGGGCACCGGATTCTGTCCCGGTTGCCCCTCTTCCAGGCCAGCTCTCTGCTGTGGCCCGGGAGTGCAGTGGAGGATGGCCCAAGTGCTTGGGCCCTGCACCCCATGGGAGACCAGGAGAAGCACCTGGCTCCTGGCTTTGGATCAGCACGGTGCGCCGGCCACAGCGGCCATTGAGGGGTGAACCAACAGAAAAAGGAAGACTTTTCTCTCTCTCTCTCTCTCTCTCTCTCTCTCTCTCTCTCTCACTCACTGTCTAACTCTGCCTGTCAAAAAAAATAATAATAAAGGAAGGGGTGTGGTCTTCATACACACCCTGGTCCTGAAATGACAGGTGCATCCTGGGAAGGTGGGCGTATCTAGCCACCAGGTGCATCCTGGGAAGTATCCAGCCCACAGTTAAGGAGACAGCATCACCTTGCAGGGCTACGCTGGACAGGAGCCCCGGCTCACCTGAACCTTACCTTACTAGTCACACCAGCTCCCGGCACTTCGGGGAGAGGTTTCTGTCCTGGGTCCCACGACCCCTGGAGCCCAAGGAGACGGCAGCCTGAGGCAGGGTGGGGAGAAGGTAGAGGAGAGAAAACAAAGAAGGGCAGAGCAGGATCAATGGGCCAGGGGACAGCAACCTGGGGGCGGGACCTGAGCCTCCCCCAGGTCGGAGGGCAGTGCGCCAGCCCGGGACGTGGGGGAGGGGCACCGCAGTGTCTGGGACCTTCTGGGAGCAAAGATCCGGTTCTGAGACAGCCAAGGCTGCAGAGGGGGGCACAGACCAATGTCCTGGCTGCTCCATGCCGCCCAGCAGCCCCGGAACGAGCACCTGCTGTGACCTGAGACTGCCGAAGAGCTGAGACAAGAAAAAGGAAGCTTCAGAAGGGGCCACTGAACCAGCAGCCACGGGCGACGGGGCGACGGGGACACGTGGCTGAGGGGCGGGGCCCAGACTCGCAGGAGGAGGAGAGGCCGAGGGACAGCGGCTCTGTCTGTGCTTCTGTGCCTCAGGCTGAGCTGGTTGCTTTGCTGGGTGGGTGGGTGGGGTGGGGCAGTGTTTTAGGGGTGCCATTGCCAGCAAACTCTTTCCCCCAAAACTTGCTCAAGCCCTAGCACAGTCACAGGTACTGCCCACCAGGCTGCAAGTCCCCAAACCAGGCTCTGCCCCGGCAGCCAGGGGCCTCAGACACCAGGCTCACAGGCACTGCTTGTCACCCCCTGCTTTGGGGACCCCAGCAGCCGTGACAGCAGCCTGGAGGCACAGAAGGTCGAGCTGTCGGCCACGCCCCTCACAGGGCTGGAGCCAGCTGCCCGCTGATGCGCAGAGCTAATAAACTATTTTCATCTTTCTAAATGGCATAAATGTCGTTAGGAGCTAACCTGAGCTTATTGGCTTTATTTAACTCTTGACAGGTAGAGAATACAACATTAAAAATGCAATTAACTTGAGCACTGGAGGAGAAACAAGCCCATCAACGATGTCTTGTGGGCTCCAGGAGACATTCACACCCCATAAATCTTAAAATCGCCACGGCCACGCCCCAGAGTAGGACTTGGTGCCTTATCTTCCGGAACTCTTCCCTCCCGGCCACGCCCACCAGCCAGAGGAGAAAGCAGACTGCCCTCAGACTAAACCATCTCCCAGCCAGATGGCGGGGACTGGACGCCCACAAGAGGTGTGGTCGGCTCTCCTATCGGGCAGGCACCAGGCTCAGTGTGGTTAAGTTCATGTGCGCTCCAAGGGGGTCCACGTGGGTGTCTCTGGGTGTGATTGACACTGGACTCATGGGCTGGGTAAAGGGACCACTCGCCTGGCGTGAGGCCAGAGGCGGAGCCTGAGGGGCCTCCTGCTGCCTTCGGCTGGAACTTGCTCTCCTGGGCTCCGGCTGCCGACGACAGATGCTGGGACGAGTCAGCCCCCGGGGTCACGGGCACCAGCTCCTCACCAGCCCCCGGGGTCATGGGCACCAGCTCCTCACCAGCCTCCCACTGGAGAACCCAACCCTGCACTGCCCACCGTGCCGTGACCTAGCAGCTACCTGTTGCCTTTATGCCTGGCACCTGGGTGGAGGTTTGTGCAGTGTTAAGACTGGCTGGGACTCCCACCTCCCATAGCACAGCACCTGGATTCAGCTCCTGGCTCTGCTCCCAGTTCCAGCTTCCTGCTGGAGCCCGTGGGGACGGCTGCAGGAGTCAGGTGCCTGCCCACGTGGAGACCTGGACCCAGTGCTGACGCTGGCATTGAGGGGTAAGCCGCCAGATTGAAGCTCGCTTGCTCGCTTGCTCTCTGCCTCTCAAATACATATAACCTTAAAGAAAAAATAGTGTATTACGTTTCTCTGGAACCCGACACCCCCCTCGCCCTCAGCCTGTGTGCTTTCTCAGGCCAACCCCATGTTCGTCCTCTGAGCAAGCACACGCTCCTACCTAGCAGATCCACACAGCCCAGCCTGCAGCCACAGTGACCGCGTCCCGGCTGCGCACATGGTCAGGTCACTCGGTGACGCGTGATCCGGGGAGCCCGGTTTTGGGGTCACCAGGACAAGTCGCCCTCTTCCTACCAGGATTTTGGTGAAGACGGGGTGAACGCTGGAGCTGCTGGCACTGGCGGGGGGGGGGGGCACCTGAGAGGCGGCGCAGACGGAGCACGGCCCCCCCAGGGACGAGCCCCGCTGCCGCTGAGTTCTGTGTACAAAAACTCCCGCCTGCCTTGGGAGGCGGCGCCTGCCAGGTGCTGAGAACCCCGCTTTGTCGCACACCTGGAAGCTGACACGGATCAAGCCCCCGTCCTGAACCACGCCGAGGCCACCCTGCCCTGCCAGGAGCCCTGCAGGTGCCAGGCGGCCGGCTCCGGTCACTCGGGTGCTCGCCTACACCCAGGTAAGGGAGCACTCAGGAGCGCGACGGACATCTGTGGGAGCCCAGGGAAGTGCGGCCTCTCGGTCCCTCGGCTCTGGGACGTGGGGGCCCTCTGCACCTGCTTGCCTGAACACACCGGCTAGGACTGCCCTCTGCGTGATCCGTCCGATTTCCCTCTTCCGTCTGCTGTGTCACTGACGTAGGAGGATGTGAGCGTTACTGTGTCCAATATGGATGCCCGTGAAAACGAGGGCCGAGGAAGGGTGGTCCGGAGGGCCTGGACTTCCCTCGCGCCAGCCGTGATGTCTCGAAGGACAGAGTCCAGCCTGTGCTCAGTTTCACGGTAATCACGCCTCGGCCAGCCCAGCGCCAAGTGAGCTCACGACCTCCAACAGTGGCATCAACAGCCCTGCAGGTGTGAAGGGGGACTCCCAAGCTCAGCAGGGGATGTCCCTTCCCTGAACCCACCCTGCCCACTGTGGGGGGGCAGCTGCAGGAGGCCCTGGCTCCGGGCTGTCCCTGCTCACGCAGCCACACGACGGACCTCGTGGCCGAGGTGTTCAGCACAGATCCTGCCCAGCACCCCAGGGCTGGCTTCCCTGGGTCAGTCGTGCTCAGCTATGTCCACTTCAAGCCCCTATGGGATTGGGTCAACGCCCTATCCTTTAGGGACAGTTTTCTTGAGTCACATACGTGCACACGCACACACACACATCAACGGTGCAGGTGAGTGGGTCAGAAGCCACACACTACATCCCGGACACATGGACCTGGCTCCCTTCTACGGTGTTCCTTGGGGAGGGACACCCCTTTCCTGAGGCCCACGTGGTGGGTCTGTTTGCCAGGGCTCATCAGTATAACTGAACTGCCACTAGCTAAGGAGCAGGGCGGGGGGCTGGAGCTGAGCCCTGCGCCAGGCCGGGGGTCACTCCAAGAGCCAGAAGCAACGCCCTCCCCAGCACATACACACACAGGAGCTGCTGCAGTGTGCCATCGCCTCCTGCCCAGGGAGACCCGGCCCCAGAAGACAACGGCAGAAGCAGAGCAGCCTGGCGCAGGCACCCAGAGGCCGAGGGCCGCCTGGTAACCAGCGTGGCGCGCGCAGGTCCTTGACACGGTGTCAATCACCGCTAATTGCAGTTTCTGTGCCTCACTCCTGGCTTAGGCGGCTCAGCAAGTCACATTCATTACGGCTTGTGCTAATCAGCTCCCAGAGCCGAGCGCAAAATCACCTTGACATAATTTCACGATCTCAGTAACCTTTATTTTCGAAATTGTGGTATTTCGCAATGACTGTTTTATCCTCCTGTAATGGCAGTGTTCTTTGCATCAGGGCAGGGCACTTACAGAACAGCCACGATCGTAATCAGATATCAATAGCTCATCTCTATTGTGTGTTAAGTCGATAGCACGTGCCGTTTGATACTTCATGAACTTCAACACCATAAGTGTTATTGGTGAAATAAGTGCTCGAAGTGTGGTTTAATGAATCAGAACCGATTTAAAAGACAGTCTGGCTCGAAGTCCTGAAACCTGCCAAATCTGAGGCTGCAAAAAGTATCAAAATCTTCCGGAAAGCAAACGTGCAGCTGAGTTTCCAACAGGCGCCCTCCCTGGCAAGTCCTCCTAGAACACAGCGCGCTGGAGACGCGAAGTAGGAAGTGGCGTTCAGCGCCCAGCCAGCTGGAAGACCTGGCTCCTGCGTCAGTGTTGTTTTTGTCTTTCCTAATAAAATTTTGACACACATTTGCCCAAACTTGTCCCTCAAAAGCAAATATTGAAGTAAAGAAATATATGCTTATTATAGCTGAACAATCACACACGTAAGTCAGACTCGAGGTTTCAGCCAACTGTCATTTCACTGCCAGATGACGGAATAAAACAAAACACGGAAACGGCCGAGCCAGCCTTGAGCCGCGCTGGTAGAATCACGGTACCCACGCAGCGGAGGGCGACAGCCGTCCTGTAACCACAACTGGCCCGGAATGTCGTATGTAAATAAGAGCACCCCACACGGAAAAGACAAGAGGTGTTAGCTGCATTTCACAAACAGCCTAGATGGAAAGGAGACTGAGTTACGACCTTCCAGGCACAGGGGAGCTGGTCACCAGCCTTCATGGCTCAGCAGGGGAAGCAGAACCAGCCAGCGGAAGCTCCCTAACACTCACTGCTACAGCACGGAGCAAGCCTTGCTAACAGGCTCACGGATCTGTAGTTCCAGAAGGAAAGCTATAGAGAGAAGACTTAACTAGTGATTTTTTTGTCAGTTCCTTAAAAAGTAAGTTTTGCACTGAAAAATCCTGCACACAGAGCCCAGAGTTGTCTTTGAGCTAAGAAGAGAGAAGCTGGGGGCTGGTGCTGTGGCAATGCAGGCTAAGCCTCCACCCGCAGTGCCTGAAACCCATGTGGGCACCGGTTCGAGTCCTGGCTGCCCCTCTTCAATCCAGCTCTCTGCTTACGGCCTGGGAAAGCAGTGGAAAATGGCCCAAGTGTTTGGGTCCCTGCACCTACATGGGGGACCCAGAAGAAGCTCCTGGTTCCTGGTTCCTGATCGGCTTAGCTCTGGCTGCTGAAGCCATTTGGGGAGTGAACCAGGGGGTGGAAGACCTTTCCCTCTGTCTCTCCCTCTCTCTACCTCTCAAATAAATAAATGTCCTTAAGTTGAACCATCTTAACTCAGGGACCATTTATATGCTATTACAACATTCTTACATTATACATGAATCCAAGTAATATCTACTGGAAGTACATATCACAAACCATGAAGCCACCACAAAAACAACAGACTAAAGAGTTATAGCTAATAAGCTAGTAGAAGAGATAAAATATGATCATCAAAATTGAAACAAAAGGCAGAAAAAGAATAGGAACAAGTACAAATGGAACAAATAGAAAACAAATATCAAGATAGTACATTTAAAACCAACAATGTCAGCCAGCTCACTAAATATAAACGGGCAAAATAGTTAAAAGGTAGAGATTATCAGGATAGATTTTTAAAAAGCAATCCTGAACTGTGGGCCTCTGGAAATCCATTTTAAATATAATGACACACTGATTAAAGACAAAATGCCAAGAAAAAATAGGTCACTTTAAATCCAATCAAAAGAGAAGTGGGGATTTTACACTCATACAGGCAAAATCAAGTTTGAAATTTTAGCTTTTGGCAGGGACTAAGAGCTCATTTCCTAACGCCGAAGGTGCCAGTTCGTTGAGAAGATGTAACCATCCTAAATCTTTATGAGCCTATGACAGGACTCAAAGTACATGAGGCAGGGCTGAAGGAGAAATAAACAAATCCGCAGCTCTCTCCCAGTGACTGCTACAAAAAGAGAGATCAGCGAGACGCAGACGACTCAAGCACCCTACCCGCACGGTGACCTAACGCGCGGTGACAGAACACCCTACCCGCACGGTGACCTAACGCGCGGTGACAGAACACCCTAACGCGCGGTGACAGAACACCCTACCCGCACGGTGACCTAACGCACGGTGACAGAACACCCTACCCGCACCGTGACCTAACGCGCGGTGACAGAACACCACTGCCCAGCATGGTGACCTAACACGCGGTGACAGAACACCCTACCCGCACCGTGACCTAACGCGCGGTGACAGAACACCCTACCCGCACGATGACCTAACGCGCGGTGACAGAACACCCTACCCGCACGGTGACCTAACGCGCGGTGACAGAACACCCTACCCGCACCGTGACCTAACGCGCGGTGACAGAACACCCTAACGCGCGGTGACAGAACACCCTACCCGCACGGTGACCTAACGCACGGTGACAGAACACCCTACCCGCACCGTGACCTAACGCGCGGTGACAGAACACCACTGCCCAGCATGGTGACCTAACACGCGGTGACAGAACACCCTACCCGCACCGTGACCTAACGCGCGGTGACAGAACACCCTACCCACACGATGACCTAACGCGCGGTGACAGAACACCCTACCCGCACGGTGACCTAACGCGCGGTGACAGAACACCCTACCCGCACCGTGACCTAACGCGCGGTGACAGAACACCCTAACGCGCGGTGACAGAACACCCTACCCGCACGGTGACCTAACGCACGGTGACAGAACACCCTACCCGCACCGTGACCTAACGCGCGGTGACAGAACACCACTGCCCAGCATGGTGACCTAACACGCGGTGACAGAACACCCTACCCGCACCGTGACCTAACGCGCGGTGACAGAACACCCTACCCGCACGGTGACCTAACGCGCGGTGACAGAACACCCTAACGCGCGGTGACAGAACACCCTACCCGCACGGTGACCTAACGCACGGTGACAGAACACCCTACCCGCACCGTGACCTAACGCGCGGTGACAGAACACCACTGCCCAGCATGGTGACCTAACACGCGGTGACAGAACACCCTACCCGCACCGTGACCTAACGCGCGGTGACAGAACACCCTACCCGCACGATGACCTAACGCGCGGTGACAGAACACCCTACCCGCACGGTGACCTAACGCGCGGTGACAGAACACCCTACCCGCACCGTGACCTAACGCGCGGTGACAGAACACCCTAACGCGCGGTGACAGAACACCCTACCCGCACGGTGACCTAACGCACGGTGACAGAACACCCTACCCGCACCGTGACCTAACGCGCGGTGACAGAACACCACTGCCCAGCATGGTGACCTAACACGCGGTGACAGAACACCCTACCCGCACCGTGACCTAACGCGCGGTGACAGAACACCCTACCCGCACGATGACCTAACGCGTGGTGACAGAACACCCTACCCGCACGGTGACCTAACGCGCGGTGACAGAACACCCTACCCGCACCGTGACCTAACGCGCGGTGACAGAACACCCTACCCGCACCGTGACCTAATGCGCGGTGACAGAACACCACTGCCCAGCACGGTGACCTAACACACGGTGACAGAACACCCTACCCGCACCGTGACCTAACGCGCGGTGACAGAACACCCTACCCGCACCGTGACCTAACGCGCGGTGACAGAACACCCTACCCGCACCGTGACCTAACGCGCGGTGACAGAACACCCTACCCGCACGGTGACCTAACGCGCGGTGACAGAACACCCTACCCGCATGGTGACCTAACGCGCGGTGACAGAACACCCTACCCGCACGGTGACCTAACGCGCGGTGACAGAACACCACTGCCCAGCACGGTGACCTAACGCGCGGTGACAGAACACCACTGCCCAGCATGGTGACCTAACACGCGGTGACAGAACACCCTACCTGCACCGTGACCTAACGCGCGGTGACAGAACACCACTGCCCAGCATGGTGACCTAACGCGCGGTGACAGAACACCCTACCCGCACCGTGACCTAACGCGCAGTGACAGAACACCACTGCCCAGCACGGTGACCTAACACGCGGTGACAGAACACCCTACCCGCACGGTGACCTAACGCGCGGTGACAGAACACCCTACCCAGGTGGCTCAGATTCTCGCAGGTGCACAGGAAACATTCACCAGGACAGACCACACCCAGGGCCACAGGTCTCCAGGGAAGGGCTCACCCACAGACCTGGTCCGCTCTCGTGCCGGAAGAGAACTGCTTCAGAAATCAGAACAAAGAATCCTTGAAAATCCCCAAGTAGTTGAAAGACAACAGCACACTGTCCAGGAGAGGCAGAACAATGGCCTCGCAGAGACGTCCACATCCTAATCCTTAGGCATCGTGAATATTTGACCTCACAGCACAAGAGACTTTACAGCTGTGAGTCAATAGAGCCCCTGGATGGGGCGATCGTGCTGAGCAGCAGGAGAGCCCAGGGTCCCCAGGTCCTTACAGTATGGAAGCAGTGGGATCAGTAGGTAGTGAGAGAGGACGATAGTGGATAGAAGGCTGTGAAGACGCCATGGGCGGGTCTGTGAGGACCTCCAGAGCCGACAAAAGGCAAGGGGGTGCTTCCCCCGAGGCCTCGGCATGAACACAGCCCCCCAACCCCTGGATGATAGTTCTCCCCCAACCTTTCACCGTCAGACACTGTATCTGTGCTTTTTTTTTTTTTTTTTGACAGGCAGAGTGGACAGTGAGAGAGAGAGACAGAGAGAAAGGTCTTCCTTTTTCCATTGGTTCACCCTCCAATGGCTGCTGCGGCCAGCGCACCTCGCTGATCCAAAGCCAGGAGCCAGGTACTTCCCCTGGTCTCCCACGCGAGTGCAGGGCCCAAGCACGTGGGCCATCCTCCATTGCACTCCCGGGACACAGCAGAGAGCTGGACAGGAAGAAGAGTGACCGGGACAGAATCTGGCGCCCCAACCAGACTAGAACCCTGGATGCCGGCACGCAGGCGGAGGATTAGCCTAGTGAGCCGCGGCGCCGGCCACATCTGTGCTTTTAAAACACGGCTGTGACGCTCTGAAAAGCAGCAGTAAGAAATCCACGTGCGGTCAGTTCAGACAACAGGCTCCTTCTCTGCCCAAAGCCCGATGGCTTCCCAGTGAGAGAAGCCCGAGGACTCACGCGCTCCCATCCTGGGCAAGCAGTCCCCCGGGAGCCACAGGAGACAGCCCACCGTGTCAGGGCCACTTCCTTCCATTGCGCTGGAAAGAATGGAAGTGATCCTGCAAACTAGTTACTTAAGAATTTCAGCAGCCACTCTACTTCCCCCTCAAAAAGCCAACAACCCTAGAGAATGAATCAATAAAAGGACCTGAGAGACGCCAGGGCAAGAAATCAAATCTGAGCTCAGCCCTGGGTCAGGCGGCGTCAGGCTGCCTGAGGAGTAAGGAACGCAGGTGTGGAGGGGCAGCAAGATTCTCCAGCGCCAACGCCCTTAGCGCAGGCCCCACCAGACCCTGAAAACCCACAGCACAGCACACTTGTAAGATGATGTGGGAGATTCATGGCACTAAGGACATAGTCGGCGCATAAAGAATATTTCATGAGCTCTCTTACATGTAGAATAATTTTTTTCAAGACTTATTTATTTATTTGTGAGTCAGAGTTACACACAGAGATAAGGAGAGGCAGAGAGAGAGAGAGAGAGAGAGAGAGGTCTTCCATCCACTGGTTCACTCCCCAGTTGGCCGCAACAGCCAGAGCTGCACTGATCCAAAGCCAGGAGCCCCATCTGGGTCTCCCACGTGGGTACAGGGGCCCAAGGACTTGGGCCATCTTCTGCTGCTTTCCTAGGCCACAGCAGAGAGCTGGATCAGAAGTGGAGCAGCCAGGACTCAAACAGGCGCCCATATGGGATGTTTGCGCTGCAGACAGCAGCTTTACCCCGCTGCGCCACAGCGCCGGCCTCACATGTAAAATAATTTAAAAAATAAAATTCATAGAAAGAGAGTAGATTATGCCTTCCAGAAGTGGGGGGAATGAGGAGAAATAGATGGAAGGATACAAACCTGCTGTTGTGCAGAATGAGTCCACATAACGAATAGGATCATACACAGAATGAGTCAATAATGGAGTAATATAGATTAATCTACATAATAAATAGGACCACTCACAGGATGGATCTACATAATGAATAGGACAATACATGGGTTGAGTCTACGTGATGAATAGACCAGCACATGGGATGAGTCCACAGTCACAAACAGGTCTAGAGATCGGCTGTGCACCACGATACTGGGTTACGTGTCCAGAATGTGCTGAGAACGTGGGTTCCCGGGGCTCTGACCACAGCCACGGCAGCTGAGATGAGAGCCATGACGGATCGCTGACCTACACTCGTCATTTCAGTGTGTACAGGCAAATCAAAACATCACGTTGTGTGCATTAAATGTACTTAAGTAGCAAAACAAAGATAAATTTCAGACGTGAAGGGGAGAAGCCCCATCTGCCATTGTGGGGGGGGCGAGAGACAGTGAGGACAGACATGCCGTGGAGAGGGAGCCCTTGTGAGCGCCACCTGCGCTCAGCGGTGCGTGGTCATCCTTGGCCCTGGCGCTGCCTCTGACGCTCAGCTCCTCCTGACTGACCATTCCCCTCACTGGTGACTTTTGTGTGTCACACATTTTGTCTTTTGAGGATAACCCTGTTCCCTGGCACACACGCACACCCCTTTGGTCGACTCCTCACACTGTCAACAGAGCGAGCCTGCCGAAACTTAAACCAGTGCACAACCTGCTCAAAGCAGAACGAACCAAAACATCACCTTCCAGGGCTCGCCAGTGTCTCTAGAATGAAGTCTGCCTCCCTCTGCCTGCCATTCGGGGTCCTCCACGGACACCTGCTGCCCCACCTCTCTGTGCTCTGACCTCAGGCACACTGACCCCTGACAGTCGCCTGGACCACCCTGCCCCAAGCCAAGAGCATGCTAACTGTCCGCCATCCCCTAGTGTGCTGGGGTTTTCACTGCTCTGCAGCACAGCTTATAGACTGGAAATCAGACACGGAATGATGGCTACGGAAGGCTGGAACGCTGCCACCATAGGTAGCCCGGTGCCACGGCACCTGAGTTCTTTGTCCCCTGCAGGTGACATGTGTGGCCCCTGTAGATGACATGTGTGGTTCCTGTAGATGACATGTGTGGAAGGGGTCACCCACGGTTCACCAGATAATTCAGCCTCCTCTACCTCAGATGCTTGATTAGAGAATTTTAATAGTTTTGTTTATCCCTTGCTTCTTTCCAATAGGTCTGATGAGTTTTGAACGATTGCTGAGTTCCAATGCTATTGTGTCTGTATACGTATGACATTAATGATTAAGCCAGTGTAGCTCAATAAAAATGATGAGCAAGAGACATGCGGGGCTCTTGTGCTACCGTGAGAGAGCCCCCGATCCCTGCTTTCCCTCTCTCCACTTTGTGTCTCTTGTAACTCAGTGCCCGTTACTGTGCCCCTCGGCTGCCTCGCAGTCACCGGCTGGTCCATGACACTAGCGAATTAAAACGTTCTTGAATTCAGGATTCATGGTTCCTCATCTTCGTATCTCTAGCCTCTGACCACAGAGCGACGTCCCACAAGACATGTCCACATCCCGACCCCCATGGTTCCTCATCTTCGTATCTCTAGCCTCTGACCACAGCACGACGCCCCACAAGACATGTCCACATCCCAATCCCCGTGGTTCCTCATCTTCGTATCTCTAGCCTCTGACCACAGCGCGACGTCCCACAAGACACGTCCACATCCCGACCCCCGTGGTTCCTCATCTTCGTATCTCTAGCCTCTGACCACAGCGCGACGCCCCACGAGACACGTCCACATCCCGATCCCCATGGTTCCTCCTCATCTTCGTATCTCTAGCCTCTGACCACAGTGCGACGCCCCACAAGACACGTCCACATCCGACCCCCAGACCCAGTTCTTACCTGGCAAAAGGAATTAAGCTTGCAGAAGCTCTTGCAGTGCTGATCCGCTGACCTCCACACTGGAAAGTCACCCTGGACTGGGCTCAGCACAATCACAAGAGTCTTTAGTAAGTGGAAGGAGGCAGAAGGAAGAGAACCAGAGGGATGGTAGCAAGAGAAAGACCCAGCCTAGATGTAGAGGCTTGAAGATGGCTGCAAGGGGAGGACGGGACCATGAGACGAGGAATGCAGCTGTCTCCAGAAGGGTCCTAGAGCCCCCAGAGGAAACCATCTCGCAGGACACCTTGACTGTAACCCAGTGAGACCTGGTCAAGCTTCTAATCTTCAGAACTGTGAGATAACAATATGCATTATGTTGAGCCATGACTTTTGTGACCATTCACTTCAGCAGCCATAGGAAATGGGTACACTCAGCTCAAGAGGGGGTGATTTGGTGGATGCATGGGTGGGTGGATGGTGGATGGTGGATGGGTGGATGGTGGGTCGTGGATGGTGGGTGGTGGGTGGTGGGTGGTGGGTGGTGGATGGTGGATGGTGGGTGGTGGATGGTGGGTGGTGGGTGGTGGATGGTGGATGGATGGTGGTGGATGGTGGATGGTGGATGGTGGATGGTGGGTGGTGGATGGTGGGTGGTGGGTGGTGGATGGTGGATGGTAGGTGGTGGATGGTGGATGGTGGATGGTGGGTGGTGGATGGTGGGTGGTGGGTGGTGGGTGGTAGATGGTGGATGGTGGATGGTGGATGGTGGATGGTGGGTGGTGGGTGGTGGATGGTGGGTGGTGGGTGGTAGATGGTGGATGGTGGATGGTGGGTGGTGGGTGGTAGATGGTGGATGGTGGATGGTGGATGGTGGATGGTGGATGGTGGATGGTGGGTGGTGGGTGGTGGATGGTGGATGGTGGGTCGTGGATGGTGGGTGGTGGGTGGTGGGTGGTGGATGGTGGGTGGTGGATGGTGGGTGGTGGATGGTGGGTCGTGGATGGTGGGTGGTGGGTGGTGGGTGGTGGATGGTGGGTGGTGGATGGTGGGTGGTGGGTGGTGGATGGTGGGTGGTGGATGGTGGATGGATGATGGTGGATGGTGGATGGTGGGTGGTGGATGGTGGGTGGTGGGTGGTGGATGGTGGATGGTAGGTGGTGGATGGTGGATGGTGGATGGTGGATGGTGGGTGGTGGATGGTGGGTGGTGGGTGGTGGGTGGTGGGTGGTAGATGGTGGATGGTGGATGGTAGATGGTGGATGGTGGGTGGTGGATGGTGGATGGGTGGTTGGTGGGTCGTGGATGGTGGGTGGTGGATGGTGGGTGGTGGGTGGTAGATGGTGGATGGTGGATGGTGGATGGTGGATGGGTGGATGGTGGATGGTGGGTGGTGGGTGGTGGGTGGTGGATGGTGGATGGTAGGTGGTGGATGGTGGATGGTAGGTGGTGGATGGTGGATGGTGGGTGGTGGATGGTGGATGGTGGATGGTGGGTGGTGGGTGGTGGATGGTGGATGGTAGGTGGTGGATGGTGGGTGGCAGATGAGTGGATGAGTGGAAGGACGGTAGATGTGGAAGGCAGATAGATGGTTGGTGGGAGAATGGATGCATGCATAGAAGGAGAAAAGCGCCCCCTGCCACCAAGCTTGAGGCTTCTATGCCAGGCAGGCAGCTCTCGGCTTCCCAGCGTCCACTCCTTCTCTTCCCAGCATCCACTCCTTCTCTTCCCAGCGTCCACTCCTTCTCTTCGGGCAGCAGCATCTCCACCTCCCTTTCAGAACCACCTCCCCTCCTTCCACCGTGTGGCTCAGGTGGGGTTTGCACAATCCTCCAGCGGGCTCCAAGGCCCGGTGTGTCCAACCGGAACACGCATTCCTCTGGCCAGCAATCGTTTCAGAAACGAGGACTTGACTCAAACCAGACCCACGAGAGCCATCTCTGGGACTTCGGCTGTTTGGCCAGGAAAGCAAAAAGCCGAGCAGTTTTTCCCGAGTAGGGGGAACAGGGTTGGGGAAGGAGCCAGCGGCTGAAGACAGTGTTGGGGGAAGCATGCTGAGACGCGGGCAGGTGCTTCACTTCACCTCGGAGACATAGTCCAGTCGAAGCAGCCGCCGAGGCAGTAAATTCTCTTTGGAGAAGTAGTCTGGTAGGCTTCTGTTGCTGTGTGTGTGTGTGTGTGTGTGTGTGTGTGTGTGTGTTTTAAACGTAGTCTCACACCTCCAGCGACTTTGCGCAAGCCCCTCTTCAACCCAGACTCCAACCATCACCTAAACCTTCATGGCACCTGGCAGCCTCCCCAGCCCGGCGAGACAGGCTCTGCCCCGGCACTCCCAGAGCCCAGGCCCTGCCCTCGTTCTCCTCGCACTGGGCCGGTGCCGTGCTCACCTCAGCCGACCCTCTGCTCGCCGCCCTAGCTGGCCTAGGACACCAGGCACGCAGAAGTCTCCTAACCGGAATTCACTGCTGCAGGCAGCTGCCTCACCTGCACGTCGCTGCCTGAGGGCCCTCGACACTGGACAGCAGTTTGTGCACTGAGCTGCTACTCACACGGAGAGAAGTGAGGGACACACAGTGAGTCCCGGCACCCTGGGTTCAGCGGGGCGTGCATCCCACCGTGCGCCTCCAAGCCCCACAAATGCCAATTCTGATTCTTGAGGCTCTACATGGAAGCCTGGCTTGACACAAAACTAATTATGCATGTGTCAAACAATTATGCAGAGCAGGTGGAGTGTTTTAGAAGAAAAACAATCAGTGCAGGGGAGGCTGCGCTGCATAGACTCCCGCACGCGGGAGAGGGGGCCTCTCTGCCCAGAAGCATCTACACAAGCCCTACAGAGTGTGCACGGGAGCCAGCCATTCCCTGGCACTCGGGGCACTGCAGGCCTGAGCCGTCCCACAGCGTGAGCATTGCCTCAAGGACACTGAGCTTCCATGTTTGTGAAACGTAAGCCGTGGCATGGCGGCTCTCCCATCTGACTGCAGTGACAAAAACGGGATGTGCCTAACAGGCACGTGGCAGAGGCCCTGCGGCCACGTCTTCTTGTGCCAACGACCGCCCTGCCCCCTCCACGGTCTGCAGCCGACCTGGCAAGACCACACAGGGGGCTGCGACTCCTCGTTCTCCTTGCTCCCGGCCTTGAGTCCACCCACAGGTCCACACTGCACGCTGGACCACCTGCTTCCCCCGCACCACACCCAATCCCCGCTAACGACATCGTGTTCCTCCAGTGTCACCACCTCCTCCCACCTGTCCCGGCACCTGGCTCTAAGAAGCAGGAGGACCAAGTCTCCTCTGCCAAGCCTCCGACGAAACGCCCTGCACACACTGAGAGCCAAGCCCAGCGACCCGAAGGTGGCCGCCGAGCCGCCCAGCCCCAAGCCCCCAGCATGCACTGTGTGGAGAACGAGATCCACCTGCACTCACTGCCTGTCTCTGCTCAGGTACACACCAAGAATCGGGCGCCTCTCCTCCATCTCGCAGCTCCAGCATCTGGAGACGTGTTCCCCTGGACAGCAGAGGAAAGACAGACAGACAGACGCAGCAGCCCTGCGGAGCTGCCGTCCGGGCGAGGCCACGGAACCCCAGGGAGAACAACCTGGGACAGCAGCGGAGAGTGGGGCAGGGAGAAGGTTCTGAGATCACGTGGCCAGCATCCTCCAGGGGAGGGGTCTCCAGGGAGAGCTGAGGATGAAGAAGTTAGGGCATGGAGGAGGGGCCCAGGGCGCGCCTCTCCCCCCAGTGCCAGGAGGACAGGCAGACGCGGCCAGAGACAGCCTCTGGGTCCCCGAGACAAAGGCAGGACCCCCAGGCTGCTGTGAGCCCGTGAGACCGTGCACTACGTCCTTAGGGACTTCCAGAGCCAGGCGGTCCGCCAGGCACGGTGAGCGCTCCTGTCTCCCTGCGTGTGCATGAGGGGCAGGGAAGAAAGAGACCAGAGCCACCGCTCCCTGCGCCACCAGCGCCACGCAAGGGGTAAAAGCTGTGCTTAAACATGTGCAAAGCAGACGGCTCAGAAACTCTGTGCCCAGAAAGTCACCAAGGATGTACTAAGGTATTTATCTCCAAAAATAGTTATTTTATTTACTTTTTATTTTAAAGGCAGAGTTACAGAGCAAGACAGAGATCTCTCATCCGCTGGGTCACTGTCCGAACGGCCACAATGGCCGGGGCTGGGCCAGGCCAAATTCAGAAGCCTGGGCCTCCACCATGTCTCCCACGTGGGTGCAGGGGCCCAAACACTCAGGCCACCTTCCACTGCTTTTCCAGGCACATTAGCAGGGAGCTGGATCAGAGCAGAAAAGCTGGGACTTGAACCGGTGCTCCTATGACATGCCGGCGTCACAGGTGGCGGCTTAACCCGCTGCACCACAGCGCCAGCCTCAGCAGGGTGCCTGGACGTTCACTTCAGGGCGCAGTTTATCTGGGAGAATATTCTAGGTGCCCTTGAGACAGGAGAGCAGACAGTGGACTTGCCGGGTGGACTGCTCCGTAAGCGTCAGTTGAATTGTTTGGACGAGGACGCTCTCCCAAGAGTGAATCTGCTCATCCGCACTCCAGCCGCTGAACTCAAGGGCAGGAGGTCCAGCATTTCCGGCCGTAATTACAGATTTCTCTCGTCCTCTCCCCAGTGCAGTCTGGTTTGAAGCTCCGTTATTAGCCGCATACATATTCAGGATGATGTCTCTTGATTAGCTGATCTCTTAAGTTTATGAAATATTCTGTCTATCCCTGGAAACAGTCCCTGTCTGAGGTCTCTTCTGACTTAGAAACCTGGTGCTCGCACAGCACACTGTCTCCCGTCTTTGTACTTTTGCCCTTACTATGTCTTCGTACGAAGATATTTCAAAAAGTTTGTGGATAAATGAAATTAAAAGATAGATTCATTTTTGGTGCAAAAACATTTTTAAATCCATGTATAGATTGTTTCAAACGCACGTTTTCATGGACCTTTTGAAGACTCCTCATGTGCATGGATTCCAAAGTTTTTGCACCAAAATTGGCTCATGGTTTTTTTTTTTTAAGATTTATTTATTTATTTAAAAGTCAGAGTTACACAGAGAGAGAAGGAGAGGCAGAGAGAGAGAGAGAAAGAGAGAGAGAGAGAGAGAGGTCTTCCATCCGCTGATTCACTCTCAGATGGCCACAACAGCTGGAGCTGTGCCAATCGGAAGCCAGGAGCCAGGAGCTTCTCCTGGTCTCCCATGGGGTGCAGGGCCCAAGCACTTGGGCCATCCTCCACTGCACTCCCGGGCCACAGCGGAGAGCTGGATCATAAGTGAAGCAGCTGGGACACAACCCGGCGCCCATATGGGATGCCGGCACTGCAGGCGGCGGCTTTATCCCTACGCCAGAGCGCCGGCGCATGGCTTACCCTTTAATCCCATCTCCACACAGCGTTTTGGCAAACCCTTCTTTGAAGTGAGTGAGTTGCTGGGTCTCGGCTCCTCTATCCGATCTGCTCATCTGTGCTTTAAATTGTCTCACAGTATTGGCAGCGCCTCCTGGGTTTTGCCCACCACTTTGCTCCTTGTCTCCTCCCCCACTCCCAACTTATTCATTGTTGTTTCCTTCTCACTTTGCTTGCTATTTGGGGGATTATTTGGGTGTTATAATGTTGTTTTTGTCTCCACTACTGGCTTATTAGTTACACCTCAAGTGGATGTTTTTAAAGGACTGTCCTGGTTTAAGAAGATTCCACGAGGGGCTGGTGCTGTGGCACAGTGGGTAAAGCCACCGCCCGTGTCACCCACATCTCATACAGGTGCTGGGTTGAGTCCCAGCTGTTCCACTTCTGATCCAACTCCCTGCTAATGTGCCTGAGAAAGCAGCAGAGGATGGGCCAAGACCTTGGACCCCTGCACCCACAAGGGAGACCAGAGGAAGCTCCTGGTTCCTGGCTTCAGCCTGGCACAGCTCTGGATGTTGCAGCCATCTGGGGACTAAACAGTAGATGGAAGCCCGCTCTTCTCTCTCTGTCTCTCTCTCTGTCTCTCTCTCTCTCTCTCTCTCTCCTTCTCTCCCCCCCTCCCCCTCTCTCTCCCTCCCTCTCTCTCTCTCCTTCTCTGTCTCTCTCTCCCTCTCTCTGTCTCTCTCTCCCTCTCTCCCCCCCATCTGTCTCTCTTCCTTTCAAATAAATAAATTTTAAAAAAGAAGAAGAGTCTATGAGCAGGAATGTAGGTTTGACAAGCCAGACGTGGAAGCTGACTGTCTACTTACGAAAGAAGCTTTTACCAGATTTGCACTGTGGGTCCTCGCAGTTTTCCAAGCTCTAACCACCTCCAGCAGTGCCTTCCCAGGGTTCAATCACTCAGGAAATTGCCACCCTGCTCCCCTGCATGCCGGGGGTCCCAGTCAGAAGGGGCAGGGAGAGGAGGTTCCCAGGGCTGGCCAAGCCCCAAGGAGCCACCGTCTGCCTGGATCCGCGTCACCAGCCCTTCTACGTGGCACTCCCTGCGCGGGGGCTGAGCAGACCAGCAGAAGGAGCCTCAGCCTGGAAGTCTATCTGCTGCCTCCTTCTCCCTGTGCACCTGCCCCGTGACCACAAAGGGAAGCGTCGAATCGACTCCGGCTCCCCCCAAAGGCACCAGGGCATCCATCATTGCTCTCCCAGGGAAAGCAACGTGTTCTGCTTCGCTGCACACGGAAACCTGTGCGATGGTTCTGGACAGCTCTATCCATTTCCAAATGTCAGTGAGCTGAGCTGGGCCTTGCATAGTAACACTCACGTTGTCTGAAAAGCTGAATATTCAAAGGGTGAGTAAAATTCTCGGAGACAAGGATAAAGATCGCTTTCCAAATTCCAATTAATCAACAAGAGCAGGTTCTTTCTGGGCTGTTGCAGGATCAGTGAGCAATCACAGTTTCCCAGCAGCAAAGAGAAGCAACCGCCCTCAGCATCAGCCAGGCTGAAGCACAGATAATCCCGAGACGGGGTCTCTAGGGAAGGCGAGGGTCACCCGGAAAGCTCAGGCCGTGTGACAAAGCTTCTCACCTGCCTCCCTTTCAATCATACCTCCTTCTACCAACGCTCTGGCAAAACTCAGTCCCAGGGTTTTCCAGTACCACCGAACAGCCCCGAGTCCTCTCCCCCAGAGGTTCCTCGGGGCCTGGCAGAAGCCTTGGATCCAGCCGGGCTCCTGTGTCCCCAGGCTGCAGTGTGAGCCCACGCTCGTAACAGCTGGGGCGGTCTGCCTGGCCGGGTGCCGGCACGCAAGGGACGCTCGGCCACTCTCTGCATTGACTTAGCCACACGGCTGGCCCTGCCCAGCCACCGCTGCGGTCCTTGGTGACGCCTGCCTTCCCAAGCCTCGCACCGAAGTCTTACTCCTGCTCTGCCAGCCATGGTGCTCGTCCAGGAGACTGCCCCTTTGCTGACACTCAGCCTGCGTGGGCTCCTGCTCTAAAACAGCGGTTGGTCCTGAAAGCAGGAGGCCAGTGGCAGAGCCCCAGGGAAAGGGGACCATCTCAGCCCGGCTCCAGGACGGCAAGGACGCTGGCTCCCGTGCTGGGAGGGGCACAGGGGCTGGGGCGGGCTGCTAACCAAGCTGTTCTCTCTGCTCCCTGGGGGCCGAGTGCCAGCTGGACACAGTGGCGGGAGGGGAGCTCGCTGCCGGCCAGCCCGGAACAAGGTCGGCTCGGATCTCTCAACTCTCACCTGCAGGGAGGACCAGACCCGGAACCCTCTGGGGCGCAGGCTGGGAATCGCCATCTCACTCTGCACAGGGCTGAAATCGGCTGAAGACCGAGTTCAGAGTCTGCTCGAGCTGCCGTGTGCTAAGAGGTTCTAAACGCACCACCTCTCCCCGGGCTGGCAAGGGCAGGACACCGAGAACAGCAGCGGGGCAACCAGAGGACCCAGGAGACATCGGCCTCTCCGACACGCTCAGGCCTGGGAGCCAGCCTCTGTCACCGCAGGGCTCCTGCTGGCTGGCAGTGTGAACCAGTCAGGGCAACGCCAGCCGCAAAGTCCAACCAAGGCCAAGAAAGCACACTCCGGGCAAAGAACGAAGCCCAGGCAGCTCAGAGAGAGCCAGGGAATCGCAAAACCGGCGCCGCCCCCCCTGCCCTGGTGACGGCCAGCAGTGACACGAACGCTTTCGTCACTGTGTCGGCTTTCACAGCCTGCAGGGGGGGGGCCTGGCGATTTCCCCTCGGCAAGGGAGACTCAGGCACCTGTCCCCGGGGCCCATGTCCACAGGGTGGGTGGGCTCCCCAAAGGGGAAACAACGAGATGACGTCCGCAGGGGGAAGGGGAATGGACATGTGGCTGTGATGAGTAGGGGCAGGGGCCACCGCTACGGGCCAGGGTGCAAGGCCGCACAGCGGCGCCGGCTCTGCCACGGCCCTGGGAGCAGCAGCTGGAGCTCTGAGCTTTGCCTGCCTCCGTCCGCCTGATGGTCCCACGTGGAGCCCGGGGCGGGGCTCAGACGTGGCTTGACTAAGGGGGCTCGTGGGCACTCTTCCTGGTCACTCCAACCACCTGGGTGGCACCTGAGACCCCAGCCCGAGTCACAAACATCAACACAGCCCCTTCTGTGCGAGCGTGGCCCCCCCTGACCCACTCCCAACGCTCTGGGCCAGAACTGGTCTCGGAAAACTGCAGATCTAAGATGTAACTGAAGACGTGTCGCCTGCACTACCCACGAGGGGCTTCCAGGTCACTCGGCCCCTGGAAGGCCCAGGTGGGCAGCCGTACACCGGGACCGCCTCGCGGACCAGGAAAACGTCTGCTGCCTACTGTGGAGCAGAATGGCAGGGGTTCATTTTATACTCAAAAAAATAATAATAATAATTACAGCTTCATCAACTTTATCATTTAGGTATGAAATATTATGGCACTGATGTCTAATTAACATAGTAATTAGACATATTAATATATTTCCTTCTCCACTTCAAATCCATAATCTACACTAATTGCTTTTAATGCACTCAGCTTGGATGGATGCTGATGTTTTACAGTGCAAAGCTCCAACTTACCCATTAACTCAAAACAAGCCACGGCGGCAAATTGTCCCCGCGATGGAGACACTTCCCGCCAGTGCTGCTCCTGGCCAGCGGGACCAGACAGGCAGTGTCATTTGTGAAAGGCCCCAGCAGGATGGGTGATGAGGGCTCCGT
Source organism: Sylvilagus floridanus (assembly GCA_949820135.1). Classification (NCBI taxonomy): domain Eukaryota; kingdom Metazoa; phylum Chordata; class Mammalia; order Lagomorpha; family Leporidae; genus Sylvilagus; species Sylvilagus floridanus. The sequence goes on along the minus strand of OX463235.1, from coordinate 78,693,122 downwards.
GTTAACACTCCTCTCCCACACTGCACTTCTGCAAGCGTCCCCACAGGCGAAGCTCCATCAATGCTGTCTCCAGCTGCTCAGGACGCTGGCCTGGGCCCGGAGCCTCCCAGCCAGGTCTCCCGAGGCCAGGCTCAGGGGCAGCGCTGCAGTGCTCGGGCCACGCCCCTCCACTTGGCCACGCCCCTCCACTTGGCCAGGCCCCCTCTGTGCAAGGAGGCCCCTGCAAGGGACATCCTGCCACACAGGAAGAAGGGCGCCCTCCCTCACCGGCGCCCGCCACACCTTCCCCCTGCTGCTGCCCAATCAGCCACAGTGAAAATTCCCTGGGAAGGGGCTTCCCCTGCACCACACCCGCGGCCTCGCTCAGGCACAATGTCAGGCTGCCGGGACAAGGCGGCGAGCTCCCTGGGAACAGCCGCAAGAGGAGAGAGCAGCGCCCGGGAAGTCCTGAGTTCCAGTCCTCGCCGCTGGCGCTGGCGCTGGTGCTGGCGCGTCACGTGTCCCCATGGCCTGGGTTTGTTCTTCCTGAACAAGGCAGGCTGGGGTCCAGCGTCTCTTGCAGGGCTGCAGCCCGCGCCTTCTTCCCTGTCAGCCCCTCCTTCAGGGAGCTGGGAGCACCTGCTATGAAAACCCAGTTCCTCCCTGGGGCCCTGCCCTCCCCGCCAGCACCAGGTAACCCGCCCCTCGGAGAGAGACAGCAGTGAGCACTGAGCGCCTGCAGGCAGGAGTCCCTGTTCCCCGGCACAGGCAGTTGCACACTGAGGGCACACAGCCTCAGCTCCACCACGGCACAGACGGGGAGGCTGATGGTCACGCGCCCGGACCCCTCACAATCCGCAGGTGCACTGCGAGAACCAGGATGCACCTGGGCCGTTCCCTGAAGCCCAAGCCCCACCCTCGTCCCCACCCACGGGAGCCCCTGCCCCAGGCCCGGAGGGGAGGTGGCCTGGAGACCAGCCGTCCCTCCTCTGCAAAAGCTGGCGTCTCAGCGAGGCCCGCGCAGCAGCACAGCAGCCCGCAGACGCCTCGCGGGGATCCAGCCGCACCCTTGCACCCCTCGCCCTTCCTGGCGCCGGCCCCCAAGCCCAGGCTCATCAAGGGGGGGCTGCTGGCGGGTCCCCACCCCCACCCCGTCCGATGCTCCCCCACCACTGAGCGTCTTGTTAGTCTTAATGCCAAGCGCTATGCTAATGAAACATCAGCATTCCAAATCTAACCTCTGATGTTAGCGAGATGCATTTCATTTTTCAATTAAAAGCTGATTTCCAGTGTTCAGCCCTGTTCCACATTACCATCACCTCTTTAATTAATTTAGCATCTCTCAGGCAGCAGTTGCTAAATTGCCCAAGCAGAGACAGGGAAAGGGAGGTGGCCGCCGCAGCCCAAGGTGAGCAGGCCTCTGGAGTGGAGGCGCTGGGTGGTTTGAATGAGAAGCCATTCATCTGACAACGTCGGCTTAAACAGCAATTAGTCCAGACAGCAAGACAAAGGCACTCAGAAGGGCCGGCTGGCAGGCCTGGGCCAGTGCCGGGGACGAGCCCGCGCCCGTTGCCTCGCGGCTCACCAGGAAGGCTTCATTGGCTCCTGGGGCAGTCTGACCTGGGCCCCTGCATCTGAGGGGCGTTGGTGACCTTCTTATTTGCTTTCCTAGGAGTTGGCCTTTTGCCTTCAATTTTGCTTTGTTGTTCTACAGACCAAGGCCCACATCCAAGGAGACCCCCAGCCCCCTGCGGGCAGAGACCTGAGGGCCATGGGCGTTGTCTGGCTTCACCCACAATCTGCTCAGGGCCCGGGGCAGTCTGGGCCAGGGTCCAAGGACAACCGCGACCTCCAGTGAGAAGGGCCCTCGCAGCAGCACCCACATCCCGCCCCCTCCTGGTGGGAGCCCACGGTTTCCCCTTGCTCTTGGGCTAAAAATGGGGCCCAGTCTTGGCAAGGCAACTCGGAGCGGCTCTGGAGGAACCCCAAGCCCCAGCGGTACAACCGGGCAAGGAGAACAACTGAGCATGGCCCCTCCCTGGGGCAGCTGACGCCTGCGGACCCTGCGTGGGTCATTGAGCCGCAGCCTCTGGAGTCAGCAGGCACCCGGTTGGGAGGCGAGCCCGTGGCTGTGCGCTAGCAGGCTCTTAGGAAGACTCCAGGTACCTGCACATGGGCTTTCCGGGGCGTCGAGTGGCCCCAAAGTGAGGCGGTCCCAAGTCACCTCTTGGCGAAAGCCCGAGCCAGGGGCCTGCGGCCAGTCCGGGCCACCCCTGCAGCATCCAGTGAGCCCTCCCGAGCAAAGTCTGCCCTTCCTGTGAGACCAAGAAGAACCAGGGCCTTTGGGGACCTCAGACGGTCTCAGTGGCCTGCACTGGCTTCAGCACTGGACCCAACTCCCACATAACACAGGGCAGCTGTCCACAGGCACGGGGGCGGGAACAGCGCCAGGCGCTCTCCAAACTGCACGTGGGGCCCAGCAAAGAGTTACATCTAGGATCTTCAAATTCTGGCTTTTCTAAAATCTCTCCCATTTCTACTTCCCACGGAGAAATTGGTGGGCTCACTCCGACGCCAAGTTTCCGGAAGAGTTCAATTGAGTGGCACAGAGAGAGCGCCCGAGTTCAATGTCTTTATAGAAAAATGCCAACGCCAGTTTCCAGGAGAGGAAGGAGATATCAAAGTGTCAAAACAATTATGTCAAAAAGACTGTAATGAAAAGAGACACGGGGTAGAGAAGAGGCTAGAAACGGTGAGAACGCTCCTTCTGCATTGCCTTTGTTAAATATTCTCAGCAGCGTGGGCGCACGTGGACCCAGGGCAGTCTCACCTGCTCCTGTTCGTCCACATTCACTCAACCATCCCGGGGACCCAGTCATGGATGTTCGGCCAGCAGCGGACATACAGATGTAAAAAATGCTGCTAGTTTGTTTTTAGATGTGAAAATGTTTCATAGATATTTTAAGTCAGCATGAATCACGTAACATGTATGTAACATGTATGTAGTAACATGTATGTAGTACAGAGGTCAAGTGATTTGGTTCTAAAAATCACAGGAAACACAGGCGGCAGAGATGCCCACTAACTCGGAGACAGGGCAGCAGAACGCGGCGGCTCTGAAGACCAGAGAACTGCGGAGTCGGCACCGCTGTGCACGCAGCTGGGCAACAGCAGCGCCGAGCTCGGGGAAGCCAGGAAACCAGGCCACGCGGTGGGAGCAGCGATGAGCTAAGGCACTCGGGAAGGAGGGCTGCACCGGACAGCCCAGTGCGTGACTGAGACCCAAACGCGTCTCCCACAGTGCTGCGTTGTGCAGATCGGTCACAGAGGGACTCCCCTGTTGTCACGTTTCAGCTAAGTGAAACATCGGGAGACCACAGAGAGGCGACGAGGACGTGAAGTCGTCCGCAGGGTGATGAAAGGCTAATATAAAAGCTATTCAGGCCGGTGTTTATCACGTTTGACAAGGAATTGAATGCCATGAGACAGAAATTGTCACAAAAGTATCACATTTCATTAGGGGGGAAAAAGCTTAATGCATCCACGGCACAACTCCTCTGCCCATTTTCAATTTCTTCTGAGATCTTTGTAGAGGTTACAGTGAACGGAATAGGAAAGAATTTTGAGTTCCATTAAATTACGAGATTTGTGGGGGTTTAAATTTTGCCAGGGAGACATCCTATGTGACAGCAACTTAAGCTTCAGAGGGCAGTACAAGAAACAACAAACCATCCAGCACACGCAGCCGGGAGGAGGGAAGCCGCTAATGAGACACTTACCCAGACTGGCTAGTGCTGCCCAGGGGAGACAGGAACTCCCCAATTAGAGGACATTGGCTGATTGGGGAAAGGAGGGGCCCCGTCTGAGCAACACTGCGTGGAAGTAAAGCCAGATCTCACCTCCGTGCAGAGAAAACCACTGTAAAAGCCGGAATTAGACATGGATCTTCATCGAAACACGTCTCTTAAGACAAAACCCCATGTTCAACTTGAGTTAACTTTTATGAACTATATTAAAATCACAGGTATCAGAAGAGAAGTCCCGTAACGCACCAAAGTGGAGATCAGCTGACTTTAGACTGCCAGGGGCCGGGCATCTGAGTCATTAAGATTCCCTGTAGCGGGAGGCACGGAGTATCTACAAGTTTCTACAAATTTGCTCCTGATTCATAATTGTTTCCAATAAACACCAACAGGACGAGAAAAACAGCACTTCTGAAAAAGGAAGATTACTAACTCCAAGAAGTCACTGGAGTTTTTTGGTTTTTTTTTTTTTTTTTTTTTGGTTGGTTTGCTAGTTGGTAGGTTGGTGAGTGAGTGGGTGGGTAGGCTGGTTGGTTGCCTGGTTAGCTGGTTGATAGGAAGTTGGTTGGTTGGTTGATAGGTAAGTGGGTTGGTAAGCTAGTTGCTTGACTGGCTGGTGGCTTATTTGGTAGGTTGTTAGATAGTTGTTTGTTGGCTGGTAGGTTATTTGGTTAGGTAAGTTGGTAGGCAAGTGGGTTGATGGATTTGTTGGTTGATAGGTAGGTTGGTTGGTTACTTGGTTGATGGGTTGACAGGTTGGTCAGTTGACATGTTGGTTAGTTGGTTGATAGTTTGGTTAGCTGCTTGGTGTTTGTCCACTAGTCTCTGTGGTGGATAATCCACAGTGAGTTGGTGTTTGGTGACGTGTAGGAGGCTGGGGAGAGCAGGCCATCTCTGCCTCCCACCTCGCACAGGCCATGCTTTACTCCAGCCCCCTCCCCAGCATCTCAGGTTCTCCTGTCGTTGGGTGCAGAGCACAGGTGGTCCAGCACCCGGGGGAGACTCACCAGGCAGTGCCTTGCTTTCAAAATCTTCTTGGGCAGAAAGAAGCGAAAGCAAGAGGCTCTTCCTGGGGCTGGGTGCTGAGGGCTGAAGGTTGGGGGGTCTTGTGGGCCAGAGCCCCCTCCCTGCAGGACCCTCACTCACACAAACCTGGTGGGGAGACCCCTGCTCGGGACTGGCAGGTGCGTGGCAGCTGCCACTAAGGCCAGAGCGTGGAGAGGTGAGGGGGTCTCAGGCACTTCCTGCGGGGGGAGGAGAGGACCGAGGTCCTGTGTGACATTAACTGTGACATAGCCACGTAGCAGACGGACAGGGGAGGTTTTGAGACGTGGGCAGCGACAGGAAGGAGACAGACTTCTGTAGCACCTTTCCCCCCGCCCACTGTCACGGACACCTGGGGGTACTTCCTGGCCTCCACACTGCCGGGGAAGGAGGTTCCCCCAAACTCTTGCTACCATGGACAGCGCCGCTCTGCACCTGATCTGTGCATCACTCCCGGGGACCCCCAGCACAGAAGTCTGCTCAGGAAACAGCAGAACGTTCTCCCTTCCGGGCAGGGTCCACAGCTCTGGGAAGGCCTGCGGTCCATGCAGCCTCTCCTTCACGGGCGTCCATCTTGAAAGACTCTGTGTGTGTGTGTGTGTGTGTGTGTGCACATTCATGCCTTGTGTGTACATGTAAATACACACATATACATGTACCCATGCCTTGTGTATATATACACATACAGACATATGACATATACATGCCTTGCGTCTCTCAGGCATCAAAGAAAAGCTTATTGAATTTGTACCCTCAAGTATTTTCATTCAATGATAAAACAAGCTTGGAAATAAAATCCTCAAGTGTTGAAAACCAGAACTAAGCTGATAATGTGCAGCCCCGGTGCCTGTGGTGTTTCTAGCTGTTGGGCGGGTGCCAGCAGGCCACCTCCTGGGGCCTGAGCAGCTCTTCTGCCCCCACTCTGCCAAGGCAGTGCCCCGTCCCTGAACGCCAGGCGCACAGCAAGCCTCGGCCCAGGCCGTGACGGAGCCAGCGTCCCGCTCCCCAGCGCCACCAGCGCCCCGTCCCTGAACGCCAGGCACACAGCACAGCCTCGGCCCAGGCCGTGATGGGAGCCAGCGTCCCCGCTCCCCAGTGCCACCAGCGTCCTGGGCTGCCCTGAATGCAACATACTACATGCCAGGAGCACACGGCCCAGCACCAGCCAAGTTCCCCCTAAAACAGTGAGTGGACTGCCCCCCAGCCTCACAGGTCAAGCAACAGAGGGAGGTGATGGCCCCACGGGCAGCAGTGGGAGGGGCTTTGTGCACCATAGCCTCTCTGTGCTGGGCTGGGTGGGGCACGTGACCCACTTCCCAGGAGAATGAGCAGGAGGACCATGTGGGCCCAGGAGTGCCCACGTCCCTCCATTTGGACAGGCTTAGCCAGCCGCCAGCCAGGACACAAGGCAGGCTCCAGAGGACGTGGGCCCAGCCTGCGAGGAGAGATGGGTGGTGACTCGGGTGGACGAAGCTAACAGGCGGCAGGAAGCCAACAATCGGGCCTTGCTCTTGCTCACACACCGCCTGAGAGCACGAGGCAGCACCACAGCCCCCGGGGCTCCCAGCAGAGGGGCCGCCCCTCCAGGCAAGGGTCTCAGGCACCTGCCCGGCAGCTGGTCAGGGCGCTCCACAATGAAGATGCCCGGTTATGGGCAGGGCTGATGGAGGACACGGGATCCTCAGGTCTGCTGGACCAGAGGCCTGGGGACAGAATCATACACGTCCCCAGAGGCCTGTGCCGTGCTCCCCTGAGACCCAGCTCCTGGGGGGCACATGCACCTCCCGTGCCCCCACCCTGAGGGCAGAACTGCCGAGACCCAGGCCCGGGAGTGGACTGGAAGCTGAAGGTACAGCAGCCTGTGTACACGAGCCTGACTTGCAGCACTTCCTGGACTGGCTGCAGTTAGCTAGGCCGAGTGCAAGCCAACAGGCGGGCCCTCGTTCACGATGGCTGTGAAGGGGCTCAGCACCAGGCGCCAGCCTCTCTCTGAGGGTGGAACCCACACAGCTGCCCAGAAGGCAGCGCCGGGCCAGCACCGCCAGGACAGTCTCTCTTAGCTTAGTTAGAGCAGACACAGCTGGACATGAGCAGAGCCCAGGCATGCCGGCGGGAGTCTCAAGGACTTTCCCCAGCATAATCCAGAAACCACCAGGGCTGCCAAGTGGCCAGCCACACTGTCAGCCGTCTGGCCACCTTCATTAACCCAGGCTCATTAGCATATCATTAGCATTGTTGATTCAGCTGCGACACACCTCCGAGATCACACGCCAGTCCTTAGAGGACTTTATTAGGGAAGAAAATAGATTCACTCCCTGTTCCAGAGATACCCTGCCTTACCCCCAGGACCCACTCCCTATCTCACAAACATTTCCGCCCCCTCATCACAAGGCAAAGGTGACAGAGCCACCGTGGAGCCCCTGGGCAGACGCTCCCCTTTCTGGAGAGGACACGTTTGCCTGTAGTCAGCCCTGCTGCTGGCATGTGTTAGAATCCATTACGAACCTGGACACACCTTCTGGCGACATTAGAGTAAAACAATCAACAAACACCATGCTCTGGCCAGCTCCTGGCAACTGCTCTATTCCCATGCCCCCGGGAAGCAGAGCCTGGCCAGAGAGGGGCTGCTGGACACTCCCCGGCACCTCCCTCTGGGTGCATGGAAGACCCCCGTCCCTGGCCTGGCTTGCAGTTGGGTTGAGACCGTGTTCTTAGCTGCGGCTGATGGCGGGACGAAGGCAGAAGCGATGGAAGACAGCCTGCACAGCATGCACCGTGTGCTGACAGGAGCAGCAAGGTGACCCTGAGCCGCGTGGTGGAGACAGGAGAGGAGCCACCAGGGATCCAGTCCCTCGAGAAGAGGGCAGGGGAGCCCCTCGGCATCCAGGCACCTGGGCTGGGCTGTCCGTGGCTGGTCAGCCCAGCCTGGCCAGAGTGAGCCAGGTCCCAGGGAAGCCTGCACAGTGGGAGTCACAGGGCACCTCGGGGCACGAGGACGGAGCAGCAGCAGCCACGGACAGCCCTGCAAGCAGAGTCAGCCGCTTCCCACGAGGCCGTGCGCCCTCTCCACGCCCCCCCCCCACTGGGAGAGGTGCTCTCGCCCCAGCCAGTCACACCCACGGCCTCCAACAAGCAGGTGTACAGAGGGGCAGGCAGTGGGGGCCACCCTGAAGCTCCGACCTCAGGGTCAGCTCTGTCAAAGCTGGAGCGGTGGAGAGATCAGTGAGAGCCACCCCGGCCCCCTGTGGCTGATGAGGTCACCTGAAAAACGTGCCCAGAATCCCCTGGCCCTCGGATACTTCCAGGCAGCAATGACAGGGGTGCACGGTGGCCCGGCTGCCAGCTCCCTCTGCAGGAATGGAGCTGTCTCCCACAGGCGGGCATCCTCCCCACACTGGGCATCTGTAGTCCACTGAAGAGACCGGCCCCCATGGCTGGCACCTGCCAATGTCCCTTACACGGCAATGACTTGGCTGCTGGGATGTGTCAGTGACGTTAGATGGGGAGTCAGCCTTTTGCAGGTGAGCCCTGAACGCACTCAGCATCCTTGTAGGAGAGGGGCTGATGGAGATTCCACAGCACACACACGCAGCGGGTGATGCCTGCTGGCCACGGAGCGGATGATGCCTGCTGGCCACGGAGCAGGTACGTGCCCGTGGGTTGCTGTCTGCAGGCCCAGAGCACCCTGTGACACACACTTACCATAAAGGTGACTCTTGCCAGTCAGAACACGCTCACTGCGTGCACCCAGTCAGAAGACTAAATAAATGAAGTCTGGAGGAGAGGGAGGAAGGAGGGACGTCCCGCACGGCGCCCTGAGGGCGATGAGCAGACTCTGCCTGGACCGCAGGGGCCGCTCCCCCCCGAGGCAGGAAGCTCTGTGAGGACATCCGCCCGGCTACCGTCTGCTCGGCCCTGGACGCGCGCCTCCCGGCGAGTAATCGTGGCGACCCAAGATTCACATTCGGCACGGCTGGCGCATCCTCATCGCCTCCCCTCGACTGTGCCCATGGATCCCTGCGGACCCGTGTTCCCTCGGCAGGGCCCGGCTGGGCCCCGCGAACACCCGCGTTCTTTGCACACTCGCCCTCTGGTTGCTGCAGAGGCTGACGCCGACCACCGTGGTGGAACGAGCGCTCCCACTCTGGGCCGCTTCCTCATCTGGGCTCTTTTGTTTGTTGCCTAATTATCTCATTTCTGGCTTCGACTCCTCTGCGTGGGAGCCTGTCTGTCCCCTAAATCTCCAGGAGAAGTCGCGGAGAAGCCGGTGCATCTGTGGCTTGGCTGCTTCCGCGGCGCCTGAGATAAATTACACAGGTAACGAGCTGGACTCGGGCCACGCAGCAGCTCTGCGGGCCGGGAAGAGGATGTAGAACGAGTGGCGTCCTCGCCTCCCGCAGCCACGCCAGGGCCCGCGGCGCCCTGCAGAGGACGCTCCACACTGGCCGCATCCCAACAGGGCCCGGCCCCCCGACTCGCTCTGGGCACTGCGGAAATTGATGTTCTGGGCAGACCCCGAACATCTGCTTAGCAAGATGCTGCTCGGAGCCCGTGCCGCAGCTGCAGGCTGACCTGCTTCTGGAGAGAACGCTGAACATGCTAATTGGAACAGTGAGATTGGCCGGCTCTGGGGCCAGGGAGAAGCGTGCCTTTTGGAGACATCCCAGGAAACTGGCTGGTTTTAAATCAGATTGTGCCTTGAAGTCCCTGCACACAGAACACACACTTCCCGGCTTCCTATTCTTCAAACATGTAGGTTTGTGTATTTCTTTCTAAAAAGAAATTATTTATTTATTTGAAAGGCAGAGTCAGAGAGAGAGGGAAGGAAAGAACCATGCACTGGTTCCCTCCCCAAATGGCTGCAACAGCTGGAACCGGGCCAGTCTGAAGCCTGCAGCCCGGAGCCAGGAGCTTCTTGCGGGTCTCCCATGTGGGTGCAGGGACCTAAGTACTTGAGCCATCTTCTGCTTGCCCGGGCCATCAGCAGGAGCTGGATCAGAAGTGCAGCAGCCAGGACTTGAACTGGCTCCCATATGGGATACTGGCACTGTAAGCAGGGCCTTTACCGGCTACACCACAGCGCCGACCTCAAGGTTTGTGTGCTTCTACCCCCTTCTGAGTGTTGCAAGCCAGTGGGAAGTCTAATTCCACCTGAGCCTTGAAATGTCTCTCTCCCCGCCCCCAAGCACCTCAGTGAACCGCGTGGGCCTGCGGCTGCATGCAGGCACCCGGGGGCAGGAGGAGGCAGGAGGGGGCAGGCCCGTGTGCCTCCCTGTCCGAGGCTGGCAGAGAGCCACGTGTCAGCAAACCTTGGAGGAGGGGCCCAACCTGGATTCAGACGTGTGCCGGCCAGGTGTCGGAGGAGCACGAAGAAAACAAGCTGTGTGTGACGATGACAAAGGTGACTCTCGCGGCCCGAGCTCCCTCTCGGCCCCAGCCCCCGCTTTCAGGAGGGGCTGAGAGCAAGCATGGCGGCTGAACGTGTGCCTGACCACCTGGGCCAGGCCCAACCTGGGAGGGGCCTCCCCGGGTCTGGCCCCTCGCTGGAGCCCCTGGGGAGGATCTTATGACAGCGCCAGCAGGGCCACAGGTGCACACCCCCCACTTGCAAAAGGCAATCCAGGACCAAGGGCTGGACAGCGGCATTGCAGGTGAGGACCAAGAGTCGACCTTGCTAAGCAGACTCCTCACTGGGAAGCCGCTCCGCTGGCTGGACGCCGTCCACAGAGCCCGAGCTCGGCCCTGCCCTCTGGATTTGTGCCAGCACGGAGGGTGGGGTGTCCCGCTCACCGTCGGGAGACTGGCAGGAGCTTGGGATGAGCAGGTTTCCTCCAGGGCCTCTAAGTCAGGGAGGGGTCTCCTTGGGAGACGGCGCCAGCCCTGGCCAGAGAGCCCCCAGAGAAGCCAGAGGTGGCTGTGGGAGAGAAAGCATGGGGGCCCGGGGGTCACAGGTAGAGGTCTCCCCCAAACGTGGGGGCCCCGGGGGTCCCAGGATAGAAGTCTCCCCCAGACATGGGGGCCCCGGCGTCCCAGGTAGAGGTCTCCCCCCAGACATGGGGGCCCCAGGGTCCCTGGTAGAGGTCTCCCCGCCAGACATTGGGGCCCCGGGGTGCCAGGATAGAGGTCTCCCCCAGACATGGGGGCCCCGGGGTCCCAGGATAGAGGTCTCCCCCAGACATGGGGGCCCCGGGGTCCCAGGATAGAGGTCTCCCCCAGACATGGGGGCCCCGGGGTCCCAGGACAGAGGTCTCCCCCAGACATGGGGGCCCCGGGGTCCCAGGATAGAGGTCTCCCCCAGACATGGGGGCCCCGGGGTCCCAGGATAGAGGTCTCCCCCAGACATGGGGGCCCCGGCGTCCCAGGTAGAGGTCTCCCCCAGACATGGGGGCCCCGGCGTCCCAGGTAGAGGTCTCCCCCCAGACATGGGGGCCCCGGGGTCCCAGGTAGAGGTCTCCCCCAGACATGGTGGCCCCAGGGTCCCTGGTAGAGGTCTCCCCGCCAGACATTGGGGCCCCGGGGTCCCAGGTAGAGGTCTCCCCCCAGACATGGGGGCCCCGGGGTCCCAGGTAGAGGTCTCCCCCCAGACACTGGGGAGCTGCGAGTGAAAGAACGTGCAGGCTGTGCTCAGTGGCCTTGGGCCAGGTGCACCGTTACAGTGATCAGCTCCCGAGCAGCTCAGAGTGACCATGCCACAGCCAGTGTTGTGGGCCGTGTCCGTGGCTCAGCACAGGGACACAGCACAGCTGAGCCACACCTCCCCTTGCCCACCCCACAAGCCCCGGTCCAGCCTGGCAGAAAAGGGTGTGCCTGCCCCTCCAGGGCCCCTGGCGCTCCCCAGGACTTGCTCTCTGGGCTGTTCTTCCAGCTCTTTCTTCTGGTGCGTGCACATCTCCATCTCCGCAGAGACCGGGACTTGGAGAAGGGGTGCAGGGATGGGCTTGCACGCAGCCCCCTGAGCCGCCACACCGCAGCCCTGCCCTTCTGAGGGCCTGCGGCTCCCCTGCAGCTGGGGCAGCTGGGTGTGTCTGCGTCCGGGCACAGGGAAATGCGACTCTGTGCTTCTCAGTGTTGGGTGCTCCTGCTCCTCCCCCCCAGCTGTGTAACGAGAGAGGCCCCGCAGGTGGGGGAGCCAGGGCCCGCGAGGACGTCACGGATGTCCAAGGGACAAGGACGAGTTCACAGGGAGATAGGATTAAAACGTGAGTTTATTTTGGTGCAAAAAAATTGTTGAAATCCATGCAGACTTTTGTCATAACAGGCATTTTCCACAAATACATAAATTTTTTGAAAATGCCTCGTATGCATGAACTCCACAATGTCTGCACCACAATCATCTTTCCATTCCGTTTCCATGAACGAATGTGTTCCTACACGTGTGTCCCATGTGTTCCTACACGTGTGTCCCATGTGTTCCTACACGTGTCCCATGTGTTCCTACACACGTGTTCCATGTGTTCCTACACATGTGTTCCTACACAAAGCTTTGTGGGGCTAAGTCGCTGAACCTGGGAGTTGGTTCTTGCCGAGGGGACACCTGGTCTTGCCCACCCGACCCTGAGACGGAGCGATGCAGAAGCGCCGGCCTCTCCCGCGGTGTGCGGTGCCGTGGACACAGCGCCAGGTGCACGCGCTGGTCTGGCACAAGGCTCGCCAGGACAGACGCCGCTCTCAGGATCCCGCAGCCTGGAGGCCTTGGGGCCAGTGATTCCCAATGTGGAAAAGCACCCGCATCTCCTACACATCTAACCGTGCGGTGTCCACCACGCTCAAGCCCCGGCACCAGTGGGGCGGGGAGAACGGAACACGCTTTTGACAGGGGTCGGGGGGCGTGGCAGTCACCTCACTCCTGCGTGTGCAGACTCCATGGCCTGCCTCCGGTTTCTTTAATGACCGGATTTCCCAGCTCCTCAACTCCCCACTCCCTCGTGCCGCAGGTCCTGCAGGATCTTCCCCATTCGCGTGAGCTTGTGAATTACCTCTGGCGTCTCACACTGCCAGGGCTGCTGAGTGCGGAACGGGAGTGAAGAGACACTCTCACAAGACTGGCGCCGTGTGTGTGAAACACGTCTTTGCAGAACCCGGGAGCCCTCCACACGTGTCACCGTGACAACGTCTTGCGTTAACAAAGACTTCGCCACGTGTCAGGCTGGGCAGCTACAGCTGTCCCCTCCACAGCCCACCAGCACTGTGCTCACTTCCTGGGGGTGACACAACAAGTGACCACAAACCAGGTGGCTTAGAGAGGCAGAAATTTATCCTCCCGTAGTGGGGGGCTGGAGGGAAGGATCGCGGTGTCAGCAGGGCCATGCTCCCCGCCGAAGCTCCGGGAGAAATCTTCCTTTGCCTCCTCCCAGCCGCCAGTGGCTCCGAGAATCCTCACTGCTCCCCACGGAGCTCCAGTGGCGTCGCCTCTGTGTCCCTGTGCCCTCTCCTCCTCCTGCGACGATGCCACAGTCACTGGGTTTAGGGCTCATACTAACCCAGTGTTTAATCAATCCTGTCTGCAGAGCCCTATTTCCAAGTGCTGACACACTCTGAGAGTCTGCATGGAGGTGACTCTGCGGGGACCACTGTTCTCCCCCACCAGGGCTGTGAAGCCACTGGGCAGGTGGAGTTAAATATGCTAATCAGCTGACAATAAGATAGAGAGACCACTCAGCTATGTGGGCAGGTGCAGCACAGTCATGTGAGCCATTGAAAGTAGAGTAACAGATAAGCCAGAGATGGGGCAGCAGGGAGGCAGAAAGAGGGAGGCAGGAGAGGGGCTCCACCCACGAGGCCCACGTGGCCGGCTCTGAAGATGGAGACCACTAGCGAGGAAATGACCCAGGGACGACCCCAGCTGACAGCCAGCAGGAGACAGGGACCTCGGTCTGGCAGGTGCCTGGAACCCACCACACCTGGGTGGGTCTGGAAGCAGCTGCGTACCCGTCTCCAGAGAGGAGCACAGCTCTGGGACGCAGCCACTTCACCGTGAGACACAGAGCAGAGGCCCAGCTGAGAGGTGCCTGCTCAGGGCCACAGCAACCGTGGGACAAGAAGTGAGCGTGTCATTCTAGGTTGGTTAAGTAAAAACCAGTAAAAGCCCAATACATGCATCAAGTGGAGACACAAGACACCCATCCATGTGCAGAGTGCAACTGTGTCAGTCAGAGTTCTCCAGCAGAAGCAAAAGGATGGACAGATAGGTGGGTGATTGACAGATGACAGATAGATGATGATAATGGACAGATGGATGGTTGACAGATAATGATGATGGATGGATAGATGGCTGATTGACAAATAGATAACAATGATGGACGGATAGATGGATGATTGACAGACAACAGATAGATGATGATGATGGATGGATAGATGGATGGTTGACAGATAATGATGATGGATAGATGACTGATTGACAGATAATGATGATGGATAGATGACAGATAGATAACAATGATGGATGGATAGATGGATGGTTGACAGATGACAGATAGAGGATGATGATGGATGGATGGATAGATGGATGGTTGACAGACAATGATGATGGATAGATGACTGATTGACAGATAATGATGATGGACAGATAGATGGCTGATTGACAGATAGATGACAAATAGATGATGATGATGGATGGATGGATAGATGGATGGTTGACAGATGACAGATAGATGATGATGATGATGGACAGATAGATGGGTGCTTGACAGATGATGATGGACAGATAGGTAGGATACAAATGAAAGAGATTTGGGGGAATTCGTGAGGGGAATGGACTCACATGATCAGACCACCTGCACGCAGAAGACCAGCAGCCTCACTGCCCCACACCTGCTGCCTCTGGCCTGCCCTTGCTGTTTCATCCCATGATGGAGCTCAGGGCTGGCAGGGGCCATTGCCAACATAGCTTTAATGCAAACGGGTGGCTCCCAAGACCCCTCGGAGGCAGGCACTGAACAAGGTGGACAAGGATCCTGCTCAGGGAGACCGTGTTGGTCCAGCAATGCCCAGGCCGGCCCCAGGTCTGCCACCGCAGCAGGGAAGGGCCCTCTTGGGCTGAGGTCTGCAGACATCCCCAGGTGCCCGTGGCTCCGTGAGGGCTCCGTGAGGGCTCCATGAGAGCCCTCCCGTGTCTCTGAGGAACCCATCAGCCCGCCCTACCGGGCAGCAGTGAGCACCGTGTGCAGCACCTGCCCAGGCTGGCAGAGGAAGCGCCTCCCCCCAGCCAGCACGGGTTCCCTCCCCTGCCTGCCACAGGCCACATGTATCTCTGTGTGTCTGTATGTGTGTCTGTATCTGTGTTTGTGTCTGTGTGCGTGTCTCTGTTCCTGTGTCTCTGTGTGTCTAGGTGTGTGTCTGTGTGTCTGTGCCTGTGTGTCTGTATATGTCTGTGTATCTGTGTCTGTATGTCTATGTGTGTGTATCTGTGCCTGTGTCTGTGTGCCTGTGTCTGTGTGTCTGTGTCTGTGTCTCTGTGTGTCTGTGCCTGTGTGTCTGTGTGTGTGTGTCTATGTATCTGTGTGTGTCTCTGTGCCTGTGTCTCTGTGTGTCTAGGTGTGTGTCCGTGTCTCTGTGTCTGTCTGTGTGTATCTATATGTATGTGTATCTGTGCCTGTGTGTGTCTGTGTCTCTGGGTGTCTGTGCCTGTGTGTCTGTGTCTTTGTGTCTGCTGTGTGTGTGTGTCCGTGTCTCTGTGTCTGTCTGTGTGTATCTGTCTCTGTGTCTGTGTCAGTGTGTGTATCTGTGCCTGTGTGTCTGTTTCTGTGTGTGTCTGTGTCTCTGTGTCTGTGTGTGTGTGTCTGTGCCTGTGTCTCTGGGTGTGTTTCTGTGTCTCAGTGTCTGTGCCCATGTGTCAGTGTCTGTGTCTGTGTCTGTGTGCTCTCCAGGGTGGACAACGTCCACAGACAACAACACACCGTGAATCTCGAGGATGGTCAGATTTCCCCCAAGCCGCCTCCTCTCGGGTCGCATCTAGAGAGCGGCACTCACGCCCTCACTCTCCAGGTGTGTGTTTGTTCTCCGCTTCTCATCCCGAGTGAGGCAGCGAATGGCGGACGTCTCCTGTGCTGCTTCCAGGGAGCAGAGGCGAGGGCTGGGCCTCCGGGCGCTGCACGCGCAGCAGCACGAGGCGGGGGCCTGCGGAAGCGTGCACAGACGCGCAGCTCCCGGGTCACTGAGCTGGCCACTTCTTCCCAGGCCTGGCCGGCAGCTGTGAACACTCAAGCCTGCGTGGGTTCTGGCTGCTTTGCCCAAATGGCTGTGGTGTTATCAAAGCACAGATGTGGTCCTCGCACCCACAGAGCTCAGAGGCCTGGGACTGCTGAGTGACAGCTGCGTCTCTGCTGTGCTACTGCAGGGGTTCCAGAGTGGGGGACAGCTGGTCTCCAGCGAGGCCAACCCCGATTCCAGGGCTGGACTGTCAGCCTCTGCCCTCCAGGGAGAGAAGGCGGCCAGAGGGCGTTCGGTCACGTCTGTGCAAGGACGCCTCAGCAGAACACTGGGCTCCAGGCTGGGACTTCCTGGCTGGTGAGAGCATGGAGGCACTATGAGTGTGGAGCACCCAGCTCCAGGGGCACAGGAATCTGGGCTGGGGCCCCTTCCAGACCTTGCTTCCCCCACCTCTTGCTCTGGCCCCCTCGTGGCCCAGTGGAAATCACAGGACAGCACATTCCTGCTTTCCGAGTCCCCGAGGAGCTGGGGACGCTCACATCCATAGCCCAGGTAGTCTAGGGTCCCAATGGCGGTTGATGTCTGAGGTTAGGGGTCTTACCGGACCTGGCCCTTTAGCCAGTGGGGTCTGTGCTCTGCCAGGAGTTAGTGCTGGAGCGGAGCTGAGCTGTGGGCCCACCACTGGTGCGGGGCAGCGGCCTGGATGCACAATGGCCAAGAGGACCACTCCGCCTGTCTCCATGCCCGCAGGCGCCACGGAGAAACCCTTCCCCGGATCCACTCACGCCTTCTGGAGGCTGCCGTGAAACCCAGATCTTCCATCGGCGTCCGCCCCGGGGACCCGGCTCCGCTGTGAGGGAAGCGCCCGACTGAGGCTTTGTTTCAACAATCAGAGGACAGCAGGGAGAGGGGACAGTTCTGCTGTCAACTTGAAGAGAGACATCGGTGACACCCCGATGTCTTCAGTTGAGAAAAACAGAAACAAATCATAACCGTGAAAACACTTTGGATAACTTACTCTATTGACGTTACGGAGCTGCCCCAGCCCAGAGGAGGCCCACTGCCTGGGAACAAGCCCCTCCAGCTCTGGCCAGCCCACCAGCTGCTCTGCCCTCATCTCTACTCCTGCCCTGAGCATCCTCACCTGCGGCCACACGGCGCCGGCAACGCACCGTGCCTGGACACTCCACTCCCTGGTCAGACAGCCAGGCTCGCACGGCCCCCCTGGCTGACTGCCGCCTCCTCGCAGCTCCAGGGTCTCCTCGCAGATGGGAAGCCCCTTCCGTGTGCCCATCAGACCGCATGGACCCTGCTTCCCTGGGGGCTCCGGGCGGGTGAAGGCCACGCCCTTCCCAGTG
The DNA here is from genome assembly GCA_949820135.1 of Sylvilagus floridanus. Lineage (NCBI taxonomy): Eukaryota > Metazoa > Chordata > Mammalia > Lagomorpha > Leporidae > Sylvilagus > Sylvilagus floridanus. The sequence continues at coordinate 78,675,790 of OX463235.1, read as the reverse complement.
TCCCGCTGCTCACACAGAGGAGATGCCCGGAGCGTGAACATGACCTGAAGGGCAGGATTTGGCCGTCACAGAACACAAGGGCAGGGAGAGCCCACGGCCAGGCCCTGCACTCGGTGGACACTGCCCCAACGCCTGGGTGGGGTCACCTAACGGAACCGCCCCAGCCCAAGCGGGCTAAGTTCCTCTTCCCAGGAGCCAGCGGCCGCTCTCCCCGGCTGAGAGCCGCGTGTGGCGTCCTCTCTCGCACGAGCTGTGTTCAACATCTTCACAAGAACTGGATTGTGTGAGCAAGTTCCGCGGCCGCAGACGGAGGAGACTGGCCACACGCTGTCACCGTCAGCAACAAGCGTCCTCCTTGGGGCTTTGGTGCTTCCTCCCTGGCACGCGAGCCTTCTAGACGTGGGTTAAACAGTGTGTATTTTTTCAGCAGCAGATCCCAGGCAGAGCTAAGGCCACTTGTTGTCATTGGAAAGGTCAGAAACGTACAGCACATCCTTTTGTAAACACATGGCTGCCGTGCGAAAATGTTTCAGCCGCACAACATTTTCACCTCGGTGTTCCATTTCACGGCGAAGGGTCACGTGTAGTCCCTGCCTTACTCCCAAGGCCCTGTGTTCACACAGCTGTGCGCACCGCTGGCTTTCTGGGACACGCTGTATTCCTGCCGTCTCAGCATCTCACTTTGCTGCTGCAACCCCACGCCAAGGACAGGGCGCCACGCCCTGCCAATCCCTGCGACTTCCCGCGGCCGATCTCCCTGACTGCGCCCGGGACCTTGGTCTTCACCTCCAGCCCACCTGGGGCTTTCCGGAGTGCGGGGAAAAGGCTGTTTCTATTGCAAAGCCGTGTACTGCTTCCAGGACCTCTTTCCTTTGCGGACTGGGGAGAAAGGACTCTGCACACTTCTGTGTTAGACCAGAGGGAGCAGGAACCATAAGCCAGGCTGCGTGAGAGCCAGCCACCTCCTCGGGGACCTACATAGCAGGACTGCCACCAGCAGTGTGACTTGTCCTTCAAATCCCCCCCGGTGTCACCCACGCCCCTTCCAGAGTGTTTGCTAGCGAAGAACGCCTTGTGATTTGTGACTTAGAGGGTTCCCTCGAGCCATCGCACCCCAGCAGGGGCACAAGCACTGCCCAGCGGTGTCATGGAATGTTGTCCTTCCCTAGGAAAACACGAGTCCAAGTGCACGCCAGTAGACTTGGGAAGATTACGTAAGATGACGAACTGATTTCAAAAATCTCCAACTGTGTAGGATGTCCCCAGTTCTCAGAGCCCAGCTTGTAAGTGGCCTGTGCACGTCGTGCTTGGTCCGCCCCTTGTGGCTGTATGAGGTTGGGCGTCGTGTGGCCAGCAGTGGTGGACGACTGAGACTTGCAATGTGATGCAGGAGCGGATCCAAAAGCTGCTCTCCCACCAGGCACCTGGAGAACTGGACAAAGCCCAGCTCAGCAGAGCCCAGGAAGGGCCCCGGGAGGCTGCTGCAGACGCTCACAAGGCCTGGGGAGAACGGCGGGGAAGCTACAGGATGAGCAATGGTCAGAGTTTGCAGAGGACTGAGAGCCACTCGGGTCCACAGAACCAGAACAAAGTCCACACCAAGTGACCCTGAAAGGCCACGCCTCCCTCCTGGATGCTTCTCTCAACCCACCTAAGAAAGCTTTGAAACAGAGGATGACCCTGATAAACAGGGGTCTGAGCTGCCGGCCAGAAAGCAGTCCAACACGTTGTTAAAACACACACACACACACACACACACACACACACACACCTCCCTCAACAAGGCCACATTCAAAGGTCACATTTCCAAACAGTTACTCAAAAAGTACTAAGAATGTGAAAATCAGGATAATGTGAAGACAGACAATAGAACAGAACACGGAATCACAGAGACAAATCGGCTGCTCAACCACAGAACCTGCGGCAAAGAAAACCGAGGACGGAATCAGACTATAAACAGGGAGGAAAACAGCACATAGAAAAGGAACAAACAAAGCTTCCGGGCTAAAAAATTCAGTCTCTAGAATGAAAAATTCACCAGGTGGACACGAGAAAGCAGGCTGCACAGAAGAAAATACCAGGGAGCCTGAGGCCCGCGAGCAGACAGGACACACGCTGAAGCCGGAGAAGTCGGGCAGACACAGGGGCTGAGCTGCCGGGAGCTGGGGCGGCCTCGCGGGGCCCAGCGCAGGTGGGTGATGTGAACGGCGGAAGGAGTGCGGAGAGTAACGCTTTTCAGAAACTGAGACTAAGGTTTTCCAAATTCGATGAAAATTATGGTATCCAAGTATCTCAAGGAGATACGGAAAGGATAAATAAAAAGAAAACCAAACTGAGACACACAGCATTCCGGAAAATCACTAAAATCTGGGGTTAAAGAAAGCCATCTCTTCTCGATACATACCGAAGCGTCCCAGCCACCCTCTCAGGGATGAAGGAGCCGACAGACAGTACACGGCTGCTCCAGGGACGCACACAGGTGGGGGCCTCGGTAGACCAGGACGCTGAGAGAATCCCCCCCAGAGCATCACCTCTGTGCGCCTCACAGAAGCCAGAGGCATGGCTGAGGAGCTAAGGCACATTGGATGTGTATTCAGTCATCCCACTCCTGGGTAGTTAAGACAGGAACGGAAGCCTAGGTCCACTTAAAGAGCCCCCTGAGAGTGCCCCCAGAAGCCCTGTTTGTAATGGCCCAGAAGTGGAGCCAATCCAACGTCTACCCACAAGTAGACGGGTAAACAATGACGCATCCATGCCAGAGAATCCCGCTCAGAAATGGAGACGTGAACACTGGTTCCTTCTCCCATCAGGATCAATCCAAAATAATTGTACCTAGTGGGAAAACCCTGTACACAGGCACACACCATTACTGTCTGTTTCCGAGAATAGGAAACTCGATCTGGGGAAACAAAACCAGGAGCGGCTGCCTGGAGGTGGGGGAGGGGACGTCAGCGAGGCGGGGCGAAGGTCTCCCGGGAGGAGGCTCTGCGCGCTGCCCATCCTGATTGCGAGGCCCTCAGAGGTGCGCACATGAGAATCACCAACTCCACACTGCAAACACACAAACTACGTGCGTCCATTGTACTTGAAGGAAGCTGCTGAGGTTTTCCACGAAAGATAACAAACAGGATCAGCAGTTGCAGATGGCTGGACTGTGTCTGCTTTTCTGTTCTGTCAGGATACGTTGTTACAGCTGGAGTAGAGGAAGATACTAAGATATCAGGCGGATAATTTTTTTTTATTTGACAGGCAGAGTTAGACAGTGAGAGAGAGAGACAGAGAGAAAGGTCTTCCTTCCGTTGGTTCACCCCCCAAGTGGCCGCCATGGCCAGCACTGCACGGATCCCAAGCCAGGAGCCAGGTGCTTCCTCCTGGTCTCCCATGTGGGTGCAGGGCTCAAGGACCTGGGCCATCCTCCACTGCCTTCCTGGGCCACAGCAGAGAGCTGGACTGGAAGAGGAGCAACCGGGACAGAATCCGGTGTGCATATGGGACGCCGGCCCCACAGGCAGATAATTATAAAGACAGATTTTAGCAGCTCTCCACGTAACTGGACGCAACACTACGTGGAAGTTGACAGGCAGCTCTTCCTTAAATGCCGGTTCCTACGTGGGAGCCAGCGCCATCCAATCAACTTTCAGTTCCAGCCACTGCAAACCGTGCTCTGCTGTCCACCTCGGATGCACATTTCACCACGCAACAGCCCTCCCTGGTTATTATAAAAACTGGTGGGGCCAGTGCTGTGGCGCAGCAGGCTAATCCTCCACCTGCAGTGCCAGCATCCCATATGGGTGCCGGTTCTAGTCCCGCTGCTCCTCTTCCAGTCCAGCTCTCTGCTGTGGCCTGGGAAGGCAGTGGAGGATGGCCCAAGTGCTCGGGCCCCTGCACCCACATGGGAGACCCGGAGGAAGCTCCTGGTTCCTGGCTTCAGAACCGCCCATTGCCGGTCATCTGCAGAGTGAACCAGCAGATGGAAGACCTCTCTCTGCGTCTTCTCCTCTCACTGTAACTCTACCTCTCAAATCTTTAAAAAAAAATTGGTCAAGCAGGTCACAGGAATGACACGTTTCGTGATCCAACACTGAAACACCACACGTTAACATCACCACTAACCTACTCCCACAGAGATGGAATTAAACTTTCCAAAATTCTTATTTTTGCTTGAACACTAAGATTTTATCATTACTCACAAAATATCTTATCTTGAAGCGAGAGGTTCATATTTTTTATTTTCATGAAAATTATGTTAGCACTCAAGTCAAAATAATTATAGGTTTTAATCAGTACTGCTCTTCCTAGTAAATATTGTGTTTCATGAAAAAACTATTTACTTTTCAGCCTACAACTCGGGCAGTTGCAGGTGCTTTTCTCCAGCCAACGATCACTCTTCAGTAACCAGCAGGAGTGTTTTATAGCCACTTCCCAGTTCTTCACACAGAGTATTTTTAAATATTCTTAGGAATTAAAAAAATGAATTATCAAATTTTATCACTGTATTAAATGAGACTTGATTTGGGTTTTTTTTTTTTTATTATTAGACAAGCAGAGTTAGACAGTGAGAGAGAAAGGTCTTCCTTCCATTGGTTCACTCCCCAAATGGCTGCTACGGACGGAGCACTGCGCCAATCCGAAGCAAGGAGCCAGGTGCTTCCTCCTGGTCTCCCATGTGGGTGCAGGGCCCAAGCACTTGGGCCATCCTCCACTGCCTTCCCAGGCCACAGCAGAGAGCTGGACTGGAAGAAGAGCAACCGGGACTAGAACCCAGCGCCCATATGGGATGCCGGTGCCGCAGGGGGAGGATTAACCAAGTGAGCCATGGCACCAGCTCCATTGGGTGTTTTTTTTTAATGAGAATTCACAGAATTGAATAACGCAATGATGACAGAGGTTGTGTGGTGTCATTCTTACTCATGCTCGGGCACACAGCACACGTACCTTTACCATGATTGTTTTGTACATCAGTGCAAACATCAATACAATAGCGTATCATAAAGTTTATACCTCAAAGGTCAGGAGGAGCTCAGGACACACCAGGGACCTATGAATCACATATCAAGAAAAACTAACAGAAAATCCTAAAGAAACCACAAAAAAAAAAAGCTAGAATATGTCAACTTAGAAAGTTTACAAGATACAGGTCAACATACAAAAATAATTTGTGTTTACATACAATAGCAATAAACCTTTGAAATAGAAATTTTTAAAAAATCAATGGAATTAAAAACATGTGTTACACAGGGAAAATTTAACAAAATCTTTGTAAGACCTAAATGTAAAAGCCAATAAAGCATTACTGAAATTAACAATTATTTTTAAAATTTGAGTGCATACCATGTTCATGGATTGGAACACTCAATATTAAGATGTTAATTTTTTCCCAAATTGATCTATAGGTCTAATTCAATCCAAATTATAAAATTCCAACAAGGTTTTCTGCAGATTTTTAAAGGCTGATTTTGAATCTTTTATTCTAGAATAGCCGCAGACTAATGTTGAAAGAAGAGCAAAGTAGAACTAAAACTACCTGATTCTAAGACTTATTATAAAGCTACTGTGATCAAGAGAGTGACACTGATGTGGTAGTCAGAGAAGTCAGTGGAACAGAACAGTGAGCCTAGAAATAGTACCCTTCATAAAAGGTCAATTGATCTTTGACAAGGATAAGTGACATAGTTGGAAATAAAGTTTAGGTCTTCACCCCTGGTTTCTAAATCCCCTGGCGTTTCCTAATTAGCACAGTGATAGGAACACACTTTCGTAACAAACATAGCAAGGGTTAGGGTTAGGGTTGGGGTTGGGGTTGGGGTTAAGGTTGGGGTTGGGGTTGGGGTTAGAGTTATGGTTGGGGTTGGGGTTGGTGTTAGGGTTAGGGTTAAGGTTAGGGTTTGGGGTTAGGGTTAGGGTTGGGGATGGGGTTAGGGTTAGGGTTGGGGTTGGGTTTGGGGTTGGGGTTGGTGTTAGGGTTAGGGTTAGGGTTGGGGTTGGGTTGGGGTTGGGGTTGGGGTTGGGGTTAGGGTTAAGGTTTGGGGTTAGGGTTAGGGTTAGGGTTAGGGTTAGGGTTAGGGTTGGGGTTTGGGTTGGGGATGGTGTTAGGGTTAAGGTTAGTGTTTGGGGTTAGGGTTAGGGTTGGGTTGGGGTTGGTGTTAGGGTTAGGGTTAGGATTGGGGTTAGGGTTAGGATTGGGGTTAGGGTTAGGGTTGGGGTTGGGGTTGGTGTTAGGGTTAGGGTTAGGGTTTGGGGTTAGTGTTAGGGTTAGGGTTAGGGTTAGGGTTGGGTTGGGGTTGGGGTTGGTGTTAGGGTTTGGGGTTAGGGTTAGGGTTAGGGTTATGGTTAGGGTTGTTTTTGGGGTTGGGGTTGGTGTTAGGGTTAGGGTTAGTGTTAGGGTTGGGGTTGGTATTAGGGTTAGGGTTAGGGTTGGGGTTGGGTTGGGGTTGGGGTTGGGGTTGGTGTTAGGGTTAGGGTTAGGGTTGGGGTTGGGTTGGGGTTGGGGTTAGGGTTAGGGTTAAGGTTTGGGGTTAGGGTTGGGTTGGGGTTGGGGTTGGTGTTAGCGTTAGGGTTAGGGTTTGGGGTTAGGGTTAGGGTTAAGGTTTGGGGTTAGGTTTAGGATTGGGGTTAGGTTTAGGGTTGGGGTTGGGGTTGGGGTTAGGGTTAGGGTTAAGGTTTGGGGTTAGGGTTAGGGTTAGGGTTGGGTTGGGGTTGGGGTTGGTGTTAGGGTTAGGGTTAGGGTTTGGGGTTAGGGTTAGGGTTAGGGTTGGGTTGGGGTTGGGGTTGGTGTTAGGGTTAGGGTTAGGATTGGGGTTAGGGTTAGGGTTAGGTTTAGGGTTGGGGTTGGGGTTGGTGTTAGGGTTAGGGTTAGTGTTTGGGGTTAGGATTGGGGTTAGGGTTAGGGTTTTGGGTTAGGGTTAGGGTTAGTGTTAGGGTTAGGGTTACGTTTAACTTCTAACTATTCCTGAGTTTATGTTATTGAAATAACTCTTCTGGAGTCCCTGTGTGGGTTTAAGGGAAGGGCTGCTTGCCAGAAAGTCGAAGACATGATTAGAGGTCATAACCTCAGCATCACCCCTGCCTCTAGCGAGGAAAGAGGAGTGAGACTGAGCTCAACCAACGAGGCAAATAGTCAGATCAACAGTGCCTACAAATGCCACCTCCATCAGCACCTCCAAGGGGTGGCATTCGGAGAGCCTCGTGTGGAGGACGCATCAGTGTCCAGGGAGGGTGTGGAAGCTCGCAAGCCATGCCCAGTGCACACCCTCCCTTTCTCTGCTCCTGGATGGACCCTGTACAATACACCACGAGTTGTAAGTTGCCTGAGTTCTGTGGGGTGTTCTAGACAACTATCAAACCTGGTGAGAGGTCACAAGAACCTCCAAAGTTTAAAGCAGCCAGGCAGAAATGGGAGCAGCCTGGGTACTCCATTGCAACCAGTATGGGGGGGGGGGCTGCCTTGTGGGACTGAAACACTTCACTGCGGGGTCTGGCAGAGGGTCTCGTAACTCAGTTGAAAGGGTGGACATCCAGTGTGTCATGTAGTGTCAGAAAAGGCAACACATAGGACAAGTTGACACAATGGGAGAAGTGATATGCTTCAACAAATGATAAAGATCATACAAAGAAATAATCTGAAAAGATCATAAAAGGTTTAAGCTTCCAGGTGGGTGAAAGAAATGGCATCTTCCCTACCCTTCCCACTGCATGAAGATGGAAACTGTGCTCATCTTGCCATACCAAGAATGAGGGTGAGCTCTTTGGCTTCCTTTTGGCCACATATATGCCAGGCTCAAAGCTGAAGAAGCCGGCAATCTGGAAATGCCAATGAATACAGCCAAAACCAGCAACAACAAAAGTTCTCTCTACCCAAACAGCCAGGAAGGGGCAGCTTATCAAGACAGCCAATAACTGCTCCTCTCCAACCAAACACCATGGATAAAACTACGACCCTACATCACCTAGACCAGTGATAGCCAAGGGGGGATTCCAGCCTGAAGCCCTGTGATGCTCTAATGGGCATATGAACTTTCTC